>CM053401.1:134551120-134623817 GCA_028644305.1 Xerus rutilus | reverse complement strand
TGCCTTCATAGTGTCCCAGAAATTTTGGTATGTTGTATCAGAGTTCTCATTTACCTCCAAGAATTTTTTAATCTCTTCCCTGATGTCTTCAGTTACCCATGCATTGTTCAGTAGCAAATTATTGAGTCTCCAGGTGTTATAGTGGCTTCTTTTTTTAAAGCTATCATTGATTTCAAGTTTCAGTCCATTGTGGTCAGATAGAATGCAGGGTAGTATATCTATTTTTTTGTATTTACTAAGACTTGCTTTGTGGCATAGCATATGATCAATTTTGGAGAAGGAGCCATGCGCTGCTGAGAAAAACATGTATTTGCTTGTTGAAGGATGGAATATTCTATATATATCTGTTAAGTCTAGATCATTGATTGTTCTATTAAGTCTTGTAGGTTCTTTGTTTAGTTTTTGTTTAGAAGATCTGTCCACTGGTGAGAGAGTTGCGTTAAAGTCCCCCAGCACTATTGTGTTGGGATCTATTTGTTTTTTGAATTTGAGAAGAGTTTGTTTGACGAACATGGCTGCCCCATTGTTTGGGGCATATATATTTAAGATTGTTATGTCTTGTTGATGTATGATTCCCTTAAGTAGTATGAAATGACCTTCTTTATCCTTTTTCACTAATTTTGGTTTGAAATCTACTTTATCTGAGACAACGACGGAAACTCCTGCTTGTTTACGTGGTCCATGAGAGTGATAAATTTTTTTCCATCCTTTCACCTTCAATCTGTTAGAATCTCTTTCCATGAGATGAATCTCTTGTAGGCAGCATATTGTTGGGTCTTTTTTTTTTTTAATCCAATCTGCCAATCTGTGTCTCTTAATTGCTGAGTTTAGGCCATTGACATTCAGTGTTACTATGGAGACATAGTTTGTATTTCTAGACATTTTGGTTTATTCTTGGTTTTTAACTGGACTTGGTTTCTCTTTTGATTAGCCTTTAGTGTAGCTCCTCTCTCTGTAGGTTTTCATTATTGTTTAGCATTTCCTCCTCATGGAATATTTTTCTTGCTGTGAATTCTTTTAGTTTTTGTTTATCTTGGAAGGTTTTTATTTCGTCATCAAATCTAAAACTTAATTTTGCTGGGTATAAAATTCTTGGTTGGCATCCACTGTCTTTTAGAGCTTGGTATATGCTTTGCCATGATCTTCTTGCTCTCAGGGTCTGGGTTGAGAAGTCTGCAGTGATCCTAATTGGCTTTTCCCTGTATGTATTCTTATTCCTTTCTCTTGTAGCTTTTAAGATTCTCTCCTTGATCTTAATATTAGGCATTTTCATTATGATGTGTCTTGGTGTAGGTCTGTTGTGGTTTTGAACATTTGGTGTCCTGTATGCCTCTTGAATTTGATTATCCAATTCATTCTTCATATTTGGAAAGTTTTCTAATATTATTTCATTGAATAGGTTGTTCATTCCTTTGGTTTGGAATTCTATACCTTCCTCTATCCCAAAAATTCTTAAGTTTGGTCTTTTGATGTGATCCCATAGATCTTGGATGTTTTGTTCATGGTTTCTTACCATCTTCACTGTGTGGTCAACTCTATTCTCAAGGTTAAATATTTTATCTTCATTGTCTGAGGTTCTGTCTTCCAAATTGTCTAATCTGTTGGTGATGCTCTCCATTGAGTTTTTGATTAGGTTTATTATTTCTTTCATTTCAAGGATTTCTGTTTGGTACCTTTTCAGGATCTCTATCTCCTTATTAAAGTGACCTTTTACTTCCAGTAATGGCCTAAGCATCTCTGTTTTGAAGTGATCTTTTACTTCCTGAATTTGTCTGTGCATCTCTTTATCAAAATGATCTTTTGCTGACTAGGCTTGCTCTCTGATATCATTCTTTAAGTCACAGAACATTTTGATTATGTACATCTGGAATTCATGTTCTGTCATTACTTCTGCTGAACTGACCATGGATTCTAATATTGAAGAATCTTGGTTTGTTTGAGTCATTTTCTTCCCTTGTTTTTTCATGATGTTTGTGTGTCTTTCCTTCCAGCTCTGTTGATCCAAGTTATTACAGTTTTTGCTCCTATATGTGTATAGTTTTGCTGCAGGGTTTTAATACCGCTCTTTTAAAGGGCGGATCAATATTGGTTGATCACCATACAAGCAATATATAGTTTCAAACCAAGTGGTTCCTAATAGTTCCCAAATACATTTACAATTTAGTCACAATATACAGCAATTATGGGTTCCTTAACAATCTATTATGTAAACAATAAGTTCGCACAGGGGTCTATAGTTACTGTTGGTGGGCTAGGGAACCTTGAGGGTGGGGTGTAGGATAGATTGTTGGGTTAGTAGGAAGTGAGGATATAGTTATTAGATCTTAGAATGCATGAAAAACGAATCCACGAGGGGCTGACTAGTACTTGAGAGGGCGACAGTGAGCTGGTGAAGACCGGTAGGGAGGAAGAGATGTAGGGTACAGCAAGCAACAATCGCAAGAAAAATAAAACTTATGTAAGTGGTAGAAACAGGACTATCTAGTACCCCTCCAGTATTTGGTTCAGGAATCCCAATCTACTATATCCCACTATAAAACAAATCTTTGGATTCACCACTGTTGGGGATTAGAGGGTAGGAGAAGAGTGGGAGAGAAACGAGGGGAGGTTAGAGAAAGAAAGGAAAGAACAGAGAAATAAAGCAAAAAGATTAAACAATAGAAATATTAGGAGAAAAAGATAAAGGATAAAATGCAAAGTGAGAGTGGAAGAGCATAGAAGGAAAAAAGGGAATAAGTAAAAAGAGAGATAAAAAAATGAAACAAACAAAAAAACAAAACAAGAAACAAACAAACAATCAATATAAAAGAAGAGTCTCAATGTGAATAGACAGGTATGTTTCCTTTCACCTCCAGTAGGTGGCGTTGTTCATTGCTTGCTGGAGTTACTCCGCTGGTGTTTTGCATGTGAGTTTCCCAACCTCGTTATTTTCTGGGTCGCTGGCGAAGCCGTGTGTGGAAGATTATACAGAGTTGTTTTCCATTGTCCCCCTTCGACTAGGCTCCCAGAGGCTCGCAGTAGCTGTCTCCAATCTCCTGTTTGGGCCCTGGTGGAAGTTCCTTTTAGCAGATCTGCTCCTTCCGCTGCTTTGTTTGTCCGGCACTCTGGAATGGAACTGGGGCGGACCCAAGCTTCCCTTGTGGAGCTGCCTTCGCTGGCGCGCTCCCCAGTGGCTGACGGCTGGGGCCGTGGGTCCACGCGAGCTTGCTGTGGATCCTGTGTGGTTGGTTGGGCTCTGGAGCCAGGTTTCTCGAGTAAACGCAGCTCCCGCCCGAGGCGAGCCCTGGCCGGGGTTGTATCGCCCTGCGGCCGCTTTCGGCCACGGCTGCTGGAAATGCACTGTGGCGATGTCCCCTTGTGCTGCTTACATGCGAAAGTGAAATTTCCTGTGATGATGGCTGTAGGTTGCTGCCGAAAAGTTGGGTGGAAGAAATTTGTGTCACAAAATTTTGATCTTTTGTTTGGCGAGACTGGACACTGCATCTCTCTAAGCCGCCATCTTGCCCCGCCTCCTGGGTTACCTTTTTGTTGTGGAGTTTTATGTTCTCTCTGTATTCTGGATATTAATCCCTTATCACATAAATGATTTGCAAATAGTTTGTCCTATTCTGTGGATTGCCTCTTTAGGCTGTTAGTACTTACTGTCTTTAGATGCACAAAAGATTAGAGCTTCATATAATCCAATTTGTCTGTTGTTGTTGCTACTGCTTGTGCCTTTGGTGTTATATCGAAGAAATGGTTGCCAAAGCCAATGTTGTGCAGCTTCTGCCCTATGTTTTCTAAGAGTTGTGTTTTAGATCTTACATGTATATCTTTGATCTATTGTGAGTCAGTTTTTGTATGTGGTGTTATGTACTGGTCCAACATTTTCTTCTTTTGCATGTTGATGTCCATATTTCTTGAAAAGACCTTCTTTTCTTCACTGAATGGTCTTGGTACCCTTTTCATAAGTCATTTAATCATATATTCAAGAGTTTATTTTGAGGACTGGGATTGTGGCTCAGTGATAAAGTGCTCACCTAGCACGTGTAAGGCACTGGGTTCACTCTTCACCATATAAAAAGAAAAAAGATATTGTGTTCACCTACAACTAAAAATATATATATTAAAAAAAGTTTATTTTGTATTCTGTTGCTATGTGTGTTTATTTTTATGCCAGAACTCTATTTTAATTATTGAAGCTTTGTAGTAAGTTTTGAAATCAGGAAATGAGTCCTCCAGATTTGTTATTTTTTCCAGATTGCTTTGGCTGTTTTAAGGTCTCTTGAGATTTTATGGATTGGTTTTTCTATTTGTCCAAAATATATCTTTGAGATTTTTATAAGGGTTGTATTGGGATTTTAATAGGGGTTGTATTGACTGTAGATTGGCTTGAGTACTACTGACCTCTTAATATTGTGTCTTCCAATTCATGAACATGGGTGGTGTATCCACTTACTGTTATCTTTAAATTCTTTCAGCAGTGATTCATAGTTTTCATTGACAAGCTTTTCATTTCCCTGGCTAAGTTGGTTCCTAAGTATTGTATTCTTTTTCATGTTACAGTAACAAATTATTTCTATAGTTTCCCTTTTCAGATTGTTCATGGTTGGTGTATAGAAATGGAACTGGGGTTTGTGTGTTGTCTGTATATTCTGATGCTTTGCTGAATTCATTTACTAGTTACAGTTTATTCTGTGTGTGTGAGATCTTTCAGGTTTTCTACATGTACAACCATATCTTCTATGGACGGAAATAATTAATTCTTTCCATTGGTGTTTGTTTTTTGAGACAGGATCTTGCTGAATTGCTGAGGCTGATCTGGAACTTGTAGTCCCTCTGCCTCAGCAGGTGGCATTATAGGAGAACACTACCATGCCGAACTTCTTTCTAATTTAGATGCTTTTATTTTTTCTTGATTAATTATTCATTTGTACCTTCCAATTATATATTGAACATAAGTGACCAAAATGAGCATTCTTACACTGTTTCTGAACTTGGAGGGAAAGATTTCAGTCTTTTCACATTTGATAATGATGTTTGCTGTTGATTTTTTTTTTCTTTACAGTACTAAGGATTGAAACCAGGGGCGCTCTACCACTGATCTATACCCCAACCCTTATTTTTTAAAATTAATTAACTAATTTACTTATTTTGTGGTGCTGGGGATCAAGCCTAGGGCCTCATCAATACTAGGCAAGCATTCTACTACTGAAGCACATTCTCAGCCCATTTTATAAAAATTTTATTTTGAAATAGAGTCTAAGTTCCTATGATAGTCTCAAATTGGCAATACTCCTGCCTCAGCCCCAGAATTGCTGGGATCACAGATGTGTACCATTACACCCAGCTACTGCAATGGATTTTTTGTGTATGGCTTTTATTACGTTGATATATTCCCTTTTTTTTTGGTTACTGGGGATTAAACTCAGGGGTACTTGACCACTGAGCCACATCCCCAGCCCTATTTTGTGTTTTATGTAGAGACAGGGTTTCACTGAGTTGCTTAGCGCCTTGCCATTGCTGAGGCTGGCTTTGAACTCACAATTCTCCTATCTCTACCTCCCAAAGTGCTGGGATTACAGGCGTGTGCCACCAAGCCCAGCTGACATAGTTTCCTTCTATTCCTACTTTGTTAAGTGTTTTTGTCATGAAAAGGTGTTGAATTTTGCCAAATGTTTTTTCTCAAACCAATGGAAGTGATTATGTAGTCTTTTTGGAGAATGAGGAATCAGTCATTTTGAAAGGTGGTAAATTAGCAGTACAAACTATCTCAGGGAAGCACCAGAGTTTACAAGGGAAACTTATTTTACAATTCCAGTTAACAAAAGCAGTAGGAATAAAAGCTAGACTTAATGCTATTTTGTAACCCTAATGCTAGAAGAAAATAGTTACTTAATCTTTATGTGAATAGTTGGATTTTATGATGGATAGTTACGGATAACACCTAGTCCCACTGATCTTTTTTTTTTTTTGGTACTGGAGATTAAACTCAGGGACACTCGACCACTGAGCCACATCCTCATCCCTATTTTGTGTTTTATATAGAGACAGGGTCTCACTGAGTTGCTTAGTGCCTCGCTCTTGCTGAGGCTGGCTTTGAACTTGCGATTCTCTTGTCTCAGCCTCCCAAAGTGCTGGGATTACAGGCTTGCGCCACCGTGCCCGGCTCCCACTGGTCATTTTTAATATCCACAAAGGACCACTTGTAAGAGGAAGTACAGGAAGTGCCAAAATATAAAACCTTGTCTGAAAAAACCTCTAGACCTGTCTTCCAGTTTATAGGAAATTCAGGGAGAGGATCATGGTAAATAACCCCACCAAAATCCACAAAAAAATCTTGATTGTGGCAAGATGTACCAAAATACCTACCCCCAGTTTCTTCAACAAGTAAATTGTCACGAGGAAGAAAAAAATTAAAGAGAGAGTGAGAAATCTATACATTAAGACAAAAAAAAAAGCAAAACATGTATTTTGTATCTCTAGTGAATTCTGATTTCAACCTAGAAACTTAAGAAAAAATCATGAGACAATTGGGCCATTTGGATATTAAATGAATATTTCATAATATTAAAAAGTGTTCAGATAGTGAGACTATGTTTTTAAAAAGAATTTTATTTTGTAATAATAGATACTAAAATATTTCAGAATTGAGGAAGGGAAACCTGTTTGGCCACATGTTAATAATTGTTTAAGCTAGTTGAAGTGAATATGGAGTATCATTATATTAGTCTTTTTTACTTTTGAATGTGTTCAAGGTTTTCCATAATAAAGGTCTAGGGCTGGGGATGTAGTTCAGTGGTAGAGCTTGTGCTTAACACATGTAAGATTTTGGGCTCAATCCCCAGCAATCTCCTCTCCACCCAAAGAGGAAAATAAAAGTCTGCTTAAAGAAATAAATAGGTGGTGGTGGAGATTTTTTAGAATAGTATTTCAAGGTTAGGATACTTTGAGAATCATGGTAAGATTCTGGAGTAATCATAGGATGTGAAGAAATTACCTGGAAAAGTAGGAGACTTCTTGAGACTTGTCACTGAAGTTGGCAGCATTTTTTCTTTCTTTCTTTCTTTTTTTTTTGTTTGTTTGTTTGGTTTTTGGTACTGAGGATTGAACCCAGGGACACTTTATCACTGAGCTAAGTCCCCAGTTTTGAAACAGGGTCTCACTAAGTTGCTTAGGGCTTTGCTAAGTTGCTAAGGCTGGTTTCGAACTTGGGATTGTCCTCAGCCTCCTGAGTCACTAGGAGTATAGGTGTGCTACTGAGCCCAGTGGTAGCAGTGTTGATGCCAATCCTAGTATTCAAGAATAAATACTATTCCGAGTTCTTACAGAGGATGAAAACTGTCCTGCTTATTTTCTGGGGTAGCACTCAGTGCTGTATCCAGGTGTCTCTCCTCACCTAGGGACACCTTTGAAGGTTCTTTATAGTTTCAAAGGTGGTTTTCAAAGGGCTGCCTCACTCTTCCAAACAGGAACTCTTCCTGATTCTTGTAATGTGAGGCTGCATCTGTTCTTTCATGGTGTACCACTAAGAATTCCTGGGGAAGTCTGATGACTAAAGGAGATTGGAATAATATCTTCTAAAAGTAGACATTTGGCAAATTGTGTTCTATTTTCAGGTATTGATAAAAATTTTATGGGTGAGATCTGTAAGAATCAGCCTGGAGCAGATCTAAAACTTTTCGTAGGTATTTATTCCCAGTGCTTCGTTTTTAAGGATTTTCAGAGGGGAAAGGATCCAATGATGTCTTCTTTACTCAGGTCCCTGGTAAAGGAGCTTTTGGCATTGACATACATACACATTCAGAGATTTTGCCATTTTTCTTTCTTTCCATCAAACAGGACGGTTGGAACCATGAGAATACCACTATAGTAGTAATAGGCATAAGTATACAGAAAGGAAACAAATGAAAAGCCTAATATTTTTACTCTGTAGGTATTTGGGTGATACCTGATTTCTTCTTGTTTACTACCTATTAAAAAATAATTTAAGCTGGGTACAGTGGCATGAATCTGTAGTGTCAGCCACTTGGGAGGCTGAGGTAGGAGGATCACTTGAGCCCAGGATTTCAGGAGCAACCTGGACCACATCTTAAAGAAAGAATGAAAAAAAAACCAAAACATTTAGATAAAGTATCAGACTTTGTTTTTTCCCCTTTTAGGTGCGGTGTCTAAAAGACTATGGAGAATTTGAAGTTGATGATGATGGCACTTCAGTCCTACTTAAAAAAAATAGCCAGGTATTTCTTGTCATTAGATACTTTACATTGAATCTTGTTAAGAGTGTTGAGTGTGGAAATGTGGAGTCAGTAGCAAAATACCACCTTGTGGTGATCATGTATTTAGGCATTATCTTTATTGTTTCTAAACATATTTAATATTAAGCATTTTCCAGGGAAATTATTTTTTATGGGCCTTATTCTAGGTATGCAGTAGATTAGGATTCCAAGGCTATTAAAACGTTGGATTTAGTTTCTGTCTTCAAATTATAATTATTAAAAAAATGTTCCTGTGCAATCATTTTCTGCATGTACTTCACCTTAACCTAATTATTTGACAAACAATAATGACACAGATGAAGAATTTCTTAGTAATTTATATATATCTTTCTGTTTGAGCCCAGGGGCATTTTATCACTGAGCTATATCCCCAGCCCTTTTTATTTTTATTTTGAGACCGGGTCTTGCTAAGGTGCCAAGGCTGGCTTCAAACTTGTGATCCTCCTGCCTCAGCCTCCTGAGTCACTGGGATTACAGGTGTGGGCCACTGTACCTGGCTAATGTAACAATTTAACAGGGAAAGATTGAAGTTGTAAAGTTGTAACTGGAGCTCAATTTTTCTTCATAAAGCATCTCAATGTATGTCTCCTTAATAATCTTCACATTTGATGGATTCACATTAGCTAAGTTTATTTTTATCCTATTCCCACTTTGTGCAATCATAGTATATGAGGAAAAAGGCCTTTATAAGAGCCACTTTTTCTTTCTTTGCCTGTCATCTTGGGTACTGACCAGTGTCTAATGATACCAAAAGTCATTGGTGCTGACTGAGCTGAGGAACAAAAGAATGCTTTAGGCCATGTAGTACTTTGGCTTATTTCCCTAACAGTGTGAGTTAATCTACTTTACTGCTACTTTTAGAGCAATTGCCTCCTAAAACAAAGATTGAATATTTTAAAAACAGATTTTAAGGGTACCATAAAATCTTTGGTTGTTAAGGCATTTTCACTCCCATACTTCTTAGAGGTATGTACCAATGAATCAAAATCAAGTGATAAATTCATGCTGTCATAAAAAGTCTATTTCAGCTGGGCACGGTGGCGCACGCCTGTAATCCCAGCACTTTGGGAGGCTGAGACAGGAGAATCAGGAGTTCAAAGCCAGCCTCAGCAATGGCGAGGAGCTAAGCAACTCAGTGAGACCCTCTCTCTACATAAAACACAAAATAAGGCTGGGATGTGGCTCAGTGGTCAAGTACCCCTGAGTTCAATCTCTGGTACCAAAAATAAAATTTTAAAAGTCTATTTCTAGATGATTCAGCAGGAAGTTATAGTTCAAAAGAGCAAAACTGTCTTCAGAAAGCAAGATATGTTAAGATATCACTTCATCCTTAAACACTGTCCTGTGGTTGAATCTATTTCTTAGGCTTTATTTCTAATAGCTTGCTGTGTGCTGAGGCAATGATTCCTTGGCCCTATGAGCACAATCATCTGCTCCTTGTGGACCATGTAAACAAAGCTTTCCTCTTTTGATGCTTTTAACTTTTATCTCCCAGCTGTCATCTTTCCCTCAACTGTAGAAATAGAGACATTAAAATAAAAACATAATCAATTGTATTTGGAACTTATTAACTGTTTGATGCAAGGAGTAAAATGTCGTAGCAGGGTTAAGGGTGTGGCTCAGTGGTAGAGTGCTTGCCTACCATGCCTCTGTTTCAGTCCTTAGCACTGAAAAATAAATTATGATAAAATATACAAAACATAAAATTTATCATCTTAACTGTTTTGGTGGGCATGATAGCACATGCCTGTAATCCTAGTACCTTGGTAGACTGAGGCAAGAGGATTGCAAGTGCCAATAAGTAAATAAATAATTCAGAGCTGGGGCAGTGGCGCATGCCTGTAATCCCAGCACTTTGGGAGGCTGAGACAGGAGAATCGCGAGTTCAAAGCCAACCTCAGCAAAAGTGAGGCGCTAAGCAACTGAGTGAGACTCTGTCTCTACATAAAACAGAAAATAGGGCTGGGGATGTGGCTCAGTGGTCAAGTACCCCTGAGTTCATCCCTTGGTACCAAAAAAAGAAATAATTCAGACCACATCTAAAATTGATTATAGAATCTGTGGTGTACATCTTCTTTATAATGTAAACATTAATAGGGAAACATTTTCTTACCATAAGTTCTTTAATACTTGACATCATGGAAGGCATTGTTTAGATAGTAGTCATTGGCCTGAGTGTCCATGTCTGGTTTGGAAGAATTTGGTCAGAGGTCTTGCATTAAGGCCTTTAGGTTTGTGAGGTAGGACATTCAGGTGCAATGTCACTTAAGTTACATTTTGCTTCTTGAGTAGTTTTGATTCATTATAGCTCGTAAGTGGCATCAATTTTAATTGATTATAACAAAGTTTAGCTTTTCACTACTTAGCTGTGGGAGTTTCAAAAACATAATCAACTGCTGCTTTTTAATGATGCAAAATGTAATTTAAAAATTTTTCCTCACTTTTCTTAATTCTTCTCCCCTCTACTCCCTTTCCTCTAGCACTTTTTACCTCGATTGAAGTGTGAGCAGTTGATCAGACAAGGAGTTCTGGAGCATGTCTTGTCATAAACTGTGCCCTGTCATAACTGCATCCCATGGTGACCACACGTGGAAGCACTGCCAGGCCTTGCCAAGGATGAGGCTGAACCCATCCCACAAAAATGTCTACACTTTGACTGCTGCTCCCCCCACCTCCCTCTTTGATTTAAAATTTACAGATGACTTTAAGATAACCAAAAAGGACTAGGGTATTGTTCAGTGGTAGAGTGTTTGCCTTGCACATGGGAGGCCCTGAGTTCTATTCCCAGCACCTCAAATGAATTTAAAAAAAATAACCAGGAATAATTGGCTAAGGTGTATTAAGGACCTTTGTTTCTATGTTGTATACCATTCTTCCTGCTCCTTTCTGTAGAAAAGCTGTATCTAGCCGTGTGTGGTGGCATATGCCTGTAATCCCAGCTACTCAAGAGCTGAGGCAGGAGGATTGTAAGTTCAGGGCCAGCCTCAGCAACTTAGTGAGGTCCTAAGCAATTTAGTGAGACTCTCAAAAATAAAAAGGGCTGTAGATGTGGTTCAGTGAGGAAGCACCTCTGGGTTGAATCCCTGGTACCAAAAAAAGCTGTATTACAGTATATTTTTATAAATAAAAATAAATATTTGTAAGTTTGAATCTCTTTGAAATAAAGGGAGTGTCATGGCTATACAGATAGAAGGCAGATCCTTGTGCATCTTGGATGTTTTCTGGTAGTATTATGTATTGTGTATGCCAGGGGGCCAAATTTCTAGAATACATGTTTCCAAATCACTTGGATAAAGATGATTTTCTAAAAAAATTTTCATGATCTGTTATAATGTAATGGCATACTAATTCATTATATGACTATTTGAGAAGGAGAGAGGAAAGACACTGGATATTGCTATTTACAGCAAACTTCCTTTTCTAGCCCCAATTTCTATATCCTTTTCCAAAGCAGTAAGACTGATGCTTAGAACCAGCTCAGAACACGGGGGCCATCCCCCCAGCCTGAGTCCTTATGTGAAATTAACGAATATCAGTTGAAAATTTGAAATTGTGTTTGTATCAATTTATATTGACTGGCTCTCTGTAATAGTGATTGGAATTTTAAACATAAATCATTTTTTTTCTTCTAAAGGTAATACATATATAGTTTTTTTTAAAAAAAAGTAAAAACAGTACAGTATAAAAAATAGAAGGTAAGGGCTGAGGATGTAGCTCAGTGATAAAGTGCTTGTCTGGCATGCATGAGGCCCTGGGTTCATTTTTCAGCACCACCAAAAAAAAAAAAAGAAAAAAGAAATAAAAGAAAGACATAGTTTAAGTTCCCTTTCTTTACTAAATATTACCATCTAGTGTGGCCACCATTAGCTGCACCCATAGGTGGAGTACAATCCTATTTGTTTTCAAGTTTTTGTTTGTAATGTGAGTGGAACTATGTTCGTGGGTATGTGTGTCATGCCTTGTCAGTGGTCCTTTTTTTAATATTGTATTTAGAGACAACATCTTGCTACGTTGCTGAGGGTCTTTTTGAGCTCGCGATCCTCCTGCTTCAGTCTGCCAAGCCGCTGGGAATATAGGTGTGTACCACTGCGCCTGGACCATGTCAGTGTTTTGAATTGTCTATTCCTCTGAAACAAACCACCTGAAATGTGGTGGCTTTAAGCCACATCATTTTATTTTCTCACAATTCTGACTTGAGTGGACTCAGCTGGGCAGTTCTACAGATCTTGCTTGGGGTCTCTGATACAATTGCATTCTGATGGTGGCCTGGCTGGGGTGGCTCACTTCATCTGTGTGGTCTCATGTGGTTCTCAAAGTGGCAGGTCTCACCTGGCAGCTCAAGGTCCTCACAGTACAGACAGTGGAAGCTGGAGCTGTTTTCTGGAAGCTGGTTGCGGTGCTACATTCCATCAGTACAGTCCATAGGCTACCCAGATTCATTTAAGGGACCATGCAAACCACATGAAGGTGGAACACTGGTCACCAGATCCAAGTTTGGTGTCAGTGTTCTTGTCATGTGAAATGAGTGAGTGGCTCATTCTGTTCTCCCCCACCCCCTGATGTTGGGGATTGAATCTAAGGCCTTGTGCATTCTAGTCAGGCACCCAACTACTGAGCCACATCCTCAGCCTTTTTTTGAGACAGGGTCTTGCTGAGCTGAACAGGCTGGCTTGGAATTTGTGACTCTTCTGCCTCAGCCTCCAGAGTTGTTGGGATTACAGATGTGTAATGTGCAAGAGTAGATTACAGAGCAAGATTACAGATGTGCACCTGGCAAGAGTAGACCTTTTTTAATTTTGGTGAAATCTCATCTGTTCACTTATTCTTTTTGTGTTTCATCTATGAACTCTTTTTCCACCAAGGTCTCAATTTATTTCCTTTTTTCATCTATAAAAGTTATATTTTTACACCTATGTCTATGATCCATTTTGAGTTACTTTTTGTTTATGCCACAAGGTATGGTTCCAAGTTCACTTTTGTTTTCCTTACCTGGACATATAGGTCCAACTTTAACAGTGCCATTTGTTGAAAAGACTATTCTTTCTCTGCTCTATTCCCTTTGCATCTTTTTTAAAAAATCATGTATGTGCAGGTTTATTTCTGTATGCTCAGATCTGTTCTGTGAGCTGATATCTTAACTCTTGACCATAAACAAGATATTTCTTCCCAATTATTTCTGTCTTCCATTTCTCTCAATTTGTAGTTTTAAGTTTACAGGTTTATTAAGTATTTTGTATTACTTAGTTTTAAATTTCAGATTCTAATTGTTAGTAAACAGAATACTAATGTTGGATTTGTATACTGTAGTTTTGCTAAATGTGTTTTGATAGCTTTTTTGTAAGTTAGATCATTTTTCACATCCATAGTAATGTTTTCTTATAAAGTTTTATTCCTTCCTTTGTAATTAAAATACATTTTATTTCTTCTTCTTGCCTGATTGCACTAATTAGAGCCACTAGTAGAGTACTGAATAAAAGTAGAGAACACACATCTTATTCCTGATCTCCAGGTGGAAGGCATTCAGTCTATTATCATTAAGTACTCTACTCTACCCACCGGGTGTGGTGGCACATATCTGTAATCCCAGTGACTCAGGAGGCTAAGACAGGAGTACTGCAAGTTTGAGGCCAGCCTGGGTAACTTAATGAGACTCTGTCTCAAAATTTTTAAAAGGACTAGAGATATAGCTTGTTGATAAAAGTGCCTGTGGGTTCAATACCCAGTACTGGGCATGGGGGAGAAGTTCCAGTCTATCTCCAGTTACTGAGTTTTTAAAAAAATCTCAAATATTTTGAGTTTTTCCATAACGCTATAAAGTTTTTCTCCTACAAGCATTTATAGTAAATGCCAAAAGAAGAGGTGGCATGCCAGCTTCAGGATGGTGGCTGCCCCAAGGTAAGAAAATAAAGAATGACAGACCTGGCTTTCCACCACTATTCTAAAAGGTTGTAGCAGAAAGTTACCTCAAATACATCTAGTTGATGTGCACATGGGGGTGCTTATAAAACTTTTTTATATGTTTGAAATTATAAAAAACAATTTTAATAAAATTTATTGCAAATACAGTGACTTCATATCACAGTAGTACATTCTGATAAACCAAATGGCCATAATTTATGTATATTTCAGATACAAAACTATACTTTTTTATATAGGTACAATTTCCAGTGTGATGACATTTCAATGAGGAAAAGATTGCATTCACAATAAACATGGTCATCCCTGAGTCCACAGAATTTAGGCTCTTCCCAGACTTCTCCCAAGGGAGCAGTCCCTGAAGGGTTTCTGTACCCTCTTGTATTGCTAGTTGACAGTTCCCAGCAACAGAAGCCTTTCTGGAATGTGTGTATAGACCCACCACCAAGCGTTCTAATGATCTAAGCCCCCAGTAATAACAATGAAATGGTGAACTGTACAGAGCCTCAATTCTGCATTTTAATTCTGTGTTTCTGGCCAAAGGTACAATGCTGAAAATAGTTAACTCTCTTAGCTGTTCTTTGCCAAGAGTCCCCAAAATCTGTTTCATCAGTATGTAGCAAGACTGGAAATTATCCCTGACAGCTAATACAAAACATTTGTCTACACCAGCATATTTTTCCAGCATCTGACACGTAGTGGACATTCATTAATTTGGGGGTAAAGAATCACAGTCCTCGGTTTCTGAGGATGCACAGAACCATAGCAAATTATGGCATCAAAGTGGCTTAATTTTAAAAATTGTTCTTCAAGCTGGATGTAATGGCCCATGCCTATAATCCCTGTAATCCCTAATTGGGAGGTTGAAAAGGAGATCCCAAGTTCCAGGCCAGCCTGAGCAAGTTAGACCCTATATCAAAATTTTTTAAATCATTTTTTAAAAAAAGCTGGGGATGTATTTCAGTGGTAGAGTAAGCCTTGGTTCAGTCCTCAGTACTGCAAAAACAAACAAAATGTTCCTTAGAATGAATTCTAGGAAACCAGCAGTCTTTACACAGAGAGGGATGCTGAGGCAATCTTATTGATCAGTTTGTTGAGGGCGCAAACTTTTTCTTCCAAGATGCGGTTTTTGCTCTCAGCACCTCGTTGCTTCTCTTCTGTGACCTGAAGAGCTTTCATGAGGTGAGCATTTTCCACATAGAGTTCCTTAAGCAGCAAATCAGATTTAGTGTTCTTTTTGAACTAGAGAGGAGAAAAAGCCATGCTTTACTGTGAGTCCAGTACAGAAAAGTTAACACAAGCAGCCTGCTCCCTCTTACCCATTCATATCTGTTCCAACCATAATTTTGGGTTCTTACAGATGTGACACAAATATTAGATAAGGCATATTTGTTCCCTGGCCTGAAGGAGGAAAATGAGAATATGCTGAATCACGTGGTGGAAAATTTAAGGCAACTTCATGAGAATTTTCTTTTTTTGCCATGAAATAAAGACTTAAAAAGACCAAAATCAGGACTCAAAAAAGCCCTTTTATTTTAATGCAATGTGAAACAACAAAATCTTCAAGATTGCCAAAAATGTTTGGTTTGTCTTAGCTGCTCTGCTGCCTGTGATGTTTCACAGGACATATGGAGGCACTGCATCCTCCCTCATAGTTGTGTGTGTAGGCCAGTCATCACACAAAGCATAGCAGGATGGGCTTCAGAGGTGAACACAGGCTGTTCAAGTCAGCAGCCCTTCCATGACCTTGCCCGAGACATAAAGGCTCAGGGCTGAGTGTTAGGCTTTGTGAGCCCACAAGGAATCTGTTCACTTAACAGGTAGTCACATGCCCCCATGTGTGCTCACTTCTCTAGCAACATCCCTGTTGTCACGGAGCACATATTCTAACAGGAGAAGGCAGAGGGTAAAAGCGTGCGTTTGCTAAGCTACCCAGCAGTGGACAGAGAGCTGGGGTTAGGTTATACATGTTTCATTTTGGGTAGGGTGAACTACATTTCTGAGGATATCTGAACAGAGATATAAATAAAACCAGTGAGTGAATCAAAGAGATTAGGTGTGGACACTACAGGCAGAGGGAAGAACAATCCTGTGGCTGCATATGGTCGGGGTGAACTGTGGCTAGAGGGACACGTGCAGCCCGAGGCAGACAAAGGGAAAGGAGGGGAGAAAAGAGAGGGGACTTGGCGGAACTTCAGATGCTATTGTAAAAACTGCTTTTTTACTTGGGATACATGGGAAGGCTGGTTCTGAGCAGAGGGACAGGACCAAGTTTATGTTTTAAAAGATGGCTACTGCTCCTGTGCTGAGAGTAGATTGGTGGAAGACACAGGAAACCAGTCAGGATGCTGGAGATGAGGTGAGTTGTGGAATTCAGTGTCTACTTTTTTAAAGTGGCTCTAAGGATTAGGTGTGGACTCAGGGAGGGAGGTGACAGGTTCACACACTCTGAAGAGGACAGGAGAACTGATAGGGCTGGGGAAGGTAGGAAATTTTAAGGCTTGTGTCTTAGTGGCAGTGAGGGCACCAGTCAAGAGTGGCTGTGGAGGTAGTGGCCAGAGAGGAGGTGAAGGGTGCAGGACACAGGTGGCAAGATGTCGGAATGCAGGTAGGTTCTCCCTGGGGTGTCTGGTCTCCAGTGAAATAAGCAGCAAAATCACAGTTGATAGAAGAGGTTACAGGAGCCAGAGGTCAGAGAGGAGGGAGGGCAAGGGGGAACTCTCTTCCTACAGGGAGGAGGGGTGCAAGCCACGGAAGGAGCTAGCATAAGGCTATGGGACAGGGGCAGGTGGGCAGGAGTCACAGGATTTAACCAGAATTAAGGTTTCCCAGGCTTGAGGACAAACTGAGGTAGTGACTGAAAGAGTGTCACCAGAGTAGGTGAGTGAGATTACAGTGGGAGGGACAGTAGACTGGCACTGGCAAGGAAAAGAAGGTGTTGAGAACAATCTCAATCAGAGTGACTACAATGGGAACCTTCCACATAACCAAAACTCAGAAGAAAAAGGCCCCAAATGTCTCACCCAGTTTGGATCAGCTTAGGATCCCTCTGGTAAATCAACCTATACTCAATTGCTAAGGAAAAAAAACGTTTTTCCAGATTTTCACATTTTCTTTAATTTCTTGAAGCAGTGAATGGAGATGCTGGCACATGCCCAGCTGGTGTCTAACCTCATTGTCCTACTTCAGTCAGCTCTTGTAGTGCTGGGGCTTTGTCCTCCACCAACGTACCACACCATGCTGTCACACTATTGCCACCCTGGGCATGTTGCTGCCCACCATCACATTATAAACTTTTATAGATCAGGGGACCTATGGCTGCCTCGTTTTTGGTTTTTTGTTTGTTTGGTTTTGGTACTGGAGATTGAACTCAGGGGCACTCAACCACTGAGCCACATCCCCAGCCCAATTTTGTGTTTTATGTAGAGACAGGGTCTCACTGAGTTGCTTAGCATCTTGCTGTTGCTGAGGCTGGCTTTGAACTTGTGATTCTCCTGTCTCTGCCTCCCAAAGTGCTAGGATTACAGGCTTGCACCACCACGCCTGGCTTTCCCTGTTTTTTTGTTTGTTTTTAATGTCTGTGCTTCTGAGAGCAGCCCAGATTTCTTTTCCCTGGTGTGATTTCACAAAAATAGACATATCATGCATACTCTTATACTTAAAACCTTCCAGTGGCTTCTAACAATTAAAATAAAACCCAAACTCCTGATCATGACCTATAGAACATGACAGGCTCTGCCTTAATGCCACCTCAGTCAATTCACACCATCCTCAGTGATCACCTCCTTGGCCTTCAAACATCATACTTGGTCCTGGTCTAAGGATATTTGCATAGGTTCTCCCTCTGCCTTCAAAGCACCTCCTCAAGGTCCCTAGTGTCTTTTTACACTGCCTTGTAACTTGGGGGAAAACTCCCAATGCACAAGAAAGTTGCACCTAGTAAGCAAGGGAGACTTCCAAAGTCCACTTGTCTTTTGCCAGGGACACAGCTAGCCCTACCCATGCTGGGTCACTGGGTGTCTGCTCCAATACCACTCCTCAAAGTAGTCCTGCCTACCACACTCACATCCCTCTGTCTCCTCACCTTCCTCAGCATGCAATCATAGCTCAGGTCACTTGTGCTATCTGGAGGCTTCTGTCACCTCCAGAACATAGGTCCCTGAGGTACCCTAGCATCTGCCTAGAGTGATGCCTCAGCCAACAGTAGGTGCCAGAGGGCATCTGCTGAAAGAATGAATCCATAAGCCAGGTGCAGTGGTGCATGTCTATAATCCCAGGGGGTTGTGAGGCTGGGGCAGGAGGATTTTGAGTTCAAAGCCAGCTTCAACAACTTAGCAAGGCACTGAGCAACTCAGCAAAGCCCTGTCTCTAGATAAAATATAAAAAATGGGCTGGGGATGTTGTTTAGTGGTTGAGCACTCCTGAGTTCAATCCTCGGTACAAAAAAAAAAAGAAGAATGAACCAGCAAATGAACAAATGATGTCCTTTCTTGGTGTGAACACCTCAAAAAGGAATCTTGAAACAATTCCCAAAAGAAAATATATATGATGTACAAATATAGCATAGGGTGTGTATTTAGCAAAATCAGTCTTCTACAGATTACTTTTACTTATTTATCTACTGAAAATGATTTGTACATTTTCCAGTTGATGCGCCTTAGAATCAAAATGAGAATGGAGTTCTTTGGATTCTGTGAAGACAGGGTCTTTCTGGGTCAGCTGCTTGAACAGTCATAAAAGGGAGAATCACACTGAAACAGACATGTAGACCAGTGGTACAGAATAGAGGACACAGAGACAAACCCACATAAATATAGTTATCTCATACTAGACAAAGGTGCCATAAACATACATTGGAGAAAAGATAGCCTATTCAACAAATGGTGCTTGGAAAATTGCAAATCCACATGTAACAAAATGAAATTACACCCCTATCTATCACTGCACAAAACTCAAAGTGGATCAAACACTTAGGCATTAGGACAGAGAGAGACCCTGCACCTAATAGGCCCCCTGAATGGCCCAAATCTGCACCATATTAGGATATGACTTCCTAATAAGACTCCTAAAGTACAAGTAAAATCAAGAATCAATAAATGTGATGGATTCAAACTAAAAAGCTTCTTCTCAGCAGAGGAAATAATAACATGAAGAAAGAGCACACAGAATGGGAGACAGTCTTTACTACATGCACCTTAGATAGAGCATTAATCTCCAGGATATATAAAGAACTCAAAAAACTTAATACCAAAAAAAAAAAAAAAAACCCAATCAATAAATGGGTTAAGGAACTGAACAAACACTTCATTGAAGAATAAGTACAATCAACCAACAAATATATGAAAAAATGTTCAACATCTCCAGAAATTAGAGAAATGTAAATAAAAACTGAGGTTTCATCTCACTCCAGGCAGAATGGCAGTTATCAATAATACAAGTAACAATAAATGTTAGTGAGGATGTGGGGGAAAAGATACACTCATATATTGCTGGTGGGACTGCAAATTGGTGCAACCACTATGGAAAGTGGTATGGAGATTCCTCAGAAAACTTGGAATGGAACCACCATTTGACCCAGCTATCCCACTCCTTGGTTTATACCCAAAGGATTTAAAATCAGCATACTACAGTGATGCAGCCACATCAATGTTTATAGCAGCTCAATTCACAATAACTAAAGGATGGAACTAACCTAGGTGTCCACTAGATGAATGGATAAAGAAAATGTGGTATATATACACAATGCAATATTAGCCATAAAGAAGAATGAAATGATGACATTGGCTGGTAAATGGATGGAGTTGGAGAATATCATGCTAAGCAAAATAAGCCAATCCCAAAAAATCAAAGACTGAATATTTTCTCTGATATGTGGATGCTTAATTCACAATAAGGGGAGTGGGCTAGGGAAGAATAGAGTTAGTATGGATTAGGCAGAAGGGAGTGAAGGGAGGGGAGGGTTCATGGGGGCAGAAAGGATATGTAAAATGAATCTGACATTATTACCCTATATATATACATGACTACACAAAAATGAGAAATTATGCATCATTTATGTATGATGTGTCAAAGTGCATTCTACTGTCATGTATAACTAATTAGAACAAATTAAAAAAAGTAAAAATAAAAGATATTGGCCAAATTATGTTGTTATGTTGCATGCACTGTTATATATTTGTAAAACAATGAATCCCACTATTATGTAAAAATTATAATGCACCAATAAAAAAAAAAAAGGACTGAAGGAAGTGATAAAAGCCATTGCAACTCACTTGTTCTCTCAGCTCATCCACCTTCTCTTGTAGGAGCCACTCCACATTCTGCAAACACATCTCTGCCTCTTCGGCCCGCTCTTCCCTGGCTTTCATCTGCCTTTCATGTTCTTCCTGCCACAGAAGGTTACATGCTAGATTTACATTTAAAACACAATCATCCCACAACTAATTTCTGAGCGTGACTGTAGGTGACCTTCCTTCCATCTATAGAGTAGTAGTTTAAAAATGTCTGCCATGGGCCACAAAGTGACCATCTCTCTTTGTAGTTCAGAGAGACTCTATAGACTACTTTGTCCTCAAAGTACTGTCCTCAGACTACTGGTCCTAGAATTTTAATTATACATGACTCCAAAGTGAGGTCCCCTAGATGTGTTATTATGCACAGACGGTCCCTGACTTAGATGGGTTGGAGTGGTCTTCAGGGTCAGCTAGCTCCTTTCTGTGCATTCCCTCCTCTTCCTGATCCATCTTCAATATCTGCCAGAGAGGCTCTTGTCACAGTGAGGAATGGGAGCCCACAGTTTCTTTATAACTAGCCGTCAAGTTGCTGGAAGTGACTATGGAGGCACCCATCCCTGGGCCTTGGGCTTTATAGTTGGGCAGTTTCTGGTTAACTAAGGACCAGCAATCCAAGCACACCCTCCCATCCCATCAGCTGGCTTTCAGAGCCCTCTCCCAAATAGCCAGCTTGGAGTGTGGTGTTCCCACTCACTCTCTGTGCATCCAGTTGCCTCCCAGCCTCCTTTTCTTGGAGGCTGAGTAGGTGCTGTAGCTCAGTCACGCATGCCCCAGGCACCAGCTGGCTATTCTGCTCCTGCAGGTGCTGAACCTCCTGCGCATGCTGGGACTGGACTGCTTTCAGCCTCAGATGAGCGCTGTGCAACTGCATAGAGAGAGGTAACAATAGTTATAGTATGACTAAGGGTTCAGAGTCATTAGCAGACAGAAGTTAAGGCATTGGTTAGTCTCTTCATTTAAGGATACCCCACAACTAAAAAAGCAGTAGGGCCCACTCCCTTCTTTGTGGTCTCTGAGTATGCTGCAACACCTAGGAATTTAGAGAGCCCTTTTTTTGGAATTACGATAGCCAAGCTTCCATTTAGTTAGAGCTTCTCCACATGACAAGAAAACTTGTGCCTGTCATCCTCAGCATGATGGCACTGGGATTTCATGATGGATCCATGGAAGGATCAGGTTCTATCCCATCCAGCATCTTTGCAGCCTGCTTCACAGGAGCAGTATAACCCATGCAAGCCATGCATCCTAATCCTTCTTTAAATAGGGAGTTCACTGGAGGTCACAAAATGTGATTAACTCTGCATAACTTAGCCAATTCCTTTAAGCAACTGGAGATAAGGTCTAAACACAACTTAAACTGGTTTGGCAAAGTTTCATCTAGAATACAGTTTCCTTGCTATTTCACCCCTGCTTCACCTCTGAGACCTACAATAGGAGTAGGAATCATGACTCCATCAGGGATCTCATGTGAGGCAGGACTGATGTGACTACATGGCGAAAAGAAAGGAACCAGCTTCAGTCCTAGAGATGTTAAGTTCCTCACTAGCTGTATGACTGCAGGCTGCCTAATAACCTCTCTGGGCTGAACTAGGTTTGTCAATGCTGTCCATCAGCATTTTTTTGATGCTCCTCTCAGGCTGGGACTATATCAAGTGCCTCTGGCTGCCGCACACACCTGTTCTTGACTTTCTTCAAGGCTCACTGTCAGCTCTGACTGTGACATCCTCAGATTCTGACATTCCTGATTCATGTGTTGAAGTTCAATTTCAAGTTTTTTGATTTGGTCACCCTGATTAAAAAAAAATCACAAGTATAAGAAATATCTTAGCAATCTAATACATGTCAAAAGCGGAAACTTCGGAAAATTACAGAGGAGAAAAAATTGCAAATTAAAAATGCCCCCATGATCTCTTGAGCCTAAGGCTCACACTGACATGCTGTCATGACTCCTTCACCCCTCTTCTACACACATCCTATCAATAAGCCAGTAAGAGAAAGCACAGTGCTGTCCTCCTTGGTCTAATAGGACTGTTTCCCCAGGACATTAAGTATTGTTTAAGAATCTGGTGTTTTGGGCTGAGACTGTGGCTCAGTGGTAGAGCACTTGCCTAGCATGTGTGAGGCCCTAGGTTCAACTCTGAGCACCACATAAATAAATAAATAAAGGTATTATGTCCATCTAACTAAAAATAATTTTTTAAAATTTTGGTTTTTAATGATTGCACCATCATTTATTTACTCATTCACCCACTATTAATGACTCAAACTGTCCAGTCTGTTTTGCTATAATAAATAGTACAGCAATGAAAATAGTTCCAGTTAAATTTCCCATAATGCTCTTAGCTATAATTCCCATAAGCAGAATTATGAGACAAATCAGAGACATTCTTGAGATTCTTGATATGCATTTTGCCAAACTACCCTCTCCTTTTTCTGGATCCTGATGATGTGCCAAAGTTGCTTAAGTCTAGCCACTTCTCTAAGGCTTGGGAAGCCCCTCATCTCACTGCTGGGGCACACACCTTGAGTTGCTTCAGGGTTTATTCTGACCTGTTTGCAGCTGAGTCTCCATTGCCTGGCTCCCCACTGCCTGGTTGCAGGGCAGGACCTAGATGGTGCTGCCTCAGTCCACTCACCTGCTGTTCCTCCCTGCACCCAGCCTCCTCCAGCCTCTGCTTTAACAGCTGAATGGCAACGTGATTCTTCTGCTTTTGGGCCTGATATGTACAAGCATCTCCTTCCAGCTGAAGGACTCTGCAGTTGAGCTGTGACAATTCATCTTTGTATTTTTGATTCTACAGAAAAAAAACAGATTCAAACAAATGCTTTTAAACAGCAGCTCAATTCAGATCATCCTAGTGGTTCCAATTAGAGGAGGGGGAAGCCACTGGCATCTGGCATTGGATGTCCTATAGAGCTGAAGAAGGTGCAGCCTCAGTGTTGGTGGTGCTTAGGACCAG
The DNA here is from genome assembly GCA_028644305.1 of Xerus rutilus. Classification (NCBI taxonomy): domain Eukaryota; kingdom Metazoa; phylum Chordata; class Mammalia; order Rodentia; family Sciuridae; genus Xerus; species Xerus rutilus. The sequence goes on along the minus strand of CM053401.1, from coordinate 134,600,390 downwards.
AAGCCCTGCTCTGTCACCTAGAAGTGAGCTACCCCAGGTGCTTATGTGCCATGACCACTGAAACTACTGTTCTAAAGAACTTCCAAGTCTTCTTCATTTGCTCTGTGGCTACTTCTAACATATTTTTAGCATTTTAAAGTAAAAAACAAAAACAAAAACCTAATGAATCTTGAAGTGTAAGCATATCTTCATAATCCTCCCTTGGTCTCTGTCACTGGAGACACAAGCACAGGTTCCAGCAGGAGCATGTCCACCAAACAGTGCATTTTGCTTTCTCTCAGTGGCCACTGCCCAATGGGTAGTGAGTGTATAGCAAATACATGGGGTAAATGAACAAAGACACCAGGCACCAAAATGGCACCTGGAAAGTGGGTCCTACAATCTTTTACCAAGGTAATTTCAGCTATTCTTGATTTTTTTTGGTCATGACTATCTTCCTACAGTCCAGTTTTTCTTATTTGGTTTTTCTGCAGCAGTCAGTTTTGGGGATACAGAGGGCTGGCAGCTCTGTGGCGGCATCCTCTGAAGCACTACTATCAGCTCACACATGATCTCCCCAGATGTAGGCTGATGCCATTTTGTTTTTGTGGCTTTAATTAGCACACGGTGGAATCCTGAGTTGCTTCAGTATGGATTCATGCACGGTTAGTGAGTCTCCATGGTGTTCTCAATCTCTTCTCTGAATTAATCTCACCTCATCCCTTCCCTAGAACCTCAGGACTGAGGGTGGAGATGTTGCTACCATGTCTTAAGTTCTGGGTAGTTCTGCTTCCATGTTTGGTAAAAATTAACACTGATTTTCAATACTGATGTTACACTCATCTTGTCCTCTAAGGGTAGCCTTGATTTCATCAATAGAAATGGAATCTTTCTTCAACTCCTAATATAAATAAACTAGTCAATTTTCTCTACTCAACTTTAGTATTTAAAGTCTTTGGAAAAAATTTCAAACGTACAGACCAATTGCAAGAGGACAACATTACAAGGAAAATTCACACTGTCAGACTCCCCAATGACAGCATCTTCCCCATCTGTCCTGCGATTTGCGCTATCATGTGTGTATGTGTAAATGCACACACATACACACGATGTTTTCTTCCCCATCTCAGCCCTGTAGCATGTTTCCTGATAACAGGAGTGCTCTCTCACATGGTGACCTGGACGTCCCACACACATTCCAGCTTTGTCAACTGGCCCAGTGATGTCCTTTATAGCACCCCTCTCCCAGTACAGGATCAGATGGTATCTCATCTGTCATGTCTCAGCTTCCTTGAATATGAGATGTTTCCATAGTCTTTGTCTTTTTGTTTTGACATTTTTGTCAAATACAGTTCCTCCCCCATTTTAACAGTTCCTCATTTAGTGTTTGTCTGATGCTTCCTGGTGTCTCATGTGATGTGTTCTTGGTCAGGTGCTATACAGGTGATGCTGTAACGTCTTGGGGCTTTGTGTTAGGAGGTGTAGAAGCCATCTGCCTCTGGTGACAGGTGTTTATGATGATCATTCTATTTAATCTCTAACTTGCCTTCAGCTGGCTTCTACTGCAGAAGTTGATATGTCAGCAGCCACCTCTTGAGCACAGGTTGAAATAAAGGGATATTTATGTCAAAGATAACTGCTCTCAATCTAATATCCAATTTCCAATTTATAAGACAAACATGTGATACAGGACCAGACGAAAGTGACCTCTTAGAAAGCACCCTGGTGATCCAGATGTAGATTACCACATTCTGATGGTACCTCAGACAACCAGCTGGTCTCTTCAAAAAGCATGGAGAAGAACTGGAGATATGGGTCAAAAAGATCAATGAGATGCTTGGGTTGACTATATTTGTAAAGATGTCCCCTATAGCACCTGCCAACCATGTCCTCTTCTTTAGTAATGACCTACCTGAACATGGGCCCATGTAGCTCTGGAGGACTCAGTGAGAGTGGTAGAATGATTTTTACCTCTCAGAACAATCTCTCCCAGATCCCAGTCTCACAGATCTTTTTGTGTCAACAAACACATTCAAAAGGAGTCCTCAGAGGATCAGCATGGATGTTCAGTCTTTCCAGCCACAGCCCCAACACCACATATCAGGGACGAACCATCAGAGATGTGCCTGTGTCTGAATCCCTGATTGACAGGTTCCATGAGTATAACAGTATGGTTGGTTTATGCCAAAAAATTGATTTGATAGTTAAAATGTGTCAGCCACAATTGGATCCTATGGTCAAAGAAATTACTATGTAAGCCATTTTTGAATGAGTGGAAAAATGTGAATGTGGTCTGAATTCTGGATGGTATTAGGTAGTTACTGTTAAGTTTCTTAAGTGTGAGAACAATAGTGTGGTTAAATAGAAGATATTTTTAGAAAAAGCCTGCTGAAATATTTAGGAGTAAAGTATCATGGTATCTGTAATCTACCTTCAAATGGTTAAAAAAATAGACACAAGAAACATGGAGACATGTAAATAGAGAACTAAAAGCACATATGCCAATAACAATTGTCAAATTAAGGTTGTGGTAGGTAGGTGATCACTATATGCTATTTCAACTTCTATATGTTTAAAGGTTTTCATAATAAAAATTTTGGAGAAAGAGGACAAATGGTTATCTACAAATTCATTTATACGTAATTTACAGGGGTAACATGAGAAGAGAAAGGGCTCAGTGGCTACTCTGAACCCAGGAAGGCCTTACATGGGCCACTTCTGCAAGAAGCTGCCCACCTCCAACAAATGCAGAGCCATAGTGATCTTAAGTGAATCCATCATTATCCTCCACGAGGCTTGTGTTAGTCACCTTTTAAAAATGTAACCAATACCTCAAATAATCAACTTAACAAAAAGAAAAGGCTTATTTTGGTTCACAGTTTTGGAGATTTCAGTCCATGACCAATTGGCCCTATGGCTTTGGGTCATGTGGTGTAGCATCATGGTTGGTTGCACATAGTAGAACAAAGATGCTCACCTCATAATTATCTATGAATCTATAATTATTAATAAAAATGTCAGTTAAAAAAAGAGCCAAGGATAACACATTCTAGCATGACTGCTCATTCCTTAATCAGTCCAAAGTACAAAAGGCATTCTCCTGAAGGAGAATCAGCATAGGAGGTGAAAAGAACATTTATATATAGAGTAAACGATAATGATCAAATAATAATTAAGCATATTGAGGATGATGGAAATCAGGCATCTCATTGGAGAAATGGGTTACAAATACAAAAAGGGAGAAGACTAGCATTATCCCTGTGATGCTGGGTGCAAATTGCAGATACGGATTGGAATTCATGGTTTTCAATAGAGAGGAAAATAAATAAATATACTTGAATATATATGCATGTGTATAAACACACACATGTCCTAGCTGTATCTACTAAAAAAGCTCCTGGAAGCAGCACATGCCAGGAACAGTGAGCACATTCAGTGCCAGATCTTGGTCTCTGAAGACCATTCTAAAGACCTTCCTTGGCTACAAGTAAACCAAGGGCTCCCTGGAGAAATAGCAGACTCCAGGGCTGGGGCAGGGGAAATATGAATAGAACCCAGAACATCTTGGGGTACCAGAAAGTAAGGACATACTCAAAGAATGATTTGGACCTATCCAAAGGACACAAGAGGCTACCTCAAAATGGCTCCCATTGCCCAAATCTGAGACAATTTGAGCATCAAAATAAACACTAATTTAATATATTATAACCCATCAAATCATTATGATACAAATCACTCAATAAATAAATGGGAGAAGAAAGCTCTTCCTTACACAAGAATACCCATTAATAGTATTAAAAGATGGTGAGATTAGCCACAATAATTGTAACTGATTCCACCAAAAAACAAAAGGCTGCCAAAATTAGGGAGTGAGAGGTTGATGAACAGGATATTATCAAAGTCTCTCCACGTTAAACACTAATTACAAAGGGAAAAGTAACTGTGGAGAGGCCCACTCAACACTACCTTACCCAAGCTATCAAAGTGCTCAACAATGGGACAAATTATTGTGTCCCTGAGAGGATGAAATGGGGATACAACATCACTTCTGAGTTGCTCCTGCCCCAGATGGAGAATCTGACTCATCACAAGGAGCTATTAGACAACTCAGATGGAAGGACACCCTCACAGTAGCCACCTATAATCTTGAAATGTCAAGGTCCTAACAATCAAGGACAGTCTCCTTCTATTAAGAGGGAGACTAAGTGCCACACATAACTGTCAATATTCCAGACACCTGCCAAACCCAAATAGGGTGAGGGGGTTTGTATGCATGTCACGTTCCTGATTTTGAGGGGGAAGTAAGGGCTGGCAACTCTCTCTCACATCTTTTAGGGAAAAAAAATCTGTATTTCCTTTTTTCAAATGTGTAATTATTTCAAGATAATGACAAAAGGAAGGCGTAATGCCAGCCATCAATGTTTGACCTGTATGTTGAGTTCTTCCATTTCAAGACAGGCCTTTTCTTTGTCTCTCTTTAAATCTTCAATTTCTTTCCTGTTGAAAAGCAAAATAAACATCATCATTTCTGACTAACCAATGTCTTTTTCCTGGCCATCAGCCACTATGACATCACAGCTTGGATTTGTAGCCACAGAATAGACTCTATGTCTGCTCCTGGTCTTCCATAGCCCCACTGCTATGGTTTCTATGACATTGCTGTCTGGGCTGCTGGTGATGATGAGGAGGGAAAAGCCAGTCCAATCTCAAATCAGGGAAAATTTAGAAATGTGAAATTGCTCAGATATGTAGGCAGCTGCCAGTATTGTATGAATAAACACCCTCTATAAAATTCCTTAATCACACATACTAATATTTCTTTTTTGCAAAACATATAACTTTTTCATGCCCAGCTGCATGAAGACCCAAGCAGTCTTACCACTACTGAGGTTTGTTGCAAAAGGGTCCTGACAAAATACTAAGAGAAAAAATAATTTTATTTATTTAAATTTTCATTTGTTCTTTTTAGTTATACATGACAGTAAAATCCATTTTGATATAATTATACAAGTGTGGAATATATATTATTCCAATTAGGATCTCAGTCTTGTGGATGTACACAATGTTGAGATTCACTGTGGTGTATTTGTATATGCACATAGGAAAGTTATGTCAGAATCATTCTACTGTCTTTCCTATTTCTGTCTCCCCTCCCTTCCCTTCACTCCTCTTTTGCCTAATACACTGAACTTCTATTCTTCCCCCTAGCCCCTGAAAAAAGAATTTTAGACTGTGGAATTGTTATAACAGTAACTCCTCTAGCGACATCATAGTAATTTTATCAAACCAGAACCATATTCTCAGCATTTTAGAGCTGAATTCATCTTAAAATTCATAGCTGAAAAAAAAAAAGGATAAACAAATTGTCCTTGGATGCAGTTACAGTGGTGACAGCAGAAAGCCACATTCACCCCACAGACTCCCCACTTCCCTGGTGCACACATCCCTGCTCTGCCCCACCCCACCTCCAGCCCTGACTCACTAACATCCATATACCAGCAATGAACCTTAGGGAAATGCGTAGCTGAAACCATTATCGGAACATAGCCAGATAGACTCTACTTACCCAGGAAGGCCCTAGTAGTATCTCTCTAAACACTCACTGTCCCCAACTCCCAAGTGTGACATGGAGCATTTCTGTATGGGGGAGAAGTGCCTGTATATCAGTTTTGAGGGCTATGTCCTGGAGCTGTTGATGTGCAGCCAACCATGCAGCATCATGCACACACTCTGTCACCACTTCTGAAACAAAGGAGCACACATGGTGGCTGCCAATCTGTGGTGGGAGGTCAGAAGTACCCATTGCCTATCAGATCTGTTCAGAAGTCCACAAGTTCATGTAGGTCTTTCTGGAATGAGGGTTGAACTGCCAGCATCTCCTACTTTCTATATCAATCCCTCCTAAGCTCATTCTAGAGAGAGAAAGAGGCCTTTGTCTTGTAGATCTGGGCAAACTACTGAGACATGCCTTACCTCTGTGCATCATTTGTGCTCTCTGCAGCTTCAAGTTCCTGCTGAATCCTTCCCAGATCATTTTTCAACAATATATTTTCTTCAGAAAGCCTCTGAAATTTGATTCTGCATGAAAAATTTTAAAAAGCCTGGTGAGAACTGGAGGAGCTGGCAGCCACATGCAGCCACAGGAGCTCACACGCTTCATTCCCTCCCTAGGAGACGTGCAGGACACTGCCTTTTCTCCTTTCCAGTGGTAACATGCTCTGATATGCATCTCCTAAGAGTCAAGTCACAGGAAGCAACACTGTCTTAGCTTCTAAACTGCACTTCATCAGCAGCTCATGAATGCAGTCCGCACCTTGATTTTGTTTACCTTGTGGTGGCAACTGACCTATTCCTGTATTTTACCACTTCTACCTGAAAATGGAGGGTACTGGCTTCTATTGCCAAGTGCTAGGAGTAAGTCCTCAGAGATGGCAAGGGATATTCATTCCCTGCCAGTGAACTGCAGCACAGAGCTAAGAAGCACAAGAAATCAGACCAAACTACAAGGGCATACTTTCTCTTTTGTGAGAGTTCACCATTCCACACTCTCCCAGCAACTCTGGAAGGAAATACTTAGGAAAATGCCATGTCAATTCACAGAGAGACACCTGACACAAGGTGGCCCCTCAAGTGGGGATCATCTTGGGCCATCTTGTTAAATCAGGTAACACGACTGATTTAAGACACATGACAATTCGCTGATACAGATCACTAAAGAGGCAGCTTAAAATCCATACTTGATGCCTGGAAATTTTATTAATATAGGGGAGTCTAGCTGACACTTCCCTGGTAGGTCTCTATCTGGTTTTAGCCTCCTATTTTTTCAATCTAAGAACATATCTCTGTTCATTTTATATATGTCACTTATAACATTAACCCTTATTCAAGAGTGATGCTAAAAACCTCAATAAAATACTAGCAAAAGTCAATGTTTAATGAGTACAGTGTCTGTTTGAGATAATGAAAGTTCTGGAAGTACATGGTGGTGAGTGTTGAACAACACTGTGAATGTTAAATGTCAATGAATCATATGCTTAAAAATGGTTAAAATGATCACTTTTATGTTGTGTATATTGCTAACATAAAAAAGTGAATGTCTGGGCTGTGGGGTGTAGTTCAGTGGTAGACACTTGCTTATTAGCACATGTGAGGTCCTGGATTCCATCCCCAGAACTACCTCCCGCCTCCAAAAGAGTGCATCAAAATTAAATTTCCCATGTATGGGGTGGGGTGTGGTGGCGCATGCCCATAATCCTAGTGGCTCAGGAGGATGAGGCAGGAGGATCGCGAGTTTAAAGCCAGCCTCAGCAAAAGCGAGGTGCTAAGCAACTCAGTGAGACCCTGTCTCTAAATGAAATACAAAACAGAGCTAGGGGTGTGGCTCAGTGGCTGAGTGTTCCTGAGTTCATTCCCTGGCACTGCCCGCCCTCCCAAAAAAATTCCTATGTATGATAACCATATGGTAGATATAATAATATTAAAGAAGAGTGTCTTTGTTCTTACAAAATAACATGCTGGATTATTTAGCAGTAAAGTATCATGATGTCTTGTGATTACATCGAATGATTCAAGACATGAAAGAAAAATAAAGGGTATGTGTGGAGAGACATAGTGAAGCCACAGGGGATGCACTCGGGCCCCAAGCATGTTCAGACCATTTCTGCTGTTCTCTATACTGCAGGCACAAATTCTCTCACAACTCAGATCTGATCAGGTACCTCTCTGGACTTTGCTTTCTCTTATGACAAAGGGCCCAAGCTTCCCCACAGCCTTCAAAATCTATATTTGACCCTTGACAAGCCTGGGGCCCTGCTGCTGCAGTGGGCTCAGGGAGATGGTAGCACATGTTTATCTAGAAGGGGCAGCAAGGCTACCATGCTGGGAATTGTGATCAAGGGCTCACTGGCTGGTGCTCGGGATAGACCTACCCTTCCAGAACAGGAGCTAGGGCTGGGGCCAACATTGGATTGGGGATTCCTGGGGAACACAGGGGGTACCTCTGAGCTACTGAGCCCTATGGACTCCTTCAGGCTGCCCAGTCTTGTGTGAACTGGTCACTCTGTGGCTCTGCACACAGGTGACCCTTCCGCCTTGCAATCACCTTCCTCCAAAGACACTAGCCTCTTTTTCCTTGCTCCTTCTCATAGCCCCTTCTCCCCAAGCCCCACTTGGTTTCCTGCAGGAGGTAGTACTGAAAGCTCAAGTACCTACCTCCCACCTTCTCCCATGATGCTCAGTGGCACTTCCTGGGCATCCACTGATGGCCACTTGACCCACCTCAGACCTCCTCGCCCACCTATAAACTCTGTCAATTTGGCCTTTAAACTCCTATCCATCAACATTCTGTACCTCTACAGCCATCACTCTGGAAAGCTATAACAACCACATCCTAGCCACACTCCCCACGCACCCCTGACTTCACTGTCCTGCAATCTGCTATCTCCCTGACAACTGTGGGCCAGCACAGGCCTCAGCATTTTGCTTTTGGAAAACACTCCTGTGAGAGCTGGCTAGTATCCATCAAAGCCTTTGCAGAGCCCTCACTGCCCTGTCTCCTCATTCACCAAGTCCTTCTGACCTGATTCTGCCTATTCCCCTGTTTGTAAGGCAGGCAGGGCAACCTCAAGGTTGCTTTGCCATGAGGCCTGCACCTACATGCACTCCTAGGGCTTCGATTCACAACAATTATTTCTTTGTATTCTCCTGGTCTTTTACTACATATATCTGTGCCCTAGAAAAATGCAATCCTTTGAGCAGAATGACCTTTTAAGTATTCTGCATCCTTAAAAATGTGACGTACTTCTTTATAACACTGGGACATGCACCAAGTGAAGTGACCTGTAGGGTAAGAGCTCTAAACACTCATTCTGCTTCCCCTACCATCTCTTCCCAGCCTGGCATGCTGCAGAGATCCAGGTGACACTGTCCAGTGCCAAGATGGGACTTGTGGCACAGCAGAAGGAACAAGGGCAGCCTTTCAGGATTCAAGTCCAGGAAGACTATGAGCACTCAGGCTGGGAGGCCAAGAGCTGGTAAAACTTTGAGAAGTGTTCCAGGGGACAACAAAGTGGGATTCATGGAGCTGAGCTACTGTGTGCTGGTGTCCATGGTGTGTCCACACATAGGAGGCTATGTCTGCAGGGGTCACAGAGAAAACGTACAGCACTATGTTTTCTATGACTCTTCTTGGTCATGGTGCCAACTTTGCTTCATCAGTGGGGCTATCCAGAAATCAGAGCAGTGAGAATAAGGCTATACACCCCGCAAGAGGCAAAGGTGTAACCCGCCCCCTCCTGAATGGTGAGGAACAGCCCGTTAGGCCAGCAAGGGGCAGGTAGGCCTTAGGAGTGCTGGAGCTTCCAGCCGATGGTCAAGTTTTCTTTCTTAAGCTGGCTGGTATGCTGACATTTATTTCTTATGGTTTATCATAAAGCGTATTTTTGTTGTTGTTGTTCTTGCTGAGGATGGAACCATGCTTAGCCATGCTAAGCAAGGGCTCTATCACCAAACCACACCCCAAGTCCCATATCTTTTTTCTCCCCAAGGAAGTAACCTTCCCATTGTCCTCCCAATGTACACATGGACTGGAATGTGGATATTGTCACTCCTGTGTGACTGTGCACACTACTAGGACACACCATGTCTGCTGTGTCAGTGTTACTGGCCTGGACAAGAGTGAAAACAATGACTTCCTGAAGCCCGTTTCCACAGGACTGGACACCTTGTAGGTGTGCTGTATGGAGACTGATGGGACTAAATGACAGCAAGCATGGAACATAACATGGACCTGCATCATGTGCTTGCACCCAGCTGTGCAGGTGTCCATAAACATCCTCCAGGACGGAGCCCAGTGAGGGGCTCTCAAAGCCATGCTCTGCATCACTGGAAAAACTCTCCTAGATTTCTAGACTTCTGTGATAGAGCATGTGCCCATCTCCATGCCCCAGAGGACCTGGAAGAAGGTGGCCTTGACTCTACACCTAGAAACCTGGCTGAAAGATGGAAATCTTCAGCTTCCTTCCCACTTTGAGGTGTCCTCCAAAGTGATCAGATTCAGCAGTATTTCTAGCTCTGGAGGGCATGCACTTGAATGGCTCTCCTGACCCTCCCAGGCAGTGCCCAGGACAGCCCAGGCCAGGCAGAAGAGTGACTTTCTGTGGATGTACTCCTCTGTTGTTGCCCCCCTGCTAGCAGTCATTGCAGTGCACAGGCTGAGGACAGTGACTAGTACACAGGAGTGGCTATAGACCCTCACCCCCTGCCTCTCTCAAACTCAGCAGGCAGAGGCCTCACAGATGATCCAGGACTAACATGGGGCCTCCAAGCATAGACCTTGTTCTTGTTAGGCAGAGACAGGAACACCAGAGCCTGCTGAGCTGCCCTGCCTCTCTTCTGCACCTGCTGAACACCCAGTGACTAGAAATGCCTGGGGACAGGACTGGGCTCATGATGCCCACAAGGTGCAAGGTTACAATTAGCCTGTGTTTGTGAGCTTGCCAGTGAGGAAGGACCGTGTGACAGTCATTAGTGAGAGGCTACTGGGTTTAGTTCTGCATTTTAAGAATGGGAAAAACTAAACCTGTCATTCTCTCTCGAGTCCGCTTCTTTCTCGAGAGCCCGGACAACATCTTCCAGCTGGAGAAGTTTGTTTTTCACATCACTCTTCTCTTTCTCCAATGCCATTTTGGCCTCTGTCTCCTCCAGGGCAGTAAGGCACTCCGGCCCAGCCTCCTGTGGGTCTGGGAGCTTGGAGAGTGACAGTGAGGGCCCCCAACAGGCAGCCTCTTGGCTGTGCTGGAGCCAGGTCTCCAGGGCATTATCACCACTCCTGGGCATCCCTTCAAAGACCTGTCCACGACCACCCACAGGGGCTGGGTCCCTGCTCAGGCTGCTGGCTTGCTCCTCCAAAGTGGCTTGTCTGTGCCATGGCTCCAACGTCTGGGGCTGAGCCAAACAAGCAACCCTCTCTGTTGCAAACAAGGGCAGCTCTTGGGCATCAGCCTGGCCCAGACTCACTGGGGCCCTGGCAGAAGGCACTGGCTCCTCTGGGACAGCTCCCTTGTTCCCTTCACATGGCTGCATGTATGACCTCTTCTCCAAGGGAACAGAAGGTACGTCCTCATCACTGAGTGGACCCTGACAGTTCTCTCCCAGGCTGAAGCTTCCCAAGGACTCTCTGGATACCAGAACAGTAGTTGAGCTCTGTGTGGTGTCCACACAGCAAGGCTGGCTGGGTAAATCCCTGCATTCAGCTTGCTCCTGGCCAGGCCTGTCTCCTGCCTGTTCCCTCATCTCTCCATCAGTATGCAGGTCCAGCTGGGCCAGTGGCTGCTCCCCACCTAGACACAGGGATGTGAGGCCATATGCACCCTCCTGATCACTGCCCGTTATAGTGGTTCCATCCTTCAAGAGGGCCCACAGTGCCTCTGCCTCCTGGGCAAGCCCTTCTACTTGCTTCCTGTAGACACCCTCCAACTTCTCCTTCTCCAGGGCAAATGATCTGCAAATTTGCGCCTGTTCCTCACTCATCACTGTCTGCAGTTTCATCTGCTGCTTCTGACAACTTGTGAGGATCTCCTTTTCCCTCTCTTCCCTCCGTTCTTTCTCCAGGTCCAGCTGTGCCACCAGCTCCCTCAGTCGCCACAGGTGCGTTTTCAACAGCTGGTCCTTCTCGCACTGATGCTGCAGGGACAGCCTTTCAAAGCGGGCAGCATGTTGGGCTTCTAGCCATGACAGCTTCTGGCTCAGCTCATCTTCTGCTTCTTTCCTACAGAAATATAATGAGTCACAAAATCTTGGACTCTGCCAGAGTGAACCCCAGGCCCTTCCTCTCAGGGAAGAAAAGGCCACCAGAACTCCTGTTCTAACCACCTAACTCTTCTCTCCTGACTGCTTCACCCCTGGGATTTAGGTTCTACACGTAGAAGCCAGCATGGAAGCCACTCACCACATGTGATGGTTTAAATGAAAGGGGATTATAATTATATAGAAATAAAATTCCATCCCCCAGTTAAACTGGCCATATTGCAAGTGCTTGACTACTTCAAGTGTGACCAGCAGTTACTAACCTGGACAGAGGATGTGTGCATCACGGCAGTGAGTGCTATCAGACAGTGCTTGTCTTGAGTGTTAGTGAGATGACTGAAACTCATCTTACTAAAAACCTTCCTTGAAAATCCCTTAAACTTCTGGCCTGGGGCCTGTGGCACCTAGGATTATGGTATGGAAGTGAGTTGGAGCTGGACGGGAGCACCAAGCATGGCAAGGCACACTGTGCACTCTCGCCAAGACAAGGTGGGAGCAAATGAAATAGGGCTGCATATGGCTCCATCTTTATGCAGAGGAGTGATGGGGAGCCATAGAACTCCAGGGCCCAATATAGCTTAGGCAGGTGAGCAGGTGCACCCTGTATGCTGAAGAGGAGGATGGCTTCCTTATGCCTGTCCCACAGCCACCTCATGGGGTCTAAAGGAGGATCTAAAGGGTTAAATCCCTTATCTTACATTCTTGGGTTTAAGAAAAGATTTTTTTTGTGTACTTATTTTACTCAGGCTGAGGCTTTATAAATTAAGGGACATTTGTGTGAATAAAGTTATCTGATGGGGCCAAAGAAAAAAAAGATAGTTTAAAGCTCTGGAAAAACACATGACTTAAAAATTATTTCTTGCCGGGCACACTGGCATACACCTGTAATCCCAGAGGCTCAGGAGGTTGAGGCAGGGGGATCGCAAGTCCAAAGCCAGCCTCAGCAATGGCGAGGTGCTAAGCAACTCAGTGAGACCCTGTTTCTAATAAAATACAAAAAGGGCTGAGGATGTGGCTCAGTGGTTGAGTGACCCTGAATTCAATCCCCTGTACCCTCCACCCAAAATTGTTTCTTTATCCTCCAGGATAGTAGCAGTCAGTTCTTGTGAGTCCCCAGTGGCCTAGGTGAGTACATTGGCATCATCTTGGGGAGGAAGAAGAAATGTTGATTCTTCTTTATCATATCTCACATACTGAGGTAACCCTAACTTCTACCAAGAAGAGTGCCTGCCTCATCTATATCAGGAATGATTTCACTGCAAAAGTCACTTGACCTCCTGCTATCAGTAGGGTGATAGGGCCATGTTCCTTAAGTCATAAAAACAGCTGAACATAACCAGCCCCAGCACAACCCCCACCCGAGTTATCTGCTCAGTTCTGACCAGTGGGAGGTCCTGATCCTGCTGAGGTGAGGTAAAATGGCCAGGTGATAGGAGGAGTCATCTTCTTGTGGGAGACAATGCTCTCCATGGGTTTGTATCTCAGTAACCAGCAACATGTCTGCAATAACCAAGTACTGACTCTATCAAGATGGCCTCATGACAGGGAGGACACGTGGCATTTCTCAGGTAACTGCCACCATGAACATGCAAAACACCACACTCAGATTTTCCAATTCACTCTTTTTCCTTGTTGGTATAAATATTTCAGTCTTTTAAAGACTCTCACCCAAATTAACTATCTTTCCCATTTTGGGGAGGCTTTTGGATTTTCTATTTTTTCCCTACTCTACCATGTCCTGCAAAACCAGAATGCTATATTAAATGATGGAGAAAATGCTGTCCTTGCCTACTAGGCAAGTCTGAGGCAGAAGGGAAAGAATAGAGCTAAAATTCTACACAGAAAACTGCTCCACGTCCCAAATTCTGTTTAAATTATATTTTTCTTTAAAGTAAAAATCCTTAATACAATAACCTATTTTTTTCAGTCCTCATTTATCTACCCAGAGAAAACTCACCCTGTTAGAAACTGCAATCCTAAATAGCTTACCTAAAATCTAATTTCAAACTTTGATTGTTAGCAAGAAACCCAAGTCATGAACTCCCAAACACAAACAGACCTTATCTGCTGCAGCTGGTTCTGGTGCCGCAGATGCAGCTCCTCCTCCAATTGCTGGGCTAGGCTGCATAGCACCTGTGCACAGCACTGTGCCAGCCCAGTCTGCCCAGGCTGAGGGCCATGAATTGCATCTTGCAGCTGCTCCCGCAGGCCCAAGATGACCTCCTGAGACTTGGTATACAATGCCTCCAGGTCTGCTTTCTGGCTTTCCAATGTGCAAACCTCAAGCTGGTGCACTTGCTCCATCTCCTTTCTCTCCTTCTGAAAGTTCCTCTTCATGACCTCAATTTCCCTCTCATAGTGATTTACCTAAAGATGGAAACATGAGCAACACAAGTCAGAAAGTCCTAAATATGACTTAACTGGTAAGACAACAGAAATATGAAGCTACCAGGCACAATGGCCTAGACCTGACTAGGCTCCAGGGTCTGTGGAAAGAGGCAACAATGCAAATGATGGCAACACTCAGACCCAGAGTGGCCACATGCAACGTGTCACCTGCCAAGACTTCACAGTGACATCCAGAAGCAGGTCCAGCAGGTGGGGTCAGAAGGCTCAGGGCCAACCTGGGCACCTGCCCAGGTGACAATGAAGAGGGCAGAGGGCATGATAGCTATTGAGAGATCTAAGGAGCCTTCACAAGACCAGCAGGGTGGCTCTTAACACCTTGGAATCCCTGGCAGGAGGAATAATATCCAGATACAGATGGGCAAGCCCAAGATGGGAGCTTCCAATTAATCCATTCAGGGAGATAAAGGGCACAACTGCAGGACAGAAGTGATCCACCCTGCTATTTGGACAGAGGAATTGGACTCATGAAAGCAAGTCTTGGACAGACAGGAAACAAATTCACCCAAGGGGACAGACTCAGCCTGAGAGGTCCTGCCATGGAGTCCTCATAGAAGGCAAATTCCAGGTTTATTTAGGCTTAGAACAAAACTTATCCCTGTGATTCCCAACAGCAGACAAGCAGGGAGGGCTGCCCATCACATAGCTATCCTCAGCACATCCCCATGTGACAGTCAGGGCAAAACAAACCCCTTCCTTCCCTTCATCATTATTACTATAACCTACTTCTCTCCACAGAAGGCCTAGGGAGTAATATCAGTTTTATTTATGCTTCCCTACAATCTTTCCTCCCTAAGCTGACCCATCACAGGCAGACACAGGTGCCCAGGACAGCTAAGTGTGGTGACATTGGTTCAGTGAAGCAACAGCTGCCAGTGTGCAGCCCATGGTGCCCTTGTTCCCTGACCTTGGTCTCCAGCTGGATCCTGAGATCTTGGTAATGTTCCTTCACCTGCTCCATCATTATCTCCGTTTCTATACTCATTGGAGTGGAATCGCCCCCAAAGAAAATGCCTGTGAATGAAAGGACATTCTGCTTCGGTCATGCTGAGGACATCTCAGGGTCTCGTCCAATCTGACATCTGGATGACATCAGTCATCATCCTGGCTTCCTCTCATCACCTTGAAGACCCCCTTCCTTGTGCACCATCTGTGAAGAATGAGGTGCTGGCAGTAAGGGTTACACCAAAGTTAGTGTTCTGTAGAAATCAGCAGTTGGTCTTAACCAGAACACAGATTAAGAGAACTGGGAGGCTCCCTGCAAGTTCATCAAGGTCCAACTCCCTCACCTGAAAGTGTGGGAGCCTGAAGGCAGTCTCTGCACACAGGCAGGCAGGGACCTCCCTTCAGAAGGGACTGTCCCATGCCCACCCCACAGCTGCCCTAAGTTGCCTTTCATATTCCAGGCTCTGCTACAAGGTTGCTTATGACACCTCACTGGGTCCCCTTGAAGCCTCTTTGCAGGGCAGATATATCTCCTTTGATGTCACAAGATTATCATAACCTTCGTCATTTCTAACAAATGATAAAACCCTCCACACTTCTTCACCACCTCTGGTCTCCAGGGTCATGTAAACATCCAGCCTTGAGGCTGTCTCCATGGAGCCCCACCAGCCAGGGCCAGGCTCTTACCTGCTAGGCTCCGTCCAGGGACCCTCTGTCCATGGGTGCCCAGGTCCTCTGAGGGGCTCTGCCGATTCTCAGGCAGTTGTGCTCGCAGGCCTTCCAGCTCAGCTTGTAGCTCGTCATTGCAATCCTGCAGATCCTGTTGGGGCAGAGCCAGACACCACCTCCAGCTGCTGCAGTCACTGAGCCCAGGACAAGGCCCATCTCTAGGGAGTATCCCATATGGGCTTAGCACACAGTTAGGCCAACAGGTAATGATTCTGGACTCTTAGCATGTTAGTTAGGCTAAGCAAAAACCAATCATTTTCACATCCAAATGACTTGATCATTAGATATACAGGGAGAGCTCAAGGGAAAAACGAGCGGATAATAAGGCAACTATGGAAAATACAGAGAATCTCAAACATATGAAACTATAGGTGCTTTGTTTAAAATCACAGTGGTACTGCAACACACTTGTGAAACCATAATGTCCTGGGCTATGTGCTGGGATTCTTTCCTCAGCTGCTGAGGAATCTGCAAAGGGTTCTGCAGATGCAGCTATTTAAATAACAAAGATGCTGCTTCAGATCAAATGCCACAAAGCAGAAAGGATGATTAGCAAGCAGACATCTGAGCAGGTAGAGGCCACATGGGCACAGGAAGTGGAATGAGGGAGAGACACACCCTTCAGGCAGAGGAGGAAGCTTCAAAGGAAGGGTCTGCATTGGGGCTGGCATGTTTTGGGTCTGCACTTTAATGAAACATGTCTGGATAAACAAGTTGAGGCACTTGCTTTTTAAAAGGGATAGGATAGGGAGTTTCTAGCCAGTTTTCCCAAATGGTTCCAAATCCTGCAGACTCTCCAGAAACATGGCAACAGTCACTCCTGATTGTAGGCTTCAGTCCCCCACCCTGGGTCCCAGGCAGAGCTGTGACTCTGTGACTGTTCTGACCTAGAAAGCAGCAGAAGTGAGGTCCTGTGCCTTCCAAGGACAAGCTGTCACACAGCTTGGGACACACCCTCAGGGGGAAGCTGGCCACCATGCTGTGAGGAAACCCACACTAGATCATATGGGGAGGAATGGAGGCCCACATGGCACACAAGACAGTAGCTGCCTGAGTTTCCAATTTCAAATTCTTTACAGCCTCTCCAGATAGCTCTCATTAAACAACCTAATCTTCCTGAAACCATTGCTAGAGGCCAGTGCCTTGGCCTGCCAACTGTATCATCAAGTCTCCCCTTGGAGCAAGTGCCTCTCTGTGGCAGCTGCAGGCCATCAGAGAGGAGGGACAGGCATTGGGCATCTTAAAGAAGTAAATTCATGGAGGGTTACTTGCACCTCACTCCAAATCCCCTGTGCAAATATGCACTTTTCTCCTAAGGAGGAAACAGCTCTGACCTAGGGAAAGAGTAGGCTAGGAACAGAACAGGCACTCATTGGTTACTAACTGGCCCTCCCCCTCAAGACTCAGCAGCCTCATTGTTCTTCTGGTCCTGAGCTGTCCAAATGGAGCTGCTTGCCATACAGGCTAATGAGCTCCTGAAGTATAAATATGACTTCAAAGACTTAAGAAAAAATTTGAGGGTGTTGTACAATATCTCAACAATTGTGCATTAAAATAACATTTTTGATACACTGGATTAAACAAAATATATTATTAAAATGAATAGCACCTATCTCTACATTTTTTAATGTGTCTACTTGAAAACTTAAAACTACATGTGTGACTAGTATTGTATTTTTACTAGCCAGTGCTGATCTAAAGGGTAGCATCTACAGAATCATTTCCACCCAATGCCCTGCTGACTTTGTGGTTCTTTTTGACACTCAAAATGGGAGAGCATAGAAGTATTTTGAGAGCATAGATATATTCCATATATTTGGCAGTGCCAGAAAATAGAAGTTCTCACAGATGATGATGGGCACAGGCCAGGCCAGGGGTGTTTATCATGACTGTTGAAGGTGTTGTGTGTTCTGGGCACTAGGGGTCTCCACAGGGGGAGGGAGGCTGGCATGAGTAGGAAGTCAGGACTTCTGTTGTCACAGACACTGCATGTTTATTTGGGGTGGTTTAAGGACACTGAAGGCAACTTTGGGGGCACTACTGCACCAGCCAGGGATATAGACTTTAGTGACAAGCCCAGCAATCATGTCCTGTAGCCCTGAGAATCTGCAGACTCTGGAACTTTGGAGCTTTCCTTGTCTGGTCATGGGGAGAAGGCAAGCTCATAAATGAAATCAGAAATGAGATGAGGTTCAACAGCAACACCAAGAAACAACTTTCAGAAGTGTGGAGAGAAAGGCAGTGCTGGCAGGCTGGCTGTGGGGACCAGTCAGGCTGACTAAGCACAAATGTAGGGAGTTAAAGCCCTATGTATGTCCAGAAAATGGTAAAAGCTGGGTATCTGTTAGGGGATGGTGTGGAAAACTCAAAAAGGAAATCAAATTTAGGGTTTCTGACCAAAGATATGCTACTTTAAGCATCAAGAAAAACAAGAAACTACAGAGAATCTCTAAGGAGAATCTGATTAACATTTCAGATTCCCTTTTAACAAGGGCAGCCTCACCATGAAAACTGAAACCAACAGTCAGAAGACAGAGGGAAAGAAAGTTAAAATTACAGTGAAATAGAAAGGAAATTCTGCATCAAGAGAAAGCATGGTGTCCTTGCTGGCAAATATCCTTATTACAAAGCACAAGAAACCCCTGAGAAATGACACTGGGAAGAAGGGGAGGTGCACAGTAGGGAGGGTACATCTTCTAGAACCTGGAGACTGACCATAAAAGATGCCCTCAGTCCGCTAGAAGACACTTTACTAGTCAAAGGTTGCACCATTTAAGCACTGAAATTACTAGCACATGAATGAATTAAAAGCTACTGGGGGGCTGGGATTGTGGCTCAGCGGTAGAACGCTTGCCTCGCATGCGTGAGTCCCTGGGTTCGATCCTCAGCACCACGTACAAAGCAATAAAATAAAGACATTGTATCCATCTACAACTAAAAAAAATATTTAAAAAAAAAAGCTACTGGGGGACAAAGGAAATTAATATGTCTATACCAAAGACAGAGACAAATGGGACTTCTCTAGCTTGAAGTAGAACAACACTGACAGATGTGAAATGGGTTTTGGAGTTGGAAAAAATCATTTGGCAATCATCACAGTAAAGACTGAATTCAGCAAGAATCACTAATGGATGCTAAATTTAAGGAAAATTTGGATATATGCATGGCCTTAAAGTGTTTCCCTGTTGCTTAGTTATAAGAGAGAAAAAACAATCATACATCAGGGAAATCAGACAACATCTCAACCAGGTGATCATTACCACCACCAATGAGGGCCAGATGAACACAACATCTCCTACCTAAGTGTTCTAGCCAAGAATGCACTGCCTCCATTAAATCAAAAGAAAACACCAGGGATTATAGTTCACAAGAATTTATTACATATCTCAATTTAAGTTTAAGAGGAGTTTGAAGGCTCCAAACAAAAAGAATGATAAGTGTCTGAGGAGGTGAAAATAATCATTAGTTTGATTTTATCATTACTGACTTTCTCATACTGTGCCCTGTAAATATGTTCAATTATATGTCGATTAAAATTTTTAAGAAGGAATACACAGGTGTTCAGTGCACTATTTTTATATTTGTAACTTTGCATACATTTTTAAAATGCTTTAAATGTTAGTTAGAAATAGCCAAAAATATCCAAAAAATATGGAAAGTAGACAATTTTAAATAAACAGGTTAGCATAAAAATGTAAATATCTCTACAATGTGTTAAAAAATAGATTTTCAACAATTAGAGGTGAAATAAGTAGCAGAGTTACATCAAAGGTTTGTTTGAAAAATCCAGTGCACTAACAGAACATATCAACTGTTATTTCTAGGTTCCTAGTCTACTCAACAAGTTCAAGAGAAAGAGAAAGACCCAGCATGTGACTATGATCCTGGCAGACAGCTGCCCAGCATGCTCCACCTGCATGACTGCCCCCAACATACCCCAGATGAGTCCAGAGGGAGCGTGACATGGCTGACCACACACAGGATTTTCAAAAGGTAGAATCAGTGCAGAGAAAAATGACAGGGCACCAGGGACTAGGGTGTAGAGTCAGAGGCAAACCACAGCAGCAGATGCAGAGCCCACTCAGAAGCATAGGCCAGGCTCACCTTTATCCTCTAGTGTTGGCAAAGCAATGTGCAGCGGGAACAAAGTAAGTTTGTACTTAAATTGGAGGGAAATCATTAAGAAATGAACTGATAATAGACCCTTGAAGCCAAATAATGTTTTATCTATTTTTCTGGAGATAAGGCATCCCATATTAATTACCAACTTCAAGAATACAGATGTTCTCCCCACACAATCTGCTCCACTTTGAAATCACATAAAATTATTTTGATGCCCTTAACAATGACCATTAGTAGTACCCCCAGATATAATCAGAATTTTAGTGTGAGGTAACTTGGAACAAATCCTTATAGGTGACTTACATGTGGAAAGAATTAGAGAAAACTAAAACCAGTTGTGTCTACTCCATTAGCACACAAGGTAACTATACTATGGACCTGGTAGAACTGTCAATTTTACACATAATCACATCTTCAGATAGTTACAAATTACAGCATTCAACTTGGAAATTTTTATTATAATTATTATTGTAGTAAATTTGCAGGAAAAATAACAGTTAACTCATCTGTCTTAGATGTTTCTTATTTTTGTCAAAGGGGATTATATGAAGGATTTTTTTGGTGGGTGCAGGGGGGCTGGGGATTGAACCCAGGACCTCACATATGCTAAGCACACGCTCTACCACTAAGCTCATCCCAGACGCCCCATATAGTTTTAAATGGCTAATAATCTGAGGATTTGTCTTACGTATTCTTGCTCAATTGGTAATCCTGCCCATGTAGGTGTTCATGTCTACAATCACCTACTTCCACATTCTTATCTTTTTTTATTTTTATTTTTTATACTGGGGATTGAACCCAGGTGTGCTTAATCATTGAGCCACATTCCCAGCTCCTCCCTTTTTTATCTTATCTTGAGACAGGGTCTTGTTGTTTGAGCGCCTTGCTACTAAAAATAAATACATATGGGGCTGAGGTTGTGGCTCAGTGGTAAAGCGCTTACCTAGCATGTGTGAGACACTGGGTTCGATCCTCAGCACCATATAAAAATATATGTAAACAAAATAAAGGCATTGTTTACAATGCCATCTACAACTAAAAAAATTTAAAAAAATACATACATACATACATACATAAATACATACAAAAATAAATTCTGGTTTGTTTCCTATAATGAAATTTATTTTTTATTTTGGTACCATGGATTGAACCCAGAGGCGCTTAACCACTGAGCCACATGCCCAGCCCCTTTTATGTTTTTTTATTTAGAGACAGGGTTTTGCTAAGTTGCTTGGGGCCTTGCTAAATGGCTGGGGCTGCTCTGAACTTGTGATCCTCTTGTCTTGGCCTCCCAAGCTGCTGGGTATTACAGGCAGGTGCCACCACACCTGGTGTCCTATAATGAAATTTCTTCAAGAGGATTGATCCTGAAAGTAGACCCTTCTATGTCAGAAACTTGGCTGGTCCCTGGGCACACTCGGCATGACTCAGCAATGCCTATGTGGGCTGAGCAGCCTCCATGAGAGGTTCTGCATAGAGAAGATACTCCTGCCATCCCTTGTACCTACACCTGAAGACCAAGAGTGCTGTCCACCCAGGAAGGGAGAGGAATGAGGGCTGCACACTGCCAGAGGTCTGAGCCAGGCAGACCTGGACAGCCTCCAGGGCAGGCCCATTTCACAAGCACCCCTTCCTGACACTGCTGCAGGGTGGGTTGAGGTATAGGGTAGGGGTACATGAGGGTTCTGTGCACCAATGACAAAAGTGAGGGCTTCCGTTCCAGGTACTACAGGACACAGGGTTGTTTCAGGTCACTAGGCAAGTTGGGTGGGGCATGTACCCGGCACTTGCGCTCATATTCCTTCAGAATTACTGCAAACTGCTCCTCCTGGACCAGGAGTTCGGTGCTCTGGGGCTCCATCTGAAAGTGAGAAGGACAAGCAATCACGGGAAGGCCCTCAAGCCAGGTGGAGTTGCTCCTCTAGCCCTTACTCTGAGAACCTGACAATCTTCTTCCCTGGTGGGCTGTGTACCTCCAGGTACAACCACTCTGACCTTCTTCCTCGTCCTCCCTGTCCCTGGGTAGTCCCTTTTCTCCTCAGAGGATGGGGAGAGCCTCAGGGGAGGCCTGAGGTAACACAGAGTTCTAATTTTCCTCCTTACCCCTGACTCTGGGAATGGCCCATGCAAATGGTGCTAGCCCTGGTCACAGATGACACCCCACACTGTCACGAAGAGGCATAAAACAGAGGTAAGGTAGCCATGCTAATTTCTCTTGGTTCTTGAATTTAAAATTCAATCACCTATGTATTCTTTTTCAAGATACAGACAGCTTTTACCCACTACCACAAGACAAAGACGAAGAATCAGCAGAAGGACTTGCCTTGTCTTTCAGCACAAACTCCAGGTCATTTTGCAGTTTCAGGACTAGCTTCTCTGAATCCGAAAGCTTTTCCACCACTTCCATAATTTCCTTCTGTAATCGACTATTTTCCTATGAGACACAGGCCAGTGTTGCCCAGGCTTGGGAACTGAAGGAGGATGTCAGCAGGTCTCAGAGTCACCTCACCTAAAGCAGAAGGCTTATACCAAGCAGCATTTGTAATCAGGGAACAACTCTTTGAAGGCAGGCATCTATGTAACCACAGCCTCTGCATTGAACAGGTGGGGCTGTACAAAGATGGCTCAGTCTCCCAGGGACACACCCTGGGCCTCACCAATTATCATTGCTTCTCTATTGTCTCTACTTTTCTTGCCCCCTACCCCCATCTCAGAAAGGTCACAGGTGATACAAAAGAAGGCTAAATGCATCTTTTTTTCTTTCTCAGAACTGGGGATTGAGCCCAGGGGTGCTCTGTCAGTAAGCAACAATGACCGACTCATTTTATTTTTTGAGACAAGGTCTCACCACATTGCTGAGGCTGGCCTCAAGCTTGAGATTCTCCTACTTCAACTTCCCACGTTGCTGGGATTACAGGTGTATGTCTCTGTGCCTGGTCTGAGCTGTTTTCTAAATGAGAGATCTGAAATTGCATCAATAGGGCTCAGAGGTCTACCAGGGAAGGAGGATGGGATCTGCAGACATTGGAGACTGTAGTGAGAAGGGCCAGGAGACATAATTCCACAGACAACAAAGTTGGTAGGTGATTTAGTCCATACCCAGCTTCTCCTCCCAGAGGAGACAGATTGCCAAGAGGCAAGACAGATGTTGAAGGAAGCCACTGGGCTCTAAGTTAGGAAGAAAGGAGAAACAGCAGAGGAGGGACCGGGCACACAGATGAGTGCCTGTCCTGCAGCCTGGAACCTCACTGGAGACAAATACAGGGGGAGTGCAGGGCATGGGACACTCACCAAAGCCATGTCTGTTCCAGGCCACAAACCTGGGCACTGGCAGGCTACTCTATATGTGCTCCTAGACTCTGAGGGTACCACCAGGCTGGCTGTGGTGGCTGGCCCTCCTTGATCTCAGGTTTACTTGACCTTGAGCAAAGAATGGGAGGTAGAAGGAGCTACAACATAGTTCCTCACAAAGCGAAAATGTTCTCCTTTGGCTGAGAATGTAACATAACCCCGGCTCTGCCAACCATTTCTATCTTCATAGTTGTGCCCCAGGGATGCACTCCACCTACCTTTAGGGCCAGAGTGAGCTTCTCATGGAGGCTGGCCTCCTCAGCCTGCAGGCGGCTCACATCCTGCTCCAATGCAGCCCTCTGCCTACAGGCCTGCTCCCAGATCAGCTCCCGCTCCATCTCCACCTCCGAGCGCAGGAGACTCAGCCTTCCCCTGTACCCTTCTTCCAGGTTCCTGTAACACAGCATGCACTCCATGTTGGGGCTCTTTGGGGATGCCACCTACTTCCTCAGGGTCCCTTTCTTCTTGGAAGTCCACCTGCCCTTAACACTTGGCCAGCCATCTTGGATCCTGTTATCCTGCTCAGCAAATGGGGTTGCCTTTTGGCATATGAACTGCTCATGCAGGCCTGGTTGTGGATGCTCATCAGAAAAGGGGTACTGCTAGGTCACATGGTGAATTCCAGCACCTTGCCCTTAGAGTCTTGGGGTGAGTGTGTGGGCAGAGCTCTCTGGGGTGTATCATATTGATGCACAGCTTTTCTACCTACTAAACCCACACTGCACAGCATCACACCACACTGTCCTGCAGCAGCCCTTTGACAAGGCCTTTAACACTAGATTCATGTAAAAGTCAGCCTTCTTCTGCAAGAAACAGACCTTTTGGAAACAGGTAGCATGAAACCTATGGACAACGAATTCTCAAGAGGGAATTCCCAAGAGGAAGATGTATGAAAATTTTTGTTTTTTCCCTCAAAATTTCCATCATCTTTTGCAACAACCATTTCCATCAAATCTTAGTCTTATCATTGAAACAGTCTCTTGACATATTTCTCAAACCAAGTCTATTTAGACCTGCAGATGAGGTAGAGTCTAATAGTATAAGAGAAGTCTGGGACATCCTCTAGCTGACAGAACCCAGGCTTTTAATCTTGGCTCAGAACTTTGAAGAAACATCCAAAGGGCAAGAAGATGCAGGAAGGCATCTATTCCTTAGGAAAAAAACATTTTGACAAATATGACTAACACCTCACAATATTTTGGCTAGTTTTAAAAGTACTATTTTTATAACATATAATATTTTATCCTATCACCACACTCTTTAGAAACCTTTAAAATACACAACAAAAAGAAAATGGTTAAATAAAAGATGGGAGACCCACATAATGGGACACTCTGTAGCCATCAGAAAAGTATATGATGTCATCTTATATATTTTTATGTGCATAGAAAAAAGAAGTGAAGGACATTGAAAAGAGTGATTCTTTCTGGCAAGTAGAACTTCTGGTGTTATTTTTGTTTTATTTGTATCTTATAAATTTTCTACAATGAATATATATCACTTATTACATACATAGTGAAAAAATTTAATCCAATCATAAAAGTTACTTATGGGAACCTACTGATAATTTCCCCACTGCTCACAGAATGAGCTCCAACAGCCTATGAAGCTCTCTAGCTTCAGCTCAGCATGTCTTTATGTGTCTCAACCAAATTCACAGACGGAGACATCATCGTAGAGTTTATGATCCTAATTCCTAGGAAAGACATCACCAAGTTCTTTCTAGGTGGTTGGAAGATCATCAAGCCCCATATATTCCAACTGGAGTAAATTAACTCTTGGTTACTCAAAGGGGTGATCCAAAATCAATTTACTTTTAGATTTTGGATATATTTGTTTTAAAAGGAGTCTTCTTTGCTGGGTATAGTGGCACACGTCTGTAATCTTAGCAACCCTAAAGTCTGAGCCAGGAGAATCACAAGTTCAAGCCTCAGCAAATTAGCAAGACCCTAAGTAACTTAGTGAAACCCTGTCTCAAAATAAAAAATAAAAAGGGCTGGGGATGTGGCTCAGTGGTTAAGCGCCCCTGGATTCAATTCCCAGTACCAAAAAATAAAAGTCAAGAAGCTGATAATAACCATTGTTAAAAGAATTGTAAGGAGAATGTGGGTGGGTGGGTTATCAAGAGAGAGGAAATGACATTCTACTAACTTATCTATTGGCCTCTCAGTAGACTTTCAATCTTTTTTATTTCTTTTGTTAACTTTATGGTGCTGGAGTTATAAACCAGTGCCTTGTGCATACTAGGCAAGTGCTCTACAATTGAGTTATACCCCCAGCCCTTTTCATTTCTATTTTTAACAACAGTTTCATTTTGCAGAATCCCAGACCAACTTCTCAAGCAGTTCTGGGAAGAGAACTAAGGAGAACAGCTTAGGGGGGCAAAGGTAAGCCCCTTGTCAAGACAAGAGTAGCCTTCACCATGAGGATTTCTCAACTTGGCTTTCAGGAACTCATGTAGCCAGGGTGTACAAAGAAAAGCTGGGCTGGGCTCTTTAGACACACCAGCTGAACTGAGACTGTCAACTGTTGACAGGAGCAGAAACATCACTGATTCACTTCTTAAAAAACCCTCTGAGATAAATGCCCATGTGTAGGGGGATCAGGACAGTGAACATGGCCCACCTAAACCATGGAAAGGTCACGCACCCTGACTATGTCACTTGGTAGGCCTCCCACATCTGGGATTTTTGGCTTACCCAGACACCTCTTAATGGTGAGGTCATGTGTGTTCATTATCTCAGGACTAACTGAACACACTTCTAAAGTTTGGCAAAAGGACACTTAATTTTTAGCTTCCCTGAAAATTACCACAATCCTGAAAGCATGTTCAGTTCAGCAGCTGGTGGAAGCAAGTGTGTAGCTATGCTGGCTCACACACTTACTCTTGCTCACACACACACACACACACACACCCATATACTCACATACCTGCTCTTTCACAAACACATCTACACAGTCACTCTCTCACACACAGCCCCATCGCCACTGTGCCATCTCTTGCACATTCCTCCCTACACCATGCAGAGGCATGTGGGGGCCTCGGCCTGATGTGTCAAGAGGAAGGGAACATGATAGGTACAGGTGGACAGAGTAGGGAGTCCTGCCTTGCCCAGAGGCTGCCCCTGTGAACTGTCACATGTGGAAAGGTGGGTGCGATAGGAGGGGCAGTGGAGACCTGCTTCTACCCAGGGCAGATCTGTGGAGACCTGAGTACGTAGGTTGTGAAGAATTAACTGATGACCATGGCTGACCTGGGCAAAGTGACCAAACTCTTGACTCCTCAGTGCCTCTTTCACTTAAGGTTCCATTTTCTTATACTCTCAAAATAAATAAGTTGTCTTAGAAAGTGCAAGTCTGGCCCTGTGGCACACACTTGTAATCCTAGCAGCTTGGAAGGCTGAGGCAGGAGGACTGCAGGTTCAAAGTCAGCCTCGATAACTTTGCAAGCATAATAAGCAACTTAGCAAGTCCCTGTCTCAAAATAAAATATAAAAAGGGCTGGGGATGTGGCTCAGTGGTTAAATGCCCCTGGGTTCAATCCTTGATACAAAACAAAAAACAAAAAAAACTAGTGTAAGAACAAAAGAAGACCTAGGTTTCCGTTTCATGCACCCACCCAAATTGTGGGTAAGTTACTGAATTGCTTCAACTCTCAGTTTCCTTGGCTGAAAATGGAATTAAAATGGCCTATGTGGGGTTGCAGAGGCTCTTAGGTGAGGCACCATCTGCACAGACAGGAACACTCATACCATAGCAGCCTCATAGGCCAGAAAAGTCTTTGTGGGAGCCTGAGACAACAGTGTCTCCTCAATCTCTGGACCTAGGCTGCACAGCCAAGGTGCCAAAGTGTCTTTAGTAAAGGAAGAATAGGCTTTTGGTATAAACTCAAGGTTTAGCCAAATACAAAGTGCCACGAGGCAGGTATTGACTGCTGAGATCTCCATCCAGTGGGACCAGTCTTCAGCCTCTATGGCAGTCCAGGCTGGCTGCCCAAAGCCAAGAAAGGTGCTATCCACAGCTTCTCCGGCTCCTCCCAACTAACTCCCTGCTCATCTCTCTTCCCTACAAGCCACAATGGTGTTAAGAATCTCCTTGTTGGCTAGGTTGAGTGCTCCAAGGCTCATGAGAGGAAAATGGGGGAGGTAAAAATTCCTATGAAATCCCTTTAACTATCCATTGGGGCTATGTCAGATGCTTTCTGTTTATCTTTTTTTTTTTTTTGGTTTGCTTTCTGTTTATCTTGAATGACACCCAGTGCAGGGACTGCTGTGAAAAAGTGTTACTTTCAAATGCCACAACCACACATGACAGGGGAGGCAAAGGTGACAGGTCTTCAAGTGATCAAGATACCCATGCCACTTTTCTCTCCCTCTACCTTTATCTTCTTGTGTGGGGGAGGTGCACAGCTGAGCCCTGCTAGGGGCCACATGGTGGCAAGCACTGGGCTCTGTGTCAGCTCTACCCATAGCCCACTAAGACTCCCACAGTAAGTACAGGGAAGAAGTTCTTTCCCTGCCACAGCCTGGGAAATCCTCATGGGCAGTATTTTCTCAAATGTTCTGGCTTATTAACCAGAGAGGTGACTTTGTGTCATTTTCCCTAGTCCACCTAGCTGCCAACACCACACACTGAAATCACACTAGGGCTTGGTCAGCACACTAGAGCTGTTAGTCAGGACTCGGTCCCTGGACTCCTTCTACCTGCGGAGCCAATCAGAGGCCATTCACCAGCCGCTCTCAAAGCATCCCCCATCTCAGAGTCAAACAGGCACACATCCAGGTGATAAGCCTCCTTGGCTTTTATAAGACAGACTCTGAAGTATGTGAGGGCAGAGTCAAGGGTTTTCCCTGCAGCCCATGAGCATACACAGGTGACAATGGGCACTTTGTACCCATATCATAAGATTGGGACTGCATTTTAGATGTACCTTCTCCTTGCAGAAAGGACATCTCCAAAGCTGTCTTCTGGCTCAGGTGAAACTCTGGGCCTCAGCTCTGCATCACACACAACTGTGGCCTCAGTAGCCCTGTGCCAACCCCTGCTTTTAGCAAGGGAGCAGGAGAGGCCCCAGGTGAAGAGTCGCTACCATGGCTGCCCAGAAACCACTGCTCTGGGCCCAGAACCTACTTGATTTTCTTCTCTGTCAGCTGCTCCAGGGCAGAGTGGCAGTCATCCATCTCTTTCACAAACTCCAGGTTCCTCTTCTCAGCCCTCTCTAGGTCCTGTCTTGCCTTATCTCGCTCCTGCACCAGCTGTTCCACTTGTCCTCTGCCACAGGAAGGAGACAAGTCAGATGGGGTCCCCACCATAGACCTGACATGCCTCACCTGGGCCCACTCTGGGCCCCATGAGTCCCATATCTATGTATATGATAAAAACAGATGCATTAATGGAACCAAGGGTAGGTCAGCACATGCTGACCTCACTGTCCCCACAACCACCTCCTACAGTGTTTTCTATAGCTGCTATGCCCATTTTATAGATGGGGTAGTGGGATAGCCCTAAATGCTTGGCAAGTACAGTTTCTAGAAGGTTTTTGACCTAGGAAGTTTGTGCCTAGAGCTCCTGCAGTGCACCACGTATCTAGATGAGCTCAGGATGCATGAGGATTTATATGTGGGCCCTTTGCCTCCAACTAGGCCAAGAGCCCTTGGATCCCAGGCACCTAATCTGCAATGGATGCATAAAGGGAAGGAAAATGTCAGCCACCATTATCTCTGCATGTCATAGTTTTGCACTGCTGCCTGACATCTGAGCAAGTACAGGTGAGTCTCTCAGAGAAAAAGGTGATTTACATGTGTGATCTTGGCTCTGTTAACCTCAGTTTCACCCCAATCCCTGGTCCCTGGTAGTCTCTTACTGGTGGTAGCTCAGCTCCTGACGATAGCAGGCCAGGGCTGCCTGCTGGACAACACCATCAACTGTCAGGAGCTCATTGTCGAGGGCCCAGGTCAACTCCAAAAGGTTCACCTTCTCATCCATGCTGAAGTCCAGGCTCTGGAAGTAGCAAGCCCCAGTGAGCACAAGAGGATGAGGGACTTCTCCAAACATACTTTCTTACTTTCCTAAGGACAGTCCAGGGACAGTCCCACAATGGCTATTGTAGTCAGTACCTATTTCTCTCCTGACTGCAAAAGTCTCTTGGTGGGGGACACCTCTGTTCAGCCCCAAGTAACTCTAGAGGCTGCCCCCCCATCCTTGTCATGAGGTGTCCCCTACCACATTCCTCTAATCATGAGGCCGCCTATCCCTGTCAACACTTCTTGGTCATCTCTGTCATGTCCTGTCTCTGCCTCAGGGGTGGGTGCTACTCAGGCTGGACAGAGCCCCCCTGTCTGGAGAAAGTTGGAGGTGCAAAGAACATAAGCCAACAAGCACCTCATGGGGACTTAAGTGGAGACAAGGGGGGCAAGGTCCTTTATCTCTCTGAAACCAACTGTTTTAAGTCCTGAATAAGCCTTAGGAAGCCCCACATGAAGAGGCCTGCTCAACAGCCAACAAAGTAAGAGAGGAGAGATAAGGGGAGACCCAATACCACCACTTGACTCAAGACTCTGCATGAGTCTTGAGATGGACACCTGAAGTCCATCTCCCTGGCACCCACTCAGGCCCCAAAGGTTTTTCTTTTGACTAAATCATTTGCATTGGGGTTTTGCCATTTCAAACTAAGAAAATCCTGATTCATCTTATCTCTATGAAACACTTATATGGATGGATAATTCTGTCAGTAAAACGATCTATCAAAAGGGGGAACCACCGTAATGTGCATCCCAGAGAGATTTTGTTTTCCATCAAAATTTGGAAAAATAAAGTTAAAAGAATAGAACAATTTATGTCATGTGTGTTTTACAACAATACAAAAAGGACAGAAGAGCGAATACCCACACACCCTCAGTTCAACTGGCCAGAAGCTAATGTTTTACCACACTTGTTTTTTCAGCGTCAAGTACTCCTGACTTCCTACTATGACTTCTAAAAAATTACAAAGTTACACATGAGTCCAGAGGCAAGCACCATGTCAGAGTTTATGGGAGAAGGTGCCATGACATGCCCAGTTTCCCTGGGGGATCAGGGTTGCTCCTGAGAAATGAAGACTTGAATTTCATAGTTGCCCACTTTTTAGCATCTCCTGATAAGAAAGGGAGAGCACACAGAGCAGCAGGACACTAAGGCTGCTATGAAACAGCACACTCTTCTCTGCAACAGTATCACCAGATGGGGCATGGGGAAGTGACAGAAACCTGCCACAGCCACAGCTGCCTGACCCAGGAGCAGGAGTCATCAGAAACCACAGTGGCATGCATGGGAGCACCTTCCTGAGAGCCCATGGCTCCTGGCCTTCTGAATGCTCCCCTCCCACTCTAAACAGAATTGACCGTGTAACCAATAGAATACTAAGCAACAGCATGTGACATGTAGGCCTAAGTCACCAGACATGTGGCTGCCTCCTTCCTCTGACCACTCACTCTGGAGCAGTCAGCTGCCATGTTGTAAGGATACTCAAGTAGCCCTAGGGAGAGGTCCACATGGCAAGGGACAAAGACTTTCTGCCTATGGTGAGCATCAGCCTGTCACTTGTGTGAATGCACCATCCTGGAAGTGATCTCCAGCCCCAGCTGGGCCTGTGGATGACTGTGGCACTGGCTGAAATCTGCCTACAACCTCACAAGGCAATGTGAACTGGGACCATCCTGCTCAGCTGACACCAAATTCCTCATCCACAGAAACTGTATGCATGTGTACACAAAGAGTGCATGTGTTGTAGAATACAATTTAGTGATAATTTGCTAAAGAGTGACAGAGAATTAACCCAGGTCTTCTCTCAGGGCAGCATCAGGAGGAATATCCTCATCACAGGCCCTATTGTGGGCTTAGGTAAGAAGTACTATGGCACTGCCTGGAGAACTGGAGGAACCCGGTGTGTGATGCCTGGACATGTGCAAGCCAAGGGCTCTCCCTGCCAGTGCTTCCCTCCCAGGGGGAAGATCTCTCAGGTGCTCACTTCTCTTTATAGGGTTAAAGACCTATGCTGCTGCTGGCAGCTCCACTAAGAAGCAGTTATTAGTAACCTCATGTGGCAGAAAGGGCCCAAAAGGGCCCTTGGAGTGACAGATGTCTCAATGACATTCTACTCATCCTGAGTCCCAGGCAAGCTACTAACTCCATCTGGGCCCAAGTCACCCCACTGTCAAGTACACGTAGAAGCACCTTCAGGACTGATGTGAGGATTCAATAAGGTCACATACTTGACAGGTACTTGTTTGGTATCTAGGTGCTGAGAAATATTCAATCAACATTGTTGTTATCTCAATAAAATAAAACCAAAACCTGAAGGCATTTGGTAAATTACAAAAGAAATGAGAACATCATCTGATAAAAAGAAAGCAACAGCCAGGTGCAGTGGTGCACATCTGTAATCCCAGTGGCTTAGGAGGCTGAGGCAGGAGGATGGCAAGTTCAAAGCCAGCCTCAGCAACTTACAGAGGCTCTAAGCAACTTAGTGAGAAACTGTCTCAAAATAAAAAGAAAATTTTAACATTAAAAAAAGATGGGGGGAATGCTGGTGAAGTGGCTCAGTGGTTGAGCACCCCTGGGTTCAATCCCTGGTGCCAAAACAAACAAACAAAAATCAATAAAAGGAGTAAGTTCTGAAATAATGGAAAAGGCAAGACAAAGTCTTATCACTGACCAGACCAGGACAGCAGCCAAGATGCTTCCTCCTGCACCAAGGAAATATCAGCAGAGCACCTCTGCAATTTGCCCTCCCTGAATGAAATTTTTGGTGATCCCAATTTAGCCCCTGATTTTCAGAACAATTGTGAGGGCAACTATCCAGGTAGGGTTTTGCCATTCTGGCAGGGATGGTAAAGGCTAAGTTTGGTTTCCAGAGGGTCTCCACCCACAGAAGCAGGCAGACTGGAAGGCTGTTTTTGGACTCCTCCATGC
This sequence comes from Xerus rutilus, assembly GCA_028644305.1. Taxonomy (NCBI): domain Eukaryota; kingdom Metazoa; phylum Chordata; class Mammalia; order Rodentia; family Sciuridae; genus Xerus; species Xerus rutilus. The sequence goes on along the minus strand of CM053401.1, from coordinate 134,568,104 downwards.
CCTGTTGATTTGTGCTAACTGGGATATTTTTGGAAGCAACATGACAGCGCCTAGGAAGAGTTAAAAATGTGGAATTTTAGGAATATCATAGAAAAAATTCCAGCACAGGAGCATGAGAATACCTTTATAAATGCTGATATTTCTAATAGGGAAAAATTTGGAAATGACTTACACTTCCTGAGAGTCGGGAAAAGTCACATAAATTAGCAAGATACATGGTATGATATAAATTTTGAAAAAAGTTCTAAAGTAGAATGTATAAATATATCTATTTTTTTATGTGCCAGGAAAAAAACTACAGAATACCCACCAAGCTGTCAGTTGTTGCCCCTGGCTTGGACCTCCAGGAATGGAAACAAGACAGGGACAGACTTACTTTCTTATTTTATAGATTTCTGTATATATGGGGAATTGTTTTTAAACAGTACTGAGGACTAAGCTCAGGGTCGCTCTGCCATTGGGCTATATCCCCAGATTTTTTTTTTTGGTACCAGGGATTGAACTCAGGGGTACTCAACCACTGAGCCACATCCCCAGCCCTATTTTGTGCTTCATATAGAGACAGGGTCTCACTGAGTTGCTTAGCGCCTCGCCATTGCTGAGGCTGGCTTTGAACTCGCAATTCTCCTGTCTCAGCCTCCCAAAGTGCTGGGATTGCAAGCATGAGCCACCGCACCCGGCTCTCAGTTCTTTTTTTTTAAAGTTTTATTTTGACATAGGGTTTTGCTAATTTGCTACTTAGCCTCAAACCTGCAATCCACTTACTTCAGCCTCCTAAGTAGCTGGGATTACAGATATGCTTACAGCATCCCAGCTAGTAGACAACTCTTTTAATAATGAAAAGTGAAATTTGGAAATGAAAATAACAAATCTAGCTCATGGCACTTCCACAAGGCAGTCTTCCCCTCACCCATCTGTTCCTTGTGAGCCTCTGACTCTGCCACTCCAGGGCAGAGCTCTCTCCAAATCCTGAGGGCTGGCCCTATGGCTCTGGAAGGAAGCCAGAGTGGGTGGTCTAAAAAACAGGAGAGTGGTGGTAAAGAAGAACAAGCCTCTGACTTTCAACACCTAGCAGGGAAGGGTCTGTGGGAAGTGGGCACTGTCGCAGGGAAGAGCTCAACATGGCAGGGGGCTCTGTGAACAATTCTGGTTCACTATGGACTCTTTAGGAACACTGGTGACAGTGATACCCATTAGATCTCTTCACAGATTTGTGGAACTTGCCTCCTTTGTGTAGCAATGGGGGAAAGTATGTAGACAATGGAATTTACCTTCAAATGCACTTTTTGAGACCCTTGTTTTCTCTGTATTTTATATGTTATCTTTTTTTTTAAACTTTTTTTAAGTTGTCGATGGACCTGTATTTTATTTATTTATTGTCATGTGGTGCTGAGAATCGAATCCAGAGCTTCACACATACCAGGCAAGTGCTCTACCACTGAGTCACAACCCCAGCCCCTATATATTATCTTTTAAAATTTAAATTTCCTATATTATAACAGCAAAAATTGAAGGGAAAGATGTTTCCTCTAAGACTTCCCTATATGGGATTTTCTGCACAGAGCACATGTCCTGCCCTGTCCCTGGCATGGGGTGCTTTTTCCGTCTTTCTCTATGGAAACATGACTCCCACCCAGCCCAACTGCCCCCTGGATGCCACCCACCAGGGCAACTGTGAATGGCTAGTTCCAAACCTGCAAAATCTCCCTGCCATTCTGAATCCCTTCCTGTGCCCAGGTAGCGATGACCTGCTCGGGAAAGGCAAAGCCACTACCATCATCAATATTGGAGAAGAAGCGCAGGCCGGAGCACACAGACACAAGGGACGAAGTGGTGGGGGTAGTGTGGCAGCCATTTTCCTCTGGAACCTGCACAATGGAAAACAAAGATACCCTGAGCACATGGGTGACTGAAAGCCACAGCATCTGCATGTTTTAACGGCTTTCCACTCTCATGAGCTTGTGCTCAGCACATTGCCTTCTCATTGAGGTGTAAAACAAAAACAACTCAGGTTATCATTAGCTCCTTTTCCTAGACAAAAGAGGCAGGGTACCATCATAGGATATGTTCAAAATCACATGGATCTGCAGGGAGCAGAGCAGGGATCTGCACCCAGGGATCCTGATCCCTGACCCCATGCTCTCTCAAGGACCCTCAGGCACCTGCTCTAGTACTATCCATTTGAGGCCTCATACCGGGGTGGCCTGACCATTAGCTCTGACCAGCATATCACTTAACAGAGAGACCACACAGAGGTTTTGACATGTCTCTTCTCAGGTAATGACTGTGTGCACCTGGCCTTACAAAGGAAGATCCTGGGAAGGTACATGCTATACCATGTAAATCCACTTTGAGAAAAGAAATGATAGCCTCCTCCCCCCAGAAAAGAGAAGAAATGGCCCAAGAAGAATCTCACATTTCCTTACAACTCAGAGGCTCATGGTTGAGCAGTGTTAGTGAGTTTTATGAAGAAGGCAAAATCTCTCAGCCAGAAAGCTGCCTCTGAGACTTCAGTAGTGTAAGAATTCAAAGGGCAAGAATAATTTCCATGCTGTTTTCTGCCCCAGGTAGGGTCCTTCCCAATAAGCCTCTGTGTCTGGTACCACAGGACTGGGGATGGCAGCACTTCCTGAATACCAGAGACCTCTGCTCATCACTCCCAGGCTCCTTCCACACCCAGGAATATCCTCTCCTTATCCTGCATGTCATCTGTGGCAGCCTTGGTGGATGTCTGTAAACGGTAGATGTGTGTGTATGCAGTACGTGTATACGTGGGGTGCACAAATACAGTGGATGTGGTTGTATATACAGTGAGTGCACATGAACAGTGAACAGTGTGGGTTTACAGTGTGTGTGTGTGTTTATGCAGTGTGCGTATACACAGTAGGTATGTGTGTATGCAGCTGTGCATGGGCCTCATGTATACAAAGTATGGGATGACGAAGGAAGATGACTCAGTGTCTGCAATGCCCAGGAGAACAAGAGCAGCTCACCAAGGATAGGAAGTGAGATGGGCTGTGCTGCACTGGGAGGGACATTTGTAACTGCAGGACCTCAGCAGGTTAGGTAAGAAGCCCACTGATGGGCAACGTGGGACCCACAGTCCTCTTTGGCTGCCAGCACAGGGATGTCCAGGGATAACTGATGATCCCTTTGGACAGAGGCACAGCCATTCTAAGACCCTGCTCCAGAGGCCAACAGTGGCAAACAGGGACATCTTTATTCAGAGGAGGTGTGTAACTGGACCAGCATGGAGTATGACTCACTGGGACCCTGTTTCAGTCTTTCTCACTTGTAGGGATTAAAACCTCTCTGCAACACTGGCTGCTGAGTTTCTTCTTCCCTTGTTCTCATTAACTTTAGTCAGAAACTTATGAATGTCAGATGTGCCCACCCCTGATAAAGGACAGCACTACTGGTTCTACATGATGCCCACCAGCAAAGAAGCATCCATACAACATCCTGAGAGCAACTGTGCCATCCTGTCCCAGTGCTGAGAAAAACAGTGCTAGGCCAGTGGTCACTGAACAAAGTCACACTTTAAATAGCCGCCCGAAATTCACTCTCCTCAAATAGCATGGAGATGTGATATGTGTAAAAAGATAAGATTCAGGACCACAGAATGGGGTAAGCTCAGCTAAGGAACATTGAGGACCAATTCTAGCTAAGGTACAGCACAAGCCTTCGGCAGCCAACCCTCAATACCCAATGGGGAAGGAATGAGAAAGGAGGGAGTTCTCTTTTGGGACATAATACCATAACCACAACAGAGAGGACCCACTGAGGAAACGCTGTGTCCTCTGCATTGTTCATTATCCTCCAAAACTCCTAAAATGGTTGACTGGACTGTTCCCATCTAATAGAGGGGCCTGAAGCTCAGAGAAGGTGAGTAACTCATCTTGTGATACACAGCTCAAAAAAAGCAACACTAGATCACTCCCAGGTCTGTGTGGTTCCAAAATCTAAGCCACACAACTTCACATGTACACAGGTATGCTCACACACTGAGCCAGCTCCTGACCAGCTCAAGTGGTAACAGCAGCAGAGAGGCCAACATCCTCAGTCATCAGGGAATGACAACAATTACTGCTGGATTTTGAGATTTAATTGCTCTATTTTACCTGATAGTGAGACCAGGGTTTGCTTGATTTAAGCATGGTAGAGGATACCAGAAGTGAAGCAGGCTCATGACTGAACAGGCCAACTTGGAATTCCGCAAGACTCACTCTGCCATCTCCATCCTGATCCAGTTTGTTGAACAGATCTTCAAGTTCCTAGATAAAGACCACCACTTTCAGGCTTAGAGGGTTACTTCCCTCCCTCCTTCTGGCTCCAAGCACCCAGCAAGGGCAGTCTGCTTGTCCTTACCCAAACTCAAAGCTGTCCAGGCAATTTTCCTAAGGCTTCTGACTCTGTCTTGTGAAACTTACACAGTCTCACTGAGCCCCATGGTTCACAGACCAGCAAGGGCACAGGGCTACAAACAGCCTTAACAAGGTGGGACCTGCCCATCATCATGATTACCCTCCATCTAGCACCCACTCAGGATGAGAACCACCAGCTGCTGTGAAGACAGGCAGGCTCAGAGATATTACACCAGGTTGAGAAGTAGAAGGGGATCATGCCGAGAAGGGAAAAGGGTATTCATTCTCAACAGAAAGGATTTTGAGTAAAGGCATTAGAAGTACCCAGCATGTTTGAGAGCAGAATAAATTTGAGAGGCAGCCTCTGAAAGGTATCTGGGGTTTAGCTTTGGGCAGAAGCATTGGGAGCAGCAAAGGATTTTAGATGAGAAAGTCTTAGAACTGCCCCAGTGTCTGAAAGGTGAAGGAATTTTCCAGACTCAACACTGTACTGTAACCACAGCAAAATTGCTAGGGTCTTACCTCTTTCTCAAGTCCATGGAGTCCAATGCTCTGGCAGACCACAGCCAATTCCTGCTCGTTCAGGTGGCCACTGCTGCCGACTCCCAACTCTTCCCAGATGCCCTGTACCTGCCTCTCAGGTGTGTCCAAGGAGGAACTGCAGTGCTTTTGGGAGCTCCCAAAGACCTCAGAACTCCAGGTTTGCAGCTGGCCTGAAGCAAATGGGGATTCACAGTTAAACCTTGATAAATATACGATGAAATATTCAGCTTTAAAAAGAAGGTGGGAGTCAGGCACAGTGGCGAATGCCTGTAACCCAGTGGATCAGGAGGCTGAGACAGGAGGATAGCGAGTTCAAAGCCAGCCTCAGCAATGGGCAAGGTGCTATGCAACTCGGTGAGACACTGTCTCTAAATAAAATACAAAATAGGGCTGGGGATGTGGCTCAGTGGTTGAGTGCCCCTGAGTTCAATCTTCAGTACAAAAAAAAAAGAAGGTGGGGGCAGGGAGGAAGAGAAGGAAATCTTGCCATTTGTGACATCATGGATAGATCCCTAATGGAGAGTAGAATGGAGGTTACTAGGGGTTGGGCTGGGGAAAAAAAGATGTTGGCTAAAGAATACAAAGCTTCAGTTACAAGATGATTAAGTACTAAAAACCTAATGTACAATATAGTGACCTCAGTTAATAATCATGTTGTTTTTTTTTTTGGTACCGGGGGTTGAACTCAGGGGTACTCGACCACTGAGCCACATCCCCAGCCCTATTTTGTGTTTTATGTAGAGACAGGGTCTCACTGAGTTGGTTAGCACTTTGCCATTGCTGAGGCTGGCTTTGAACTCACGATTCTCCTGTCTCAGCCTCCCAAAGTGCTGGGACTACAAGAGTGAGCCACCGCGCCCAGCTAATAATCATGTATTAACTACTGAAATGTGCTAAAAGAGATCTAAAGTGCTCTCAGGAAATACATGCAAAAGTAACTATGTGAGGCAAGGATTTGCTATATAATCATTTCATAGTATATTACATATATCAAATCATCATGTTGCACAGCTTAAATATATGCAATTTTTTATCTGTTAATCAAGTAAAGCTGGGGAAAAATGCCAAGAATAGTTAAACCGTGTGTTCCATGTTGAAACATTTAGGGGAAGCACATCAATGCTGGCAATTTATTCAGACATCAGATGGACCAGTGGAAGGACAGGTAGTGGAAGGACAGGTGGACATACGGGAGTTGCAGATGGAATCTAGGTGGTAGGTACATCACAGGTTCATAGTTATCATTCTTTCCCATTGTGTGTTTGAGAATTTTCCTAACAGAATGTTGGGGGGAAAATCTGCTCCACATGGGGAAAGCTTTTCATAAGGTAATCTACTGAAGTCTCACCACCAAAAGTACATAAAAGAGGGCTCTATTTATAATAAAAGGACAGCTTTTTCTAAGTTTTTTTTTTACTTCCATAAATCAATATTTCTTTCTCTTTTTGAAGTGCAAGGGACTGAACCCAAGGATTCACACATGCTAGGCAGCACTCTACCATTGAGCTATGCCCTCAGCCCAAGACCAGCTTTTTAAAAATTTATTTTTTGAAATGTCTCAAACCCACCCAAAGAAGAGTATAGAGAAGCCCAACATACTTGCTTCTCAGGCTCAGCAATGAGAAGACTCTGCCATACTGGCTTCATCTCTCCTCCTTTTTCTTACTGCTGAAGTATTGGAAACTTCGGATCTCATGTTATTCCTTTTTTTTGTTTGTTTGTTTATTCTGAATACTGGGAATTGAACTCAGGGATACTCGACCACTGAGCCACATCTCCAGCCCTTTTTTGTGTTTATTTCGAGACAGGGTCTCAGTGAGTTGCTTAGTGCCTTGCTTTTTGCTGAGGCTGGCTTTGAACTCATGATCCTTCTGCCTCAGCCTCTTGACCTGCTGGGATTACAGGAATGCACCACTCCCAACTTGATCTCATGTTATTTCACCTCACAGATAGGATAAAGCACAGCCAGTGGCTCAATAGCTTCCTAGAGTGGCCTCACACCTCTGCCAGCCCCATCCACTTGCCCAACATGCACCTCCCAGTTCCTTACTCAACCGGGGGAGCTAGAGAATTCCCACAGTCTGAAGAGAGCTCCATTTATGGTCAGCCAGCTCCAGACTCTTCCTCCCTATCATTGTGACCCTGCACCCCAAAGCATTAGTTCCTTCCATCATTGCCCTCTTCAAAGACAGTAACAGTTTCCTGCTTTCCCTCATGTAGCACAGGTGTCTGGCTTTAAGGACCTCAGTTTGTTCCCTACATGTCTATCAAAATCTCCAGTTTTCCAGTTTGTTGAAGGACATAACATCTTCCCATTCTAGTTCCTTTCCTCTTCTGAAATACCTGTCTTCTTCCTTTCAAACTTCCCCAACAGCAGTTTAAAATCATGGTTTCAAAATTCTTTGACACTCCTGCCATTAGAACATGGAATATGTGGCCTCTCTCCTCCTATCTAGGGAGTTTTGTGACAGTTCCAACCACGATGGCAGAAGGGATGCTTATATGACTTTTGGTTAATGTGCTATAAGGCAACCTCAGCTTTCCTTGTGGGATCATGTGCACTGGAGGCCCTGAGACACTATGCTATGAAGAAGCCCAGCCACTCTGAGGCAATTTTCACCCACGCCCCTAAACCAAGACATGTGAGAGATCCTTCACATAACTTCAGACTCAGCCTTTGTGTGTCTCAGGAGAGTCCCTGGACATATCATGGAGCTCATTCTATCTTGTCACCTTCTCCAAACCTTCCCTGGGCACTTCAGTCAGTTCACTTCTCAGAGAAGTTCTACAACAGTGTCATAAAAAGTTTGAGCTCTACAACCTAAAGGCCTGGCATAAACCTCGATTTTGTTCTCAAGCTCACTCAGACCCTCACCTCTGGGCCTTGTTTGGGTTGTGCTAGAAGAGAGATGCCTGGAGCCATGCCCTCCTGGGGCAGTTGCTCTGACATGGCTGCATGCTCCTCCCACACCTAATCATCATTTTCTCACTTCTGCAGCATCACATATTCTACCGTTATATATGTTTTGCAATATTTGCCATGGTCATTGGTCTTGACTCCCCAGTTAACACTCTAGAATTCTTATATCATTAGAAGTATTATAGGCAAATACAAGATAAAATAAAAAACTAAGTCCCTGTCCCAAGAGCTTCCACTTCCCTCCACAAAGACAACTACAAAGAATTTTTTGCATGGACTTCCAAAATGCTTCTGTACCCACAGAAGCATGTAACACATATGCCACTCCAGAAAGGTGAGGCCAGATTTCATGTCCCACTCACACTTGTGTACCCAGCTTCCATTCCCAGCCCTGGGTGTCATAGACAGTGCCATAGCAATACAAACAGCAGAGCCCTCCATTTTCCAGCTCTGCAGTATTGTGATGCTAATTGGCTATGATTTGCTCGTGTACTCCAACTGTTGGCCTCTGTTGCTAAATAAGGCCCTTAAGGAACAGGATCATGTCTTACATGCTATATGGGGCAAAGATAGGACCTTGGCAGGTGCCAAGACAGCTCCTTCACATCAAGGTGCAGCTTTGTCCAGGCTTAGCATGCTAGGAAGGATGAGCAGGGCCAGTCCTGGGTATGACCAGATCAAGCAGGGGCCTCTAGCCTGATAACTCAGACCCACACCTGCCAGTTGGGATCATATTGGTATTCATAGACCAAGAAAGCATGGTAGAATCACATTGCTCCCTTGGCCAGTGGCTTCTGCCTCAAGATGTGACCTCAGTTGGTAAGCTGAGGACCAAGTGACCACTTCATGGCTGTGATACCAACATTCTGACTGCTCTTGGAGAAGGGGCCTACCAGGAACACCACTCAGAGCATGCATTTCCCAAGAAGTTATTGTTCTGGCTATACCCTATCCAAGGATCCAGCTCTTTGAATTTTCAAAGCCCTGGTCAAAGGCAGAGAACGCCAAATAGGAGGCCATGCGCATTACCTTGTGCTTCAAATAATTCATTTTGAGTCTCTTTAGCACTCTCAGCTTCTTCATCTGACTTGAGACTCTGGAAAAATATGGAGAAAGATGTGAGTCCTTCAGTAGATAACACAGTGGATGGAGCACCAGGAACAAAGAGAATAGGATGTTTCAGGTGGGAGACAGACAATGGAGGCTGCATGTCAAGGGAGCAGCCCTAGGCTGAGGACTTGCAGGATATGGTCCCCACTAAGCAGCATGCTGCATGCCTCTGGATCAATGCCCTCTCAGAAGTGAGGGGCTTGGACACATTCCTCATTCTGCACATGGAGGGCTCCTCAATACAACCAATCATTAGAAGGTCACACTGAAAACACAATGAAGCTTCACATTGTAACAGAAGAGAAATATTCTCCCTACAACAGCACAAAGTGATGTTGTTGGCTTCAGATACCAGCACTTGACAGGAACTAGTCAACGTTCCAGTCATGGGACACAATCTCCAAAAGAGATTGTGACATCATCACTTTCTGCACTACCCTTTTTCATCCACATCAGTTCATCAAACAGACCTTGCATCCTTCCAAGGTCTCTGGGGATAGCACAATGCATAGTAAGCACCTAACACTTCAGTGGCCCTCACAAACTTGCACCTGAGATAGAGGAGCAGGCGGGGCCATTGAGAAATGCATGATGTAAGTAAAAACCTCATGTTTCAGTGATCAAGTCAGCAGATCAGAGTCAAAGTCTGCTTCCGAACAAGTGCTGTGCAGCCAGCCCCCTGACAGATTCCAAATGAACACCTAGAATGACCTTCAAAGCTGTCATTAACTCTCAAGGGTCAGAATCCGATCAGTGATAAACAGTCAACCTCATTTTTCTAATATGTTCAATTCAACCAATAATCTCAAAGGCAGGTTTCCCCGCATTCATGTTTTGGGGGTCAAAGATGACTTAAGCAGCAGAATAGTACCAACAGAGATGAAGTACTCTAAGCCCAGGAGTAGATTCACTCAACCCTCTGTGCCTGAGACACAAATTTTTTTAAAAAGACTACAAAAGAGCCGGGCGCAGTGGCGCAAGCCTGTAATCCCAGAACTTAGGGAGGCTGAGACAGGAGAATCATGAGTTCAAAGCCAGCCTCAGCAATGGCGAGGTGGTAAGCAACTCAGTGAGACTCTGTCTCTACATAAAACACAAAATAGGGCTGGGGATGTGATTCAGTGGATTGAGTGCCCCTCAGTTCAATCCCCGGTGCCAAAAAAAAAAAAAAAAAAAGACTACAAAAGGAATGTCCTGGATTTGTTAGTGTCACCCAGGTGTAGCAGGTCCCCGAGAGAAGAGCTGTAATATTTAAGTATATATATTTTTGATTGCCTCAACAAATGCTTGAGATATAAGCTAATCAGTCTGGGCCCCAGAACTCTTATTAAAGATAAGTTCTCAACATGGCCTCATCTGTCAGAAATTGGCTCACAGAGAGCAAGAAACAGGGCCTTCTGGAATCCTTAAAAAAATGGGTCTAATGTATCCATGATTAACCCAAAAGCTGTGGCCCTGCCTCCAAGAGGAGCTGGTTTCCTTGACCAATTCAAGACACTTGGGTCAAAAGGCTCAGGGCAAGTAAGAATCAACTCCCAAGAACCCAAGAGGGATCTTGGTATATTCTAAGTGTTTGAGGCAGGTTAGACTGTGGGCTTGGTGCATCCATACTCTAAATTTTGAGGCTGCATCAAAGGCATTTTTCCAGTTCTATCCCTCCACACATTTGCATAAACATAACCTTGCAGTGATAGGGAAGGTGGTGATGGTGGCAGTCCGGAGGGAACAAAGTATCAATTGCCCGAGTCTGAAAAAGAGTGCTCTGTGGCCAAGATTACCCTCAAAGAAATCAGACCCACGACAATTAGAAGGAAATGTTACTCTCAATGTGAACCTTAGCTGCAGGCAACTTAAGATGCCCAGGAATGTGGTTGCCCTCCACACATCCTCTGGTCATCATGTGCTATGGAGAGTGATGAAGTGAAACACTAGTTTCCCAACACTGGGTGACCTGGGGTGGGAAGGGAGGACTGACCCACCTCCACACTTTCCAGAGATGTAGAACGTCGGAGCTGGCTCTTCAGGCTGGCCTTGGCTTGCTGCTCTGGTACATATTTGGCTTCAGTGGCAGAGTCCCACCCCTCAGGCCGGCTCCGACGGCCATACCACTTAGAGCCACTTACGTATTTTGGTGGGACAGCACATGAGGCAGCTGAAAAGAAAATGGGAGGTATGAGGAGTGGGCTTATGAAGTGGCTTCTGGGCCCACTCATGTGACAGGACACCCTCCAAAAAATTGTAGATTTGACACAAGAGTGTGAATCAAGATGTGTCATTTTGCACAGGAAAACATTTGGAAAAATGCATGAATGATTAACAAGTGGCTCTCCTAACACCGTGGGAAACTTAGGAAGCCAGAGCAAGGAGAGAAAACTTTCCACTAAACTCCATGTACTATTTACATTTTTTCCAAGCATATTTTGCTTTTGTTTATGGAATGAAAAACAAATACAAAATCTAGGTTTTTATGCAAAGGGGGAAAAATAAAACCTTCCAATCATTCAAGAACATACTGCTCTAGAGAGCTGATGACTACTTCTCACAGCTGTTCACCCAATGGGGCTGGGGAGGCATGGGTCAGTGTGGGCCAAAGACACAGCCAGGACATTCTCTGCAACTCTGCAGCAGGTCTGAATGTCTGGAGCAGAGGCAGCCATGAATTTGGTTCCAGGATTTTGTGAGAATCCCCTAAACCCTACACTTCCTTCTTCCTACCTCTGTTCTATACATCAGCTCAATCCTAAAAAAACAGTGTATGTGGGTGGGGCAGGAAAGAGAGTTGGGAGGACAGCAAGTAAAGGCTGGATATAGAGGAAGGAAACAGAATGGGTTTATCTGAAGAGAAAGTGATGGGTCCAATGAGGCAAAGCCTGGCCAGGAAACTGAGGAACACTTCATGGGCCAACCAGAAGAACAGGGACAGAGACAGAAATTGAGAACCAGAGACAAAGTTTAGTGAGGAAGATGCTGAGTCCCACTTAGGACATGCTGAAGTGACAGCGTGGCATTCAAGGCAGCTGGAACCACATGTGGTGACCATCAGGACACTTCAAAAGTCATCACAGGCACAATTAAATAACCACTCTGAGGCAACAGGAGGCAACAAGTCTGGCCTGGCTAACTCCCCAGAGGGGATGGAACTCATGGGACATGTTGAAGGTCAAGAAAAGCTGCCAAATCAGCAGAGAGAAAATGAGAATGTGTCAGAAAATTCACCAAAGTTCACAGGTTGAATACCACCATGGAGAAGGGCTCTTGATAAAGAGCTTCCCAAAGGGTGAATGAGCAACCAATAAAGGCTCTTGCTTTTGATTCTGGCTTCTGCTGCACACAAGCTACAGCTGGTGGTGGGAGGCAGGGATTCTCCTCTTCCCTATCTGCTGAGGAGGCATCCTGAGATGGGGTGCTCACAACCCTCCTGGACCACCAGACCTGCCACAGAAAAAACCCTGGCTACCACAGCCAGTAGCCATGTCCTGGGCCTCAACTACACACCTACACACCTGGGGATGGTACAACCTGCCCTCATCTGTTCCTGCCTTAGAGCTCCTTTGTCTATGCTTAGGCCCACCCTCCCCTCATGCTGCTTCAAGTAATGAGCTGCCCAGAAAGACATAGGCTTTTTCATAATTCTCATTCTCATCAGAGAAGCTCATGAAGAAACTACCCTCCATCAGGCTCTCCATTAGAGAAGACAGTCTTTGAGGCTTGTCAGCACAGAAACAAAATGGCAGAGGAGTGGGCAATGGCAACAATGCTGAGAATAGCTCTCTATTCCCCACAGACTCACAGGTTCTCTCCCTCTGGGGTGACGAGCACCATAAGTCACCTGGGACCGACATCTTTCCAGTGTGCTCTGGGCCAATCCCCTGTCCTATCCCACCCTATGGCACCTAAGGCACATGGCCCAATACACCCTGCAGCAGTGCAGAGTGAAGAGCACACCCTCTGCCAAAGTCCTGCACACTATGTGTAAGATAGGAAAGACAGAGAGAAAGTGTAACAAAAGTCCAAAAAAGTAAAATGCACTTATTTATATGTTCAATATTGGCCTTTAATAAAAGGAGAAAGATGACTGGGAAGCAGGAGTGCTTTTCAAAATGCAAGACATATAGTCACAATGGGAAACTCTAGATACCACTAGAGTATCCAAAGCACATTTTTTTGATCACAGTGAGGGTGGCAGGAAGGAGTAGCCAAGAGACTGGAAATCAGGAAGAGGATGACATCCTGACTGGAGCAGAGAAGGCGAGCAAGGCCTGAGAACCGAGCCCTGCAGTAGCAGGAAACAGAGAGGTGAGAAGGGATGAAAGCACTGGGGACATGGGATGCATGTGGGGGATGGGCAGGTCATTGAGCACAATGAGAAGGGCTGGGTAGGGAGATGCTGAACCAAACTCAACCCTGGAGAGCACAGGCAGGACTGACCCTGACTCTCCATATGTACCTATGGGACCACAAGCCCACAGCATCAGTTCATCCTTTTAGCTAGTGCACAGGTGTATGGAGATGGACAAAGGGATGAAGTCCACCCACCAACAGGAGGAACAGTGTCTCAGGTGAGGCATAGGCCCATTCTATTAAGGAAATCTTTGAAATGTTAATCCAAAAGAAACTAGACTTGGTGAGAAAAAGCACAGGTCCTCAATGAGCTTGTTTCTTTGGAAGAACTAAGAACATGTCCCATAGGAGAGTTTCAAGCTTATGAGCACCACATGGCAGGGAGGACCTTCCTGTGTTCTTTGGTACAAACAAGGTAATGCACAGCAATAGGGCTGGGCCTTACTTTTCTGAAAGCACTTTGATATCTCCGATTGTGTTCCAAATTCCTGTGAGTCAAGAAAGGCAAAATGGTCCTTTTCTCATCTTAGAGAGAAAGGTGTGAGAACAGGCAATGACAGGGTCATGCAAATGGTACAGGTGAGGCTGATTTGACCCAAGGTCTCCCTGCAACCTCAGGGCCCAGCAAAGAGTTAAGAAGGGGCTGACCTTTTTCCCTGCTCAATGGAAAAAGCAGGGTTACAACAAAGGCATGCACAAGGGTTTAAAGCTGGAAAACTGGGACTCCTCAGCACCACTTACTGTGAGATCATGGACAAATCCCTTTCCACCTAGGGCCTCAGTTTTCTCACCTGCATAGTGGGTATAACAATACCACAGGATTTCTATGAGGGTGAAAAAGAATCGACATAACATACATAAAGCTCAGAATACACATGGCACAAGCTCTCTGTCCCCTGCCAGTTTTTCTTCTGCCCAATATTGTTATCCCATAGCCAGGCACCTGTCTGACCAGTATGCCCTGAGGCACAGAGGAATTGCCAGCCATCATTTCATACACCCTCCCTACTCTGGCCAGACAGCACATCCAGTGGGGCAGTGGGAACCAACTACTGTGCATTTTTTTCCAACTCACAGATCACATGTCCTTGAGTATTGGGTGAATTTATGATCTCAATGGACTCTTGGAAGAAGGTGAAAACTATAAGCAGGTGGAGTGTGGTTAGAGTGTGTCACTGATGTTGTGTCCTTGGGAACTCTATCTTCTCCACTGACCCTTTCTCTCTCTCTCTCTCTCTCTCTCTCTCTCTGCTTCTTGGCTTCCATGAGCTGAGCAGTTCTCCTCTGCCATAAACCCCCACTACCTTAATATTCTGCCTCATCTGAGGCCCAAAGCAATGGAGCCAGCTGACCATGGACTGAAACCTCTGAAACCATGAGTCAAAATAAAGCTTTACTTTTCTAAGTTGTTCTCATCAGGTATTTTGACATGGTGATGGAAAACTAACAATCTGTGACAAAGTAGATGCTAGAGTGTCCTGCACAGGTAGACAGCCTGCCTGTTTGCCACCCTCAGAGCCCTGGAAAACTATACTTCCATCGGTACTACACTTCTCTCTCCTCCACACCCATCATTCACTCGGTCTGTTGCAGGCACAGCACATGTCATTAAATGCCACTATTTTACCAACGAGGAAATAAAAGGAGAAAAGATCCAAATATTTTGTCCAAGTCTACATAGTTTGGTAGTGACAGAAAGTGGGGTTAGAATTTAGTTTACAGAACTGCTAGGTTATACTCAGGCCACAAGTAATGAAAAGAAACTAAAGCTGACAGAAGGAAATCCTCTTACCTGATTCCAGAGAACTACTGTCTTCATCCAAAGGACCAACACCAACAGTTGATGACAGAACAGCCACAAAACCTTCCTTAAATTCCTCAAAATTAACCTGTGTGAATATAAGAGAGGACAATGTTACGTTAGACAGATCCACATTTAATCTGATAGCCTTTGCATTTTTTCTCAGAAACATCTAATTTATTACCTTACAGTTTGAGAACATTCATTTTACTTTTTCATATATGTAATCAAGATTATTTAAAATAGAAGAATACAATGAGAAGGCAACGATGAGCCATCATCTCACTACCAAATAAACACAGTTTTATAAAAGCAGATCAACATAACTAGTAAACAGTACCCAGATGCAATGGTGTGTAGTGTAGTCTAAGCTACCTAGGAGGCTGAGGCAGGAAGATCACTTGAGCCCAGGAGTTCAAGTCCAGCTTGGGCAACACAGTGAGATCCTATCTCTAAAAGTAAGAAAAATTTCTAAAAAATAGAAAGAAATGTGTATAAAAAAGGAAAACTTTAGTCAAAGGGGAGGGAAGGGAGGGGATGGCACATGGGGGCAGGAAAGATGGTGGAATGCGATGGACAATAATGCCTTAGGTTCATGTATGACTGCACATGTGGTGTAACTCTATCTTGTGTACAACCAGAGAAGTGAAAAGTTGTGTTCCATTTGTGTACAATGAATCAAAATGCATTCTGCTGTCATGTAAACTTAATTAGAATAAATTTTTAAAAAGGCAAAAAAAAAAAAAGAAATCTTGATTCTGAGCTGGGCTCAATGGTGCACACCTGTAATTCCATAACTTTAGGAGGCTGAGACAGGAGAATCACGAGTTCAAAGCCAGCCTCAGCAATGATGAGGTACTAAGCAACTCAGTGAGACCCGCCTCTAAATAAAACACAAAATAGGGCTGGGGATGGCCTGGGCTCAGTGATTGAGTGCCCCTGAGTTCAATCCTCGGTATCCCCCCCAAAAAAGTCTGATTCTGATGATCATAAAACATTAATAAAGATAAAGCAAACATTAATGATATCACTACACCATCAAGCAGCAGACAACCCAGCACCCTGGATCTCTTCTCAATAAATCTCTTGCCCCCTACTCTGATTTTTATAGTGATAACTTCCTTGCTTTTCTACATACATCATTTGCATGTGTCCCTAAAAAACATGTTTTAGTTTTGTCTCTTTTTTGAATTGGATTTAAATGGAATTGTAAACATTCTTTTTTATCTTGCTTTTATGATTCAACATTATTTCTATAATATTCACTTAAGTTACTAAGTATAGTAACCTAATTCATTCATTTTCTCTGCTGCATAGTATTCTCCTGTGTGTAACCATGCAGCCATCAATCCATTGTTCTAATAACAGACCTTTCCACTGTTCCCAGTGTTTAATTATTAAAAACAAACATTTCCATTCTTTTACTGTTTATCTTGAAACCTGCAACATGTATCCTTTGCTTCTCAAAGTTTACTATTAATCATTACTCTTGCCATGTTCTATAATACAAAGCAGGTATAATGCTTAAGAATTCCATTTACTATACTCCTGACTTTGATACCTTTGTTCCCATGTGTTTTAGTTTTTTATATTTTAAACCCTCACAAAATATTAATTTTTATTTTACCTAGTAGGTTTTCATTTAGAATTGCTACTATTTTTCATTTCTTCTTACATTTCCGATCTTGCATCTGGGATAATTTTCCATATACTTAAAATACATCCTTTAGAATTTCATTTTCCTTATATATACTGATGTTGAACTCTTTTTTTTTTTTTTTTTTTGCTTAGTTTGGATTTTTAATAATTTTGCGGCAAGAACTTCCAGATACTGAAATGTTAAATAAATATTGTAGCCAAATTAATTTTAGCCTCCAACCAGCCCAGTGAGATTTGTTAGGCAGG
>CM053401.1:134500369-134550620 GCA_028644305.1 Xerus rutilus | reverse complement strand
TCATGGGTTTTCTTTTCAAAATTCCCTTGTATAGTATACTTTTCCTGATTTGTCACCCCCTGCCATGTCTGTTCAAATTTATTCAATCTTAAAATCCAGCAGGTTTCTAATCAGACATTTAATCAGCTTCTCCTCAGGGATCTTCGGATTCTCAAGGAGGACAGTCACTCACCTGCAACTGTTTCCTGAGACTCTACTCCGGCATTCCTGGCTCCTGCCTTCACATCTACACTCAGGAAACTGGCCCCACCAACTGGCAATGCTATGGCTGCAAGGCACCTTTCAGATTTCTCACCTTGGGAGACCCTAACCTTTGGGGCCTGGGTGCTCCACCTTCTTCCCCTACCCCCCATCCTGCTCAACAGATGTCGCCCCAAATCCGCTCGAAGCAGCCAGAAGAGCCAACGTCGTCCACGTTCCCGTCCTTATAAAATCAAAAACGGGGGAATGTAAGGTGAAAAACAGCCCCTTTCTAATTTTCACATCTCCTCTCTAAAAGCCCAAGGCAGTTCCTACCCCAGGGGGTTCCTCTCCCAGTCTTCCACCTGGGAAACAAATAGTTTTCACACGCCAGTCCCTGCCCCAGGGGGTTCTGCTTGGGAATCTTCCACCTGGAAAAACAAGGCCTAACCCTTCAGGTTGGCATATCAGAAAGAAGGCCGCCACTGCTTACCTGCCCCCAATTTTAAAGTGACCAATCCCTAGCTCGCCACGCGGTTTTGTAGTGGGCTCTATAAAATCCCTCCCGCGCGTCCCCTCTCTCTCTTTTCCTCTTTCCTTCGCCCGGGTGCCCACTCCCCTGAATAAAGGATTTTCTTGGCTGTATGAGGTGTCCGTGTCTGGCTGGCCGTTACCCTAACAGGCAAAAGATCTAAAAAGACATTTCTCAAAAGAAGAAATACAAATGGCCAACAAATATATGAAATATGTTCAACATCCTTGGCAACCACGGAGATGCAAATCAAAACTAGACTTGAGATTCATCTCACTCCAGTCAGAATAATGACAATTGTTAAGAATACAAGTAAAAATGATTGCTGGTGAGGATGTAGGGAAAAGGTACACTTTTACATTGTTGGTGGGACTGCAAATTAGTACAACCAGTTTGGAAAACAGTACAGAGATTCCTCAAAAGATTAGAAATGGAACCACCAAATGATCCAGCTATCTCATTCACTGGTATTTATCCCAAAGATCTAAAATTAGCATACTATAGTGTATAGTGATACCATACCAACATTTATAACAGCACAATCCACAACAGCCAAATTATAGAACCTACCAATAGACAAAGAGATAAAGAAAATGTGGTATATACATATACAATGAAGTTCTATTTAGCCATAAACAAGAATGAAATTATGTCACTTGCTGGTGAATGAAGGAAACTAGAGAATATCAAGCTGAGAAAAATAAACCAGACTCAGAAAGTCAAAGGTCAAATGTTTTCTCTCATATATGGAAGCCAGAGATTTAAAAAAAAAAAAAGGTACAACAAAAGTGGGACCTTGTGAAAATAGAAGGGAGAATAGTAGAGTAGAAGTAGGGGACCAAGGGAGGGAAGAGGGGAGGCAAAGGGGAAAACTGGGGAAGAAAGTTGATTAAAGTACGCCATGAACATGTATGAATATATCATAATGTATTCTGATTGTGTGTGTAACTAAAATGCACCAATTAAAAGTAAATAAATAGAAGGAAGACTAATAGAGCAGAGGAAGAAAACTGGGGAGAGGGAGGAGGGGAAGGTGGAGGGAAAGGAAGGGTATAGTACCAGGGATTGAAATGGGGAAAACTATGTTATATGCATCCATGAATATGTCAAAATGAACTCCACTATTATATATAGCTACAATGCACTAAAAAATAAAATTAAAAAAAATAAAGAAAAATGCTCAAAATATGATGGCCTGCTTTCTGAAACTGCCTGGCTCTGTTCTCCTAAGGCACTTTTATCTAGATTTTTCTCTCCCCAGTTTACTCCCCCTCAAAGCCTCCCCCCTCCAAAAAAAACTCCAAACACCCAAAGCTCTACATACCCTTTAAAGGTCCAGAAAAGGAAACTCAAGAGAAGAGAAGGGGAAATTACTAGAATAACACAAGATTTTTTTTAAGCAGACATGTGGCAAAGTCTACTGTGGGGAAAAACAAATGAAAAACACCCACACCAAGCATGTCCTCATGAAATTTCAGAGCACCAGAATAAACAAGCCCTATAGACATCCAGAGAGAAAAGACAGGCCCCTACCCATAGCACCAGGCATCACAGTCACCTGTACCATCCACAGAAAGACTGAAAATTCAAGAATTGAAAGGAGGTTGACCACATTGAGGGAAGATTATGTTCAAATCAACCAAGAAGTTATCAGAACATGGACTTCAGCAAAATGAGGGATTAACCTTCAACTGAGGAAGACATAGGTTCTGGGATCTGGGCCCCAGCTGAGCCACGGAGGCTGTGCTGGAGGAGGGCAGTCCGGAACCCATACAGAACAGGCAGCTAGGAATCATGGATCTGTCACATTTGGAAAGCAACAGGAATACAGGATGGATTTGTGACAAAGTTGATGGAGCACTTGAAAAAAAATAAGAATAAGCACATTAAAAAGTAAGTTAGTTGGGGCTGGGATTGTAGCTCAGTGGTAGAGCACTTGCCTCGCATGCATGAGGCACTGGGTTTGATCCTCAGCACCATATAAAAATAAATAAAGATATTGTGTCCATCTACAACTAAAAAATATTTTTAAAAAAGTAAATAAGTAAAAACCCAGAAAACATTATGCTCTATAAAACTAAACTTGGCAAAAGAATGGAAACATAATCATCGCCAACTTCTTGGTTCTGCAGAATAATATACAGTCCTAAGAGTAAAAGTGCACACTCATTGAGCTGGAGCCTTGCTATCATGAGAGAACAAAAGAAAGGCTGTTAAGAGGGCTGAACTTCTGCCTGGTAACAAAAAGCCCAGAGATTACAAGAGATAATGGCATAAGCAATGCTACCTAGGAATACTTAAGAATGTGGGCATAAATACCAAGATAAACACATAGAGTTAAATATGGTTGCCTCTGTATGGGTGGCAGTGTAGGGAAAGGAGGCTGCTGTTGTCAACATGCCCTTTTAAAACTTCTTTATTTTTAGCCAGGCTTGGTGGCGCACGCCTGTAATCCCAGTGGTTTGGGAGGTTTGGGAGGCTGAGGCAGAAGGATTGTGAGTTCAAAGCCAGCCTCAGCAACTTTGCAAGGCCCTAAGCAACTGAGTGAGACCCTGTGTCTAAATAAAATATGAAAAGGGCTGAGGATGTGGCTCAGTGGTTAAGCACCCCTGGGTTCAATCCCCGGTACCAAAAAACAAATAGCAAAAACTTTTTATTTTTAACTCTCATGAGTGTGTTACTTGGACAAAGTAAAAACTGATTTCAACCCAATGATCAAGGAATTATAAGGTTTGGTTCTACACACAACATAGCAAGCGCTCTTGGAAGACGTGCAAGTTGACATGGAGCCAGTCTCTCCACTGCCTGCCCCCATAAATTAGAAAACAGTACAGGATAATATATAGGAAATGCTAAACTTCATGGGATCAAGTGCCTCACACTCATGTTGGTGTGGCCATCAGGTAGGACCACCTTCTGTGAATGACAGGTACACTTTGCAGCAGAGGAGCCACCTGAGGGGATGGTCCTGGGCTGCTCAAGCAGAGGATGGTTGTGACATCTGAACACAGAGACAGTAATGGGCTGTCAGTGATTTGTAGTTCAGGAGAGACACAGGCACCTCAGAACACTCAGTCCCTTTGTGGCCACAGTGACATTTTCACAGGCCTTTATAAAACAGGCCCCTGATAGGAGTAAAGATACATATCTATGCTTGCATTTTTCTCTCTCACACACACTCTCCCAGGGATTTGGCCTCCACTCACAGGTGATGATTTCAATGGAGCCAGCAGCTGCCCCTGTTGGAAGACTCTCCCTGGGGTTCCGTGCTCAGGTTATACTAAGTGAGATGTTTTCTGATTTGAGGTGACCAGCCTGCACTCAAGCGAGCTCTGGTTTGTCCAAATCCTGCAATATCAGCTGAGAGATAAACAAGCATCACTATCCAGGTTGGGAGTAAAGCACAAAGTGAGGGTTGAGGGAATATAGCCTTTGCATCTGGTTTGGTCACTGTCTCCTAACTGGGATGGAGCCTGCGACCACTAAGGTAACTTGTTTTTATTCAGCTTTCTTCCTCTCAGGGAAGCTAAATGTTGTGGCGCTCTCACCCTCCACAGAAACATACCCTAAACCTGGTGTAGATGATGAGCAGCCCCTGGGCATCTCTGACAAGACAGTCATGGTCCCAGGCTGTCCACCTGTGGCTGGCTGTGGGGGTGCACCTGCCAGTGTAGTGCCCATTCCCAATAGAGGGTCAGGCTGCTGGGGATAGGGATGGGCAGGGATGTGGAGCACAGTAGTGGGCTTCAGTGTCTGACCAAAGGATGGTAACAGCAGATGCTTGCAGGACAAGGGCTCTCAGTGCTAAAAGCTGCTGCTGAACAATCCTTTTTCACTGACTTTGAGAGTCCAATCAAATTATATGAATGCTGCTCTTCAGTGTCTAGTAGGTACTTAATAAATGTTGCCAAAATGCATATGGAAATGAATTAGCCGTAGGCCAATTTCCTTAAGTCCTAGAACATGAGCATCCAATTTCCCTAGAAACATAGCCATGTGTAGGAGTTCAGGCCACCAAGGTCAATGGAGAGAGGCCACAGATCAGGTGTCAATATTTCATAGCACTGAAATTTCCCTAACCTGTAAAGGACAGCTCTACATAAACATGGAAGTTGGCAATGCTGCCTCCACAACTAAGAAACCAGTGTCCTTTTTCTAGGCCTCATTACAAGGCCTCAGGACCCCTGTCCAGTCACCAAAAGCCCAGGCTCTAGGCCAGTCACAGCTTCTGCAACTCGGCTGCCAAAGTGGTTGATTAAAGCACTTTGCTGAGCTGAAGAGGTGTTACAAAGAAGGCCAGGCCCCCAGAGTTGGAAACTACTGCTCACTCTTTTTCCATACTTTCACATTACCACTAACACTATCAACACCAAAATAACTGTTCCCACACATGGGTACCTAGACTGGGTTATCATGCCACTTCAATCCTATTTCCAAAAGTGCCTCACTGCCCATCTGCCTCTCCTTCCCACCCTCCTTAGAAAACCAATCAGCTGAACAGCACATGAACCCCAAGAATCTGTTTAGGCTCCTTAAGGCCTCTGCATGAGGGCAGAGGTGAGAACACTCTTCCCTTATAATACTTGTGCAGACCCATGGGAAAGATAAAATAAGGGAAAGACTTCTCAGAAGTTCCAGGTGGGGTCTGGGGTGACCCCACCAGGACATTCAGTCCAGTTCTAAGTCCTTAACAACCTTGCTGGTTCCCAGGGTGGCTTCTAGGCCTACTGAGGTACTAAAGTGTATACCTTACAACAATGTGGTTCATTATAAATAATAAATACTACTTACCTGGGTAGTTTAAAGTCCTCTTCAGTTTCTTCTTCATCCAACTGAATTATTTAATACTCCTCAGGATTCCACATATGTATAAGGTGTTTGCACATCAAACCACCTGAAAACTTGACCAGCATTCAGCAGCTAACTGCAAAATTAGCTAAAGAGGAATACTTACTAAAATTAGCTAAAGAGGAATACTTAATTTCTTTCTTTTTTTGTTTTAATTGCAATGAGTAAAATCTTAGTAGTTCTAATGCTATAAAATTTAATTTTAAAATCCAAACATAAACACTTCTACTAGGTGAAGCAAAATCCTGTTTTCAATCCAGGGTAGAAAAACCTGTTTTTAAACAAACTGGATACTGTCCCAGAGACAAATATCCTTGGCCATCAGGATGCAAGACAATGCAGCCCTCTGGAGGCCAAAGGAGCAAGGTGTAGGTTTGCACTTAATTTATGCACAGTGCTATTGAAAAGCCACTGGGCACTGACAACAGGAAAAGCAGCCTAGGTATGCAGATCATTTGGGGACTCAACTGACCCCTGCAACAGGCAACAATTCCAAACAAGGCCCTCCATAAAACCAGCTGACATAGAATGAGTAAGACTGACAGCAGCCATTCTGTATTGTTCATTCTTTATCTGAAAAGATGTTACACTCCTGATAAAACATTGAAGCCAGACTTTAGGTTTCAGCTGAGCAGACTCCAGCACCACCCTCAATGGGCTTACATTCAATAATCAATTTTCATATTTCAGAAGTTCTAAACCATTAGAACTAATTTTTGCATTAACTATCTTATGGATTTTTCTTGTTTTTTAAAATGTATGCTATTTATTTAATTTGTGCTGGAGATTAGACATAAGGCCTTGCACATACTAGGCAAGTGCTTTATGACTGATCCTTATCCCCCAACCCCCTGCCTTTTTTGAGTCAGGGTCTAAGTTGCCCAGGCTGGTCTCAAACTTATGATCCTCCTGCCTCAGTCTCTCAAGTAGTTGAGATTACAGGTGAGCAACACTCACTATGCCCAGCTTGAAAGCTATCTTTTCTGTCAAAGTTTAAGAAACTGTATTTTTTTTTTGGTACTGGGGATTGAACTCAGGGATACTCGACCACTGAGCCACATCCCCAGCCCTATTTTGTGTTTTATGTAGAGACAGGGTCTCACTGAGTTGCTTAGTGCCTCACCATTGCTGAGGCTGGCTTTGAACTCGCGATTCTCCTGTCTCAGCCTCCCTAAATGCTGGGATTACAGGCTTGAGCCACCACGCCCGGCTAAGAAACTGTATTTTTTTATTGCTTCCCAACAATATAAAGATAACCTAATACCTCATTTAATTGTTACCTGTAATATTCTATTTCCCTATGAAGTAGATATTTAGAACAAAAACTGTAAAAACAGCCAGGCGCAATGGTGCACACCTGTAATCCCAGTGTCTTGGGAGTCTGAGGCAGGAAGATCATGAGTTCAAAGTCAGTCCCAGCAAAAGGAAGGCACTAAGCAACTCTGTGAGACCCTGTCTCTAAATAAAATGCAAAAAATAGGGCTGAGGATGTGGCTCAGGGGTAGAGTGCCCCTGAATTCAATCCCTGGTACCCACCCCCCCCCAACAAAAAAAAACTGTAAAGATATCAAGTTTTAAGTTAGGTATGGTGGTGCAGGCCTATAATCCCAGGAACTCAGGAGGCTGAGGCAGGAGGATCACAAATTCAAGCTCAGCCTCAGCAATTTAGCAAAGTCTTAAGCAAGACCTGATCTCAAAATAAAAAATAAAAAGGAATGGGAATGTGGCTCAGTGGTAAAAGTACCCCAGTGTTCAGTCCTCAGCACCAAAAAAAATTAGAAAATCCAAATAGGCCTACAACTAAAGGAGAATCTATTAGTTAAAACAGAGCCAAGCTCCTTCCCATAAAAAAGTGCAGGTGCAGCTGCTACATTAGTGAAATCTACCAAACATTTAAAAAAGAATTAACACCAAACCTTCTCAAATTTTTCCAAATACTAACAATGAAGAAACACTCCTAACTCATTCTATCAGGCCTGATACCAAATCCAAACAGATGCCAAGGGATAGGGTGAGGAGGAGCATACATCAATATCCCTTATTATTACCCATACAAAAATCCTCAACCAAAGACTATATTCAGCAGTACATTAAAAGGATTACACACCATGAGGAGGAGGATCTATTCTCAGAATACAAAGATAGTTCAGCATATGAAAATCAATCAAGGAGAAAGTTTCAATTTTTTCACCATTGAGTGTGATTTTCAGTGTTTTTTTTTCATATCTGGCATTTATCATGTTGAGAAAGTTCCTATTTCTAGTTTATTGAGTGCTCTCATTATGGAAGGTGTTGGATTTTGACAAATGTTTTCTGCATCAATTGTGATGACCAGCTCTCCCACTTCATTCTATTCATGTGATATATTATGTTACCTTGATTCCCCTTAAGATCACGTCAAGAAAAAGATGACTGCTTTTACTGTTTCTATTGAACAGTACCAGAAGTTCCACCTGGAGTAATTAGGCAAATAAAAAAAAAAGGTTTCCTAATGGGAAAGAAAAATGTTAAATGATCTGTTTGTAGATGGCATGATTATAATACACTAGCAATGAACAATCCAAAAGAAAATTAAGAAAATAGTTCCATTTTCACATCAAAAGGAATAAAATAATTAGAAATAAATTCAACCAGGGATGCAAAAGTCATGCATACTGAAAACTATAAAGCATTGCTAATATAAATAAGAGATATAAATAAATGAAAAGACATTACATATTTAAGGACTAAAAGGCCAATACGGTTAAAATGACAATATAATCTATAGATTCAACCAAATACTTATCAAAATCCCAAAGTCATATTTTGGAGAATAAAAAAGCCCTATCTTAGAATTCAGATTAAATCTGGAATGATCCCCAAATAGTCAAAATAATCTTGAAAAAGAGCAAGAAGCAAATTTCTAACTGCCAGTCCCAAGAGAGGACATCCACTGCATGGAGAACAACAAAGATCATCATTACGCCAACTCCCAGAAACAAGAGTCTATACACTTACACCCACTACACCCAAGGCTATTGCTATGTCCACCTCAAACTGGTTACTTATTTGCCTCAGTTGGGTGAGACAGGACACACATACAAGTTAAGAGGATTTATTACTTAAAGACAGGCAGAAGAAATCTGAGATACATTGTGAGCCAGTCCCCCAAGGCTCAAGAAAGCTAAAGTGCTCTCATTTTAGACCACAAGCTGATGCCAAAAGGTAGCTTTTCTTCAAGGACCTTTACTGGACAAAGCTCTGAAGAACATCTTGCTTTCAGAGGAGAAAGGAACAAAGTCCAGGCTGTCCTGGGTAATTCCTCCCAAACTCAAGATGTTTCTCCCCTAAGAGAGACAGGAACAAAGCCCACACTGTTTTAGTTAGCCCTTCTCTAATCTCAGGACCTTGCATTCTCAGAACATTCTAAAATTATTCTTAAGAACTTAAAGCAAGAAAGGTGAGAGGAGAGAATTGGTCCAAGGCCACTCAGAGAACTGTTCTGCAGAAGAACAAAGTTAGAGGGCTCAAACTTACTGATTTTAAAACTTATTACAAAATTAAAATAATCAAAATAATATAGTACTGGAAAGAATGACTCTTAGCATTCATCACATACAAAAATTACCTCAAAATTGAATCAAGGGTTAGAGATGGAGCTCAGTGGTACAGCACTTGCCTAGCATACATGAAGCCCTGGGTTTGATCCCCAGCACTGCAAAATAAATAAATAAATAAATAAATTTTAAATAAATAATTTAAAATAAATTTAAAAATTTTAAATAAGTTTTAAAAAAGTAAAAACAGATTAAAGACATTAAGGAATAAAAACTGTAAAATTGTTAAAAGAAAACAGGAGAAAATCTTCAAGATGTTGAATTGGCAATGGTTTCCTGGATATGACACGTGTGGGTGTCAATGGAAGCCTAACCCTAACAAAACAGTGTGGAGAGCCCTCATGAATGGATTAGCGAGTGTGGATTTGTTAGAAAAGAATGCCTATAATTCACAACATAAAAATTTGAAAATGGATAAAGGATTTAAATACATATTCCTCCAAAACATATACACAAATAGCCAATAAGCACAAGAAAATATGATCAATATCTTTAGTCATTGTAGAAATGCAAATCAAAACTACAATAAGCCAGGCATGGTGGTGCATATCTGTAATCCCAGTGGCTCAGGAGACTGAGGCATGAAGATTCCAAGTTTGAGGCCAAGCCTCAGCAATTTAGCAAGGCCCTAAGCCACTTAGTGAGCTCTTGTCTCAAAATAAAAAATAAAAAAGGGCTGGGGATGTGGCTCAGTGGTTAAGTGCCCCTGGGTTCAATTCCTGTTATCAAAATCAAAACAAAACAAAAAAAGCACAACCCTACAATGAGATACCACCTCAAACTCCCTAGGATTGCTACTATCAATGAAACAAAATAGCAAGTGCTGGTGAGGCTGTGGAGCAATAGAAATTGACTGCTAGTGAGATTATAAAATGAGACAGCCCTTTGGAAAACTTGACAGTTCCTCAAAAAGTTAAATACAGATCCATCAACTCATGAAGCACAAAGAGAAAATATACCCTCACAATGAAAATAACTAGGGCTGCTACCACGACCAAATGACCACATTCAGTGGCTAACAGTGAGATAACTTAACATTTCATTCTTCCTGATGTAATGTCACAAGAAATACAAAGATTATCTATGTAGTGGCTTTGCCAATACTTTTTGACTAGATTCTGACTACGAAAAAACATCATCAAGTCCAAGATAGGCACTCTACAATACACTATTCAAAAAGGTCAATATCATTAACCTTTAGTGGGTAAGAACAGAGGTTCTACATTCAAAGAAGTTTAAAAAAGATAACCAAATTCCGCATATGCAGTATTTAGAGTATGAACTGAAGGGCTAAAACTGCCATGAAGTATATTTTGCAACAACTGTACACACTTAATATAGACTTTATATTGATGATGTTGCCAAATCATTGTTGGTTCTTTCGGGCTGATTTGCATTTCTCTAATTTCTAGAGATGTTGAACATTTTTTCGTGTATTTGTTGATCGACTATATATCTTCTTCTGAGAAGTATCTGTTCAGCTCCTTAGCCTATTTATTGACTGGGTTGTTTGTTTTTTGGTTGTTAAGCTTTTTTATTTCTTTATATATCCTGGAGATTAGCGCTCTATCTAATGTGCGTGCAGCAAAAATTTGCTCCCAGAATGTAGGCTCTCTGTTCACCTCATTGATTGTTTCTTTTGCTGAGAAGAAGCTTTTTAGTTTAAATCCATCCCATTTTTTTATTCTTGATTTTATTTCTTGCACTTTGTCTTGTTAAGGAAGTTGGAGCCTAACCTGACAGGATAAAGGGTTGGGCCTACTTTTTCTTCTATTAGGTGCAGGGTCTCTGGTCTAATTCCTAGGTCCTTGATCCACTTTGAGTTGAGTTTTGTATATGGTGAGAGATAAGGGTTTAGTTTCATATTGCTGCATATGAATTTCCCATTTCCCCAGCACTATTTGTTGAAGAAGCTATCTTTTCTCCAGTGTATGTTTTTGGCACCTTTGTCTAGTAATAAGAAAACTGTATTGATGTGGTTTTGTCTCTGCGTCTTCTATTCTATACCATTGGTCTACATGTGGTCTACCATTTGGTGCCAGTACCATGCTGTTTTTGTTACTATAGCTTTGTAATATGGTTTAAGGTCTGGTATTGTGATGCCTCCTGCTTCACTCTTCTTGCTAAGGATTGCTTTGGTTATTCTGGGTCTCTTATTTTTCCAAATGAATTTCATGGTTGCTTTTTCTAGTTCTATAAGGAGTGACTTTGGGATTTTAATTGGAATCACATTAAATCTGTATAGTGCTTTGGGTAGTATGGCCATTTTGACAATATTGATTCTGTCTATCCAAGAGCATTGGAGATCTTCCATCTTCTAAAATCTTCTTCAATTTCTTTCTTTAGTGTCCTGTAGTTTTCATTGTAAAGGTCTTTCACCTCTTTTGTTAAATTGATTCCCAAGGTTTTTTTTTTTTTTTTGAGGCTACTGTGAATGGGGTAGTTTTCCTAATTTCTCTTTCAGAGAATTCATTGCTGATGTATAGAAATGCATTTGAGTTATGGGTATTAATTTTATATCCTGCTACTTTGCTGAATTAATTTATCAATTCTAGAAGTTTTCTGGTGGAATTTTTTGGATCCTCTATGTACAGAATCATGTTGTCAGCAAACAATGACAGTTTGAGTTCTTCTTTTCCTATTCGTATCTCTTTAATTTCTTTCATCTGTCTAATTGATCTGGCAAGAGTTTCAAGGATTATGTTGAATAGCAGTGGTGACAGTGGTGAAAGAGGACATCCCTGTCTTGTTCCTGTTTTTTTTTTTTTTAATTTGAGACAGGGTCTTGTTAAGCTGCTTAGGGTCTTGCTAAGTTTCTTAGAGTCTCGCTAAATTGTTGAGGCTGGGCTCAAACTTGTAATCCTCCTGCTTCAGCCTCCCAAGTCACTGGGATTACTGGTATGTGCCACCAGGCCTGGCTAAAGTCTTTAATAATGTGACTATTTTGGTACCAGGGATTGAACCCAGGGGTGCTTAACCACTCAGCCACATCCCAAGCCCTCCTTTTTAAATATATTTTGAGACAGGGTCTTGCCAAGTTGCTTAGGACCTCCACCAAGTTGCTGAGGCTGGCTTTAAACTCATGATCCTCCTGCCTCAGTCTTCCCAGCCACTGGGATTAGAGGTGTGTGCCACCGCACTGAGCTGTTTTCTAAATTTCATACATGTCAAAAAGGGGGATATCTCAAAGATTGGAAAGGATAAATTTCAATTTAATACAGATCTTGACTTTTGATCATGACATTCATTCCTGTACAAATTACTTAGGTATAACAAGGCTGATTTAAAGCTAATAAATGCAGATATATTCACCCCTTCAAGAGGATCTGAGAGTCTATAAAGAAAATTTACAAACCTAACATTCCATCTGAAACCTTAAAATCTCTCCCACACAACATAATGTAAATACTGCTAGGTTTATAAATGAATGCCTATCTAAATTTTTATATCTATCACTACAGAGTTATTAACAGTACAATTTATTTTTCAAAAATACTAGCAATAAATCCATACCACTTTTGGTCAAATTATATCTTTGTGTGTCTAAAAATATTTAATATCAAGAGTCCTCAAAGAAAAAAAACATACTTGCTATCTCACTAGGTTACTGAAATGCTTTAATGCATAGTATAACTTTTGTTATCAGTGTGAATTCCAATGTAAAGGAGAATGCAGTGTGCTTCATGCTGGTGTTTCATTACATTCATTTTTGAAAAAGTAATCATTGATAATATGAATGTATGAAAATCTGTTTTGTAAAATAAACTGCTTGGGAGAGAATTTGCCTTTAAAGGTATTTCACTACTTACCATAGGATCTATACTTAAAAATTGCATTCCCAAGCTATTGTACCTAACTCCTGGGCATATTAAGGAAACATACCTTTGGAGAAAGAAATAATTTGGAGAGAATGACTTACTTTCCTGACTTGGCAGAGGATAACTCAGTTGAAACTGGAAAAAAAAATCAGCAAATACCTGGGTGGTGCATCTGTACTTAATATATACAGATTTTTTTCCTTGTTATTCCTTAAGCAATATAGTACAACAATTATTTATATAACATTTACATTGTGTTAAGTATTACAAGTAATCTAGACATGATTTAAAATACAGGGAGGGGAGCTGGGCATGGTGGCACATTTCTGTAATCCCAGTGATTTGGGAGGTCGTGGCTGGAGGATCACAAGTTCAAGGATAGCCTCAGCAATTTAGGGAAGCCCTAAGGAATTTAGCAAGACCTTGTCTCAAAATAAAAAATAAAAAAGGACTGGGGATGTGATTCAGTGGCTAAACACCTCTGAGTTTAATCCTTGGTACCAAAATAAAATAAAATAAAACGCCAGGCAGGGTGGCACAAGCCTTTAATCCCAGCAGCTCAGGAGGCTGAGGCAGGAGGATCACAAGTTCAAAGCTGACCTCAGCAACTGAGCAGGGCCCTAAGCAACTTTGCAAGATCCTGTTTCAAAATAAAATATAAAAAGGGCTGTGGCTGAAAAGCATTTGACAAAATACAGCACCTATTATGTTCAAAGCACTAGAAAAACTAGGGATAGTAGGAACATAACTCAACATTGTAAAAGCTATATATGCTAAACCCAAGGCCAACATCATTCTAAATGGAGAAAAATTAAAAGCATTCCCTCTAAAAACTGGAACAAGACAACATTGTCCCTGAAATTCTAGCCAGAGCAATTAGAGAGACTGAAGAAATTAAAGGAATACAAATAAGAAAAGAAGAATTCAAACTTTCACTATTTGGTAACGACATGATTCTTTATTTAGAAGAGCCAAGAAATTCCACTAGAAAACTTCTAAAACTATAAATGAATTCAGCAAAGTAGCCAGTTATAAAATCAACACCCACAAATCAAACGTGTTCCTATACATCAGTGATAAATCTACTAAAAGAGAAATTAGGAAAACTACCCCATTCACAATAGCCTCAAAAAAAAAAAAAAAACCAACTTGGGAATCAATTTAACAAAAGAGGTGAAAGACCTCTACAATTAAATTACAGAACACTAAAAGAAATTGAAGAAAGGGGCTGAGATTATGGCGCAGTGGTAGCGTGCTCGCCTAGCACGCATAAGGCACTGGGTTTGATCCTTAGCACCACATAAAAATAAAATAAAGATATTCTGTCACCTACAACTAAAAAATAAACATTAAAAAAAAAAAAGAAATTGAAGAAGACTGTAGAAGATGGAAAGACTTCCCATGCTCCTGGATAGGCAGAATTAACATTGTCAAAATGGCCATACTGCCAAATGCATTAAACAGATTTAATGCAATTCCAATTAAAATCCCAATGACATTCTTCATAGAACTAGAAATAGCAACCATGAAATTCATTAGGAAAAATAAAAAAACACAGAATAGCCAAAGCAATCCTTAGCAAGAAGAGTGAAGCAGGAGGCATCACAATATATACAGACCTTAAACTATACTACAGAGCCACAGTAACAGAAATGGCACAACACTGGCACCAAAACAGACACGTAGACCAATGGTACAAAATAAAAGACACAAAGACAAACCCGCATAAATACAGATACCTCATACTAGACAAAGATGCCAAAAACATTCACTGGAGAAAAGATAGCCTATTCAATAGATGGTGCTGAGAACATTGGAAATCCACATGTAACAAAATAAAATTTAACCTTTGTCTCTCATTCTGCACAACTCAAAGTGGATCAAAGACTTAGGCACTAGACTACAGACCTTTGCCTGATAGAAAAAATAGTAAGTCCAAATTTTCACCATGTCGGCTTAGGATCTGACTTTCTTAACAAGATTCCTAAAGCGCAAGAAGTAAAATCAAGAATCAATAAAAGGGATGGATTCAAACAAAAAAGCTTCTTCTCAGCAAGGGAAACAATAATGTGAAGAGAGAGCCTACAGAATGGGAGAAAGTCTTTAACCACATGCACCTCAGATAGAGCATTAATCTTCAGGATGTATAAAAAACTCAAAAAACTTAACACCAAAAAAACAAATAACCCAATCAATAAATGGGTCAACAAACTGAATAGACAACTCACAGAAGAAAAAATACAATCAATCAACAAATATATGAAAAAATGTTTTAACATCTCTAGCAATTAGAGAAATGCAAATCAAAACTAATCTAAGATTTCATCTCACTCCAGTCAGAATGGCAATTATCAAAAATACAAAAAACAATAATGTTAGCAAGGATGTGGGAAAAAAGGTTTACACTTATACATTTCTGGTGGCAATGCAATTTGGTACAACCACCATGGAAAGTTGTATGAAGATTCCTCAGAAAATTTGGAAAGGAACCACCATTTGACCCAGCTATCCCCACTCCTCGGTTTATACCCAAAGGAGTTAAAATCAGCATACTACAGTGATGTAGCCACATCAATGTTTATAGCAGCTGAATTCACAATAGCTAAACTATGAAACCAACCTACATGACCTTCAACAGATGAATGGATTAAAAAAATGAGGTATGTATACAAACACACACACACACACACACACACACACACACAATGGAATATTCCTCAGCCTTAAAGAAGAACAAAATTATGGCATTTGCCAGTAAATGGATGGAGCTGGAAAATATCATGGCAAGCGAAATAAGCCAATTCCAAAAAACCAAAAGCCGAATGTTTTCTCTGATATGTGAATGCTAATTTACAATGGGGGGGGGGGGTAGGGAAGAATAGATTTACTTTAGATTAGGTAGAGGGGAGTGAAAGGACGGGAGGAGGTATGGGTGTAGGAAGGACAGTAGAATGAATCAGATATTATTACCTCATGTACATATATAACTATATGACTGGTGTGATGCTACATAATGTATTACCAAAAGAATGAGAAATTATACTCCATTATATATGATGTGTCAAAATGCATTTTATTGTCATTATAACTAGTTAAAACAAATTTTAAAAAATTTTTAAAAAGGGCTGTGGCTCAGTGGTTAAGCACTTCTGGGTTCAATTTCTACCCTCTAAATAAATAAATAAAATGTAGGGAGGGGAAATATGAGTAGCTTATATGCAAATAAAAGGAATTTGCACATCTGTGGATTTTGGTTTCCACAGTGGTCTTGAAATTAATCCTCTTTTGATAAGAGGATTGTGTGTCTAAAAATATTCAATACTCAAGTGTCCTCACAGAAAAAAAACAATTGCTGTCTCATTACTGAATGCTTTATACAACTATATTGGTCTTTGTCCTGAGATCCTGACAAGAGAGCTCCCAGAACACTTGGATTTCACCTAGTGACACGGGAAAGAGAAGCATATTCTGATATTTATAAGCACCTTAGGATTACACCAGAGTTTATGCTAAAGGAGACTCTAGGAGGGACGGGCTAATTATCAGAGGAACCAATCAGGTGATTACAGGGCAGGAACTTTCAACCCCACCCCCATTCTCCAAGGAAGGGCTGGAAATTGAGCCCAATACCTCTCTGCTTCTGGCTGTTCATCTATATCCTTTATAACATCCTTTTATAATAAACCAATACATGTAAGTAGATGTATCCCTGAATTCTGTGAGCTGTCCAAGCAACTTATCAATCTCTAGGATGAGGTCTTAGAAGCTCCAATTTATAGCCAGTCAGTCAGAAGCACAGGACAACACCCCAGCATCAGAAGTGGGAGAAGTTGGTGGGCCAGAAGCTTTAACCTGTGGGGTCTATGCTAACACCAGGTAGAGGCAAATGTGCAGTAAATTGTAGAATATCCAGTTGGTGTGTGCAGAGACTGGAGAAGTACTTGTTGTAGACAATCACACATTTAATGTCAGAAGTGTTCTATGAGCAGAGAAAGAGCGTTTTACATTTTACCTTATTTTAACTACCTGTTTAAAAATCCTATCTCCGGATACAGTCACATTCTGAGATAGTTGGGGTTAGAGCTTCAGCTTGTGAATTTGGGGGGGATACAACTCAGCCTGTAATAGACTGTCACACTGTTGATAAGACTTAGGAAAAACAAGCCTCATACAGTGCTGTGAGAATATAAATCTGGGCAACTCTAAGGACAGTAATTTATCAGTATCAAAATTTAATGAAGCTGGGCACAGTAATGTGTATCTGTGGTCCCAATTACTCAAGGGGCTGAGATAAGAGAATCACTTAAGCCCACAAGTTCAGAGCCAGCCTGGACAATACAAGACCCCATCTCTTAAAAAAATTTTTTTTAATTAACATGTTTCACAAAGGAAGACATATTCATTGACAATAAGCACCTTAACATGCTTAACATAAGACGCTCAACACCACATAAGAAGAGTTAAGAGTAAGGTCAATTTCAGAACTTAGAAGGTAATAATAGTTAATATTTACCAGGCTTTACCTAGGCTTACTATACACATGTCCATCTGCAAACATGTGACTAAAAAGGAGATAGTCCCCTTTATATAAAATATATTATTATTGTTGTTATTATATTAAAATATATATATACCACTGGAGCTCAGTGGTAAAGTGCTTGCCTAGCATGGGTTTAATCCCCAGCACCGCAAAAAAAAATGAACTAAAAACAATAAGGGGATAACTTTTAAAGCCAAAGGAATAAAATAAAGTGAATGAGAAATGAATTAAATTTTGACAAGACAGTGAAAAGAACATTCAGCATCTGTAGAACAGAAGCAATCAGTCTCTTTTCCAAATACTGGCTCATGTCATATTTACTTAAAAGAGGAATCTGCCCCTAACAGATGTAAGAAATAGAAAGCTATTTCCCTTAGGTCTTTCTCATTTTCTCTTTTCTTCCCACTCAAGTTAAATATCTACTAAAAGAAATGTAATACTTCGGGGCTGGGATTGTGGCTCAGTGGCAGGGCACTTGCCTTGCATGTGTGAGGCCCTGGGTTCGATTCTCAGCACCACATATAAATAAATGAATAAAATAAATGTCAATTAACAACTAAAAAAATATTTAAGAAAAAGAAATGTAATACCTAATCCTCTGCATCTGTAATGTCAGCTATATCATTATCCTATTGATCAAAAACTGAGACAGATTCCAGAGCTTTTGTTCCAAGCCTCACTTGCATTATGCAGACAGACACATATACCCCAGGCTCTTCTGTCAGAATCATGGAGGGGCCACAAGGACAACTTGCTTGGCAAGCACCTTCAGATTCAAAGTAAATTTGGTCAGGTCTAGAGATGCCCCCTCACGAGACCTGAAGGTCTAGAAGGATCTGTACTCCGGAGTATGTCCAGGAGAGAGAAATAGAGGGAATGAGTAGGTATAGGAAAGAAAGGAAACAAACAAAAACTTCACACTGGTTCTGATTGGTTCTTACAGTTTCAATGACAAGTTTAGGAAGGGACCAGCTTACCTATTGAAGGTCAATAAACCACGCTATTTGGGGTAACTGGATGATGGAGTCTGGTTAGAGTCAATGAGACATTCAAGAGAGCTAACCCTGCACCGCCACTTTTCCTGGGGTGTCTCAGACAAACTCATACCAACTCAGCCTCTCTCTTCTGTAAAGGAGGCAATGGCTGCAGGGGGCCTTGCTCATAACAGCCCTCCCACTCCAGACCCCAGTATGCCTGACAGTTATTTTCCCCTTGTGGGAATCAATCAGGGCTAGTGTGAATTTCTTTTGTGTCTTCTTTCTTTCCTTATGCTAGAGTCTTAACTGGCCTCAGAAGCACTCCTGGAAAAGAAGTCTGTGATCTAAGGAAAGGGTTGGGAAAATGGCATTTTAAATGGTGCCACACACTAGTCCTTGCCAGGATTGAGGACACACACAGAAACAGCCATTGGTGTCCCAACTTCTCTGTGCATCTGCATCTCTAGTGACATCTGGGTAACATCTGGAAAGACATTTTCTGACTCTCCTTGATGCTAAAGACAATTTTAAAAATAATCATTTTCCAGCTGGGTGTGGTGGCACATGCCTGTAATCCCAGCACTTTGGGAGGCTGAGACCAGAGAATTGTGAGTTCAAAGCCAGTCTCAGCAACAGCGAGGCATTAAGCAATTCATTGAGATCCTGTCTCTACAAAAAACATAAATATAGGGCTGGGGATGTGGCTCAGTGGTCGAGTACCCCTGAGTTCAATCCTCAGAACCAAAAAAAAAAAATCATTTTCCCATGGCAAAAAAATATTTTTCCTCCTATGTTTTAGTGGAGATGTAAATTAACCTGAAATAAATGCAGCTCTTAGGTCAGCATTAACAAATTTTCAAAGTAAAGCCCAGATAAAACCTTATTCCTTTAAGACAACTACATAGTAGTGTACCCGGTCAAGTAAGCCTGGGTAAAGAAAAAAGGTCCATCACTTATCCCCCACAGGAAAGATAATGAGGACGCATACCACATCTCAGTTAGGCATGCGTGAGATGGAATAAAGCTCTGATATAGTAGCCTGTGGTACTGACATAGTTTGCTTCTCCTGGGTCACTGGCCCACTTGAGCAATAGGAGGATCTTCTGCACACGCTACCTCAAAAAAGGAAAGATGGAGCAGGATGACACAAACAGGGAGACACGTGTTGGAGAGTCAAATGGTAGTCCCTAGAGAGCTGCCGAAAGCTGCAAATAATTTACAAGCAATACTCCCCTTGAGCAATATGGCACAGGCCCTCTTCAGGTAGATTTGGGGGGAAAAAGCAGGAGTTCACTCTTCTAGGCAGAGGTAAGGAGCAGGGTAGGAGCCCATAGTAGGACCAGCCTTAACATGAGTCTAGCAGCTGGCAGAAAGAACAAATAAAGAACCATGGAGAAAGACAAATGGACTCAGGAGAGCATTAAAGTAGGAAGGTGGGCTGTCAGGGACCCATAAAAACTCAAGTCCCAAAGACAACTTGAAGAACAACAGTCAGTAGTTGTTAGAATGGGGAGAACACAACTTGTGCCTCAATAACACATAAGAACCATCAGTTGAGACACAACTCCAGGATAACCTCTGAATAGATCAAGATGAAATCTCTACCAACTTATAGAATGCTGGCTCATAAAAGAGACCAAAGTGCATCCCCACAATAGAATAACAGTGCTTACACACAGAAGTTTAATGTGGCAATTTATACACAGTAGAAAACATCTGGTTCACATCCAGACACATACACAACATCAGCCCAGCAGGAGGGGGACAGATGAGGTACACAGCAGGCAGCCAGGAGAGGGCATCCCTTCTTTGTAGTACGTGTACTTGATGGCATGCAGTATTAACATTTCAGGTCACAACAGCACTAAACTGTTTAAAACTCTTTAAACAACCCTATTCCACTTTGAAGGTAAGAAATCACAGGTTTCACCATGATATTTGAAAGTACATATTTCTTTATCTTTTCTGAGACTCACAGCACCAGTCATCAAATCTTCAAATCTGGCTTCTGCCCTATTCTCCCTGCCTCCTTCCAAGACTCCAATTATAGACACGTCAGACCTCTCAGGGCATCTCCTTTTGTCTATTTTTCATCATTTATCTCCCCAGGCTTCATTCTGGATATTTCCTGGATAGTCTATAGCTGCGCCTTTTCTACTGTTAAATACATCCACTATGTTAATATGAGTTATTGCATTTTTTATCCCTAGAATTGATATTTTATAAGATATTATGTCCATTTTAATAGTTTATAGTTTTCTGCAGGCATTCTCAATCCTGTCTCTTATCTCCAGCAACACAGTCTGTTTCATTACTTAAACATCTATATCCGATAACTCCAACATCAGGAATCCTGGGCAGCTTGCTTCCACTGTGTTTTTCATTCATATTATCATAACTTCTCCTGGGCCTGAGTACTTTGAATGTGTGCCAATATATCTAAAACTGAAAAAATACTTGGATGATTTCTTTTCCTTTAGAGAGAAAAGGGCATTAGCACTCCAATGACATCCTAAGTCATAACCACAGTTGAAATGAACAAAAACTGGGTATGGACACTGACAGTCAATCTGAAGCTTCCAGTTGATTCCTATTCCTCAAGGTCCTGACCTAAAATACAGGCAGTTCATCAGGCGTCTATATTGGTAGAGCCTGGACACCAATCTCTGTCTGCCTTAGCAGAGCAAGACTATCAAAGTGCTACTCAGCCTCCCAGGCAACCGCTCCAAAATGTACAGCTGATTCCCACAATAACACAGCCCCAGACTCACTTTCTGATGTTGCTATGTCATCCACCTTATTTACCACCTTATTAATTCGTCAGTGTCTAGAGCATGGCATTTAAAATTTCCTTACTTTTAGGTCTGCTGATGTCAAAATTGGTTTTTATCTGTTTGAAATTTATTTCATCTTCATTCTTGAAAGATGTTTTCATTGGGCATGCACCAAAAATCATACCGTCTTCTGGTTTTTGTCATTATTGTTGACAAGTCTGTGAGTTTAAAGTTTCTTGTCATTTTTGTCTGGTTGATTTTAATGAGCTCTATTTTAATTTGTCTTCTATCACTTCACTATGATACAATTTTTTATTTACCCCACCAGAGTGTCATTAAGTTTCTTGACTCTATGGGCTGATGGACCACTAGTTTTGGAAAATTCTCAGTCATCATTTCTTAACTTACTGCCTCTGCCTTATTATCTTTTTACTTTTGAGACTTGAATTAATTTGTTAGACCTTCTCACCTAGCCATGCTCTCTCTCAACCTCTCTTCCACCTTTTTGCTTCTACAAGCTGAATTCTGTATAATTTTTATCTATCTGCCTTCCCAGTTTACTATTTTTTAGTTCTTATCTGCTGTTAAACATGTTCATTGACTTCTTAATTTTATTCACTATCTCTCAGTTCTATTATTTCAGTTGTGTTCTTTTTATAATTTGCTGTTACTTTAAATTATTTTTCACTAAATAATTCCATGTTAAAATTTTCATGCTTGGCTTTCTTTCATCATAATTATGGAGAGTGTTTTAAAGTCTCCGATAATTTTAATATCTTGTGTTTTTGTGATTCTGTTTCCATTGTCTTTTGTACCTGCTGGTTCTGGCTCACGATGTCTTGTTTCTTTGTGTGCTTTATTACATTTGACCATCTTTGGACAATGTATATGAAAAATTATTTGAGGTATTATTTTGATGCATAGGATGATCAAGTTATCTTATAGAAAAAGATTGTCAGTTGGCTTCCACTAGTAGCTGTCTGGAGGAAATACCAATATGAAACTATCTTAATTCATTTCAGTGGTTTATAGCACATTCTCATGAACCAGAAGAAGCTGTGCTATTAACCACTGAGGGGAAATGGAATACTTCCACTCCATTCCCCAGTTCAAAATGGGGGATAATTTGGTTCAAATGACCTAGAAACAGAAATCTTGTCTGAATTTCTTTTCACTAAATAACACATCTTGGATGTTACTATGAATGTGTATTCAGAAATATAAAATATGAAAAGGTAAATATAGAAAGTTCTAGTATAGAAAGAACTTCCCATCCCCCCCACTTTGGAGGGGACAGGGATTGGGGAACAAAGTCTCACTATATTGCCCAGGCTGGCCTTGAACTCCTGGGATCAAGTGATCCTACTGCCTTACACTCCCGTGTAGTGGGAACAGGCGCATGCCACCATGCCTGACCTCATTCTTTTCCACATATGCATGTACCACTTTTTGCTTAACTAATTTCTTTTTGATGTGTATTTAGATCATCCCTAAGTCTTTGTTATTACAAACAATAGTACAATGAATACTCTTGTACCTAGGGCACTGTGCACATGTACCAGCATATATGAAAGATGGACTACTACAAATTACGAAAATACTGAAGCAAAGGATCTATACATTTATAATATTGATAGATATGGCCAAACTTCCTTTCACAGATGCTGTATTTATTTGCACAATAAATTATGGGTAATTTTCAAGGTATGTAAATAGCATTTGAACATATTTTTTTTCTAATATTTTTACAGAAGAGTCAGTATAAATGGTATGGCTCAAGGAATGTTTGCAAAACAAATTATCCAAAACTCAAAACTATTATCCAGAACAAAAAAAGATACATTGGCAGCAGCCCCAGAACATCCCAGTGCACCACCCTCAACAAAACTATTATTATGATACTATACCTACCAAGTGTTTTTTTTTTAAATATTTATTTTTTAGTTGTAGGTGGACACAATAGCTTTATTTTATTTTTATGTGGTGCTGAGGATCAAACCCAGTGCCTCCCGCGTGCTAGGCGAGCACGCTACCACTGTGCCATAACCCCAGCCCCTACCAAGTGTTTTAACAGGTTTACCTAGGTACAACTTATAGACCACACACATTCTTTCAGTTGTCTTAAAAAAATTTCTGCACTATGCCACTGAATTCCCTAGAAATG
Organism: Xerus rutilus; assembly: GCA_028644305.1. Classification (NCBI taxonomy): domain Eukaryota; kingdom Metazoa; phylum Chordata; class Mammalia; order Rodentia; family Sciuridae; genus Xerus; species Xerus rutilus. The sequence continues at coordinate 134,527,191 of CM053401.1, read as the reverse complement.
TCACTGTTCCCATGAAAACCACAAAGTGCACTGTCATCAAGTGGATTGTATTTTTTTAATTTTGTTTTTTAGTTATACATGGACACAATGTTTTTATTTGGTTTACTTACTTTTATGTGGTGCTGAGGATCGAACCCAGTGCCTCACACATGCAAGGCAAGAGCTCTGCCACTGAGCCACAACCTCAGCCCAAGTGGATTGTATTTTACACAAATTTTAATCTGTAATTGAAGAGAAAAGCTTAATCAAAGATGCTTCAGTTTCATATAAATCATAAGTATGGCTTAAAATGTCATAAAAATTTTAAAACACAATAAATGTCCAGATTTATATATAAATTATATCACAAATAATTATACAATAAAATCAGTGCCTGACCTAACAAGATTCCAATATACTATAAAATTTTAGGTAACAAAAAATATCTGAATCTATTTAAAATCAATAGAGCTAATAATCCTACCAAACTGATCCTTCCCTAGATAATAACTATAAACTCTGGTTAACACAAAATGGAAGTACCTAAGGATGATACAGAGGTCAGCTGAAGCAGGGGGTCCTGGAAGGGATGAGTGGGCAGGAGGAGGAGGTTCCACCTTCACAGCTTCTATCCCTGGCCTGCACCATCAGCTAAAACATCCCCCCCCTCCAAAAAAAAAAAGATACAGAGGAACCTTACATGCTAAATGAAAGACCATAATCTGTAAAGGTTATATACTGCATAATTCCAACTATATGACATTGTAGAAAAGGTAAAACTGTGACTACAGTAAAAAGATTAATGGTTAGGGAGAACCAAAAGATGAACAAGTAGAGCACAAATGTGCTTAGGGTGTTGAAATTATTCTATATGACACCATAATGATGGACATATGCAATTTCATATTTGTCAAAACCCACAGATCATACAGCACCATGGGTAAACCCTAATGCTAACTACATACTTTGGTTAATAATGTGTGTGTATGGGTGTTACTGACTATAACAAGCATATGACTCTGGTGAGGAATGTTGATGATGGAGGAAGCTTTGGGGTCAGGTTAGTATGTAGGAACTCTGTGTACTTTCCATTCAATTTTGCTGTGAACTGAAAATTAAAGACTCCTAAATATTTTTTTTAAATGGCTAGATAAAATACTGCTTTATTAATCAACCTTGAAAACATTATGCTGAGGGAAAGAAGCCTGTCATAAAAGACCAACTATCATTTGATTCAATATATATGAAATGTTCAGAATAGGCAAATCTATAGTTATAAAAAGGCGGCGTTTTTGGTTCATGTGTTAAGAAGCTTGGTCCTCCCTGTGGTGATGTTAAGATGATGGGACTTTAAGAGGTGGGTCCTTGTGGGAAGTAATTAAGGTCACAGGAGGTGCCACCCTCAGAAGGGAATGCTAGTCTTGTGGACAGAACTCCCAATAGGGTGAACTGTTTAAAGAGAACAAGCTTGTTCCCTTAAAACAAACTCTTCTAGGCACGGAGATTCATTCAAAACCACTCCATTACTCTCAGAGAACAGTTACCTTATTCTTTCCTCTTAGATTTTTAAATTCTCTACTCCCCAGCACCATGGAGATTACCGGTGAGAAGCTCAAGTTCCCTTCAAAAATGGGTTCAGAGGAAGCTATAAGGAGGCAGGTAGAAGTACTGAGTATCCAAGTATAGGTGTTGTTTTGATTGCTGCAAACAGAAACAGTAAATATTGTCGAGGGCCTGTGTTCCCATTTTATACTCACAACAATAAATATATGTGGAAAGTCAATACTCACTTTCCAGCATCAAGCAGCAGAGGCAAGATAGAGACTTGACCTTCTTTTTCTCTCAGCATGAATGTTTTGCTTTCAAGGCCTCGTAATAGTCTCCAGGGTTTTACAGGCTTGTTAATATTTTAACTTTTCGGCAATTACCTGTAAGATTGTCTCAAGTGACTTGTACAACTTTGCTCAATGTAAGTAATTATCATGTGATGCCTTAGGGATCTGCACATCCAGACAGCCTTGTTTTCATGTGAATGAAGCCAAGTCAGAAGCTCTGTTCTTTTCCATCCCAATGACCCAGGATCACACAGCATGTTAGCATCTGTTAGGCCACCCTCAGGTAATATGGTAATATGAAATGCTCTGCTCAGCTGGGGAACAGCAGATAGATTAGTATTATGCTACAACTGCTAGGGGTACATTAAAAGGGAGGAGGTACATGGTACATGCACATTTGTTCACGGACATCTTTTAAAAGGGAAAAAAAAAAAAGGACAGATGTGATGGCAGGTACCTGGAGCCCCAGCTATTTGGGAGGCTGAGGCCAGAGGAATGCTTGAGCCCAGGAGTTGAAGGTGAGCCTGGGCAACAAAATTAAACACCATCTCACCCCAAAAAAGTTCTGGGGGAAGGGTAGTTGGAAAACAATTCACTCATTATTTATTGAGCACCCCTGGTATGCACACCAAACAATGGACAAAAATCTGTTACTTGGTGAAACATGTTATAGTGGAGCGGGGGGATAAAAAATACAACAAATATACAAACTATACCAAACTATACTTTACCCTTTTTTCTTCTTTTTTTTAATTGGCAGTGCTGGGGCTTTGTGCATGTCTGGCAAGCGCTCTACCCCTGGGCTATAGCCCCCAGCCTCACATAAACTGTATTTTAGATGATAAGTAGTATGAAGAGAAACAAAGCAGGAAGGGGTAGGAAAATGGTTTGCAACTTTAGAGCACACAGTGAAGGCATCACTGAGAAGGTAGCCTTCACTGGTGTCTGCATACACATGCCTGTAGATGCAGAGAAAAGTTCTGAAAGGATGTCTCTCTTGTCCCAAAAGAGCTAAAGAAAGCACTTTTGCAGCCAAGTGGCCTCAAATGATTTCAAGGTGTCCCTGAACCCAAGCATTTTCCAGCCTGCTCTCTCTAAAACCTAAAATTCCCTTCATGAGGAAAAAAATTGTTTTAAAATTCCTTACTATCCAAGAGAAATATCTTATGGCTTCAAAAGAGCTGGTACAAAATGCTCCAGGGTCACCAGGAAGTCATGAATCATATGGCTGGTGACAGGGTTTTGCTTATTCTTAGAAGAGGGCATAAATTCCAGGAAGATATGGGAAATCTGAATCAGAAGTACCTCAGAGAAGCAAAGACCGAAATGAGAGGCACACTTTTCAGACTCCCCTCTGATCAAGGTGTGAAAGAGTTGTTTAATATATAGTGTTTCTATCCTATGGCCAGAAGTTGGGTAACTCTGACACACTAACTTCTTGAAGTTATAGTCTGTAATTTCACAGTGAACTGAACATCTCAGAGATTCACTAATTGCAACAGCACCATACTGAATCCTTGCTGTCTCCACACTATCTATACTAAAGTGGGAGGTGGTGTTATGAAATAGGGTTTCTCAAACCCAGGTCTCCCACACTGTCAGGGGACAGAGTGTTCTATATGTAGACAGATTTCTACATCTGTAGCCAGCTTTCAACTGAGTTCTACCTCAAAAATTCAGTGCTAATCTTGGCATTCAAGTTGTTTTAGTCAGCTTTTTGCTTTGACCAAAGACCTAACAAGAACAATGCAGAGGAGGAAAAGTTTATTTTGGTTCATGCTTTGAGGTCTCAGCTGACTCCATAGCTCTAGGCCCAAGATGAGGCAGAACATCATGGCTGAAGAGCATGGGGGAAGAAAGGAGCTCAGGATATGACAGCAGGAAGCAGAGAGCACGAGCTGCACTCCCCAGGGACAAATATAAACTCCAAAGGCATGTGCCTAGTGACCTACCTCCTCCAGTCACACCCTACCTTGCCCATCAGTTGATCCATCGGTGGATTATTCCACTGATTAAATTATACCTCTCATGATCTAATCATTTCACCTCTGAAAACTTTTTTATTGTCTCACACATGAGCTTTTAGGGGAACACCTCATATCTAAACCGCAACAAAGTTTATGGCTAAAAAGACCGAGGCAAAATTAATTCATGTTATATACTTGGAACACCAAGTGACACCATGACCCATCATGTACAGCTCTTGCCCAAGTCCAGAAAAAATAAGAGATGGAAAACACAAAACAAAATAGGCAACCAGTGGTATGGTAGCAGAGGCACATAGCAGTAGACAAGCCAAACCTGGAGCACCAGTACCACAGTAGACAGGATATGCTCACCCACAGTGTGGCAGTTCTGTCTGGTAAAAACACTATTACATTTAATCTGTTAATTTGAAGTTTAGTGGTTTTGTAGTTTTTTTTGGCAAATTGTAACCCTATACATATGTATGTATGTATGTATACATCTATATCTATTTATCAATCTATATCTATATCTATCTATATATAAATTATTTTTGTGTATGTGTGCAGTACGAGGCATTAACCTAGGGCCTTAAGCATACTAGGCAAGCACTCTACCACCCAGCTACACCTCCAGCCCTGCATAACTACATTTTGACTGCACATTTGTGTATTATATATAAAGTCTATCCTATAAGCCAACCATATGAAGAGTGTGTTGTTATTATTAATCAAATCTAATCAATTTAATTTAATTTGCTTTGATTTAAATTACTGGCCCCCATCCCTGTGAACAGCAGAAAAACCAATCTCTGTTATTGGAATTCTGAGACCACACTCCAGGTTGTGCAAGGACAGAACATTTGGCAAGGCTTTTGTCACTTTCAGTCTACTTGGCTGAGTGCCCTCAGCAATCCCTGGTCACTCTCCTTGGTTTCAACTGCCTAACTGCTTGCTCAACAGGAACCAAAGCAGAAGACCCTGAACAGAGTTGTCAGTAGATCAACTTGCAAAAAAAGGTTAAAAATAAATCTTCAGAAATTAAAACCAGAGAAGGGAGGCTGGGGTTGTGGCTCGGTGGTCGAGTGCTTGCCTGGCATGTGTGAGGCACTGGATTTGATTCTCAGCACCACATATAAATAAATAAATAAAATTAAAAAACCATTGACAATGAAATATATATACATTTTAACAAAATAGAGAAGGCAGACTAGAGATATAGCTCAGTGGTACAGCATTTACCTAGTATATGCAAGGCTCAATCCCAACCTGAAAAAGAAAGAGAGCGAGCCAAAAAAATAAAAAATAAAAAAATTATGAAGTTCAATGAATAGAAAACAGTTATAAATATACTAGATATTGGGGCTGGGGTTGTGATGCAGTGCTAGCGTGCTCGCCTAGCACGCAGGATGCACTGGGTTCGATCCTCAGCACTACATAAAAATAAAATAAAGATATTGTGCCCACCTACAAATAAAAAATAAATATTTAAAAAAAATATACTAGATATTATTCCAACCATATCAATAATCATCTTCAATGTGAATGATCTATATATACCAGTCAAAGATATAGATTAGGCTGGGAATGTAGATGACTGATAGATCATTTGCCTAGCATGAGCAAGGCCCCATGTTGGAACCTTAGCACACACTCACACAAAAGGCTATCTAATTGGATTAACTGAAATAAGACCCAATCATGTTTCTACAAGAAAACCACTTTAAAGACACATATTAGTAGTAAAGGGATGAAGAAAGATATGCCATGCTAATACTAATCAAAAGAAAACTGGAAGGCTGGAAATATAGCACCGTGGTAGAGCGTTTGCCTAGTATGTGTGAGGCCCTGGGTTCAATCCCCAGCACCAATAGAAAAAAGAAAGAAAAAAGAAAACAGCTATAGTGATTAGAGACAAAGCTGACTTCAAAACAAGAAAAATTAGGGACAAAGTAGAACATTTACATAATGATAAAGGGGTCATTTCTCCAAGAACACATAACCATTTTTCACATGTACACGCCTAACAACAAAGCATCAAAATACAAGAAGCAAAAATCTAATAGAACTGCAAGGACAAACAGACACCTCCACTATGATAGCTGGAGACTTCATCACTCTTCTTTCAGTAACTGATACATTCAGCAGGCAGAATATCATCATTGGATACAGCTGAACTGAACAGCATCATCTAATGAACATTACGGGATATTTCATCAGAACTCATCAATATTCATAGAATACAACAGCAGAATATGCATTCTTCTTAACCACATGTGGAATATTCAACAAGATATTCCATACTCCGGCTGGTAGTGGCAGCGCATGACTGTAATCCCAGCAGCTTGGGAGGCTGATGCAGGAGGACTGTGAGTTCAAAGTCAGCCTTGGCAATTTAGCGGGGCCTTAAGCAATTTAGTGAAACCCCGAAACCCTGTCTCAAAATAAAAAATAAAAAGGGCTAGGGATGTTCAATCCCCAGGACCAAAAAATGTCCATATTTTGGACCATAAAACATACATCAATAAAATTAAAAGATCATAAATCATACAAAAGATGCTATCAGACCACAATGGAATTAAATTAGAAACCAATAACAAAAAGATAAAAGAAAATCTCCATATACCTGGAAATTAATGTGCTCCTCGATAATACTTTGGTCAAAGAGGACATCTCAAGGAAAAAATTTTAATATATTAAGTTGAATGAAAATGCAGCATATAAAAACCTGTTGGATGCAGCTAAAGCAGTTCTCAGACTGAAATTTCTACCCACTGAATGCTTACATTAGAAAAGAAGGAAGGTGCCAAACCAGTAACATCAGCTTCTGCATCATGAAACTAGAAAGAAAAAGAGTAAAATAAATTTAAGAATGAAAATAATAAAGAGAAATCAACAGAATTGAAAACAGAAAAGCAACAGAAAAGAAATAAAACCCAAAGCTAATATTTTGAGATAAATTAAAGTTGATAAACCAAGAGACAGAGACAGAGAAAGAGGAGAGTATGCCAGACAAGATATGAACTGCCATCATTAGAAAAAAAGAATCTTTTTACAGATTCTACAGATGTTAAAAAGATCATAAAGGAATACTATGAACAATTCTGCATACATTAATTCAACAACTTAGATTAAATAGAGCAGTTCTTTGAAAACCACTAATTATTATAATTTTTCCAAGATGAAGCAGATAATCTGCTATAACTATTAAAGAAATGAATTTGTAGTTTAAAAGCTTCTAAAAAACAAAGTTTCTCATCCCAGATGGCTTTACTAGAAAATTTTACCATATGTTTAAATTAGAAATAACACCAATTTTACATAATATCTTCCAGAAAGTAAAAGAGAGAACAGTCAACCTTTTATAACTTATTTTAAAATGAAACTGTCATATGAAAAATAGGAGTAGGAATGCAAAATGGTACAGCCAGTCTGGAAAGAAAGCAGTTTCTTATTAAAACAAAACAAAACAAAACAAAAAACAGACATCCCATGCCTATTTACCACCTAAGTTTTGTCCTAAAGAAATAAAAACAGATTCACAGAAAACCTGTATACAAATGTTTATAGTAGCTGTATTCTTAATCACTCAAAACTGGAAACAATCCTAATGTCCTCCAACAGGTCAACAGATAAACACACTGTTAATCCTTACCTAGAATACTACTTATCAATAGAATACTATTTATCAGTAGATACTATTTATCAATGCATGCAACAACATAGTAAGTACTTAGTAAAAGAAGCCAGTTTGGAAAGGTTAAATGCTGGAAGATTCCATTTATATGACATTCTGGAAATGGAAAAACAGTAGAGACAGCATATATTAGTGGCTGACAGCAATCATAACCACATAAGGGCAGCAAGAGTGTTTTTGGATGATGGAAATATTCTGTATTCTCATTATAGTGACAGTTAAATCTATATGTGTGTTCCGTCTCTTCAAATTGTATATACATATTTCATGTAAGTAAATTTTTTAAGAAGGTGAAGAAGGAGCTCCTTTAGACACTTCTGTCTTCGGCCCTATAACATTAACCCCCTAGAATCAAGGGAACACAAATTCTGGCTACTATCTTGGAATAGGAAAAAACTGAATAAAACATACTTGATTTCAACAAATTATCCTGCTGTAGGTTTATGGCATCATGAACATTGCAGCATCATGAACTGCTGGCATCATGACTGCAGTCTCAAAACCTGGAGGACAGGACTGCCCTGTTAAATGGAGGTGTGTGGGTCACTAACTCCTAGAAGGTCATTGTACAGGAGACAGGAGAGATGTGAGCACGGATACATTCTGAGAGAGATGCCCAAGAAAGCCAAGACTATTAGCCTAGATTTCTCTCTTTGAAGGAGTGATGAGGGCTGTGCTGGAGCAAGCAGGACAACCGCACCTCCACTACCCTTATCCTCATGGAAACGTAATTATAGATCTCAGAACTACCTAGAGCTTTAGCGGTCAGCTAGCTACAGTACTTGGTTCTCTAATAAATACAGAGATTTGTAAAGAGCAGTCTGTGGGCTGTGTGTGGACCACCACCCAAGAGTCCCACACAGCACCGGAGATGGGCTGACCTGCTGTAGCCTCGCAGCCCCTTTGAAATGGGTGTGACCTGCAAAGATGCCAATCAACCTGCTGACTGCAAGACTCCACTCTCTTCCTACCTTGGTAAAGAATGTTCAATGGAAGGCCTCTGAAGTTCCCCGATATAAATAAAGCACATGGGGGTCTATTTTGCCAGATGCCAGAAGCAAGAAGCCCGATGTTGGAAGCCAGAACAATCTGGTTGTGGGCCTGTCCTATCCTCACATTTTGAAACTGTTTTCTATGTTCTGTGGTTATTTGCCATTTTATTTCTTTTAGCCAGCCTTTACCAGTTAGGAACCTCGTCCCCACCACCCACATGGGATGTGGACAACAGAGATTCCAGAGGGAGAATTCACACTCAGATACTAACTTTATTCTTTCTTTCCCAAAATGTCTGAGATCCTGGGCAAGTGGGTGTTATTCCTCTGGAAAAGTGATAAGTGCTCTTTATTCATTCATTTATTCTTTGTGGAACTGGGGATTGAATCCAGGGGCTCATGCATGCTAGGCAAGCACTCTATTACTTAAGTGTATGCCTAGCCCTTTTTAATATTTTTGTTTTTAATTTTGAGACATGGTCTTATTGAGTTGCCCAAGCTGGCCACAAACTTGCAACCCTCCTGCCTCAGCCTCCCAAGTTATTTTGGGATTATAGGCATGTGCCACCATGCCCAGCAGTAACGAGTGCTTTTTAAATAGGTGTGTGTATTTACTACTTTGCCTCCTTATTCACGCTTTTTTTTGGAGAAAGGATTTTGCTGTTTCCCAGGCAGGCCTCAAACTCAAGTGATCCTCCACCTTGGCCTCCCAAGGAACTGGGACTACAGTGTTCACATTCTTAACAAGAGGACCAGTCAGTCAGTCAGATCAGGAGGAGGAAGCTGCTGCTTGCTTTCTCTTCTTCAGTCCTGAAAGAACAATGTCCTTAAGACATGCAGAAGAGGCTAATCACTTCAAGGCATCATTTTTTTTTTTTTGCACTATAAAAAAATAAGCAAAACACAAAGTAAACAATTTAAGGAAGAGTTTCCCCTATTTTTCCACTGCAGGGCAAGGTAAGAGGCACACAGAGCTCCAGCGGGGCCTGGAGAGCAGGGCCAGCCCCAACTCTCCAACAATCCTTCAACAAACAAATGGACAGAGGAGCCAACAGGGAGGATCAGATCAGAACCCCACTGCTACCCATCCCACCATAACCTGAGTACATAGTGGCAGGACATAGGAAGGAAGATGTAAATGTTTCATATCTAAAGATACAAAAAAGGACAAACAACTTAGAAACGTTATAAAATGCTCCTTTAAAAATTCCTAATTGAGCCTGATGTGATGGCACACAGCTGTAATTCCAATGACAGAAGGCTACCAAGTTTGAGGTCAGCCTGGGCAACTTAATGAGATACTGTCTCAAAATGGAAGATAAAAAGGGTTGGGGTGATAGAGCTCAGTAATAGAGTGCCTCTGGGCTCAATCCCCAGTATCACCACTGGGGAGAAAAAAAGTATAACTGCTCAGAGAAAAAAATCAAAAGACTAACACAAAGAAGAAACAGAGCATATCATGGTATGAACATGAACAGCAACAAAAACTAAAGGAAGCCAGGCATGGTGGTGCATGCCTGTAATCCCAGTACTTTGGGAGCTTGAGACAGGAGAATTGTGAGTTCAAAACCAGCCTCAGCAACAGCGAGGCGCTAAGCAACTCAGTGAGACCCTGTCTCTACATAAAACACAAAATAGGGCTGGGATGTGGCTCAGTGGTTGAGTACCCCTGAGTTCAAGCCCTGGTAACAAATAAAAACAAAACTAAAGGAGCTGGGGATGTTGCTCAACGATAGGGCATGTAATTGGCTAACTGGCATGCATAAGGCCCAAGGTTTGAATCTCAGTATCCAAATATTAAAACTAAAAAATTTTTTTTTAAAATATTTTTTAGTTGTTGGATTTATTTTTATTCATTTATTATTTATATGTGGTGCTGAGGCTCGAACCCAGTTCCTCACGCATGCTAGACAAGCGCTCTACCACTGAGCTACAGCCCCAGCCCAAAACTAAAAATTTTAAAATAAAAACACCATAATTAGTAAAACAAAGCAGAAATGTGGTACTCACAGGCTTCAACTCCACAAAATACACATGTATACACCAAACATGAGGACAGACCTGAAGGTCACAACAAGGTCTTGGTTAACAGTCTTTTCAGTTCAACGATATAAGTTTCTAATTGTTTGAGGAGTCTGCACATTTTGTTGTTCTGAGTAATTTCTCTTTGTATAACCATTGTTGTGGTTTATTTTTGTTTCAGGCAAGTGATCTTAAAGATGGAGAGAAAAAAGTACAAAGGACCTTGAGAGATTTTCTGAACACTCACCTCCCCGCTGGACAGATCCTGGTGTCAAGTGTCTATGGACACTCAGAACCACTGGAGAGATGCATCTACCTTTGACCTCTCAGTAGGATCTTGCTTTTGCCAACTATTCTTTTGATAATACAAAATTAGCATTTCTTGAGCATTCATTGGATTCCACATACTCTTTTAAGCACTTAGGAATTTAGCCTTCTAACAAGGCACTATCATTATCTTCAATTTATAGATGAAGAAATTGAGGCAAAGAGAGGCTAAGCAATATCCCCAAGGTTGCAGAGCTGGTAAATAAATGAACCCATCCATTTAGAACACCAACCTTTATATAACTGTCTCATGTCTACTAATAGCATATAAACATATAGTTTTAAATACTTCATTTGAATTTTTTTCTATGCAATTAAATACAGTAATTTCACATACAGAATATGCTGGAAAATTATCTCTTCTGGCTCTCAACCAAACTGAAATGTCTTAATGTTATACAAGAATCTATATTAGTAAACCTGGTTGTAAGGAAAGAGCATTAACTTGAATAATCTCCAACCCTCCAGCCCCAACCCTCTAGCACTCCTCCTAGCATGGCTCAGGAGGACTGAGGCAGGAGGATTGTGAGTTCAAAGCCAGCCTCAGCAACTTAGGCCCTAAGCAACTCAGCAAGACCCTCTCTCTAAACAAAATACAAAAAAGAGCTGGGGATGTGGTTCAATGGTTAAGTGGCCCTGGGTTCAATTCCTGGTACAAAAAGAACAAAGAAAAAAGAGCAATGTTTCAACCAAACATTCCTCCTCCTGCCCTCCTCCTCCTCCTCTTCTTCCTCTCCCTGCCTCATCCTGCATCCATTCTATGAATATGTCAGAAAACAGAAAGACACACTTAAAAAAAAAACAAAACAGAACCAGGGAATAACCTTTCTTATTGGCTATTCTCTTAGAATAAAATAACATCCTATAAAATAATAGCTTATAAAACCTACTAGAAAACCCTAAGAACAATTTACCCCCATTCTCATGACTATTCCAACTTTCCTATCTGAAATTCCAGCCATGCAATTAGGAGCCTAAGGCACAATACACATTGTTGCTTTTCTTTACTCTTTACACATATTTAACAATCCACAGAATCCAAAAAGGATTGAATATTTGGGGTTTCTACTTCTAAAGAATGAGCCTGCTGTGAAGGTCAGTGTCAACACCAACAATTCAAAGGCTCTGAAAGAGATTCAGAATTGCCAAGAACTGATCCATCATAAATGTATAAACGCAGCAGTCCAGAAACCAGGCAAGGGGGAAACCACTGCAGTTTGCTATTGCAACTACTTAAGTCCACGCCAAACAAAATAAACTAAAATAAAATGTTAAAATCCTGTGCTCATACAAAGCTTCCCCTGAGTCAAACAGGATTCTGTAACACTAAAAACAAAAACAAAAACTTTGGATGGAAATCTTGCTAAGTTTGGTATAGTGGGGCTCAAGGACTAAAGAGACTACAGAAGTGTCTAACACTGCAGTGACTGGGGACCCAACAGGTGACAGGAGACTGGAATCACCAGGACACCGTAAGTTCTATAGAAAATGTCTGTCCCTGGCAGGAATAAATTCCCTGCAAGCATCTAGTGTAAAAATCACCCAGGAACTGATTACGTGAAGGAAACCCTGGGAGGAAATGCAGGGAATCAGGAAATAGAGAAGATCAACCATAAACAAATCCTTCACCAACACCGAGCTAAGAGAGCTGTTTGCCTAACATGCATCTGTTTTTAATCATTAATGATTCTACTCTAAAAGAGCTTTTTAAAATTAATGTTACCTTTTTTTTAATCGAGTCTCCCTATGCTACCCCGGTTGGCCTTGAACTCTCTATCCTACATCCCCTTCTGAAGTAGCTGGAATTATAGACCTGCACCACTGCCTTAAAAAGGTTTATAAAACATTTTTTTAAGTCCTCCTACTTTAACTCAAAGAATTTTGGCGCTTTATGGTACCTTAAGGTGCCTCATCTATTACCTTAAATGACTTGGAAAAACTATTCTCACAAAGCAAATGGGCACAAACATCTGATTCCCAAAGTCATTTCCAGAAATAAGCAGAACTAAAAGTAGTAACAGACATCACTGCATAAGGACCTTCCAGTCAACAACAGCCCACATATACAACTGTGATCCCATAAAATGATGTAACTGTGACATCCTAGCTCTCAGTTTGTGTTTAAGTACTCTTTGCACCACTATGAAATTGCCTAACGATGAATTTCTCAGAATGTATCCCCTGCAAATATCTGAATCCAGGCATGGCTGGTCCAGTGCCTCATGTCCATTCTATCTTCTTCCCCATACCCCACTTCAAGGTTAGTCTCCTAGTCTCCCCACTCTTGGATGTTCTGGGGCCATCACTGCTAAAAATCAGGGCTGAAAACACAGAGGGAAAGTGGACTGAGGAACAGAGGTAAGAATAGAAATCCAGTCTGGAATGTTTGCAATGTCTATGAAATGAGAGGGTAGAAATGATCAAAGGCAGTTTACTATCCTGGTATAAATGTAGGTGTGAGAGACTGAGAAATCTTTATATATAAAGCTACTAGAAAGAATGTCATCTTTTCTCCCTCCTCTTTAGACAATGAAGCCAATGAAAAATAACATATTTCATCAAATCCAAGATGCTGCTGATTTTCTAAGAAAGGACAAAGAAAATCAAATGTCAAAATCTGAACCAATGCTAAGACAGTATAAATTTAATATGTACCCCCAAATTTCAGAAACATTATACTAGGGGAAAAAAGTGTATCTAACAATAAGATAAAATAGATTAAGATTTTTATTGGTTTCAGAAGGTGCTTAACTCACAGTGAATACAAGCAGACATTTCTTTTTGTAACTTTTTTTTTTTGGACAATGCTGAGGATCAAGCCAAGGGCCTCAGGCACTCTACCACTGAGCTATATCCACAACCCCACTTTTTGTAACTTTTTATTCTGCTATAATTTCATATTTATAGAAATGTTTCAAGAACAGTACAAATAATTCTCAAGTATTCCCTTACTCAGCTAGCTTTTCATTTTGCCTCATTTACCGTATCCACTTTATCATTCTCACTCTCTCCATATCTTTCCCATGTCTCTCCTTCCCCTCCTCCCTTTCCATTTGAAATTAAGTTTCAGACTTTGTATGCCACATTCCTAAATATCTCAGTAAGTATTTGGCCTATGTTTCTGTTTGGTTTTGTTCACCTCCATAAACATGGTTAGAAGCCCGGAGGCCACATGGACAACAGTTCAGCACTTCTTACTTCAGACCAGGTGGAGACTTGCAGATAGGAGAGCTCCCTGGGGTTGTGACAGCCTGACTGTCAAAGTCTACACTGAGCATTCTGCCGTGTTCATTTTTTAATTTATAGCTGTTCCTAAATCTCTGTACTCTTGGAACTAAAACTCCAAATCAGTGAATGTTTCATGACATTATTTGATGTTGGTTCTTGTGTTTATGATTGAATACCATCTGTGACCCTAAGGAGATCCCAAGGCCTCCTCTGTCAATAAGCCTTTGGGAGGTGTACCTGGCAGGGCAAGCCCAACACTCTCTTTTTGTGTGGTGGCTGCTGAAGGCTCAAGGTTTGTTACAGATCCCATGCCAACATCAGACTCAGATGGTTTTTTTTTGGTACTGGAAATTGAACTCAGGGGCACTCGACCACTGAGCCACCTCCCCAGCCCTATTTTGTGTTTTATGTAGAGACAGGGTCTCACTGAGTTGCTTAGCGCCTCGCCGTTGCTGAGGCTGGCTTTGAACTCACGATTTTCCTGTCTCAGCCTCCCTAAGTGCTGGGATCAGACTCAGTTTTTTAAAAAGGTTATTTATGTGGGCATGCATGTGCACAGCAAGCCCACAAGAAGCAAATCATTAAATCAACAGTACTCTTGCTTAAAAACAGAATTTGTTAACAATTCCCATCTGTACCCTCACCTACAGGATCATATAAGTCATGTGTTTTTTTTAATGTTTTTAGTTGTTGATGGACCTTTATTTTATTCTTTTATTATATGTGGTGCTGAGAATTGAATCCAGTGCCTCACACATGCAAGGCCACAGAGCCACAGAGCCACAGAGCCACAACCCCAGCCCAAGTCATGGCTTTTTATCAGTACTGAAAACATATAACTTTCTTTTTAAAGTAAAGAAATTAACTAGTTACTCTGAGGCAATGAGAGATGATGTAAATCCTATTATGGCTGGAGACAACACAGCACAGTGGGGGATGTGCAATCTACAGAGGGCCTGTCCAGATCTGGGCAACCCTGGCCTTCATGTGTGACGGTAAGTATGCTATTAACCTCTCTAACTACTGAGCTCTCTATCTGCAAAATGAGGACAACAGCACACTCTGGTTCAGTTAACTGCTGTAAGTGCTACATGAAAGAATTCACAAAAAATACTGAGAACAGGGCCTGGCACACAGTGAACACATTCAAAATTTAAACATGGAACACCCAGAGACCTGGACTCCATTTCTGATAGCACCCTGCCCAGTGCATGGGCCTTAGAAGAGTAGACATACCACCTGTGTGGTAAGACTCGCATAAGCTTGCCACTAATCAAAGGACTCACGTCTATCCTTCCCCAGTCCCCATGCCTCCCGGCCTCCAAGTATGGAGGCCTGATGCATACCAAGAGGTTTAAATGGCTTGTGACTGCTCCCAGACTGGCTGAAGAACCAGGTATGTTATTGCTTCCTTTTTTTTTTTTTTTTTTTGGTACCAGGGATTGAACTCAGGGGCACTTGTCCACTGAGCCACATCCCCAGCCCTATTTTGTATTTTGTTTAGAGACAGGGTCTCATTGAGTTGCTCAGCACCTCGCCATTGCTGAGGCAAGCTTTGAACTCACGATTTTCCTGTCTCAAGCTCCCAAAGTGCTGGGATTGTAGGCATGTGCCACCATGCCTGGCTATTGCTTACTCTTAGTGACAATCACAGATGCCAAGCTCCTTCTCCCTGCAGATGTGAGGCAGTTTTACCACCAAACAGACAGTGTGCAAAAAGGAACTACCTGGATCTCTGAAGGCTGGCCCAGCCATGGAGCAGCCAATACTGAAGCCCTGGAATTTTCTTCTGTAGTCTCCCTCTTTAAGACAGATTGAGCTGGGTTTCCCAACAATTGACAGTTAAACCATCCTAACTGGTGTAAAAAAATCTTTACTGGAGCCTTCAAAACCTAGAGCTTTTAAAGAATGATTTTCCCTAATAAATGATGATCACTTGAGGAAAGTCTAACACATCGAAATCATTACTTATCTGCTATCTAAATTATGGATCTACAAAGTAAATCTCAAAATAAGGTAGCTGAGTTAAAAGAGAAGAGGATGTATCACTTCACACACACACAAACATACAAAACTTGCCATTTTCTTCTAACAAGATACAAAATAACAGTCAATGTACACAAAACAGTATATACCAGTACTCATCTCAAATTTGACTGCGTTAGAATTATGTAGAGGACTCTGGTTTATTTCAGAAACTAATAAATTATTTTAATCCAAAAGAGACTATACCCAATCTTTGGGAACTGAGAAGCCACATGTGTTAGTCAGAATTAATTTTTTGAAGTCTGACGAAGGACAATCCAGAGGAGAAACAGAAAAGTACAATACCTGGTGAATTCTCCAATTCAGGTCAAAAAGAGGATAACAATAGCTCCAGAATGATTTACAGTGCCATAAAACAACCCTGTTAATTCACAAACTGTGCCAATCACAATACAGGAGACTCAAGGTTACTAAGAGAGTGCCAGAAGGAAAAGCAAGCTTTCCACTACAGCCCCCTCACACCAAGAGTCTGACCCAAAGTTCTGGCCTCCTGCTGTGATTAACTAAACCCCTGGCCTTAAGCCTGAATTCCTAATTTGTATTTAAAACCTAGGACTAAACTAGACCCAAACCTAGAGCCACTACCATTCAACTATTTATGGAATAGCTACAGAATTGGACAGCAAAGTAGCCACAGCACTGGAAATAACTTTCTAGGCTGGAAAATCTTGTCAGGTACCTGAATCTCCTTCCAAAGTAAGGCCACTGCTCTGATTTTTGCCTCCCACTTTCATATCTTTTTGAGCCAGTACAAAAGACAGGTATCCAGGAGCCACCTTTACATAACAAGATTCACGCGTCAGGTGCCCAAGGTAGAAAGGATGTGTTCAGAAGGACTCATACACCACCTACCAACCAGCATCTAAAGCCATAAAAGGGGAACTCATGAATACTTATAGTTCATACTTGGATATTTATGTTTCGTCATAAAGATTGGGAACAAAGAGCACACTAATTCTAAGAGATTTACAACATGCCATTAGCAAATGCCCATGTCAGCTCACCCACCTCCAAGCAGCCCTGAAAACTGCAAATATGTATGTGGCAAATACAAGTTAGAGAAAATCAGTGTTCCATTCAGTTTATATAAACTCAATTAAAAATTTTTAAATCCTAAATTTTGCTCTATAAAGAGTTCTCTTCCTAATTTGATGGTGTTAATTATTTGAAGTTCAAATTCTTTAGAGAAGACTTGCTATTTTCTCATTCTGGAAAAAAGCTACTATCCTTTAATTTTTATTGAATCTGAACTTTATACAAACACAAATACCACTTTGATTTGTCCATATACAATCAGGTATTAAAAACAGTATTTTAAAATACTGATTTCCCCTAATAAATGATGACCAATTGGAGAAACTAACACACTGAAATCATTACTTATTTGCTACCTAGATTACGCATCTACAAGGTAGATCCCAAAATAAGATAACTGAGTCACATCACACACAGACACACAGACACATGTACATAAAACTAGTCAGTTTCCAGTAACAAGACACAAAATAACAGTCAATTCATGACAGTCATATACTTAATAGGAATACAATCTGATAAATGCATCACTGAGGTGATTTTGCCATTGTGCAAATCTGAGAGTGTACTTATACAAACCCTAATGTTGCCTCTTGTTGCAATCAAGAGATTTGCAAATGTGAGATGTACGAGCTGCTGTTCAGCAGTATGACATACTGTTTTACAGTAAACTTTTTTTTAATAAGTTGGAGCACACTCTAACCATGGAAAGTATAGTTATAGTAAATAGATAAACCAGTAACATTGTTTATCCTCATAATCAAATATTTATGGGGCTAGGGTTATATCTTAGTGGTAGAGCATATATTCCACATGAATGAGAACCATTATACTTTTAATGCACACAAGTGGCAGCAAAATAGGTATGTTTACATCAGCATCATCACAAACAAATGCTTGGTGCATTGAGCTAGGATATTACAATCACTACGAGGTTACAATATCACTAGGCAATAGGGATATTTAAGTTCAATTATAATCTTATGGGACCAGCATCATATTTGTGACCTGTCAGTGATCAAATCTTCAATGTGTGGCACATGACTGTTGACCAGTTTGATCTGTTATAGTTTAAGCCACTACTAGATAATGTGTAGGTCAAACAGCAGGGATAGCATGTGATAGTAGACTGCTGCTCTAACCACCTAAGTATTTTCCTTTTAATATACTCATACTCTTGCATACCGTTCATAAAATTGCTCAGCCTAGTATTCCATTAAACAGATCCCTTTCACAATCTTTCCCTGCTCCCTCCTCCCCACTGCTTTAAAAGTAGTATAAACCCATTACAAAAAGCCAGAAATCACAGCAAAGATTTCTGAGAAGAAAATCATCATCATTCATAGTCAGTCCGGTCCCCCCCGCCCAGCTACTGACCTTGAGCATCAAAACCTCCTTCAGGCCCCTCTCTGGACCTTTTCTGTGGTCGCAAAGTTTGGCCTAAGTCTGGTAGAGCAGAAAGAAACCGTAACACCCTCCTTTACTTCCATCCTGTGTAAACATACAATCCCATAACAGCGCTTCCAACAATGTGGCATTAATACAAAAGCAGATGTGTGAGTGTCAAACACCCATGGGATTTGTGACTGGGCACACTGATGGGAGGAAAGGGGTGATTCTGCAACACTAGTACAACAGAATGAACTCCCAACCGTCTTCTCCAACCCAAGAGTGGTGTCCAGATTTCCAAACATCTTCCCAAGCACAAATTCGTTAATACTATCCAAGAAGCATAAGTACTCTGTGGTGGGAGAGGCCACAGGAGAGAATGCTGCGCAATGACTGGACGCCAAGAGAAGCTCAGAAGCACAGGATCCCTACATCCTCCAAACGAAGGGCAGAGGAAGGGTCCCCAGCACTGGCACCCCGAGATGCTGCAGCGAGAGGTATTGGGGGAGGAAGGTCCACGCCTCAGGTACTTAAGACCACCACAGCTCCATCGACCCGTTTGACCCCTTCTTTGCAAAAGGAACTGTGCTCCCGACCCTATACAGGACCGCCTGACACTGGCTGAATGGTCCCTTCACTTGGGGCTGGAACAAGCAAAGTACTCCAAGATGCACGAGCACTTTGCAAAGGCGTCAGAAAGAAGAGCCGGTTTTTAAGTTTGGTCAAGCACCTGGACTCCCAATGGTAAGTTAAAGTGGTGACCACTCCCTCCCCTTCCTAGAGGGTGGCAGAAAAAACAGGACACCACGCAGACTTACCGTGTCTGCCCTGGTGCCCCAAAAAGTTCCAGCGGCCGCGTACCTGGGGGCGGGGTGAGGACTTGGATCCCGAGCGGCGCCAGGAGGTGCAGGGGAAGCGGAGGCGCGAACGCCCGCAGACGCCTGGGACACAGCCCCGCAGCCCGCGCGGACTTACCTGGGGAGTGAATGGAAGTCTTGGCTCTCAGCCAGCCCGCGGGGCCAGGGACCCGGGCCAGCGCGTGCTCCCAATTCGCGTCCCCAAAGCAGTTCTTTGTGTCCCCGGCCTAGGCGCCGCTCTGGTCCCGCCTCCAGGCTCCGCCCTCGCACCCCGCACCCCCCTACCCCATCCCAATTCTCGCGGATCCTTCCCGGGAGGGGCGGGGACGGGCGGGGAGGGGCGGGGACGGGCGGGGCGGGGCCTGGCGGGAGAAGAGAGGGAGGAGGCAGGAGAGGAGGGGGAGGAGAAAGGAGAGGAGGGAGGAGTGGGGGAGAACGGAGGGGATGGGGAGGAGGAGAAGCAGGGACCGTGCGGGGCGCGGCACGCGGAGGCCTGGAGAGAGGGCTGAGGATAGAGAAGCCGCCTCTGCAGCGATGACAACATTTCCTCAAAGTTTAAAGCCTCTAAAAGTGGACCCCCGAGCTGGTCTCGCAGATGTTGTTATGGTCTGAGTTTAATCAATATAGATTATAAATTATAGGTTATGAAATAATAAGTGAAATAAGAAAATTATGTAATAAGTGCTATAGAATAAATAATGTTGGGCTGGGATTGTAGCTCAGCGGTAGAGCGCTTGCCTCGCATGCGTGAGTCCCTGGGTTCGATCCTCAGCACCACATACAAAGCAATAAAATAAAGACATTGTGTTCATCTACAAATAAAAAAAAATCTTTAAAAAAAAAAAAAGAATAAATAATGTTAAGCTGCCCTAGCTATACTTCTAAAAGAAGTAAACATAAGTAATAGTAGGGTAATTATAATAGTAATAACAACTCGATTAAAAAGCTTTAATTATGGCAACACCTGGCCAACCACAAATGTCAACGCCACCTCTAAAGTCCTGGGCACTTGCTACAGACAGCTCTGTAGCCTAGCCAACATGGGATTATACAGTGGCTGTCTGGCTGCTAGCTTTAGCTTCTGTATCCTGCTTGCTTGGAACTTACAAACTCCATAGGATGTGGTTTTTCCTTTTAAATATTCTTACATTTTCGCAGAAATTGTTATTCTTACCAAGGGTCAACGGGACCTGTGAGAAACAGTCTCTGGCCAGATAATAAAGACTCTCTAATTTCGCTCATATCTGGACTTATAGTGTTTTCTGAGTGGTAGCCCTATAGCAATGTGTTCTGTAGGGTTGGGCTATTCACAGCTCTTGGTCTAGCATCTTCTGGAAACAGCTCAGAAAGCAAACCAGCCAATCAGGGATGATACCCCAGACCCACAAACGAGAAAACATATAGACATAAAACTTAGGTACTAGCCTTCCCATCATATATTCAATCATATATATTTATTGAATATCTACCAGTGCCAGGCATTGTGCTAAGGTCTGAGAACACAGCAGTAACAGTGGGGGGAGGGGGAAAAAAACAAAAAAATTTCTGTCACTCCTGGGAGATACAGACGGGAAGACAATTTAAAAACAAATAAAATATAGAAAAATATCGGATAGTTATAAATAGTACAGAGAAGCAAAGCAGGAGCAGGGGTTAAGGAGTGCAGGAGGTGGGCCAGTATAGGTCAGAGAGAAGTAGGTGACCTTTAAAATGAAGTCTGGGAAACTGGGGCAGGCCTGAGGCTGGAAGCTGCTTGTGAATCCCAAGAGTTGTAAGGAGAGGAAGGATCACCAGAGGAGTAACCTTTGTGAGCTTACAGAAAAGTGACAGGGCCCTCTGCCCTAATGAAGACTTGCATACATACATACAGCCCAAACTGATTAAATCAGGGTAATGAGTATTTCCATCCCTTTATCATTTTTTTTTTTGAACCTTTGAGTTCCTCTTCCCTAGTTCTTCATAGAATATATAATAGGTTACTGTATACTTATGTTTTAACAAAATCACTTTGGTCACTGGGTGAGTATAGGTGGAGGGAGAGAGGGCACATATAGAAGTAAGGAGACCACTAGGAAGCCACAGGTATCACCAGGCTGGGAAGCAAGGTTTCTTGGACCAGAGTGGAGGTGGGAAGAAGTGGTCAGATTCTGGATGGGTGGCGTTTGAGAGGACCAGCCAACAGAATGTCCTTCCAGATTGGAAGTGAATTGTAAGGGGCAGAGGCAAGAAAGGAAGAAGTCAAAGGTGATTCTTAAGATTCTGGCCTGGATTACCACAATTAGTAATTTATGTTGGGTTATTTCTCTATATGACCTTATTTTAATCTTTGTGACAATTCCAGGTCATAATTGGCTCCATTGTCATTTTGCAAAGGAGGAAAATGAAGCATCAAATGTTAAATAAACTAGCCGGGTGCGGTGGTTCAAGCCTGTAATCCCAGCACTTAGGGAGGCTGAGACAGGAGAATCTTGAGTTCAAAGCTAGCCTCAGCAATGGTGAGGTGCTAAGCAACTCAGTGAGACCCTGTCTCTACATAAAACACAAAATAGGGCTGGGATGTGGCTCAGTGGTCGAGTACCCCTGAGTTCAATCCCCAGTACCAAAAAAAAAAAAAAAAGGTTAAATAACTTGCTGGGCTCTGTAGAGCCACCAAGTACCAAGGTCTGGCCTCAAAACCTGTATTAGTGCTGGTTGGCTACCTTGTCAAGATCTGGAACATTGTTTGCTCCCACTTTCACAATTAGTGTCACCAAGGCCTTCAGAGTCATCTTCTTTTCTCTCAGAACACTGCCAGCCCATCACCATGATGCCACACTCATACTGCTGGCCACTCCAGTCCTCACAAACTGCTCCTTACTGTCTAAGCTGTTATGTCCACAATCCTCACCTGAGCAGGCTTCTTCCTTCACCTCTCTACACTGTAACCAAATGCTCTTGACAATGAGCCACTGATCCCATTGGCCACCAAGTGACCAAACCAAGTGGTTCTATCTTCATTCCTCACCTTCACCATGATCACATTGTACCCAGTTTTCCTAGTGTCCTCTCCATTCTCTCTTTCTTCCCAATGATTCCTTGAGGGATTTCTTTTCCTTAAATACTTTTGTTCATAGCATTCTTGGCTTGACTCCCCTCTCTCTTTGGTGTTTGAGCCTTCCTGGCCGATCTTACCCCTCTTAATGCCTCAAATATCCCACTACCCAGTGGACAGTCCACAATCATGTTCCAAACACATCTGGTCAACAAGTCTCAAACTGAAGCAACTGTGTTTCCTCTAAAGCATGGTGCTGTGGATTCACCATCTTGGTAAAGGTCACCAACCCACTCTCTTCTCACATGCAGTCTGTTGCCAAGTTGTACCAATTCCATGCTTGTGCCCTCTCTTCCCCTTACCTCTCTCTCTTAGATCCTAGCCACATTGCCCACCCCTTGTGTCAGGCCCTCCAGATCCCTCCTGAGACCACAGCAGGCAAATTGCTAAAGTAGGAAATACGCTATTTCTAGTTTTTTTGTGCTTGTCTGTCCCGCTGTGCAGTAGCCAAGTGCATCTCTAAAGCACGCACCTGTTTTGCCCCGCTTCTGCCTCAAGCCATCCAGGGGTCCTGCCGAAATGATGTAAAGGGTCTTTCCTTGCAGACCTAGTGTTACCCACTGCCTTTCCATCCTCACTTCCCACAACCAGCCTTCTCATCCAGCCCTCAAGCCAGGATGGCCCGCTCAAAGGTCTGAAAGTAGGACAAATCCTGGGCTCTCTTTCATCCAAGGCTTTGCCAACTTCCCTGGTGACCTCTCACTCAGCTTCCAAGACTCAGTTCAGAAACACTCCCAACTGTGTGCTTTTGCTACCTTTCCTCTGCCCTCCCAGGACAGCTGTGTTTACTTCTAGCAAGTCTTGCATTATTCTTGACTTTAATACTCTTTTTTCTAATTTGTTCTTGTACCAGTTTTGAACTCCATGGAGGCGAGGGCTGTTTGTTATCTCTGTCCCCATACAGTGCATAGAATCCAGCAGGTGTTCCATTTGTTTTTGCTGACTCCACAGAGTGGGCTGCTCAAACACACTCACTCTTTGTGATTCCCCTCCATGCATCCCTCTGGCAACTTTCACCCCTGATGTGGAGAGGGATACTTACTAGCATAATAATATATCATAATTATGAAATGAGCTGCAATGCAATCTAGCACAAGGAAGTAGAACATATAGTTTCCCCTCTGTATTCACAGGAGAGTGGTTTCAGGACCAAAATTTGCAGATGTTCAAATTCCTTATATAAAATAGTACAGTATTTGCATACACATATCTTTGCATGTCCTAATACAATGTATATGCCATGTAAATAGTTATTATACTGTGTTATTTAGGGAATAATAAGAAAAAATCTATACATGTTTAGTACAGGCACAATTTTTTTTCTGACTTATTTCTGACCTGTGGTTGGTGGACTTCAAAGATGCCAACTCATGGATACAGGCAACCAACTATATTTTATAGGGCCTGTACTTTCTGTGCACCTCTGTCCCCAGGGGTGCACAGAGTCATGTGGCTGCCATTGTAAAGAATGTTCTCTAAAACTCTCTATGCTCTAAGGGGGGTTTCATGCACCAGTTGCAGAATGAGTTTGGTATGAAATATAAATGTAAAAAATGCCCATTGCACGGGAATATATCAAACTTAAATGAGCTGATGCAGTAGCTCCTCATCAGATCCTCACCAGAGAGAAATGGGGTATGATAGTCAGCTTTCACTAACTGTAACAAATACCAGAGACAACCAACACTTTTCCCCACTTTGGTACCAGGGATTGAACCGTACTTTCAGGTACTTGCTTAGGTAGAACCCTTGCTTAGGTTGCAGGGTTGCCCAGTGCTTCAGGGAACCGTTAAACATTCTGTTCTCATCTGAATTATTAATGGAACTTTAAGATATAACTGTCTTAAAAACAGTATTGTATCAGATTAACCAGGGATGAGGCTCAGCAGGTAGACTCCATTGCCCTCATTTAGAAGCATATCATCTTGCCTTCCTAGAGCTAGAGGGAAAACTGACAGCAATAGGTCAGTAACTGAAGCTGGGAAAATCCTATGAGTAGATTGTAAGTCTTACCTTCTGGGAAACACTTATTAGTCTATGGTTCCCACCTGATCACTTTGTCTCTAGAGGACATTGGATGTCAAGGAGAGACTAAGGATACATGATAAAGGAGAAAGAAACATTATGTACTCAGGACACTGGGAGTTGGTGGATCCTTTAAGTGTGTGTGTGTGTGTGTGTGTGTGTGTGTGTGTGTGTGTGTGAGAGAGAGAGAGAGAGAGAGAGAGAGAGAGAGAGAGAGAGAGAAAGAGAGAGGGAAGAAGAAGAAGAAGAAGAGAAGAGGAAGAAGAAGAAGAAAAGAAGAAGAGGAAGAAGAGGAAGAAGAAGGAGGAGGAGGAGGAGAAGCTTCTCAGCAAAAGAAACTATCAAGGAGGTGAACAGAGAGCCTACATTCTGGGAGCAAATTTTTGCCACACGCACATCAGATAGAGCACTGATCTCCAGGATATATAAAGAACTCAAAAAACTAAACACCAAAACAACAAACAACCCAATCAATAAATGGGCTAAGGAGCTGAATAGAAACCTCTCAGAAGAAGATATACAATCAATAAATATATATATGAAGAAATGTTCATCATCTCTAGCCATTAGAAAAATGTAAATCAAAACTACGCTCAGATTTCATCTCACACCAGTCAGAATGGCAGCTATCCAAAATACCAGCAATAATAAGTGCTGGCGAGGATGCGGTGAAAAAGGTACACTCAAACATTGCTGGTGGGACTGCAAATTGGTGCAACCAATCTGGAAAGCAGCTTGGAGATTTCTTAAAAAACTTGGAATGGAACCACCATTTGATCCAGCAATGGACTTGGTGCACCATGGACTAAATCTGTGAAACCATGAGCCAGAATAAACTCCCTCCCACCAAGTTGTTCTTGGTAGGTGTTTTGGTTACAGTGACACAAACCTAATTAACACAGCTTTGTACCATTCATTCTGATATCTGAACTCTTGAGCCCTGGTTCACTATCTAAAGTTCCACTGGTAAGTCCTACTTGTTTCCCAACTGAATTGAAAACTCCCAAATCCGGGGTGATGATTTTTGTTTTTACATTTCCCACAACACCTAGCAGAAAGACTAATAAACAGTAAGTTTCATTATTTTATTGAATTCTATTGCTGATTTTTTTCTGGAAATGGTTTCAATTAATATGGAAAGCATAATTTATAAAATAGGCATGCTAATGTTTCTTAAGCAACCTATCATGAAATTGCCATCTGTAAATTCCAATGTAATGTAGGGAGTTGAGACATTCTAGCAACCCTCAGATAGCTAAACTTTGATGAATAGCCATAGGATATTGCATTTATTTTACAGCATTGTTAATTCACACTCATCTTCTATAGTTCAATTAAAATAAATCAAATGAGTTAGCAGATGGTTTTATTCTTTAAAGGAAAGATCTGCCACATTTGGGTTCTTAGAACATTCCTTGGGAGTCATTGCTAAGTATTGACCTCAGAACATTTCGAAAATATATTCATTTGTGGACATTTTGCTTCATTGCCCTTTGAAAACCTTGCTAACTCACATGTACTCAGTTTTAAAAAAATAAATTTGTATTTATTTTCTTAAAATATTGGCTCTCTTGGTTATTTCAAAATAATATTTGGCATAATTATTTTGGCATAAATATATTTAAAATCTATAAAGGAATATTTCTTTTTTCTTTTTTTTTTATACTATTAACTCTGTTGTTATTTTCTCTTAGGGCTTCTGATTTGGTTTTAGGACAAGAATAGACTAACTGGGTAGTTTTTCAAACTTTTTGGCCTTCAAATGTGTTCTTTCAATAAAATCTTCCAAGGTAATTGACGGACAGGTCTAAACCTAAGCCACTCAGGTTAAAATGGATGAGTAGCATCAGCGGCCTTCTACCCCACTCCCCAGAGACAGCCTGGGGGCTTCTCAGGAACACAACGGAACACAACCACCTCTGGGTGGCCTGGCTGTCTGGGTGGGTTTGCTGTTTTGTTTTTGCTAGGGATGGAACTCGGGGCCTCACACAAGTCCTCTACCACTGGGCTGCACCCCCAGCCCACAACTGCTGCGAGGTCTCCCAGTTCTAGGACACCACACATGTAACCCAAGACAGCACGAGGAAGCCAAAGTGACTTGCCAGACCCTATGAAACAGGGTTAGCCATGACAGAGCCAGGGCAGTAAAGCCAACACTGCACCCAAAAGCCACTCTAAACTGTCTTCTCCAAGAGGCCATTCCTGCCCCCACATCTCAACAACACTCAAGACCACCTTTGGTGCAGAAGCAGAGGTGGGAGGAGAGGGGGTCAAGCCCTGGGACTTGGCACAGCGAGGGTATCAGGGCTCTACTCTATGCTTCTCTCAGGCTCCT
>CM053401.1:134472168-134499869 GCA_028644305.1 Xerus rutilus | reverse complement strand
CTCCCCGCCCGGCACGCGCGGGCTCCCGCTCCGGGCCACACACCCCGCGTCCCGGTCAACAGCGGCGCGGCGCGTTTCGCAACGCCGCGGGTCCTGCGGGCGGCCGGGCCGAGCCGCGGCCCCCGCCCGGCCCGAGGGGCGTTTTCCGCAAACTCACGCGTCCGTCCGACAAAGTTACATAAACGCGGGGCCCGCGCCCACCTGCGCCGCCGGCCGCGCAGGCCGCCCCGCCTGCGGAGCGCGGGCCCAGGCCGGCGCGGGGCGGCGTCCACCTGCCGCGGCGGGCGTGCGCGGCGCTGCTTACCGGCGGCGGCCGCCTCTAGCCCCGCTCGGGCGCTGCGAGCCGCATCTCCTCAGCCTGCGCCGCCACCGCCGGCGGGGGGACGGGCGGCTCCGGCGGCGACGGCGACGCGGGCGCGCGGAGCGGGCCCGGCGGGAGGCCGCGGGCGGGCGCTCGGGCTCGGGCGGCGGCGGGGACCGTGCTCCGCGGCGGCGGCCCCACAACCTCCCCTCCTCATTCACAAAAAATTGACCCACGTTGAACCATGATGCTGCTCCTCCCTCCAGCGCCGAGCCGCGCGGATAGGCCGCGCCCGACGCCCGTCAGTCGCCCCAGCCCCGCCCCTCCCCTAAAGGAATATTTCTATTTTTGCATTCCAGTCTACTCTGAGGAGTCCATTCTTTGAATATCTTGACCTCCTACATTTCAGTCTTTCTTAGTTTAAATATTTTTCAAATTCTATTTCTATGAAGCTTCCCTGGTTTTACTGTGGTGATAAAAATAAAATTTATCTCATTTATATTTTGAGTTCTGTAACTTCTACAAAATTTTTATCATATCTATATAAATTAAATTTATTGAATACTGAGTCTAACTATATATGATTCCTTTAGTAACTTCAATTTTCTTTTTCTTTTTATAACTTTCTTTTATAATAATTTTAGAGTTACAGGATAGTTATTAATAGAATGCAAAGAATTCTCATATACTCTTTTCCCACTTTCCTTTCATTTTTAAAATATTTTTTGTTATTTATTGTATTGTATTTTATTTTTTTTGCAGGGCTTTGCATATGCTAGGCAAGCACTCTACTACTGAGCTACATCCCTATCCTTTAAATTTTTTCTTTTGAGGCGCCCAGGGTAGCCTCAAACTTGTGAATCTCCTCCTTTAGCCTTCTGACTGGCTGGGACTATAGGCATCCAGGTGGTATATGGCTAATGTTAAGATTTTACGTAACCATAGTATGATGATCAGAACCAGAAAATTGACTACTAATGGCACAACTATTGGCTAAACTTAACTTCAGTTGAATTTCCTCAATGTTATAGGATCCTTCAGGGCATTTAGTCAACATGCCTTCATATCTAGTCTATGACAGTTTCTCAGACCTTCCTTGTTTTCCATGGCCTTGACAGTTGGGAGAAGCACTAGTCAGGCATTTCATAGGATGTCCCTCAATTTGGGTTTGTTTGATGTTTTTTCATGATTAGACTGGTGTTATGGGCTCTGGAGAAATGTCTTGTTATCATATCATATTAAGGAGTACCTGACATACACTTGAATTTTTCTCTAAGACAGAGTCCTGCCATGTTGCCCAGGCTGACCTCAAACTCCTGGGCTCAAGCAGTTCTCCTGCCTCGGCCTCCCAAATAGCTGGTACTACAGGTGTGTGCCACCACACCCAACCACATGACATTATAGGTGGTATTAATCTTGGGCACTTGATTCACACGTTGACTGCCAGGGTTCTCCACCACAAAGCCTCAATTTCCTCTTTCCATATTTTTCATTGGAAGCAACTTACTAAATCCAGTTCACAGTCAAGAAGGGAAGGATTAAATCCCACATCTACATATATTATTTAGAATCCTTTATAAGGAAGACCTGTCTTTTAGCCCCCATTCACTTATTTTTTCAACCATTTATTTATATCAGCACTGACTCCTAAATATTTGTTTTATGCTCTTAGTTATAACCTAAGGCTATGCTATTTATTTATTTGCTCAAATTACTTCAGCCTTAGCCATTGGGGACTCATTCAGATTGGTCCCCTTGGGATACCCTTATCTTTTCGCTTTTTGGTTTTAGGTTTCAGGATCCTCTTATATTTTTCTTGTGTTAGTCCTGGTATCAAGCTATATCTCCTAGGAGCCCTGATTTATTTTACTGGAGAATCAAATTTGGAAACCAAGAGTAAGAGTATATATGAGTATGTTCACTGCTGCTTCTAGGCCCTCTCAGTGGACAGGCACAGGAAATATGTGTATTATATACCGACTTAAGTATATGCATATGTATCTACCTACCTACCTACCTATCAATCATCCACCTACCAATCTACTTATAATCCATGTTAAACTTAATATGAGTTCATACTTAAGTCTCCAACTTAAGTCCAACACCATACACTTCTTTCTAGCCTTCCTCTCTTAATTTTTTGCAACATTTTTTCCTTTGATGTGAGAAGCCTGGCTCCCATTTCTACCATTTATTTATTCAATCCTAGTATAAATGTAAAGTGCTTTCAGAATTATTAACCTATACCTCTGTAAGAAACAAACTTACAAACTATGATGCTTATGTATATTTCTTTACCTTTGATTTCCAGTTACAATGGAAGCTTTCAAAGTGACTTCAGTCAACTCCTTTACCCTTTTCCACTTTCAGTGAGGTTTTGTCTTATGTTTATAATGTATTTATAAATTTATCATTTGTCACAGTCTGCTTTTTATATTAATGTTTTGATATACTCCATGATTTTTTTCCTTGTTAATGTTTAAAAGTTTACATGTAGTAAAGCTCATGCTGTGGACTTTGTGGTTTGGGATCTTTTACTTAGTAAAATGAATGTAATATTCATCCATGTTGTTCTGTGAGTCAGAGGTTCATTGCTTTTGGCAATTGTGAATGGAGCTACTATAAATATTTACACACATTTTTTTGTTTGAACATAAGTTTCCTATTCTCTTTAATAAATACCTATCAGTGTGTTCACTAGGTTGTAGGGTAAGTCTCTGTTTAACTGTAGATGACAATGCAAAACCATTTCCCAAATGGCTGTACCATTTTGCATTCCCCACCAGCAACAAATAAATTTCTATCCTCTGCATTTTTGTCAGCATTTGATGGTGCCAATTTATTTATTTTATAATAAGATCTATCTTATTTTTGAGAACAGTTTGGTTTGGGTGAAAGTACTAGGTATTATTAATATTCAGCTAGCTAACAGAAGTCAGATGAGGGCTTTTACAGTAAGTCAAAATATAGATCACTCTTCTTTAATTAAAAATCTAATTACAGAAGAAGGTTCATTTTAGAAATTACACCAACCCCAAAGTCTTTAATTTCTAGAGCAAAGGGCGGAAGAGATGTATTAGGCTAATTCCTGTAACTGTAACAAAATGCCTGAGGTAAGCTAACATTATAAAGAAAAAAGGTTTATTTAGCTACAGTATTAGAGACTGAAAGTCCAAAAAGCACCACATACCTCTGGTGAGGATGCTGCAGAGGATGGTGGGAGTGCACCCAACATAACCAGAAGAGAAGCCCAAGAGTTATTCAGGGGTCAGGTCGCTCTGTGACAACTTGCTCTCAAAAGAGCTCAGAGATTCCATAAGAGCTACCTTAATCCCTTCCAAGGACAGCTCCCCCAGTGACCTAACTACTTCTTAGCAGGCCCTATTTCTTAAAGGTCCATCATCTCCCACTTCATCACAAACTGGAGATCAAACTTCCAGTATATGAACTTTTGGGAGACACACTCAAACCATAGCAGGATTTAATTGAGAAATTAAAATTTGATATTGTTGCTATGGGATTTGTTTTTTATCCTGGCACTTTCTCATTTAGAATAAAATTCCCTTCAAAGGAAAGTATAATTGCCTATGGTCAAGGCTCTTGAAGATACCAGAACTCTGGTTTAGTTCTGGCTTTAAAGAAGGTTTATATTATACTATAATGAGGTAAAGGACCCAAATGCAAGGGTCCACTGCACAGGACCCTTGGGCTGTTGTCTTAGCTAGGAATCCCTGGGAGCCTGAATTGCATGCATGCAAGCTTTACTAGCAAAGGGAATCTACTGAGAGGTCCTATGAAGTATCCCATATCCTTTGAACTTATGAGCTGCACAAGAGCCGAGCTGGGCCACTTTGTTTTCTGCTGGAGATTGGATGCTTAGAGCACCTTACTACACACACACACACACACACACACACACACACACACGCGCGCGCGCGCGCGCGCATGCATGCACACACCTTATTAATACAATATTACTGTACACCATCCATCCACACACACACACACACACACACACACACACACTCTGTACATACATACAACCCCACATTACTGCTTACATACCCCAAGGACACATGTACAAATCCTCCTTTGTGCTCCACATTTCATACACACCCACTCTATACAATCCCATTATGCAGACAGCCTTCTTAGCACACACATACCCACTACTTACACATTCTCTATTTATTACAAATACAAACATACCTTGCCAAAAATCATACCACTACAAACTCCTACACATATATTTGCACACACTCCACCACCCACATAATTCCACTAAATGTCTCCCATTAGATGCATACCTCATTATTCACAAAACTTATTCAGCACACATGCACACACTCCACAAATAAACACCCTGCTATACACACTTCACCCAAATAAATCACACTACTCAACACATAAACTAATCATGAGCACACTCTTACATAGAGACCTCCTACTACATACAAAAATCCCCCATAGATCCATTTCTACTACACACACCTGCACTATATATACACAACATGGCACACATATACACTGAAAGCCACTAAACAAATATGTCACTACACATAAACATGCTCACCACTATACCCACCCCACCACTCACACATGTACATGCACAACAGCCCACTACACCCACATTCCCTAAACACACTCCTGCATTTAGCCACACAACTGTATTCTTACTTCTTGCCACTCACATTCACCCACCCTCTAACACACAAGGATTCATCCTACTACTCACAGACCTTTCTTTGTACATATGTATATACCACTTCAATATATATGCACACACATACTATAGAATTCACAATCTATTTCCTCTATGCACACCTCTACACACACA
This sequence comes from Xerus rutilus, assembly GCA_028644305.1. NCBI lineage: Eukaryota > Metazoa > Chordata > Mammalia > Rodentia > Sciuridae > Xerus > Xerus rutilus. The sequence continues at coordinate 134,494,731 of CM053401.1, read as the reverse complement.
TATGCCTTCACTCCACTGTTCATACACATCTATACCCACACACGATTGCACACATGCACACAAAACCACAAACATATACATACAGGATTTGCTGCTCCTTTCCTAAAATGTTGTTTTTTTCCACCCTTAAGCCTCTTCTTCACAGCCTACTTTTTTTTTTTTTTTTTGAGTTCTGGGGATTGAACCCAGAGGTGCTCTACCACTGAACTATATCACCAGCCCTTTTCATTTTATTTTGAGACAGAGTTTTTCTAAGTTGTCCAGGCTGGCCTTGAACTTGTGATCCTCCTGCTTCAGCCTCCTGAGTAGCTATGATTACAGGCATCTGCCAATGTGCTGGTCTCACAATCTGTTTTATTTACTTATTGTTTTATATTACTTTCTTTTATTTAAAACTTTAGTAATTATTAAGTCCTTAAACAACACCTCCCTATCTTTATAACTTTCTTTTTAGTTATGCATGACAGCAGAGTATATTTTTATATATCTGTACAAACATGGAGTACATCTTTATTTTTAAAATTTTATTATTATTATTTTTTATTTTTTGGTACCGGGGATTTACCACTTTACCACTGAGCCACATTCCCAGCCTTTTAAAATATTTTATTTAGACACAGGGACTCACTGAGTTGCTTAGGGCCTTGCTAAGATGCTAAGGCTGACTTTGAACTTGTGATTCTCCTGCCTCAGCTCCCAAGCTGCTGGGATTACAGGTGTGCGCCACCATAACCAGAAAGGAGTACATCCTGTTCTAATTAGGATCCCAGTCTTGTGGTTGTATAAGATGTGGAGATTCACTGTGGTGTATTTATATATGTACATAGGAAAGTTATGTCATATTCATTCCACTCAGTCTGCTTTTGACAGTCCATCCTATCTGTCCAAATTTTATTTCTTACCATCTCCTACTTAGATCCTTTTATTCAACCAGGCTGGTCACTTTCCTTCTTTGGAGATTGTAAACTTCTGATTGCTTAGGATTCACTGCCTGACACTCAATGAATTTGTGTTGAACTGAATAAATTATCTGGAAATGTTCTGTCCCTTCTTTGCTCCCATCAAATGTTTCACCTCTTTCAAGCCCCTGCACTGTAGCTCCCTTATTTGGCATTCTTTTAAGAAGTGTTTATCTATGCTTATGTACCAGGATGTCAGAATTGACACTTTGACTTAAGTCAATAGTTATTATATATTGAAGTAAGTATGAGTCTCATTGGAGGAGTTTTCAAAGTAGCTACTAAAAGCCCGTTTGCTAACTCTTGAACTCCCTCACCCAAATGAAGAATATGAGTTGAGAAAGTGGAAATGGAGATGGAAGGGGATTTATGGGATTTGGGGGTTTTGTTTGTTTTGGTGCTGGGGATGGAACCCAGGGATTTGTGCATGCTAGGCAAACACTCTACCATTGAGTTATGCCTCAACCCTGTGGGATTTCTTTGGAGAGATCTACTAAAACCTGTGAGTTGTATTCCCTCTGGGTGTGAACTGCCTTCTCCACAGACCTAGAGAGTAGGATCCAGTGAAAAAATTGAGAGGGAGGTTGACATGCTGCTGTAGAGAGCATGAGCATTCAAGGGGGCTGTGGCAGGGGTGTAAGGGACAGTGGAAAATGTGGGTGAGATGTATCTTGATTTTTTTTTTTTTGGTACCAAGGATTGAACTCAGGGGCACTCGACCACTGAGCCACATCCCCAGCCCTATTTTGTGTTTTATGTAGACAGGGTCTCACTGAATTGCTTAGCGCTTTGCAGTTGCTGAGGCTGGCTTTGAACTCGCAATTCTCCTGTCTCAGTCTCCCTCAGTGCTGGGATTACAGGCTTGCGCCACCGTGCCTGGCTGTATCTTGATTCTCATTTATAATGAGATAAGCACTTGAGATAGAGGCTGACCTGGAGCCATTTAGAGCCCTTCCTAGGAGGATTGCCTGGGAGAAAGGGGACCCACTGGTGAGGGCCAGTGGTAGAAGACCTTCCCAAGAACCAGGATTAGAGGGAAACTTCCTGGAGAAAGAGGAACAAAACTAGCTTGTTATCAGGAGGGGTCTAGAAAGGGCTTCTAAAGAGCCTCCCAAAATAACTACAAGGGGGCTGGGGTTGTGGCTCAGTGGCAGAGCGCTTGCCTTGCATGCGTGAGGCACTGAGTTCAATCCGCAGCACCACATAAAAATAAAAAGATATTGTGTCCATCTACAACTAAAAAATAATATTAAAAAAAATGCCCACAAGGTATGCAGGTCAGGCCTGGAGGCAACGCAGCTAACTCATGAAAAGCACAGGTCGTGCAAGGAGATTAGCATAGAAGGCAAAAGACCAACTATCTATCCTTTTTCCTCACAAGGAGGTCCCAAAAGCACAGGCCTTGTGAGGAGCCAGGCAGGGGGCTGGGCTGGTCTATTCTTGGACAAAGATTGAAGTGTGGGTAGATCCATTGGGCTGGACCCTTTCACTTGTAAATCAAGACTGTGTTTGTGACTTAGTGATTACAAGTCTATAGTTCTAGGAACTATAAGCAGAAAAGGCTGAAGTTTTAATCTGTTTGGAAGAAATCTTCCCCTACTAAGCAAATGTTAAAGAACAGTATTTCAGCCGGGCGCGATGGCGCAAGCCTGTAATCCCAGCACTTAGGGAGGCTGAAGACAGGAGAATTGCGAGTTCAAAGCCAGCCTCAGCAATGGTGAGGTGCTAAGCAACTCAGTGAGACTGTCTCTACATAAAACACAAAATAGGGCTGGGGATGTGGCTCAGTGGCCGAGTGCCCCTGAGTTCAATCCCCGGTACCAAAAAAAAAAACAATAAAAACTCACAGTATTTCATTTTTTTTTTTTTTTTTAAATATATATATATATTTTTTAGTTATACATGGACACAATGTCTTTATTTTTTTAACGTGGTGCTGAGGATCGAACCCAGTACCTCACATGTGTGAGGTGAGCGCTCTGCCACTGAGCCACAGCCCCAGCCCACAGTATTTCATTTTGATTAAATTCCAGTGCCATCCTTGTTCTGAGCCTTAAATTTGTAATTCCTGTGAAGTTGTTCTCTGGTTCTTACCTATGTCCTAAATGTGATCCTCAAATTAAAAAAAAAAAAAAAAAAGTTGCCACATACGCTAGGTTGAGCACATAATTTGACAAACCTGGGCATAGTAGGATAAGGCATGGCTCAGACTTTACCACTGTGAATCTAATGTGAGCCATTTCATCAAGCAGGGTTTTCATTTTCTCATCTGCACAATGACGAGGTTAGAAATTTTCTAAAAACCCCGTGACCATTAGTATTTTTAGTTAATAGAAAGCCTGTAGATGGGTGCCAATCCTCAATATGCACCGGGTATTATCTACTCTTCCCAACTTTGGCTTCATGGTGTTTGTTAATCATTGAAGGAGTGAAGCCACTGACTTCCCACATTTGGTCATTCTCAGGAGTTAAATATAACATTACTTTTATTAATTTATTTTCATGGTGCTAAGGATTGAATCCAGGGTCTTGTGCAAACTAAGCAAACACTACCAGAGCTATAATCCCAGGCTTAGAGCTATTTTTAGAAAAGTAGAGTCAATATTTCTACAACATCTCCTAGACACTGGGTGAAGACCTATGTGAATAAAAGTATTTTATTATGTTTTCCAGCAGACTTCAAGTTTGGTAGCTTTATCCTCACAAGGAGGTCCCAATAGTACAGGCCTTGAGAGATGGCATTCCTGATTATTAGGAGCTCAGCAAGTGTAATAATGGTGTTAGAAACCAAGAAATTAACTAGGTTTTTTTTTTTTTTGAGAGAGTTCTATAGAAAGGCGTGTTATGTGTTAGGTGGGGAATGGACTCGTGAAATATGTAAAAATTTTTGAGTGATGAATAAATTTGGAGGAATGAAGATGAGTGGCTTTTCTGACTTCTCAGTGACTGAAAAATCACTGATATAAAAGAACCCAATGGAAGTGTAGTGCAAGTCTATTGGACAAGAAAATGAGTTGTTGCTCATTTATCATATTGATGGCAATCTCAAAATGTCAGAATACAGCTTCCTTCACTTTGTGGAAAAACATCCCTTTTTATCTTTCCTCGTCTCTTTTGGGATTTTTCCTGCCTAATTAAGTGGCCAAAGCAGGATCTGTCCTGTTCACAAGGTGTAATTATTTTTCTTTAACTAGCTTTTGCCAATGAGATATTAGAAAGCATAATGCAAACCAAGGCTTAATAAGTATTTACACATTGAGTTTTGCTCCCTTAGGATATACTTACTGGAACCCAGCTGCCATATTGAGAGGGTCCAGGACTACTTCAAGAGTCAGGTAATTCCAGCCATCCTGTCCAGCAGCCTCAGCTGAGCTACTTCCTAGTTGACAGCTAGCATAAACTGCCAGCATGAGTGCAGTCATTTGGATTTTTTTCCCCCAAAGTTCAAAAGTGAGAAAGCCAGTACTTTTGTAACTATTGTAACCACTTCCCTACAATACTAAGCACTACCAGATCTAGCTGCCAGGCACTAGTAAGTGGATGTGTGTGTGGACTCAGAACACTTCCACCTGTGGATATCCCAAGTTATTAATGTCTACTCATGTCTAACTCTAGGCCTCTGTACCTACAGTATTTGGAAAACTTTAAACAACTGAGAATTTCTGGCTTTGTATAAGTGTGCCACTGTAGGGAAACTATGAAAACATCATAGATGACAAAATGCCACTGTTACATCATTGTTTAATTTTAAGGAATATTATCCTAAACCAAAAACATTACTAATAAAATCATAGGTCCATTCCAATATTTTAAAATACTTTCTAAAACATTCCACTCAGAAGGTAGAAAATTATAAAGTTCTTCCCAGAGGAAGGGTGCAAATGGAATGTAATATTGCATTGCTGTACTGCATAGCTTAATCCTCAATTTTCCCCTAGATCTTTTTCTTTTCTTGTGGTACTAGGTATTGAACCCAGGGCACTCTACCATTGAGCTACATGCCCAGCCTTTTTTATTTTGAGACAGTTTAAACTAAAATTGCCCACCATGATCCCAAAACTTGTGATTCTCCTGTCTCAGCCTTCCAAGTAGCTGGAATTACAAGTATGAACCACTGTGCCCAGGCCCCCTAGATAATTTTTCAATAACTACTCACATAATGTTCTATGAGCTATCTTGTTGGCCACCATAATGTATGATTGATGAACCAGTTAGCATAATAAATGTGATACTGACCACATAAAACCTGTGAGCTAGGATGAACCCTCAGTATTACATATCAATCAACCTATTAGAAAAATCATGCACATAATTGTTTTTGCAAAAGCCTCCAAACTTAACAACTTCTAATAGCTAAAATTTAATCGAGGTCACATGGATGGCATATTTTAAATACAAACATACCCTGTTCACAGATGTTTAGCTTCATAACAACAATACCCTGGGGCAGCCAAGAGTACAATCAAGAGTCTCAAGTAAACACAAAAGGACATTTGTACAAGGTAAAAAATCTGGTTCTTGGTAGGTAGACAGAAAATAATTGGCTTTTAGGTTCTCAAGTATAATGTAAAACTTGATTATCCATCTTGGAGTTACAGCTTTACAAATCCCAATGTACCACCTAGTATTTTCATTAGTACTTTTAGGTTTTTTTTTTCTCATACTACTAAAAACAACCCTAATATTTCCTTTACTAACCACTCTTTCCTTTACTACTTCATTCCAAGTTTAGTTGAAATGTCTCATGGCTTAGTAAAAATTTTCTAGTTGTCAGCTGATATATTGCCCTGGAACCATTAATTAATAGGCTCCAAGTGAACCCTGAATTAGATATAGAAATTTGTGAAACAGTGATTATTTCTGAAAATGTGAAAAATAAACTCAAGGCAGATGGTAACTCCAAGAGTTACTCAAGTATTAAAATGGCACCCTGGAAGTAGTTCATAGCAAAACCTTATCTTTTAGTTTCAGCCTATGAGTGAAACCATTCAGTAAGTAGAGAATAGATGGGAGCAGGGAAACTACCTGGTTAGAGCACACGAAGGCAATTTTCTCCTTACAGATCCACAGGAGGAAAAATGACTTTTGGTGCCATGTGACTTGCACCTATATCCCCAGCAATTCCCCTCAATTCCACTGTGTACCTGGAATGATAGTTAAAAATATCTCTGTAAGAGGTAAAGACTAAAAGGAAGTTACAAGCTTGCTTTAAAAAGGAGTGAAATTGGCATGGAAAAAGAGCACTACATGTTGATTTTAGCATTTTTTTTTTAAACCGGAGCAATCTATCTGTCTTGTAGTCTTGTACACACCACAGAAAAAACTACCCCCAAAAATGTCACACAGAAAAATTAGATGCATAATAGAAAATACACACCCATAATAAGCAAAAATATGACTCATTTAAAAAAATAAGCAGAATAATTTCACTATGAAATGCCTTGATTTGCATGACTTAATACTTCATATGAATCAGATCTAATTGCTCTAATAAAACTGTTATACATGTTTTGGGATATCTATTTCTTAAAAAATATCTATTTTTAAGCCATATAAGCTGCATTTGTGTATCCATACATAAGCTATCCTGCTTGGTATCACGGAACCAAGATACTAAAAGATTAGTAAAATAGTTTTTAAAAATCTCTAGTTACAGACTAACAAATAATGTATTTCCTCAAGTTTTCTGGACTACATACTACTGAAAGTAACCTGTATTAATGCAATCTGCATTTTCAGGTATAAATACAAGTCAATGGTTGGTTGTCAAAAGCAATAGGGTTGGGAGGACCTTCACAAAATGGTCATTAAATCTTAAGTCAAGTTATTCTTAGAGCTGGACCATAATATGTGCTTTAAACTGACATACTGACTTTGCCATCTATATTTTGTAAGAGAGCAGGTAATTCTAGCACAGAAGAAACTACATAGTGTGGAATGGGAGCTGGTGTCAGTGGTACTATTCCACTTTTGTTTATCCAGACTGTTGCTTTCAGTCCTGCATTGAGGCCTCCTTGTATATCAGTTTCTAATGTGTCACCAACCATCACACAGTCCCCAGGCTGTACTCCAAGGAGATCACAGCAGTGATAAAATATGGAAGGTGCAGGTTTCTCCTCTTTCTGCTCTCCGCCTACAACAATAGCATCAAAGTAGGACTGACAGGCACAAGCCTCGATCTTCTCCCTCTGTGTTTGTCTGTCACCATTTGTTAACAAGAGTAGGCGGACCTCCTTGCGAAGTTCAGTGAGCATGGCTTTGATGTCTTCTGCTAGGGTCATATGCTGTAAACGGGTAGATTTCCACAGGAAATAACATTCTTCAGCCAATTTCCTATTGTCTACACCACCTTTTGTTTCCTGGATTGCTTCTTCCCAGTGTGAAGTCCTCAGATCCGTAATGCATGTACTATAAGGATGAAAACATTCCTTGCTGAGTTTAACTTGAACTTTGTCACAGATGATTTCAGCCTCTTCTTTATAATGGTATTTTGACTGTAAGAGCTTTATTACCTAAACAAAGGAAAATAACTCCATTAACACACTTGTAACAGTCATGCCCTAAGAAGCTATGGTCCTACAGTGGCTGAGACTCTGAAGCAACTCCATTACCACACATTTTCTGGTTGGCCTTAGTTTTTAGAGACAGTATAATAGTGAGGACCTTTTAATCTCTCCAGACAATTCATTTTCTGTCTTTATGTGTGTATTATACATAGCATAAAGACTAGCACGTGGCTTTGGAAATAGGCAAATATGGGATCAAATCCCAGTTTGGGCAAAATTTTTTCTTTTGGTACCAGGGATTGAACCCAGGGGTGCTTAACCATTCAACCACATCTCCATGCCCCCTCCCCATCTTTTTAAAAAAAATTTTGACATACAGTCTTGCAAAGTGGCTTAGGGCCTTGCTAAGTTTGCGAGGCTGGTACTTGAATTTGTGATTCCCTTGTCTCAGCCTTCCAAGCTGCTAGAATTGTAGGTGTGTGCTACCACACCCAACTTGGGTGAGCTTTTAACAGTTCTAAACTTCCACTGCCTCATCTTGAAAAGAAATCATATATATAACCTCAAAAAAATTCCACTCCAAGATTTTTCACACACAGCATTCATTTATTTTGCAATTTTAAATCTATCACCTTTCATTTTGGTCACGATGATGGGAACATAAAACTTGTGCTTTTACAGTAAAATATTTAAAATTCCTGACAAGCATTGTTTAGATTCTTCCCAGAAAAACTAATGCTAGTTTGTCTAACTTTTCTCATCTACAGTCATTTCGCGCTTTTTTTTTATAGTGTTGAGTGTTAAACCCAGTGCCTTGGGCATGACAGGCAAGCACTCTACCACTAAGCTACATCCCCTGGGCTTACTGCACTATATTCTTATCCACTTGGACCATCTTTTAACATTTACTAAGAACCCTAATATGGCAAGCATTATTACTAAAGGTACACATACATTACTTCTACGTTTTCTGCAACTCTGCAAGGGAATTCCCTTTTAACATGAGGCAATGGAAGTACAGAACTGTTAAAAAACTGGCCCAGCTATATGACTCCACATTTGCCTACTTCCAAAGCCCAAACACTTGCCTTGATGTTATGTATTAGGCCCTGGAGGCCAGCTCTCTTGTCCTTGGAGCATTGTCTGGTATGGCAAAGCAGGCACACAATCACTGCAAATGCTGGGTTAAGTGCCGTGACAGTTAAGTGGACAAGCACCATGGGGGGAAAAATTGAACTCATTGTTAAGAGTAGTTGGGTAAGTCTTGGCAGAGGAAGTCACATTTAAATAAAGGTGTTACCAAGCAGATAAGGTTGGTATGGGAGAAGGATTCTAATCATTCTAGACAGAAGGGATCAAGGCCAAGAGCTTGGAATGTTTTTTTTTTTTTTTGGTACCAGGGATTAAACCAGAAGCGCATAACCTCTGAGCCGTATCCTCAGCCCTTTTTAATATTTTATTTAGAAACAGGGTCTTGCTGAATTGCTTAATGCCTTGCTAAGTTGCTGAGGCTTGCTTTGAACTCACCATCCTCCTGCCTCAGCCTCCAGAACCGCTGGGATAACAGGCATGTGCCACTGTGCCTGGTTCAAGTATTTTTTATCTAGATAAGGCAAGCTGAGTTGAGCCCAAATGGGAGGTGTGTGAGGGAGGATGCTAAGAGATGCTAAGAGATAATAAGGCTGCAGAGGCCATATGAAACCAGTTCATGAAAGGCCTTGAAACCCATGCTGTAGTGGATGCTGCCTAAAACCCCTTGGCACCTGCTGTTCCCACATATGCCAATGCTTTCATACTGCAAGTCTTTGTGCTTCTTTGCTTACAGGTTTTATTTGTCAGACACATACATATAGTTTGGGGCTGAAGTGTTGCCATGGAGCAACTCTCAACCAAGGAGGGACAGAAATTGCTGGATAAATATCACTGTCCCGCCGCCCCCCCCCTGGGAGGGACAACTGTTCTGTACACTGTCTCCCAGACATCCCCCACTGCTCACACAAATAGAAGTCTGCCCATTAATCACCTTGCATTAGATTCTTTTTCCTACCTGTCTCACTTTTCTATACCCTTACAGTGCTTCCTAGGATCACCTCCCAAATGAACACCTGCAGCTGAAGTCCCTGTCTCAGGTTGTGCCTCTGACGAAAAAGTCAACCATGCAGGGCAATTGGGTTGGAGAGTGTCTTTGGAGATGAATGCAATGGACCTGGCTGGGATTAAAAAGTGTCTGCTGTGATGGGGTAGGTGTGTAGCTCAGTGGTAGAGCATGTACCCAGAATGCATGAGGCCCTGGGTTTGATTCCCAACACTACAAAAAGGAAAAAACAAAAAAACCAACCAAACGAAATCCAAGCGAAGCAGTCTAAAAAGTACAAATGTACTGTCCTAAATGACACAAGGAATAAGTAGCATGCTATTCACATCAGAAATTTGCTTCATCTATTAAAAAGAAAAAAAAGATAAAACATACATTTTCCTTCCCTCAAGAGTATGAGAGTCCCTTATGACAAAGAAAAAAATTCAGACTATTTGTGCTTATCAGAAAAAATAGTTGTCGGGTATGGTGGCGCATGTCTGTAATCCCAGCAACTGAGGAGGCTGAGACAGGAGGATTGCAAGTTCAAGGCCAACCTCAGCAATTTAGCAAGGCCCTAAGGAACTTTAACGAGACCCTGTCTCAAAATAAAAAATAAAAAGAGCTGAGGACTTAGCTCACTTGTCAAGTGCCCTTGGGTTCAATCCCCAGTATCAAAATAACTAACCAGCCCTAAGACTTTTAGTGAAGACAAAATACTTGAAAATTTTTGCTTTGTCAAGTTAAATGTCAATCAAGACTTTTCAACCTCTGTGGTTATGTTACTATCTTTTCTAGCAACATAACTGAATTACTCTTAAGCTATGATTGAAGAGCATTTGTAAGTTTTAGTACCCTTGGCTACACAGTGAAAGGACAGGGCTCTAGGACTGCACAGTGCTAGAGATCAAGTGGCTGGTTCACAGCCAGATAACAGAGCTACTAATAATGATCCAATTGCCTGTTACTACAATTGGCAATATGTAATCCACACTCTCAGAGCCTCTGAAAAAATAGAATCAGTTCACTTTAAAGGGACGATATCTGCAAAGGCATGGCATACTGCTCCCTGAGTTTCAAAATTGCTCCCTATTATATCCCTCGCATTAAGTTTCTCATTAGTTACACATCATTGCTGTCACACAGCAATCACAGATTTGTTTGGAACAATAGGAACCATTTTAATATCATTAGGGAAACAGTTTATCAGTCATTCACATATTAGTTCAAACAGAACACTTAAGTTGACATTAACACACAGTACACATTACAGTCTTTTAGCACCCGTGTTGAGACTATCAATTTTGATTGAATTGAAGGTGAGGAAAAAGATCTTTAACTTGGAGGGATGAGGACATTTTGTACATGGGGAAAGCAAGTTTGTAAAGGATTCTAATACAATGAGCCTACCAGGTACTTATGATAGTGATGGGTTATCAGTTTGTAGATTAAAATAAACTCATTCACTTCAAAACTCTAAGGCTCTCTTTCAAAATATGTATAAAAAGGGAGCTCTATTCTACTTCCTGCTTTCTGGATCCAGCACTAGGATTATCATCATGTAAACAAGAATTTAGCTGTTATTTTAAAGGATTTGTGAGGGGCTAGTTTAGGAACCATGTAACACTTGATATCATGATAGTAAAAAAGTAATTTCAGAATACCAATTATTTGGATAAGAAGGGGCTGAATTTAAAAATATGTGCTCTTACAGGTATGGTGATGCAAACCTCTAATCCAGTGGCTGGGGAGGATGAGGCAGGAGGATCTTGAGTTCAAAGCTAGCCTCAGCAACTTAGCAAGGTGCTAATCATCTCAGTGAGACCCTGACTCTAAATACAAAGAAGGGCTCAGTAGTTGAGTGCCCCTAAATTCAATCCTTGGTATGCCCCCACCCCCAAATATATACCCACAAAGTATGACTGTCTGCACAGTCTTGCAATTTAAATAGACCTTCTGTTATTTCTAGTTTAAGTCTTTGCTCAAACATCATCTATCCAATGAGGCCAAATCTGACCAACATATTTGAAATTGCAATTCATTTTCTCCTCCACTTATTCTAATGAATCTATAAATATATTTATTATGTCCTGTCATATCACTGGAAAGTAAATTCACAAATACAAAATTTTTCTGCTTTGTTTAGTGAGAAACTGTACATTTCTGTATAAGGCTTCTTCTTGGGTATTGACACTGAAAAACAGGACTGAAGATGTTAAAAAAAATGCCTTTCTCAGATGATTTAAAAAATATTAAAACTGATGTATACGGTTAGTATATTACTTCTCCCTAAGCCCAAGGTAAAGACTGGACATTTCCCTGTTCTTTCATTCATAAATCATTTGTAATGATTTATGAAACCTGCATGGGATACTTTAGAATAGATAAACACCTATGAGTAGTGGTGTATCTTTGTGTGATAAAGTATTCATACCGTTCAATTCTGGTCAGTTAATAAGTTATTTATAAGGGAAATGGTAACAGAACTAAGACTAGTGATCAGAATTTGTGTTCATCAATCCAATATGCATTCAACATTTACCATGAGTCAAACAAAGATAATCAACACAGTGTATTCCCTCTTAGGGAGTTCACTATTTAGTTGCAGGCATCTAAGCTGCAAAAATTAACAACATTCATGATAACTGCAGTAAGAGGTCATCTGAAAAACAAAATACGGTACTAATATATATAAGTGAAAGTAACAGACGTATATGTGATGGGGTCTTACTATGTTGCCCAGGCTAGCCTCAAACTCCTGGACTAAGTGATCCTCCTGCCTCAGCCACCTGAGTAGCTGAGTGGCTACTCAGCCACCAGGTATAGGCATGCTCCACTGCATCTGGCTCTAGTCTAATTTTTGTTTTAGAAATCTCTGTGGCAGGAATGTGGAGAATCAACTACATGTGGCTAGCCTGGAGACAAGACCACATCAACAGTCTAGGTGAGAGGAGTCTAGCTGGAACTAAAAAAATGGCAAGGGGGATATGCATTGGGGGATGGAATAGAAGATAGGGTAGATGGTGGTACAATTCACTGAGTAAAACACTGGATGCTCTGTACTTCCCATGCATTGTACTAAACCCACCCGACAGTTATTATTCAGAATATAATAAAGACTGAGACTTAGCGTGGTTAAGTAACTTGTTAAAGCACTTTCAGCTGTGATTCAAACTCAAATATCTGATTTTAAAGCCTGAACTCTTGGCTTATAGCAAGAATTGGCCTAAAATAAGAATTTAATTGCAATATATTGGGTTTACCTTGTTAAGATCACACAAATATGCACTGTTGGCACCTAGGGTTACTGGAGGCAATATAGCACAGAGACATGTCCTGAGGTTAAGGTCAAAGGCAAGAAGATGAAAGGGACAATCAATAGTGTGAAAGGCCTCAATAAAGGCATTAAGATGGATTCAAAAGGCTGGGGATGTAGTACAGTGGTAGAGCACATGTGTAGCATGTGCCAAGGCCATGGACTAGATCCTCAGCACCATTAAAAAAAAAAAAAAACCAACATTCAAAATGTTCAATGTGACTGTGGCACTGTGGGGATAGGGCTAATTACCTGGCACACCTATTTCATTCTAGAGATGGAGACAGAAGCTACCTTGCAATGGATTTATGAATACACAGGAGGTAGAGACAAGGAGATCAGGGGCATAGATTTCTCTAAAACCAGGGCCAAGAGAGATAGGCAATATATACTACAGGAAGAGTCCAAGGGAAATGTTCTTTTTCATTTTTTTAAAAACATGAAACAGGCAGGAACATGCAGCACGAGTGGAATGTACAAGGAGGATTAAAAAAAAAGAATGAGGCTGAATATCCAGGGAGACGAAATCTACCTGATGAAGCATGAAGGACGGGACATTCAGAGTTGGAAGGATTGGCTTTTGAAAGTGAGTTTTTTTCACATCTGAAAATCCTTCGATTTCTCCTTGAAGCTGAAGGTAGAGGAAGGAAAGCAAGGGTAGATTAGGGGCTGGAAATCTCCGGGAAGGTCTGCAACAGCATCCGTAGGTACAAGGACAGGATGCTGCTGAACAATACCTCACGGGAAGAATGCCAGGAACAGCATGGATATTTGCTGTGTCTCCTTGTAAATCTGAGGGTCCTGACCAGAGCAGGCCAGGAAAGCCAGAAGGGAGATCTGCAGGAAAAAAATCTCAGATACAGTTTCAAATCCCGGTTCACCTGTGGTAGTTACGTAACTTCTTGGGTCAAAAATTGGGGCTGCCTTTAATGATTCTGTTCTAAGTCCATTGAAGACGATGCTTGGGGGAGACATCACTCCCCCGAGACCCACCACCAAGCTCAGATGAGTGCACGGAGGGTCTGAAAGTTCCAAGCTCTACTTGGCTCAGCATGGGCGTACAGTGGCACGGGGACCTTCTACCTACGTTTGTGGGCGGTGGGCGATTCCACCATCGTGGCAGTTTTAAGAATGTGCTTCCGGGTCCCACGCGTAGGAACCGTCTGCAAAAATCCAGCTCCCTGAGCCTGCGGATTGGGCTCGGGGAAGGCTGTCCCCTCCTGGCGGTGACCCCCAGCTCGCTCGCCCCTTCCCAGGTCTTTCCAGCCCCCAGAGAACTACTGAGGATTCCAAGGACGAGTGCGGCCAGTGCTTCCGGGGGCTGGGAAGTGGGCATTGGGGTACACGAGGTCACGCAAACGCGCAGTACGGGACTGGGGCGTGCTGACCCGGTCTGCAGAAGAGCCGAGGGAGCGGGGACGTTACCTCTAACATGCCTCTCTTGCTCGCCCCAGCCGTATCGATGAGCGTGTTGTCCAAGTCAAAGAAAACAGCACGCACGCGGCTCAGCCCCATAGCGTCTACAGCCCAAGCCCCAGGCCAAGTCGCCGCCTGTGCCCGCGCAGGCGCGAGGCGGGCTGGTGAGCAAAGACGTGGGCGGAGCCTTTGAGTCACCTGACCTTCCCGCACTGCAGAGCCACAGCGGTCACCCGTAGTAGCCTCTGAAACTCCTGTGACCTGTCGCAATTTCTGAGCGTCAGAGGAACGGCAAGATCCCGCGAGACTTGGAAATTACCGTCTATTAAATGTGCGTGAGACATCTGCGTCACAGTGACTAGAAATGCGGTTTCGTCATTTTAGTTTGTTTTAGCTTGTCTGTTTTCTCGCTTTGTTGCCTCCTGCGCGAGGAGGATGTCTTAACTGCCCGGGGGAGGTTTTCTGCGCTTTATAGCGCCGGGGAGGGAGCCTGAGAAACTGGTTTTTCTGTTAGCATGCCCATGTGCTGGGAGCCTCAGGCAAACGGTCCTGGTCTTTTGATGACTAAGTCTGGGTGGGTGTGAGGATAAGCCGCCCGTGTCCTCGCTTCGTGGTTACAGAACCGGTAACTGTCAACAGCAGGAGCTCAGGAGGAGTGCAAAGGTGTGACGGCCTGTGTTTTCAAACCTCACTGAATAGTTGGTTGTAGGCGCTGCTTTCTCCTAGATCAGACCCCTGCCACATTGTGCCTTGATGTGTACCTCACTCACAGTGGTAATCTCATTATAGCTGGAGCCCGCACCAGCATATTTTGAAAGGTGTAGCTAGGGTTTCTTAGAACCCTTGGTTGACAACTGTGCCCGAAGACCTAGGGGGACACTGTAGTGTCTGCCTGAAGTTTTGCCCATCTCAATTACTTTGCCTGAGATCTTGCATCTCAGGTTTCTCTATACCTTTCAATTGGATAGTTTTCTGGTATAATGAGGTTAAGGTACCCAGACAGTCTGTTAAATTCCCAGAAGGGCAATAACAAGGTTTGTCTTCTGCTAGTAGAACAAGATCTTGAAACTAATTTCTAACTTTTTTGTCTTTCTTGGGTAACTTTTCTGAAGTTTGGATAATGCTGTCATCATCAGTGACTAGCAATTACCAGGTAGAACAGGACAACCCGGTAAATGAGGCCTGACACACTGATTTTGTGAGCTGGGAGTGGTTTTTACATTGTAAAATGGTTGGGAAAAGAAATCAAAAGATGAGTATTTCGTGACAGGTGAAAATTATATAAAATTCAAGTTTTATTGTCTATAATTTTAGTATGTTCAATTGAATTTGGCTTAAATCAGTCTCCATGCTGGAATGATAAAGTTCTCCCCAGAGTCGTTTCTGTTTGTTACCAGGCAACTGAGTCTCGGCTAATTAGCAGTGGAACCTCCGGACAATCAGATTTTTTTCAGTATGTCATTTTATTTTCACTTATCTATAAATATAGCTTGTACATGTGGGGAGGGGTATTCTATTTGGAAACAATTTCATCTGGAATGTTGCCTGGTCCTAGAACCTTTTTTATACTGAAATAAGTTTAACTCATCTCAGATTTTTAATAATTGGAATGTAACATTTCTGTATTGTCTCATACTGCTTTTACTGTACAATAGTAGAGTTGAGTAGTCATAAGTAGCATCATATGGTTGCAAGGCCTAAAATATTCATTGTTTAGCTTTTTGAAGAAAAATGTTGTCATCAAGATGTCACTGGAGAAGATATGTCTCTGAGAAGGATCCTAGGAGTTCCCAGAGAGAAGGAGGAACTTGACTTAGGACGACTGGAGTTCTTGGCACACATAATGGAAAAGAATTTAAATATGTGCCAGTCAAAAACAGAGAGAGGTATACTGAAAAAAACAGAGGCATATTCAAGGAAGAATATGGGATATCTTAAGAGTGAGAAACTTTGGGGGGTAATGTAAGGAATACAGAAACAGCAACACATGGTGTGGGTGTTAATATTTATAGACGGTCAGAAATATATTAATTGGTTTATCTCCATGGTGATAGATATTCTCTCTGCAGCAGCAGACTGTGTACAGTTTCTGTATTTTATGGAGAACACAGTTGAGATTTTGTTTCTGGGGAGAATAAACTTCTATTCTTCAAAAGCACAACTCTTCTATTAGATTACATTGTTGTTGTACAGGGCTAGCCTACCAATTGTGTTCATTTAGATTAGCAGTTAGCAAAATTATGAATGCATTATTTGGAGTTATTTTTTGTAGTTGCCTTAACTGTCAGAATAAATTTAGGAAAAAATTGCTTATGGACTGTAAAATTCACACGACCAGGAGAAGATGAATTAAGCCACTCGGCAGGGCTTTATTGGAAGGCGAGCCCTCAGACCAGATCCCCCGTCCATCAGAGCGGGTCGGGAGAAATGGCGTCGGAGATTCTGTGCATAGAGAATTTCAAGAAAACCCGGTCAGGAAGGGGAGGGGTTGGGTACAGGAAGAGGAGGCCATAGTCCTTCCTGATGGGTCAGGAAAACTCGCTGATTGACAGGAGGCATGTCCGCTAGTGACGTCACATCTGGCTTGCAGCTCTGCTGACCAGCTTCCTTATTTGGGCATCTTGGACCCTGACCAAACCTGACATGGACATGTGATGTTTTCTTGTGTATGCATATAATTTATTGATTTAGTCACAACTCTAAGCTTAGACAAGTTTTAACAGTCTGTATAATCAATCCTCTTCACAAGTTGTTATTTGACAGGTTTCTTTTTTTGACAAGTCAGCTAATAGTATTCCATGACCAACTTTCTGCTTGAAGGGAGATAATGGCCAGATGTAGTACATCCTTAGCTTGAATTCTTTCTAAGTATACATGTCTGGAGGCTTTGGGATATTATAGTTAATATTTGTGGAATAATGAGATTTCTTGTAGTATTTTAAGGTAGTGAAATGTACAGACTCCTCATTATGGATGGACCTCATGTTACTAAGTCCACAACTTGTCATTTTGTCAGATTAACACTAGTAGAGGAGGTCTGTATAGGAAGCAAGGTCTAAATAAAAGATTTGTAATTGTGACACTAGGTCTGAAAACAAAGTGAAAATAGGACCTGTAAAGCTTTCTTCTCTTGCTCTTTGTACTCTGCAGAATGGCACCATTGTTGTGCTAATGTCGATGCTCAGATCCATGACCCCAAGATAGAGTTTTGTCTCTTGTTTAAAATTCTTTCAGAGTGAAGTATTTTTAGTTTGATAAGAATGAAATAGAAGCAACAAGAAGAGAATCTTGGGCTCCCTTATCTACCCAGCTACCATCAGCCATGTCCAACCACACTGTTGTTAACCTTAAATTAACTATCTCTACTTCCCTCTGTGGCTAACCCTCCCTGTTCACTAGATCTCTACTCTTCCTTAGAGACATCTTTTAAGCAATTCTTTTTTTCCTCTGCTTTGCATCTTCACAATTTTTTCGTCTACTAAATCCACTTCAGCTAGCTCTTCACTCATACTGCTCCACTAAAATAACTTTTTTCAAGCCATCAGTGATGTTCACTTTGCAGTGTAATAGCCACTTTTTGACCTCATCTTATTTACCCTATCAGCAGCATTTAGATAAGCTGATATTTTTTAGATAAACTTTCTTTACTTGACTTTCAGGATACTACATTTTCTTAATTTTCTTCCCTGCTAACTTCATAGTCTTTGGTGGTTCCTGCCCATCTCCCTGACTTCCCAATATTGGAGGATCCCAGGGCTGCCTAACTACACTCACTCCCTCTGTTAGGTGGCTACTCAGCCATGAATGGGTGAGCAGGAAAAATAAACATTGAAGGTTAACTGAAAACCACAGGGAGCCTTATCTGACATAAAATCACCTGGAAGAGGGGAGCTTGGTATATTAAAGCCTTCCCCAGCCTTATTAACTACAAGTTTATGGATCATGTTTTCATTATCTCTTGTAGCCAAGTCTGGGAAGCACTCTCATCACTGAAATTATGGCACAACTCCTATCACCCTGATAGTCAAAACATGAAGACCAACACAAAGAAAGCTTGGTGGGGGCTATTCAAAAGGTAGTAAATTGATGAAGGGGGACAGAAAATTGAGGTAAAAGCAGGGGAACTTGATAATAAACCCATTAAGGGGATGGGAATTGAGACAAAAACAGGGGCACTCAATTTCCTTAAAAACAACTCTGAGGCATTCCATGCAGTTTCTCTACTGTCAGAAGGTGGACTTGGGTGGGACTCTGGAAAGTTCCACTGGACTCCCAGTAAAACTAGAAGGTAGGAGAGGCAGCATGTTGTCCCTCTCATCTCTGAGAGCATCCACTTTCTCCCTTGAAAGTGTTCCCCTTTTCTCTTTCCTATCCTTTCTAATAAATTAATGACTATTAGTTTTAGTGACATGTCTGAAATCTTTCTGACCTGCTCACAAGAATTGAGGTGAAGGGTGGGCCTTTGTGTTGCCTCAGTTTCACTGAAGCCCCCAGCCCTGTAATACTTTTGAGTATCTTATTCACTTTTGAGACTTTATATACAGTGGTATAGATTATATCTTCATTAAATTCTTAACAGTCATCTTGGTGAGAGTGTAGAAAAATAAGTTCAGCCAACTATTATTTTAAAGGTGGTAAACCTCATATTTTAAGAAATGCAAATATAAACTATAATAAGGTATCATTTATTTGTATTAGGATTCTCTACAGGAACAAAGCCAACAGAAATATATATATATATGTATATATATGTGTATGTATATACGTATATATACATATATATACATGCATATATATGTGTATACATATATATGTATATATACATATATGTAACATAAAGAGGATTTATTAGATTGGCTTACATTATCAGAAGCTGAATAGTCCCACAGTGGCCATCTGCAGGCTGGAGAGCTGGTGGAACCAGTAGCTGCTCAGTCCAAGAGGGATCAATGATGCAACCTCACTCTTGATGCTGATTTCTGTTTTAGTCATCCTTTTTGCTGCTATGAACAAAAGACCTGACAAGAATAATTAGAGGAGAAAAAGTTTATTTGGGGGTTTACTGTTTAAGAGGTCTCAGTCCATAGATGGCTGACTCCATTTGTCAGGGCCTGAAGTGAGGCAAATCATCATGGCAGAATAGTGTGGTGGAGAGAAGCAGCTGGGGATATGACACCAGAAAGCAGAGAGAGGGAGCTCTGTTCAAAGAGGACAAAATGTACACCCCAAAGGCATGGCCCCAGTGCCCCACCTCCAGTCACACCCTGCCTGCCTAGAGTTACCATCCATTTAATCAGTAGATTAAAACACTGATTAGGTTTAGGCTTTCATAACCCAATAATTTCACCTGTAAACTTTCTGCATGGTTTCAGACATGAGCCTTTGGGGACACCTTATATACAAACCCTAACACCATTTTTTTTTATAGATGGGATAAACAAGAAAATGTTTGACAACCAAATCTGGTGACCAGGTAAGGAAATAGGCACTTTTATATATTGATTGTGTTACTCAAAGCTCAGTTCTTATCAGCAATGCCAATATGATAATAAGGACATACTGTTAGGTCGGATCAGGGTCCAGGATGTCCAATTAGGGGGACTGGTCAGGGCAGCTGCGGATTGGAGTGGCCAGCCAGATACTGACATTACCAGTAGACATGCCTCCTGTCAATTAGTGGGTTTTTCCTGACCTATCCAGGAAGGACTCTGGCCTTCTCTTCCTGACCCCAATCCCTCCCCTTCCTGACCAGGCCTTTTGAAATTGTCTGTACACCCAAACGCCAAGGCCATTTCTCCCAGACACACTCTGATGAATGGGAGAATTCAGCCCGAGAGCGTGTATTTCCAATAAAGCCTTGCCCAGTGGCTTTAATTCATCTCCTTCTAATCCTCTGGTTTTTACACATACATGATTCTGAGAAAAAGGAAAAAGAACATTTATTGCTTTGCTAGTAAAGAAGAAATAGAAACTGTGATTCTAACCATCAAGGGAAACAGAAGACTTTTAAAGAGGTGATTCAAAGGCTATGTTCCTGCAGCTGGGATCACAGGCATGTGCTACCATGCCTGTGCCCTGTTGCACTCGTAGCCTTGAGAGAGAGCTATTTCTTAGGTCTTCTGTCATAAGTTCTAAAGTCTGAATTACTTCATTCCTATGGCTGTGTGCTCAAAGACACATAGCTGGTATAGGATGGAAGAAGGTCATCTTGCTTGCCTCATGGGTAGAGAGAAGGAGAGGGAGAAGAGAAAGGAAAAATAAATGTTTGTTTAAAAATAAGCTGCAGGGGCTGGGGTTGTGGGTCAGTGGTAGAGCGCTTGCCTTGCACGCTTGAGGCACTGGGTTCGATCCTCAGTACCACATACAAAAAATACATAAATAAAATAAAGGTTGTTTAAAAAAAAAAAGCTGCAGGGGCAGAGCAGCCAGGATTATGTTCAAAGCATGAAGTGGACCCTGTTAGGTTGGTTCAAGGTCCAGGGTGTCCAATTAGGGGGTTCGGTCAGGGCAGCTGCGGAACGGCGCGGCCAGCCAGATGCTGATGTCAACAGTAGAGGCGCCTCCTGTCAATCAGCGGGCTTTTCTTGACTTATCCAGGAAGGACTCTTTCCTCCTCTTCCTGCCCTAAGCCCTCCCCTTCCTGACCGGGTCTTTTAAAATTTTCTGTACGCTGGAACACATGTGCCATTCTCCCATACACACTCTGATGGATGGGAGAGTTCAGCCCGAGAGTGTGTATTTCCAATAAAGCCTTGCCCAGCAGTTTTAATTCACCTCCTTTTGGTCATCTGGCTTTACAGACCCCTGTTACAGTTGAGGGAGTGTAAATCAGTGTACACTCTTTTGAGAATAACTTGGCAGTGTTTATCATTTGGCTAATTATTTCCACTGCTAGAAATTTACCCTTGGACATACTTTCAAAATTGTAACCTCATACAGATAACAGTGTTTTCACTTACAATGCAAACAGAAAAGATAGGGCTGTCATGGGAGAAGACATGGCTCAGGAGAAGGGTCCTAGAGTTTCTAGAGGAGAGGGGGAACTCAACTTAGGGTCAGTGGGTTTTTTTGCATACCTAGAGGAAAATAATTTCAGCACAAGCCAGGCAAAGGCAGAGACAGGTTTATTTGGGAAGCTAGATACACATGGAAAGGAGAATGAGAGGTATCTTGAAAGTGAGAAGCCCTGCCTTAGGCTGGGGGCCCAATATTTATAGAAGGGCTGTAACGGGCCAGACTGGAGGTAGAGCCAGTTTCCCCTGCGCTTGTGTATTTCTCTCATTTTACAAGGGCATGTTGCTTAAGACTTACATCTATGCTTTCTATATCTCTATTGTGGGCATTTCCTTTAAGATTCAGCATTTCTATTCTAAATCCCTATCTCAGGACTAATGTGGTTTGCATATGCTTTGTACTCCAAAGATTCATGTACTAGTTTAGTCCCTAGTGTATTAGTGTTGAAATGGTGAAACCTTTAGAGGTGGAGCTTACTGGAAGGAAATCGCATCATAGGGACTCCACCCTCATGAATGGATTAATGCTTTCTTGAAGGCCTGGGCCAGGTCTCCTGGAACTGGATCAGTTCCCTACTGGTGTGAGTCTTGCAATTCCTCTGAATCCCTCTTACAGGACTGTTTCCTCCTATGTGTACTCCTCTGTTTCCATCTATGATGAGACCTTCACAAAGACCAAACAGATGCTAGTACCATGATCTTGAAATCCAGAATGATGAGTAACATAAGCCCCTTAAAAAAGTATTGCTGGGCATGGTAGCACATGCCTGTGATCCCAACTGCTCAGGAGTCAGGCAGGAGGATTGCAAGTTTAAAGCCAGCTCCAGAAACTTAGTGTGGCCCTAAGCAACTTAGAGAGACCCAGTCTTAAAATAAAAAATAAAAAGGGCTGGGGATGTGGCTCAGTAGTTAATCATTCCTAGGTTCAATGCCTGGTACAAAAATGAATAAATAAAATATCTATCTTTAGGCACTTTGTTATATCAACAGAAAATGGATAAAGACAGGAACCATACATTGAAAACTGATAGATCCATGGGATGGAATAGTTAGTATGCAGACTTAAAAATATAAGTAATGGAGCCGGGCGCGGTGGCTCAAGCCTGTAATCCCAGCACTTAGGGAGGCTGAGACAGGAGAATCGCGAGTTCAAAGCCAGCCTCAGCAATGGCGAGGTGCTAAGCAACTCAGTGAGACCCTGTCTCTACATAAAACACAAAATAGGGCTGGGGATGTGGCTCAGTGGTCGAGTACCCCTGAGCTCAATCCCCAGTACCAA
>CM053401.1:134456388-134471668 GCA_028644305.1 Xerus rutilus | reverse complement strand
GGGGCGGGGAAGGGACGAGGGGGCCTGAGGCCGCCTTGGCAGTCGCGGGTCGGCCGGAGAAGATGGGGAGTTCTGGAGCGCGGGTCCGGCAAGACGGGCTGAGGGCCGGGGCCCACTCAGCTTCTGGGTCTGCCGCAGCGGTCACCGCATCACCCGGCGGCGGCCCCTTTATGTGCTGCCGACCCAGCCGCCGCCGCCGTAGCTGCCTCTTCCTCCCAGGCTCAGAGCCTCCTCAGCCCTATTTGTTCTTTTTAGATATACATAATAGTAGAGTGTGTGTTGACATAAATACATGGAGTATAACTTCTGATTCTTGTGGTTGTACATGATGTGGAGTTATACTTGTTGTATATTCATATATGAACACAGGAAAGTTATGTTAGATTCATTTTATTGTCTTCTATTTTATTTACCCTCCATTCCCTTCATTCACTTTTGTGTAGTCCAGTGAACTTCTATTCTTCCTTTCCCTATCCTCTCTTGTTGTGGGTTAGCATCTACATATCAGAGAGAATATTCAGCCTTTGGTGTTTTAGGATTGCTTATTTAACTTAGCTTGATAGTCTCCAGTTCCATCCATTTACTGACAAATGCCATAATTTTGTTCCTTTTTATGGATGAGTAATATTCCATTGTGTATATATAACAGATTTTCTTCATCTGTTGAAGGGCACCTGGGTTGGTTCTATAGCATACCTATTGTGAGTTGAGCTGCTATAAATATGATGTGGCTGCATCACTGCAGTATGCTGGTTTTAAGTCCATTGGTCATATAATGAGGAATATGATAACTGATTCAAATGGTGGTTCCATTTATTTTTTGAGGAGGCTCTTCACAGAAAAAGAAATATGTGAAAAAAATGTTCAAAATGTCTAGCAATTAGAGAAATACAAATTAAATTGGAAATCCTAAAACACCAAAGATACACTGAGATTTCATCTCATTCCAGTTGTAATGGCAATTACCAAAATTGGCAAAAATGGAGGAGAATGATATATTCATGATATATTACAGAAATTTGTGGATAGAAAAAAAATGAGTGAGTTGTACATTGTAGTAAAATTTATAGTTATGAATTTTATCTCTCAATATAAGAAATCTATAATAAAAATAATGTTAACAAAGGTGGTAGCATAATTTTATACATTTTAATTTTAAAAATTGCATAAATATAGATACCAAAGCAAATAGATTTTAAAATGTAGGCTAATATTCCTTAATACTACAATGTTCATACATGAAGGTAAGGGGAGGTAGGGATGAACAGGCAGAACAAAGAGGAGTTTAAGGCAGTGATACTACAGTGATCACTGTAGTGATCTACAAATTCAATGCAATTATTATCAAAATTTCAATGCCATTTTTCAGAAGAATGAAGCTCAAAAATAGACACAAACATTAATTGTTTAATTTTTCATCACATATTATCTATGTGTTTGATTTGGGGAACAAGATGGTATAAAATATAGTCCTTTTTCTGATAGAATTGAAGATATGGTTGAACAACATTGCACATGCCTAAGGAGATTAATTAAAATGTAAGAAATTGCATGCTGTGTACTATAAAGTGTGATTGACAATAAAAGTTATTAAGGGCTCAAAGAGAAAATAATTCATAAAGTCAGGGATGCTTTGTGTATGAGTAAAAATAAACAGCAGGATTTAAGTGGAAAAGCTGGTAAGAGGTATTAGCCACATTTGAAAATGTAGCTTATTTATTTAGTTTTTGTTTGTAACATTTATTCAGTGATGATAGAGGCATGTTAAAATCACCCAGTATTATTGTTTTGTGGTATATTTCATTCTTGATATTGAGAATGGTTTGTTTGATGTATGTATATGCTCCATTTTGGGGGCATAAACATTTATAATTGTTATTTCTTGTTGCATTAAGCAATTGTTGAGGTATGATTCACTTAAATAGTATGAAGTGACCTTATTTGTCCCCCTCTGATTAACTTTGACTTGAGGTTCACCTTATCTGATATGAGAATAGTAATCTCTGCTTGTGTAAGAGATCCATGTGAATGATACATTTTTTTCCTATATTGTCATGTTCAGACTGTGAATGTCTTTGCCTATGAGGTAAGTCTCTCGGAGACAGTATATCTTTGGGTCTTGTATGTCTTTTTATTGATGAGTATAGACCATTTACATTCAATGTTATTATTAAGAAGTGATTTTTATTCCCTGTCATTTAGATTTATTTCTAGTTTTTAAGTTGAATTCTATTTTCCTTTGATTCATTATACTTCTAGTGTAGTTCCCCCCTCTGCTGGTTTTCAATTTTGTTTTTCACTTCTTCTCCATGAAGTATTTTATTGGGTATGTTTTGTAGTGCAGGGTTTTTAGTTGTGAATTGTTTTATCTTTTGTTTATTATGGAATGTTTTTATTTTATCATCAATTCTGAAGCTTAATTTTGCTGGGTATATTATTTGTTGGCATCCATTTTCTTTCAGAGCTTGATAAATATTATTTCAAGACCTCCTAGCTTTTAGGGTCTGGACTGAGAAATCAGCTGAAATCCAGGTCAATTACTTCTAAATGTGACCTGTCATTTTAATCTAGCAGCCTTTAAAATTCTATCCTTACTCTGTATGTTAGGCATTTTCATAATAATGTACCTTAGAGTGGATATGTTGTAATTTTGTATATTTGGAGTCCTGTATGATTCCTGTATTTGATTTTCCATTTCCTTTTTAAGGTTTGGAATTTTTTTCTGATATCATTTTATTGAAGATATTGCATTCCTTTAGTTTGTACTTCAGAGACTTCATCTATCCTGATGAATCTTATAATTGGCCTTTTTATGTTTTACCATATTTCTTGAAAATTATGTTAATAGGCTCTTAACATCTTTTCTCAATGGTCAACTTTATTTTCAAGATTATATACTTTGTCTTTATTCCCTGAAAGTCTTGTCTTCCAAGTGGTTTAGTCTATTGGTGATGCTTTCCATTGAATTTCTAATTTGGTTTATTGATTCTTACATTTTGAGGATATCTATTTGGTTCTTTTTCAGAATCTGTATCTCCTGATTGAAGTGATATTCCACTTCTTGTATTTTCTCTCTAATTTAACTCCTTACATTATCCTTTACCTCTTGGATCAGTTTAATTATGTGCATTCTAAACTCCTTCTCTGAAATTTCCTCCATGGTTGTGTCAGTGGAGTCCATTATTGAGGCATTTTGGTTGGTTTGGGACGGTTTGTTTCTTGCTTTTTCATATTGTTATTGTGTCTATCCATCTATCAGTATGAATCTGAAGGAGCAGAGCTCTACCCAATGAACTTACAGTATCTCTGAAGATTCCCAGTAACTCACAGTTTAGGGGGAGACAAATGATAACAACTGATGCAAATAATATATAGCATTAAACTAAATACTGAGTTTCTACTATAACATCTACAATGTTATGAAGTAAAATCTTAAAATATTATTGAATATTGTACTTTAATTCATTTAGCTATTTTTCATTGTTCTATTGAAATTAATTGATCATTTTTATAGTCATTGCTTTGAATTTTTTTCAGATATTTCACCCATTTCAATATCTTTGTGTTTAACTGATGGCAAAATATAAACTTTGGGAGGTAACATGTTATCTTTTTAAAAATATATAGTTCCTGTATTTCTGGGAAATACAGGAAAAATATATAGTTCCTGTTGAATTTGATGGAATGGATTTTTTTTCCCAGTTTTATGTGTGGACTTTTTTAGGGCACAACCTTCTCTTTCCAAAATGTCCTGGAGTTATCTAGATTGAGACCCCCTCATAAACTTTATTTCTTTGTAATAGGCATTCCTACTTGGGATGTAGTCATTAGTTTGGGGTTTTTTTTTTTCATCTTCTATTCTTTTTATTAAAGAGTATTTGAAGTTTGAGTTTTATTTTAAAAAATTTTTTTTTTGGTACTGGGGATCAAACTCAACCTCTGAGCTACATCCCCAGCCATATATTTGTGTTTTTTGTAGAGACAGGGTCTCACTGAGTTGCTTAGTGCCTCACCATTGCTAAGGCAGGCTTTGAACTTGCAATTCTCCTGTCTCAGCCTCCCAAAGTGCTGGGATTACAGGCATGTGCCACTGCACTTGGCTTGAAGTTTGAGTTTTATTAATTTGTGAAGCAAGGTTTGCTGTCTTTTGGCTGAATTTAGTTCAGCATCAGAATCTCTATCCTGTGAACTTGTAGTGTCCCAATAGATTCCTAGCATCTGATAAAAAGGGGGAAACAATAGCAACAATACAAACAATACAGTATTAAAATAAATACCCGGTGCCTACTATGATATCTATGACACTAATTACTATAAATTAGTGTCAGCAATTTCCAACTGCAAAACAGTAAGTAAACTATAAACTAGATCGGGCATTAAAGTAAACAGCAGATATCAAATATATCATCCATAGCAGTGAGGATTAAAACAACTTGAATGTTAAGGAGTTATATAAACAAAAGGAAGGAGTTATATAAACCAAATTATTCTAAAAGGTGGTAAAAATACAATTCATTAAGAGAAGAGAAAATGTGCTAGGAAGATACAAGAGAGTTTAGAATGTTCAAAATATGAACTGAGAATGCAGAAGAGATATAGCAAGTGCTGGTTATAATGGAGGAGAAAATAGGAAAAATAGTAAAGGGAAAGAAAAAGAACAAGAGAATTTGGCTGTTAGTAGGAGAAAAAAGGAAAGGAAATAAGAGAACAAAGAAAAATAAAACAAAAGTAAACCCTAATCCTCAAAAGTCAAGGCAATGAAACATAACTACTTTAAAAATGCTAGCCATGAGAAAAAATAAACAAATATGTATATATGTCCATAAACAAATTGGCACTATAAGAACACACACAGCTGCATACACACACACATAAATTGTTAATGAGAAATGAAAGGATTGTCTCCACAGAAGTGGTCAAAACAGTCAACAAGAATGGATGGTCACTACCTATGCCTGATTGTCGTGTTTCTTCTGGGGTTATGTACTGAGCAAAATAAAGGACTGGGGATTATTAACCCCCACTTTTTTGTGTTGGTCATGAAGCTTTCAGTTGCAGTGGTCTAAACTGAAGCTGGTTGAAATAGCTCTCAGCTTCCTTTCTCATTAGTATAAGGTAGGATGGAATGGGAAGTACTATTGATTGGAGTTTTATCTACACACACCAGATCAAAATACTTCCAGGATGTTGCTGCTGCAGAGTTGTCTGAGGAGAATTCCATGTTTGGGGCTTTGATCTAATCAGGCCTTAGAGGCTTTGTTGGGTGGAATCTGCTCTGGAGAGATTTGATCAACATATACCTAGAGCTTGGCAGATGCTGATCACTGCTGGGAGTCTGGGTATCAGGAGCTTGCCAAGAATTCTACCCATGAGCCAATTATCCACATACTTGTGAACACAGCCTTTTTAGGCTTAGTCCCTGAATGCATTCACACCTGCCTGTTGAGATTCCTGACCTTCTTCAGCTGGTCACATGAGCTGACAGACTCAAAGGGAATGAGACTTAGATTCCCTTTTGTATTTCTGACTTGAATCCCCTGAGTACAATCTTTTTTGTTCCTGTCCCACTCACATTCTGCTAGGTATACTGTAGGCTGCAAGGCCAGGTAGTTGAACCACGGGTGCAGAAAATAAAAGATGCAGAGACAAAGTTGTTCCAAAGTGGGAGTTGGGGGGTCAGAAACCAGAGGATTTCATCTAAGATGAGATAAAGTTCCAGACTGACCAACTCCTTTTATTAGGATAAATGAACAATGGTGCAATGTTCTTAGGAACAAGGTACTAGAGATATGATTCAAAATAACCGTGAGTGCCGAGCTACTTGATTTTATTATTTCAGCAAGCAGTTGTGTGTGCTAGCAAGCAGAAACTCTAGATAAAATTAAAATGGAATAAACACAACATTTTTACAAATAACTGAGGGGAGCAATATGTTCTTTCTTGTCTCTCCTGAGGCACTCTTGGTTAGTCACTGACAGAACATCTTGTTTTCAGGACATTCTGATTCTGAAGTCTGGAAATTTTCTGTTTCTGCAGCCAAGTCATCTTGAAGCATCCTTTAAGCAGGCCAAAGGCCTTCACATCCACCCCAAGACACACTCCTTCAGCTTTAAACAGTACATTTGTTTTCAGGATATTTCAATTCTAAAGGTCATCAGTTTTCTGATGCTTCTCCAGCCAAAGCATCCCAAGCAACCTCTAAGCTGGCCAAGTGCCTCCACATTAGGCCACATGTTAGGTGCTTTCCATAATCCTATGGCAATATTTACTATCATCTTTCTGGCTCTGCAGCAAACTGCAGTGTGACCTCTTAAAGGTAGTTCCCATCTCATCTCTTTGCTTTCAGTTTGAGAAATAAAGATCAATTTTTAAGTATCAGTTCACTGTGCAGCCTCTATATCAGCTAAGTTCAGGCTGTTTTCCTGATCTATAGGGCTTTCCATGACTAATATGTCTGCTGTGTCTCTGTGTTATCTATCCACTCTGTGGTGAACCAACACTACAGCTACTGCCACAACCTGCTTGGATCCAATGTATTCTTTGTGTTTGTTCAATGCATCAAAATTTTTGAGTCTCTAAGACATTCTGATTGTTCAATATATTCAATTTTGAATTTTAATGAAATCCTTCTTTCATCTACCTTGCTGAAAATTGATATTCTGCAGCTTGAATCATGAACTATGGAGAAACTGGTTATGCCACCATTCTCTAATCCACCATCTTGGATTTGCTCTAATTTTCTTTCCTTTAAGGAAAGTTGGTGAAAACAGAATGTAACAGTAATAATGAAATGGGAAGGGTTAAGAGAAAGAAAGGTGGGGAAAGAGAAAGAGAATATTAGGGAAAGGGCAAAATGGGGGAAACACTAAATAGTGCCAAGGAAAAGTGAGAGACTGGAGAGCAGGAAGAAAAGGAGATGAGAAAGCCAAGAAGGATGATGTTGTAATTTTCTTGTCTCTCCTTGTCTGTCTTGGTAACAGGGCAGTACTGGTTTTGTAAAATGAGTTTATGCATTTCTTCTAGATTGATCAATTTGTTGGTGTATAATTATTCATAATAGCTTCTTACAATCCTTTAAATTTTTGTGTTATCTGTTTTAGTGTCTCCTACCTAATTTCAGATTTCACTGACTTTTCTTTTTTTATTAATTTAGCTACAGACCAATTTTATTTATCTTTTCCAAAACTAACACCTAGTTTTTTTCTCTTTATTTTCTAGTTTGTATTGCTTTCTTTCCTGCTATGATACTTACTATATCCTTCTATTGACTTTGGACTTAGTTCTTATTTTTATAATTCCTTGAGATGCAACATTAAATTGTTTGTTTATACCATCTTCCTCTTTTTCTCCTTTCCTCCTTCCTCCATTTTTATTCTTTTTCTTCTCCTTCTCACTTTGTGGCCTAGGCTTATCTCAAATTTCTGAGCTCAATGAATCCTCCTCTTCAGTGTCCCAAGTTGCTGAGAATACAAGCATGGACCACTATGACTGGCTTCGTCTTTTTACTTTGGTGTTAACTGCCATAAACTTCCCTCTTAGAACTACTTTCGTTGCATCCCCTACATTTTGATAAGACTGTGTGTCCATTATTACTTTTATGAAGCTATTTTAAATCTGCTTTCAATTTCTTCTTTAACTCATTAGTTGTTCAGGAGCATGTGGTTTATGTGTACTTGTGCATTTTCCAGAATTACTCCTGTTATTGTTTTGTAGTTTCATGCTGTTGTGTTAAGAATATTGTGTTAGATATGACTTCAATGTTCTTAAAACTGTTGACTTATTTTGTTGTATAACATAATTTATCCTAGAGAACATTCCATGCGTGATGGATAGGAATGAGCTTTCTATGCTGTTGGATAAAAGTCCTGTAGGTGTCTTTTGGTTTAATGTGTGACTTATGTCCAGTGTTTCCTCAGAAATTTCTTGTCTGGTTTATTAGTCCATTGCTTGAAGTAGGTTATTGAATCCTCTACTATTATTGTGTTATATTCTGTCTCTCCCTTCAGGTGTATTAATATTTGATTTATATGTTTATGTACTCTATATTTACAATTGTTATAGCCTCTTGATTAATGGAACCTTTTATTATTACATAAGGATCCTTTTTGTTCTTCCAGTTTTGACATGTGCCACCATGCCCAGCTAGTTGAGTCTTTTAAAGTTTTCAATCCATTCTTTCATTCTATGTCTTTCTGTGTGTTCTGGGCCATTCACTTGCTAGGCAAATCCTCCACGACTGAATTATAACCCCAGCCCTTGCTGATTTTTTATTACTCTCTGTATCTTTGATTTTTGACAGTTTGATTATAAAGTGACTTTGTGTACTCTTGTTTTGGAATGAATCTGATTGGATAACTTTTACTTGTCTCTAATTGAATATTTATATCTTACCAGAGATTTGGAAAGTTTTTTTTGGCTATTATTTCTTTAAGTAAGCTTTCTATTTTTTAATCTTGTCTTCTCCTTTTTGAATTCTTATAATTCAAACATTTGCCCTTTTATACTGTCTCATAAATCCCATAAGCTTTCTGTTAGGTCAGAGGCAGATGCAGAAAGCCAGACCCGCCTGCTGCGCCAGCACCGTGCCAGAAAGTTTGCTTGGGAGGCAATTTTGGAATGTTTCTCTCTCCCTGTCCCCTCACGGCCCGGGGCCAGCCCACCCACCACCGTGCCACGCCACACGGGCACTCCGCCAGAAAGTTCCTTGGGAGACAATTCTAGAATCTCTCTCTCGCCCCATCACCGCCCGGAGCCAGTCCGCCCACTGTCGCGCGCAACAAACGTAGCACACATGCGACGAACGCAGCACGCATGCGCCAAGCACACCAAAATGGCGACCCCCAGTGGTCTGTACGGAAGAAATCTGATCTCACCAGCTGCACCAAACCAATCTCAGAGGACACTGGACTCTAAGTCAACAACTCTTCCTGGCCTCAAGCCTGCCTTATAACCCTGTGTAACACGAAGGATGGGGCCTTTTTCCCGACATGTTTGAGCCTGGTAACTGGACGGGGAACTGGTCCGGGAGTGTATTTCTCAGAATAAAAGCCTGTTTTGGTCCTGTTTCACTTCCATCTGGTCGTTTGGCTTACACTTTCTTTTTTATTTGGTTTTTTCCCTCCTCTTACTATGTATTTTAATATAAATTGTCTTTAGGTCCAGAGACTTATTTCTCAATAAATTCTGTGGTTGATATTCTCTATTGTATTTTCCATTTTAGTTGTGATATTGTTGTTTTTTTTAAGTATGTTGAAGTGCTTCTTCGTATTTTTATGAGCTTTACTGAGCTTCTTTAAAGAAATTGTCCTTATTTTATTGTCATGTAATCAATAAATCTCCATTTCTTTAGGCCTGGTTACTAAGTACTTTGGTTTGTTCTTTTGGTGATGCCAATTTTCCTTGTTTGTTGTTCATCCTTGTGACATACATTGGTGTCTGCACTTTCTTTTTTCTTGTTTCAAAACAATGTCTTGGTATGATGCCTAGATTGGCTTTGAGCTTGCACACACAAGCAGTCTTTCTGTCTCAGTTGCAGTCTGCACATTTAGAGAAGTAGACACTTATTCTAATCTTTGCAGACTGGCTTTTTCTGGGAAACCTTTCATTAGTCAGCCCACCCAGAGTTTCTGGGGTGGTCATCTGGAGTGGTCTGTGGATGGGCTCCCCATTTGGGTCCTTTCAGAAGCTGGCCTGGGTAAGCAGGTGAGTGGATCTGGAACCTTAGAGATTTTGTGTGTTTATGTGTATGGGGGAGGACTAAATCCTGGCTTCTTAATGTGCTAACATGGTACTTGAGTGAGTTTTGAGCCTGAGTCTGCAATGACTTGTTGGGCTGGGCTGGGTCTGGTGTCTGGATTCAGAAGGGTGGGCCTGGAGCCTCAATTCAGAAAAAATGACTGGTATTGAGATATATTGGAACCTGATTCCACAAGACTGTGTCTAGGTGCTTAATAGCTGGTCTTAAGCTTAGGTCTGCAAGGGTGTCCTGGAACGTTTGTCTGTGGTAACTAATCTGGCACTGACACCTATTGGGATGGGCTGGAAACTGATTCTATAATAGCAGGTTTAGATTCTGGGTCTGTTGGTCCAAACAGGATCCTAGGGCAGCAAGGGAGCTTGGGTCTGTGACAGTAAGTTAAGGACCGGAATCACAAGTGCTGGCTTGCTGTTTCAGGCCATGAAGGTTGATTTTGTATCTGGAATAATAAGTAGAGATGTGTAATTTGGGTTCACAGGGGCCATCCTGAAGATAGGGAGCATGAGTGCTATTTTGGAGGCTAGATCCATGAGGAATTGTGTAGGTCCTGGGACTTTGTGTGCTTGACTAGTATTTGTGGCTATAAGATAGGTCCTGGTGCCTGGATCAAGTAGTGTCCAGTTCTAGGTTCAGGTGGGAGGGTCCTAGATCTTGGGTTTCCTGGAACAGGACTAGACCCTTGATCTGTTAGAGCATGGGGTCTCAGGGCCAGCCTGCTACTACTACTACTGCTACTACTTTGGGAGATGACCTGGGGCTAGGGCAGGACTACTGCTTTGGGAGATGACCTGGGGCTAGGGCAGGACTGAAGCCTGGGGCTGTGAGATGTGACCTGGAAGTAGGGTTGGAATGGAATCTCAGGCCATGGAAGTCTGGGACTATGTGGGTCTGCCTGGCTGTGGGATTTAATGAGATAAGCTAGTGAGGCAAAGTCTGGTGCTTACTTCCTTAACATCCCCAATAGAAGGATATTCCAGTCCCTATTGTATTTCCTGGGGTTGGGGGAGGAATCACATAAGTAATGTACTCTTTCTTATGAGCCAAAGAACAGATAACTTGGGCTAGGATGGGAAAAAGGTTAATTTTACTCTACCTATTATTAGTGAAGGAGAAAGGGAAAGGGAAAAATGTCAGTTTTAGAATAAGTCACAATGGTGTAGTAGCATGGGTTATGTTCAGAGCAGGAAGTGGACACCTGTTAAACTCCTACTTGGAGGAAGCAATGAATTTTTGCAGCTAAAATTTTGTATCTACAAGTGGAGCCACACAGGGTCATATATTGATTGATTTTATCTTTCATAACACTAAATCAACCCACTGAAGGGAGGTGGTATATTAGTTTCACTCAATTATATCCTCAGAGACTACTACTTTGTGAAATACATAGTAAATCCTCAAACAAAACACAACAAAAAATTTAAAGAACCACCTCAAATTATTGAGTAGGGAGATGAAAACAGCTTTTAATTTTTTGCTGTGATAAAAATACATATGAAGATATTTACCCATTTTAGAGCATGTCCTGTGGCATAAAGTACGCTCATGTCATTGTACAACCATCAGCACCATTCATCTCCTGAAGTTTTGTATCCAGTAAGCCATAGTTTCCTTTTATTTTTCCCTAGCACTGACAACAATTTTATATTGTCTTTATGAATTTGACAATTTTGTGTACCTCATATATATGAATTCATACAGTATTTCTTTGCGATTGGATTATTTCACTTAGCTTAATTTCTTCAAGCTTCATCCATAGTGTAGGATGTGTCAAATATCCATGCTATTTTTCATATTGGTTACCCCACTTCATAATTTCCCCTAAAATGCCCATAAGTTCTAATTTGTCCAATCCTTGGCAACACTTAATATTTTCTTCTTTTTCTTTTTTAATCATACACCTCCTAAAAGGTATGAAATGGTATTTGTCATTTTGACTTTCATTTTGTAATGATTAGTGATGTTGAACAATTTTTATATGCTCTTAGATATTTATATATCCTTTTTTGGAAAATGGCAGTCAAGTCCTTTGCTTATTTTTTAAAGAACTGTTATTTTTTTATTGTGGAGGTCATTGAGTTCTTGTATATTTTGGATATCAAACAATTATCATGTATATATTATGGAAATATTTTTTGCATTCTGTATATTTCCATTTTGCCTGTTGATAGTCTCCTTTGAAGTGCAAAATTTTAAATTTGATGTAATTCCATTTTTGTGTTTCTTGCCTGTGTTTTCAGTATCATATCCAAGAAATTATCTCCAAATTTCATGTCATGAAAATTCCCTATGTTTTAGAAGTTTATAGTTTTATCTCTTACGCCATTCTTTTTGAGCTAATTTTTGTATATGCTTTAAGATAATAATGTATCTTTGTTATTTTCAATGTGGGTATCAAGCTTTCCCAATACTGTTTGTTAGAAATACAATCTTTTTCTAATTTAATAGTCCTAGTACTCTTGTCAAAAATCAATTGACCATATATGTGAGAGTTTACTTCTGGGACTATTCATTCTATTCCCATTATGACTATCTCTCTTTTTAAAAAATTGGTTCTTTTTAAGAAATGCAAATCAAAACCACTCTAAGATTTCATCTCAGTCAAGTCAGAACGGCAATTATCAAGAATTCAAGCAACAATAAGTGCTGGTGAGAATTTAGAGAAAAAGGTATGCTTATTCATTGCTAATGGGATTGCAAAATGGTGCAACCACTTTGGAAAGCAGTATGGAGATTCCTTAGTAAGCTTGGAATAGAACTACCATTTGACCCAGCTCTTCTACTCCTCAGTCTATACTCAAAGGACTTAGAATCAGCATGCTACAGTGATGCAGCCACCTCAATATTTGTAGCAGCTCAATTCTCAAATAGCTAAACTGTGGAAACAGCCTAGATGCCCTTCAGTAGAATGGATAAAGAAACTGTGGTATATATGCACAATAGAATATTACTTAAAGAATGAAATCATGGCATTTAAATGGACAGAGCTGGAGAATATTATGCTAAGCAAAGGAAGCCAGTCCCCCCAAACCAAAGGCCAGATGTTTTCTCTGATAAGTGGATGCTGATCCATAATAGCGGGGGGGGGGGGAGAAGAATGGAAGAACTTGGGATTGAGTAGAGGGGAGGGTGTGTGTGTGGGGTGGAAGACATTATTTATCCCTATGTATGGGTATGATTGCATGAAGGGTGTGACTCCACGTCATGCACACCAGAAAAATGAAAAGTTGTGCTCCATGTGTGTAAAAAAATAAAATTTTAATTAATGAATTTAAAAAATTGTTCTTTTTAGTTTTCCATAACAGGTTTTTTGAGACAAGGGATCACTGCATTGACCAGTCTGTCCTCAAATTCCTGGGCTTATCATTCTCCTGCCTCAGCTTTACTGAGTAGCTGGAACTCTAGGTAAGTTCTCTCATGCCTGGCCTTTTATGTTATTTTTCCAATACCACATTTTTTTTTTTATTATTGTAGTCTTATAGTACATTTTGAAATCAGGGAGTGCGATCTTTCAACTGTGTTCTTCTCTTTCAAGCATGTTTTGGCTATTGAGTTTCCATGTGAATTTTAGGATATTTTCCCCTATCCTTACCAAAAAAATCAGGATTTTGATAATGATTGTTTTGAATCTGTAATTCACTTTGATGGTGCTGTAGTTGGGATTTTGAATGTTCCACAAAGACCCAGGCATTTAAGGCTTGGTCTCCAGCTTGATCCTCCTAAAGGTAGTGGAGCCTTTAGGAGGTAAGATCTAGTGGGAAGTTTCTCTAGGTCATTAAGGGAGAACCTCTGAAGAGAATTGTGGGGCTCATTCTCTCTTTTCCTTCCTAGCCATGAGTTGAGTAGTTTTGATCTGCTTTGTACTCTCTGCCATTGTCATCTGTCACCCCCACCAGAGTCCTAAAATCAATGCATCCACTCAATCATTGGAAACTGTAAAATCATGATCCAAAATTAACCTCCTTTCTTTAAAAGTTAATTATCCCAGGTATTTGTTATAGTGATAGAAAGCTAATAAATGTAGTATTGATATTTAATGATAATTGGTCTTTCAATTCATAAATATAGCATGTCTTTCCATTTTTGTGTCTTTAATTTATTTTGCAACATCTTATAGTTTTGTACATATGGGTCTTTCACTTTCTTGGTTACATTTATTCTTTTTGGTGTTATCAAGTGAATTTTTCTTTCATCTTCTTTTCAGACTTGTTATTATTAGTATATATAACTGCACATGATTCTTGGGTAGCAATTTTGTGTATTACAAGTTTGCAAGTGAATTTTTCTTTCATTTCTTTTCAGATTTATTAAACTGCACATGATTCTTGTGCAGCAATTTTGTGTATTAGGACTTTACTGAATTCATTTCTAGTTTTGACCATGCATGTATTTGTCTTTGTGTGTAATCTTTTTTTAAAAATATTTATTTTTTTTTAGTTGTAGGTGGACACAATAGCTTTATTTTATTTTTATGTGGTGATGAGGAACGAACCCAGTGCCTCCCGCGTGCTAGGCGAGCACGCTACCACTGCGCCATAACCCCAGCCCCTTTGTGTGTAATCTTTAGGATTGCCTACAAATGAGATCATGTTGTCTGGACATAATTTTTCTTCTTCCTTTCCTAGTTAATGGAAAGGAAGTTTACTTTTCCTAGCTTAATTTCTATTGCTAGGATTTTGGGAATAATGTTGAATAGATGTGGTGGTAGCAGGCATTTTTGTCTGGTTCCTGATATTAAAGGAAAACTTTTTGAATTTCACCACTTGATTCACAGTAATTCATTCACAGGTTAATTATTTTCCAAATAGGCCCTTTATTATCTTGGAGGAAAGTCTTTCTTTTTCTTATCTGTTGAATGTAACCAGATAAGGATGTTAAATTTTATCAAATGTGATTTTTGTCATCAATTGAGATGACCATCTTTTAAAACACAACTTTATAAATTTTGAATTAAATAGAAAAAATGTTTATATATTTTCTTTACATATATAATTTACACATATTGATCAAAATAAAAATGAATTTAAAAAGTAGATACAGGCAGTGTGTGGTGGAACATGCCTACAATACAAGTTGATCAGGAGGCTAAGGAAGGAGGGTTTCAAGTTCACGGTCAGTCTTGGAAATTTAGTGAGATACTGTCTCAAAATAAAAAAAGGGCTGGGGATGTAGCCCAGTGGTAGGCACTTGGCCAGGATGTGTGAGACTTTGAGTTCAATCTCTAGCTGAGAGAGATAGAGATAGAGATAGAATGAGAAAATATGTAAGTAATAAATGTGTGACATCATCACAGGTGTGGAGAAGTTTATGGTATTATAAAGGAAATTTTATGACCTTTGGTAAGAATAAAACTATGAAACTAGAAGAAAGGTATGCTTCTCATTAAAAATGTTTATGGAATAAGGAAACCCTTCTAATCAGCAAACCTGCAGGTCACTAATTCTCAGTAGTTTTTTTTTTTTTTTTTTATTATTTTATTTTTTTCCCAAAAGTTGCATTTTAATACATGTTGGCAAACATAACAGT
>CM053401.1:134445532-134456288 GCA_028644305.1 Xerus rutilus | reverse complement strand
TGCACTTTCAATGAACAGTATATATATATATATATATTTTTATATATATTTTTATCGACCATCTTTACTATACCCATTCCCCTTTCCTGCCCCCCGCCTCCCCCCTGTCGCGTCTAGTGTTTCTCTATTTCTCTTATGTTTCCCATTCCCGCCTCACTTATTCATCAGTATCCATTAATCAGAGAGACCATTCGGCATTAGTAGTTTTAAGGAGCAATTGTGTGTGTGTGTTTTATATTGGCATTTTATTCTATGATAAAATATCAGCACAACAATGGACCCATATGGCACTAAGCTTTTACCTTATTATTTTTTACATAGGAAAAGTACATTTTATACATTATTGCTTATGATATTTTTGGGAGAATGTGTGTACCAAGGTATATGAATTTAGATGTAGTTGTCCCTAAAGATCGCCAAATTAGAAAATTCTTGGCAAAGACCTGACGCCTGTGTGGAAATAAAGGCAATGTACATAAGAACAAAAAGGGATAACTACTTAAAAGTTTGCCAGCTGAATGTGGTGGCATATGCATATGTGTAATCCCAGCAATTTCTGAGGCCAAGGCAGGACAGTCAAAAGTTTGAGGCCAGCCTCAGCACTTACTGAGACCCTTAGCACTTTAGTCAGACTGTCTCACAATTGAAACAAACAAACAACAATGACAACAAAAAAACCAAAATTAAAACAAAAAGTTCTAGAGATGTAGGTCATTGGTCAAGTGCACTTGGGTTTAATTCCCAGTATGAAAAAAAGTTTGCCAGAGCAAGGAAGTTAGCTACATGCCCTTATTGGGACTCAGAGGCAAGCTGTGAAGAGGGAAAGCTTTGATGTGAACAAATGGAGGCTTCAGCGCTACCATTGCTTGAAGGCTGTTGGTATAGGACACTGGAAGTGGCTATCAAGCAGTGGTGCATCCTATGTGACTGGTTATAGATGTGCATTTGGCTTTCTTTGGTTGGTCTTGGGTTGGAAGCCAAGGAAAAAGGAAGGTTGACATCATTACCTGACTGGCTTGGACTGTTCAATGTTGAAGTTTGTAGCTTTCAGAGGTAGTTTTTGTAGAGATTTTGGTACAGACACTGCTAAGCTTCTTGCTAGCAAATGCATGCAGGCTTGTGAGTGGACTGAGTGGCAATCAAGGTCAAAGATTTCTGTCAATCTTTGTCATGGGATTCAAGGTGACACTCACTGTTTTGTACTATTAACTGATAAAATTTTAAAAATTGAAGTGCTTTTCACACAGCATAAAACAGTTAATTTTGTTGATGGTACTGGGGGGATAAACCTGGGGTGCTCTACCACTAAGATACATTCTCTGCCCTTTCTATTTTATTTTAAGACAGGATCTCACTAAATTGCCTAGACTCATCTTCAACTTGAGATATTCCTATCTCAGATTCCTAAGTAGCTAGGATTATAGGCATGTGCCACCATGCCTGGCAAAACTAACAATTTTACGGTGAATAATCTAGTGGCACTTAATACAATAATAATGTGAAGTCACCAATCCTATCTCCTGTAAACATTTCCACCAACCCCAAAACATTTCCCCAACCCCAAAAGAACTACTTTACCTATTAATAAGGTGATTCCTATTTTTTTCCTTCTCATACCCCATGTGAAGAAGCAATCTTAATTGTTTCCTAATGGATTTGTCTATTTTAATCATTTCACATAAATGGAATGATACAATATGTGACCCTTTTTGTCTGGATTGTTTTATTTAAGTGTGATTCCTTGAGGTTCATCCACATTGCAATATATATCATGGTATGGTTCTAATAATTTTCCTTCAACCATTAAGTCTACTTTTCTCATGAGAGTGCAAAAGGAGCATTATGGTGGTCTGGGTTTCTCTTTTCATTTTGAAACATCTGGAGTTATACAGTGTCATGAAAGACTGTTGCAGGGCACATTGCCTCTTGGGGAAATATCCAAGAGATCATCTAGACAGGGAAAACCATAATTTTAGCAAGTTTTGTCTAGATAAAAGGGTAGTGTGAGGAGAGACAGAGACTTAAGAGTTGGTAGAGCAGGATTCAGGTCCCTCTTAACTGGATGACCTTAACCAAGATTCAGAACCAGGTAGAACCTTGGTTTTGCATCTTGTAAATAACAATAGTGAGGATGATAAGCCATGTGTAAATTAAGCTGTTGTGCCCTACCTCCATTTGGGAGCCAGTCAGGCATTTGGAATTATTTCCATTGAGAATTATATCCTGAGATTAAAGGTGATGCACTTAGAAATTCACCTTTGGAAGACAACTGACCTGTAAGGTAAGGAGCTGGAATTTATTTCACACTTTTAGAAGAAATAATAATATATGGAAGATCATATGCAAAAGCATGGAAAGTTGAGTCAGGCTCATGAAATTATAGGCTGTTTTCAAATTTGTTTGAAGTTACATTGAGATAAATCTATGTTGTTTAAGCTTCCTGGAATACTCCTCCAAACTCTGCCACACACAGAGTACTATCTACAATTTCTTACTCTTCTTTACAGTGTCACCAAATATATAAATGTTTGTATGTACACATACACACACATTATGCAATATTTTGTTCCTTTTGGCCTGTTTTAGGACCTTATGAAAATAGTATCTCATATTCTCACATACATTATTTTGCAGCATTCTCTTCAATTTATATATAGAGATTCATGGAAGTTATTACTTGTGGCTGCAGTGCATTACTTTTCATTACTGTGAATTTGCTAAGGTGAATACTATGGTTTATTTTACTGTTTCTGGTACTTTGTTCTTGAAAACAATGAGGCCATGTGCCTATTTTTGACCATATATCTCTCAGTGCACATTTACAAGAGTTAACTCTAGAGTAGGTATGTTGAAGCCAAATTGCTCTGCCATGGAGAATGTATGAAACCATCCACATTACTAAGGTAATGCCCCAACTGTTTTCCAAGTATTTGCACGAGTTTGCTCTACTGTTAGTGTATAACAGTTCATTTTGTTCTG
Organism: Xerus rutilus; assembly: GCA_028644305.1. Lineage (NCBI taxonomy): Eukaryota > Metazoa > Chordata > Mammalia > Rodentia > Sciuridae > Xerus > Xerus rutilus. The sequence continues at coordinate 134,453,309 of CM053401.1, read as the reverse complement.
TATCTTTGCTAACAGTTGCTATTTTAATTTGCCATGCTGGCAGTTACAAATGGTAGATTTTGTGGCTTGAATTTTGCATTTCCCTGATGAAGTTTATGTATCAGTGGGTCATTTGAGTTTTCTCCTCTATGAAAAATTCAAGTTTTTTGTTTATTTTTAAAAATTCAGGGTTTTTTTGTGCTGATTTGTAGGCATTCCTTATACATTCTGGATATACTTTGGTTATATGTATTAGAAAAACTGAGATCAGACTTTTCCCTTTATTCTCTTCATGCGATTTTGTTTGTTTGCTTGTTTCCTGAAGTTTACAGTTAAGTGTAATTGAAAATGTCACTTTTCCTTTAATGATTTGTGCTGTTTGTGTCTCAGTTGAGATCTAATTTTATTCTGTTATCATAAAAATACCATTATGATTTATCTCCTGAAAGTTGATTTGTAGAAACATGGAGAGACTGCTTACTCCAGCTGCCTGATAGGTTTTTTTCCTGGTTTCACCCAAATGGAAGCTCTTGTCAGCTCTTGTGGGTGAGGGGTGATGAGCAGCCTATGCAGTGGGCCTCCCACACACCTGTACATACCATCCACATTGTCTGTGGAGAGTTGGCCTGGGGGATTCAACAGGCTTTTTAGGAAAAACTTAAAGTTTGCTCAGGATCTGTGAATCTCTAGAACCTTAGATAATAATATTTCTACCTATATGTAGATTGATTGAAAACATTCTAAATATCTTCTTTCTTAACTCCATTAGAAGCAAGTAAAACAATTGGCATGTTACTCTCTGTTGCCCCAAGAGTACCCAGGAATTTCAGTGTTTATTTGCCCAGACCCCATTTGGTACCTCTTTGTATTGAGCTCATTCTCTCAGTTCTCAACTTGTTACCCTCAGAGAGCAGGTATGCAGGCTAGAAGGAGCTTGAGGTGCTCACAGGTCGGGTGAGGTACAGGTGGCATTTAGCTTTAGCAACTAGGAATTCACAGCAAAACAGCTACATCCTGTCTGGAGTCTTAAATACTAAGACGGTGAGCCAGAGACTCCTACCTGGGAAGCACCACTGCACCAGAACTGCACAGGGAGGTCTCTGGGCCCACTGGGCTGTGACTGGTTTAAAAAAAGTATTTTATAGTCATAATGGTAGGCTTTACATGTTTTGTACATATATTTTTTAAAATCTATTAAAAGTTGCCTTAAGTTACAAAATACAAATAAAAAAAGCAGCACCAAAAGATCAGAACTGTGTTTATCTTCTACTGTTGTATCACCTGTGCCTAGAATAGTGTCACATGAAGTGGATTGAATGAAAATTAAATAAATTTAATTTTCAATGATTTGGTGATATTCAATAGAAATACAAATGTTATGAGGACTGAGATTGTCCTCATAGGAAGTAGCTGCATAAGATTTATATCTAAAAGTAAAAACAGCTTTGTATCTTCCTTTCCAACCTGCCAACTTTTTGTGTTTCTTTTCTTGTTTCATGGGTTAAGAACCTGTAGGCCAGTGTTAACTAAATATTGTGAGAGGCATCTTTGTCTTGTTCCCAATCTTAGGAGTGAAGCATTCAGTCTTTCATCATTGCTAGGGGATTACACTTTTTTTAAATGTTTATTTTTTAGTTGTAGGTGGGCAGAATATCTTTATTTTTTTTTTTTAATTTTTTTTTAGTTGTAGATGGACACAATGTCTTTATTTTATTACTTTGTATGTGGTGCTGAGGATCGAACCCAGGGCCTCACGCATGTGAGGCAAGCACTCTACCGCTGAGCCACAGCCCCAGCCCTTTATTTTTTATTTTTATGTGGTGCTGAGGATCGAACCCAGTGCCTCACGCATGCTAGACGGGCCCGCTACCACTGCACCATAACCCCATCCCCAAGGATTACATTTTTTACATGTGCCTTTTATGTAGTTGAGGAACTTTTAAAAAATTATTTGTGTGTTGAGAATTTTGTTTTAATTGGGAAAGAGTGTTGAATTTTGTCAAATGATTTTCCTCCATCAATTGTGTGATGGTTATATTCTTCTTTATCCTGTTAAGATCATGAATTATAGTGATGGATTTTGAATATTAAAAATGCATCTTAAAGCAAACTCTGCTTTGTCATGATATCTTTTTATATGTTGCTCTATTTAATTTGCTAAAATTTCATTAAGTATTTTATATTCGTGACCATGTAACAATGGCTTGATTTTTTTTTTTTTTTTGATGCCCTTTCCTGATTTGGGGAGATACTGGGGATAGAATTCCAGGACACATGCATGCTAAGTAAGTAGTCTATATCCCCAGTGCTTTTTGTCTTTTATTCTGAGACAAGGTCTTGCTATGTTGTTCAGGTGTCCTCAAACTTGAAATCCTTCTGCCTTGGCCTCACAAGAACCTAGAATTACAGGAGTGTACCTGTTGTCAGAGAATATACCAGTTTTACAAAATAATAGGGAAATGTTCCCCTTTTCTCTTTTTTTCTGGAAGATATTGTGATCCATTAGTATTATTAACTATTTAAGTGTTCCATAGACTTTAACCATGTAAGCCTTTTGGCTCTGGAGTTAGTCCATGGGAACTTTATAAATCATCAGTTCATTTTTAATGGATATAGGGTATATTAATTTGCTAGGGTAGTGCATGGTTTAAATATTAAATGTCCCCCAAAGACCCAAGCATTAAAGGCTTGGTTTTCAGCTTGGCACTCTTGGAAAATGGCAGAACCTTGAAGAGGTGAAGCCTTGTCAAAGGAAGTTAGGTCATTGTGGGAATGATCTTGAATGGTTTACCTTGGACCCTTCCTGTTTCTTTCTTTTTCCTCCTCCTCCTCCTCCTCCTCCTCCTCCCCCTCCCTCTTCTTTTTGTTTTTACCAATGGGGATAGAACCCATGGGCATTTTACAATGAGTTATATCCCCAGCCTTTTTTTTAAAAAAATTTCTTTTTAGTTGTAGATAGACATAGCACCTTATTTTACTTATTTATTTTTATGTGGTGCCAAGGATTAAACTCAGTGCCCCACGTTAGGCAAGCACTCCACCACTGAACTACAATCCCAACCTCCAAGCCTTTTTTTAAAAATAAAAAAAAAATTTGAGAAGCATTTCACTAAGTTGCTAAGGTTGTACTGAAATCTTTGATCCTTTTGCCTCTGCCTTCCAAGTTGCTGGGATTACTGGCCTACATCAGCATGCCTATCTCTATTTCTCTTCGGTTCCTGACCACTATGCCCAAAGCAACAGGGCCAATTGTCCATGAAATTAAACCTCTGAAACTGCCAGACAGAATAAAACTTTCTTCCTTTTAAGTCATCTATATCATGTATTTTGTCACAGTAATGGAGAGCACAGGCCACAGTAGCATAATACCACAGACTGACTGGCTTGAACAACCTATACTTATTTTCTCACTGTTCCAGAGTCTGTAAGTTCAAGATCAAATAGTCATGATATTTTATATCCCCTGTGATCTCTCTCCTTGGCTTGCAGATGTTATGTGAGGGTTATATTTATCAGAATGTCTCTTTCAAAAGACATAACTCATATAGGATTAGAGCTGTGTTATTTAGCTTACACTTAATGTAACTAGATATCTGAGATAATTCAACATCAAAGGAAGAAATGTTTATTTTGACTTATGGTTTCGAAGGTTTCATTCCATGGTCACTTAATGCCATTGCTTTTGTCCTAGTGATATGGTAGAACATTGTGGCAGGCTGCTCACCTCACGGTGATCAGAAAGCAAAATGAGTGGAAGAAGAGACCAGAGTCCTCCTTATTGCTTTGGGGGGCACACCACATGGCTTATTTTCCAACCATGAAGCCCCACCTCTCAAAGGCTCTACCACCTTTCAGGAGTGCTATAGGCTGGGGACCAAGCCTTCAACACAAGGTCTTTTTGAGAACAACTATTCAAACCATTGTAAGTAGAAACCTGTGAGACCTCATTTTACTTAATTAACTCTTTTTTTTTTTTTTTTTTTTTTTTTTAAATATTTTTTTAGCTGTAGATGGACATAATGTCTTTATTTTATTGCTTTGTATGTGGTGCTGAGGATCGAACCCAGGGCCTCACACATGCGAGGCAAGCGCTCTACCGCTGAGCTACAATCCCAGCCCCTTAATTAACTCTTTATAGGCCTTATTTATAAGTATTGTCTCATTCTGGGACACTTTGGATTAAAACCTCAATGTGTAGATTTGGAGGAAAAAATTCAGCTTATAACAAGCTTTTAAGTATCTTCAAGGACTGTTTAAGCTGACAAATTTACTGTCATACATTGCTCAAAATATTTTTTTGTCTTTTTAATGTCTGCAAGATTTAAAGTAATACTTCTTTTTACATTTCTGTATGGAGTTATTGATATTTCCATAAATACAAGTTTTGTTAGCAGTTAGTTGTAACTCTTGTACAAGGAAAATAGACTTGGGGAAGATTCGTATTAAAATATATGAGATTGTTACATTCTTGTTGCCTGAAGCAAAATTTTGTTACACTGCCTCTTAGAAAGTTTGGTTTAATATAAAATATTAATGCTTCAAATTTATCTTACAATAAGTACTATTCTAGCTTTATGTTATTACTTCCTTTAATATTGTCATAAAGAATTCATGCATTAATCATGAATTTTAAAAAATGTGTAAATATATTCACCTACTATCTGTGATTTAGAGTGAAGTCCCATCTTTAAGTCAGTCAGGGAGTAAATTTCTGAAACTCTTAAGTCTGACTGTGAGTAAGACTGGAGAGAGTCATAGGCACCCAAGTAGTGTACATGCTTTCACCAGAGAGATGTTTTCTTTTGGAACTACAGAAGCTCTTCTTATTTGAAAAAATTGATTTTATAGATTATTGATAACCTGGAGTTCATGAGTTCACAGAGGGTAGACTTTTCTTTGGGTATTTTGTCTTTTAGAATAGTTTTATTCAGCCAGAAATATGGAGTTCAGTCACACTACACATTTTGTCTTTTCTAGATACTATTCACAAACTAAAAAGTTCACAAACTAAAAAGCTAGTTCTTTGAAAAACTAAATATAATTGACAAATCCTTAGCTACCCTAATGAAAAGGAGAGAAAAAACAATAATTATTAAAATTTGTGATGAAAAAGGAAATATCACAACAGACACTATTGAAATACAAAAGATAATTAGAAACTATTTTGAAAATTTATACTCCAGTAAAATAGAAAACTCCAAAGACACTGAAAAATTTCTAGAGGCATATCACCTATCCAAACTTCTAAAGTAAACCTGGAGGATATACACAACTTAAATAGATCAATTTCAAGCAAGGAAATAGAAGATACCATCAAAAATAAAAGCCCAGGCCCAGGTGTATTCTCAGCTGTGTTCTACAAGACCTACAAAGAATTAATACCAATATTTTTCAAATTATCTCATGAAATAGAAAAAGAGGGAACCCTTCCAAACGCATTCATGAGGCTAGAATCATCCTGATACCAAAACCAGAAACACATCAGAGAAAGAAAATTTCAGACCAATATCCCTGATGAACATAGATACAAAAATTCTCAATAAAATTTTGGCAAGTTTCATACAAAACATATTAAAAAATAGTGCACCATGATCAAGTGGAGTTCAAGTGGATGCAAGGTTGGTTTAACATATGGAAATCAATAACTGTAATTTATCACATCAATAGAATTAAAGATAAGAGTCATATGATTTTTTTAATAGATGCAGAAAAGGCATTTGACAAAATACAGCACTGTTTCATGTTTAAAACACTAGAAAAACTTGGGATAGTAGGAACATACCTCAACATTGTAAATGCTATCTATGCTAAATCCAAGGCTGATTGTGCGGATCTCAACTTGTCTTGAACCAGTGGGTTGAGGAGGTGCCCTTATCTGGTGGTTGGAGTCAGGAAGAGTAGGAGCCAACTGGCTGCCCATTCCCAGCCCTCTGTCGCAGGAGAATCAGACACGCCAGGGAGACCAGTCAGAGCAGGAACTCGTTTAATGCAGAAACAAGCACTCTACTTATAGGGCCATTCAGCTAATCAGAAACAATACATGTAGCCAACAGCTGTCCATGTGGTAAAGCATACAAGCCCCTTGAACTTTGTCATGTTCGCAGAACCAACAGTAAGCCAATCATATTATCCCTCCTTCTTCTGTGCCCTCCATGCCCACATACTTTTGCAGTGGCTAGTCGCCATCTTAAAGGCATAGCTTGAAGTTAGTTCCCCACATGTTCCCCTTTTTGTTTTGTATGGTCCACCCTGGGAATGTTGTCTATCTTAGGTTGTTCTCATCTTTCAGGGGATCTTACCTGTCATTGGCTACCATTCCAGCCTTGTGGTGGAATCATATCTTAAGGCCTTTGGATCTCCTGTAAGGCCATATAAACCCAAGGATCTCGAGGGGTTTGGGGGTGTTCTTCAAGCACTTGTGCTGGCATCGTGACCTTGTTCTGGAGCTGGGCTTGACTATCCCTATAGTGCCTCCAGCACCTGGCAATGAAGAGTGACAGGAGAAGGACAAGACCACCAATGCCCAGTAGGGCTAGATTTGGAAGGGAAAAGAAATCTGTCAGCCTTTGCCACATGGCAGTAAAAAACTGAGCAGAAGGCAAAATCTCTACTTTTGTATGGTTAAGCTTAATAACCAAGGACAATAATTGGGAGGACAAATTTAACATCTTATCATTCCAGGGCCCCTTAATATAAGTAGAATAATTTTTTATCATCTGAGTAGCATTAATCTCAAGAAAGGACTGACAGAGGTGAATATAGAGGGGATTACAAAGGTGTCTCTGTTGTATAGATAATATAGTTAATTGTTCTGATAGAATGTCCATTTCTTGCTGCAGGATCATAATACCCCCAGTGAGATGATTACTAAGAGTCAAATGTTGTTCTTGTATATGAGAAACATCATGAATGACCTCTTGGAGTTTTTGGGCAATCTGAGTAGTTTGTGTGATTGCGAAGGCAGCAGTGGTTGCAGCAGCAGTGGATGCAGCCACAGCAGTGATTATAACGGCAGTGATTCCAAAGTCCCTCTTGGGTCTTGGTTGGGCTAGTTCAAATCCTTCCCAGGAGTCTCCGAATGTGGCATCCCAATTCATGGGTGGGTACCTAAGAATTATAGTTTGGGGATAGGTACTATTAGGTCTCCAACAATTACTAAGAGTTTTTTCAGTTAGGTTTTCTTGGAGTAGGTTATCACTAAAAAGCCACACGTATGAGAAGGAGACACATCCAGCAGTAACAAGGGAACTGCAGGAAGTATAATATATTTTAATATAAAACTCACTTTATTTATCCTTGTATAGTATTCTATATATTCATGCATGTTTTTCCACATATTTTTGAACTACATTGTTAGAAATATTCATATTTCTTGATATTTGTTAATTCTCTAACACTAACCCTAAGTCAGTTTAAAATTTGATATTCATTTTTACTTATCTTTTAATCTAATTCTAACTTGTCTTAAAACCAGGTACCCCAGTGTAAATTTTAAAGTGTATTTTGTCTTATATTTTTCAGTGTATTTCGTTCTTCTATTTTTGTCTTATATTTAATATTTTCAATACTAAATTTGTATGCATATCACAGAATATCATATATGAGATTCACCCTGCCATGTTATATTTAAAAATATATTTTTGTATGACTCACATTTTACTCATTCCTGTGTTGGATTCTATATATTCTTACATATTTTCCCAGATATTTTCAGAAGTACTTTCTTAGGAATTTTATATTTCCTGATATTTATGTTAATTCTCAAACCCTAACCATAAGTCAGTACAATATTTGATAT
>CM053401.1:134422281-134445032 GCA_028644305.1 Xerus rutilus | reverse complement strand
TTGCATACACATCACAGTATGCTATATATGAGATTCATCCTGGTTTTCTTATATTTACATAATATATTTTCATGTGACTCTCATTTTATTAATCCCTGTGAAGGATTTTATGCATTCATGTATGTTTTCACACATATTTTCAGAAGTACATTCATAGGAATATTCTTATTTCCCTATATTTATGTTAATTCTATAAATCCAACCCTAAGTATGTAAAAATTTAATATTACTACTTATATACCTCTGTATTTAATTTATTTTAAATTGATTTGAAGTAGGTCCAATATTGTATCCAATTTGTAGTGAGTTAGGGTTATGGTTAGAGAATTAACATGTATATGGAGATATAGGTATTTGCTAGGAATATACTACAGAAAATAGGTGGGAAAACATACATGAATATACAGAATTCTACACAGGCATGAGTAAAGTGAGAATCATTGGAAAATGTATTATGTAAATATGTGGAAAAAGAATGAATCTCTTATTTGATATGCAGATGAAGCCAGAATTAGAAAGTCAGGGTAGATAGATAAGTTGAGTCAGAATGGAAAGAAAAGGCCAATTTGATTCTCAAATGTTGGAGAGCTATTGAAATGTTCATGCCTTCAGAGGCCTTCTTCCAAACTTTTTATTATAAACTGCTCCAGTTCCCACCTGTTGTTCAGGTCTCTGTTCCTGGAAAGATGTTAATTATGCCCCTCTCTGCCCAAATAGCTGCACCTCGACCTTTCTCTATATCTATTTGTTTTATGCATTTTGACCATTTCACCAAGCATAATCTGGACCTAGGTACATAAGCAGAAATGAGAGATAAGGGGAAGAAAACAAAAAGCATAGAAGAAGACAAAAGAGCATAGAAAGTATAAAAAGGGCATACACATGTACTTCTTGGGATCCAAATACCACCTTGGCCTCCTTCTTCTTCACTAGAGAAGTGTTTGTTACCCATTTGAATACACCCTGGTAAAATGCCTGCTCTGGTGTACTTCTCTGATGTTATACTTCAGCATGTGAGGAAACAACTTGTTACAGGCAACAAGTGGTATTACAGTGATAAGTATAGAAACAGAACATTTAAGCTTGATAAAATAGGCAAAATACACTGTAAAATTCTTATTGGTGTTCCTGGATTTAAGAAAATATTAAATTATATACGGATGAAGGTAAAGCATAAAATCAAATATTATACTGACTTGTGATTAGGGTTAGAGTATAAACATGAATATTAAATATAAATATTAAATATAAATACAGCCATCTTCTCCTTCCTGAGAGAAGTCTATGTTAACCCTTTTCAATAAACCCAGCTTCAAAGATTCTCTCAGTCTGCTTCTTTAATGTTATAATTCAGCATGTGAGGAAACACAACACGACACAGGTAACCAGTGGTAATAGAGTAAAGCATATAGAAATGAAACATTGAAATTGAAAAGAATAGACAAAATACACTGTAAAATTCATATTGGTGTTCCTGGATTGAATAAAGATGGAATTATGTACAGATGAAGGTAAAGTATAAAATCAAATATTGTACTGATTTAGCATTAAGGTTAGAGAATTAAAATGAATATGAAGTAATATAATGTCATTTATGTCATGTCTTGTGTGGTTTTGCTCAATGAGTTGGGGTCCCACGGGACAAGGGGACTGAGGAATGGGGTCCCATGGGATGAGGTCTGGGGTCCCAGAGGATGAGGGTTTATGGGGTGGATGGTTGTGGAGTCACTCACCCAAACACTGGGGGTAAGCAAAACTGCTCTGCCGGAGTGAGAGGCAGACCTATTTATTTCAGTTAGTGCAACAGTTTATATAGGGTCCTTGGATCAATCATGGCCCTGAGGTTAGGTCACAGCCAATAGGGTACTGATCCATGTCAGGCATGCAGCTAATCAGCATGGGGTGAGAAAAAGAGAGGCACTGAAGGCAGCCATTATCATGGGGTAAAGAAGAAGGGAAATATTCAAAGTAGCCAATCAGCATAGGTAAAGGGGAGGGGAAGTATTTGAAGTAACCAATCAGCATAGGAGGTGCTTGAGGCATGGAGAGAGCTTCCTATATTTTCCTCTTTTTACTTTTATTTGATAGGTCAGAGGGGCCTGTGTGGACCATAAGCAAGCTTGTTGGAAGGATCTATGATAATCTCCTCATGGGAGAGAATCATTCTGCTGGATTTTCCAGACTTCTACATGCTGCATATGATGGGAGGGGTGTGTGTGCAAACAAAGCTGTAATCTGTTTTAGGTTGTGCTCCTCTGAGCACTTACTCGTCATCAATTATCAGCTCATGCACAAGAGAAAGGGCAAACAAGACTGCACCTGGCTTAGGTTGTGCCCCTCTGGGCATCTTACCCCTCATTGGCTGACCAGCCTGTATGCGCTGCCCCCAAATGAGCTCTCTCCCAATAGAAGGGGTGATGGGGTAGGGTGGGGTTGGAAAGCAAGGATGGTTTTTGGTTAGGGTCAGTTGAAGCTATTAAGCCTTGTGTTTCCAGCAAAGATGGGGTGAATGAGCTTCTTGAGGTCTGCGATCCATGTGGCGGAAATTTTCTTGCATTCCTGCGATTCTTTAATGATATGCACTAAAAGAGCTTGTTAAGTTTTAATATGTTATTACGGTGGGTCATGGTATGAGTTCTAGATCATGTGATGGCTTCCTCACGAATGAGGATATACGGTCGGATAATAGAGAGACAGTTTCTCCAAGTTATAGAGTCTAAAGGGGGTAATCTCAGAAGGTCTATTGGTCTGAGAAGCTGTGGAGTCAGAAGTGACAGGACATTGTGATGACTCATTTGTAGTTAAGAGGAAGGGCAGGACAGAGTCATCAAGGCCTATGGCCAGCAGTATTCCAGGAGTGTGGGCACGGAACCACCAGGAGGTGGCAGTGCCCTAGAAAACCAATAATAGTATAAGTGGATATTGCATTTTAGGTGCTCATGGAAGTGACTTCTTTCTTCAGGTGAGAATTTTTGTCTTCTTGAGAGAGCCTTGGATGAATATTCTTGGCTGGGATCCAAAGGGGCTTAGACTCTGTGGGGGGAAGACACAGGCATAGACTCACCCTTGTGTGAGCAGATGGTCTGTGCCCTCCCATTGAAGGGTCAAAGGGTCTTTCCATCATAACAAGGGAATGGGAGTAGGGACGGTAAATAGATCCCAATGTTGGATTGCTGCATTTTGCCTTGTTTGTCAAAAGTGAGATAGTTAAGGGTAAATAATGCATCCAACAATCTCAAAGGGTCCTTTCCAGTAGAATCAAGTTTCTGAAGCATCTTCTTTAGAGTGCAATTGGTCCTTTCAATGATTGCTTGTCCCTGGGGGTCATAGGGAATCCCTTTGGTATGGGAAATTCCCCAGGAAGTTAAAAATTCCTTCAATCTTAGGGAGACATAGGCTGGGCCATTATCTGTTTTGATTGGCCATGAGACACCCATGAATAGCATTGCTTGCTTCAGAGCCTTAATCACATGGGCTGCTTTTTCTGCTGTGAGGACAATAGCATACACAAGGGAAGAATAGATGTCAATTATCACAAGTACAAATTTACATTTCCCAAAGGTAGGGATATGAGTGACATCCATCTGCCCGAGGGAGTTGGGTGTCATCCCACGGGGGTTGACTCCCTGTGGTTGAAGTGGGCCCAATGGTAACAATGAACCGCAAGAGGAGCATGTTTGAATGAGCTGTTTGCATTGTTGGATTGGAATTTTAGGTAATAGCGATGAAGACTATGTGCTGAGAGGTGAAACCTCTGGTGTAAGGCTCTAGCTTGTTCTAGAACTGACATCTTGACTTTAGGCTGACTTACAAATTTGTCAATAGAGGCATTCCCCTCTGATAGGAAGCCAAGCAACCCGGAATGGGAACAAATGTGCATAATATATACCACAATGATTTCTTACTTCTAGTGTAACCTTCAGGGTAGCCATAGGCTGATCAACAGGACAGTCCCAGGGCCTAAAAGTGAAATAAGCAATGGAAGAGCAGACCTTGACAGCATATATGCAATCATAGATTATGTTAAGGGGAATGGTCTGGTATCTTACCAGCACCAGGATAAATGCAGTCAATTCAGCTACTTGGACAGAATTAGAGTGCTTTTGGACAAATTGATCATTTGTTATATTATATCCCATTATAATGTAGCCAAGATGATGAGTGTTGGCACCTGTAAACACACAAGGGGCCATAGGAATAGGTTTGCTTGAGGGAAAAGCATGAGTGGTCACTGATAAGGGAAGATCTTGTAGGGTCTGCAGTAGTTTAGTAAGCTTGGAACCCGGGGTGGGGATCCAGGGGCATACATTGCCATCTGCCTGGAGATTAACCATATAAGTTTGTGCAGTGGATGGAGTTGGGAGAAAAGGCTTGAAAGGAGAGAAGTGAGTGGGCTGGTCACAGGCAGAGGAAGCAAGGTAGGGAGGAGGAGGAGTGACTGCATCGGGCACTGAAGGCAGGACAGGGTAAATAGAAGGGTGTCAGAGGCAGGGAAATTTCCATGAAAAGAGTGCTTAAAGGAAGTTGAAGACAAAGGATCAGGGCTATGTGGTTGATGTTGTGGGGGTGCTATAGGGGCCGCTTCATTGAGGACTCAGGAGAGGATATTTCCCATAGTGAAAGAGTGGAGACCAGAAACTTTAAAGTGAAAGTAGCAGTAATGATAGCAGGAGGAAAATCTAGTGAAAAGAAATCAAAAGCAAAGAGAATTGAGAGAATTGTGAGAAGAAAAAGAAGTGAGTTTGGGTCTCAGGAAACATAAGAAACACAGAAATGTTTAGGATCAGGGTATGTTGCACTTTGTGAGGGACTTCTGTGGTTTTTTTAGGCCACAGCCATATGCTCACACAGTGTCTTGGAGGACCATATGCCACAGGTATTATGGCGGTTCCAGTCACCGGGCTGATCAGACCCTTAAGTGTGACTTCCGGACAAACCAGGAAGCAGAGGTATGTTCCCTGACCTACTTTTATTACACAAAGACAAACAGACACAGAGGACCACAAAAAGGCTGATGTTACCTTCACCAGCAAGAAGAAAGACAGGAGAATGCCACAAAAATCACTTTCCAAGTTTCATTTTCCTAGTCCGAGGGGTCAAGCAGGCCACTAAAGCACGTTGGTGCCAGATGTTGTTTATGTCATGCCTTGTGTGGTTTTGCTCGATGAGTTGGGGTACCACAGGATGAGGTCTGGGGTCCTGAAGGACGAATGTTTATGGGGTGGACGGTTGCGGAGTCACTCACCCAGACATCGAGGGTAGGTAAAACTGCTCTGCTGGAGTGAGAGACAGACCCATATATTTCAGTTAGTGCAACAGTTTATATGGGGTCCTTGGACCAATCATGGCCCTGAGGCTAGGTTATAGCCTATAGGGTATTGATCTATGTCAGGTGCGCAGCCAATCAGCATGGGGTAAAGAGGAGGGGAAATATTCAAGGTAGCCAATCAGCATAGGGTAAAGGGGAGGGGAAGTATTCAGAGTAACCAATCAGCATAGGAGGTGCTGAAGACACAGAGAGAACTCCTATAATATAATATTCCTGAGTATGTACTTATGAAAACATATTGTAATGCATACATGAATATATAAAATTACAATCAGGGTTTGTAGGAGCCCTTCCTTCAGAGCCCTCCCTTCCAACTTTCCCTACCCTATGCTGATTGGCTGCATGCTGGACACAGAGCAGTACCCCATTGGCTGTAACCTCAGGGCCATGATTGGTCCAAGGATTGTTCATAAGCTGTTACATTTGCTGAAATAAACAGGTTCTGCTTCTTGCTCTGGCACAGAAGTCTTACCAACCACCAGAGTCTGGGTGAAGTGACTCTGCAACCATCCACCCTGTACCTCGTCCTTTGGGACCCCATATCCTGGTTTCCTGAGACTCCAACTCATCGGCAGACCCATGCAAGGCACGACATAAACTACATTTTGGCACCCATGTGCTCGAGGGCTTGCTCGACTTTTTGGTAAGTGGCGGTCCTCTGTCTTCCTTGTCTTCCTGGTGAAGGTAACAACAGCCTTTTTGTGATTGTACCCTGTGTCTGATTGTTTTTGTGTGATTAAATTAGGTCAGGGAACATACTTCCATTTCCTGGTTTGTAGGGCAGTCGCGCATGAGGGTCTGATCAACCCGTTGACTGGAACTGCCATCCTGTGGCATATGGTCCTTTGAGACATACCCTCATCCTAAACATTTCTGTCTTATGTCTCCTGAGATCCAAACTCGCATTCTCCTTCCTCTTCTCACAATCCTCATAATTTTTCTGTCCTCTTTGGTTTCGATTTCTTTTCAGTAGCATTTGCTCCTAGCTTCAGGAAAATTCCCCACTGGCAGCCCGTCTGCTGCAGCTGATTCCACTTCTCCCCACTCCTCCCTCTCTCCCCAGAGGGACCCAGCCACTGTCACCTGTGTGAGCTCAGTGTTGCTCAGATTGGCGCTACCTGGTAGTGCCTGCATCCTCCCCATGGGGGAAGGTGCTGGCATGGCCATGCCTATTAGTGTGTGAGCCTGGCAGGGAGAGGGGAGGGTGACATGCATGCTGTGCCCTACCTCCTTTGGCCACAGCCACAACCCCTGCCTCCAGTGAGCTGCCTCACACTGCAGGCTTCCTCGGGTCGTTGCTGTCTGCAGGTCCCAGCGATCGGTGTGCGAATGCAAAGTGTGCAATCAGTTGGGCTTTCACAGAGAGTGCATACACCAATCCGCATCTGGATCCCTGATTGGAACATTACTGTGTACCTTCACTTGAACATCTCCTGCCCTGCCCCTGTTCGTCCCAGCCCCTCCACCTGCTCGTCTTCTCCACCCCTCCGCCATCTTTCCTCTCTGGAGGGCAGTGCTCCATCAGGTGTGTGCAAGGTGTGGGGGGTGATGTCTGTGGGGGACTCCCTCCCCCCCTTGCAACCGGCTGTCGCTGGGTGCATTTCCATCGTGGCTGTGTGCTGTGACCAGCTCCTGGATGGCTGAGAAGGCCCAGTGGGGAAGGTGGTTCAGGGGCACCCAACTTCTCAATGTCCTCACTGCCTCCTCCTCTCTGGGGGGGGGGGTGGTGGTATAGGCAGAGGAGGGATCAGTCCAAACCCCATCAGTGTTACAGCCCCCAGGCCGCAGCTATTGCTGAATCCTGGGGCCAAGGGAACACAACACATCGCTGCACTCTTCCCACTCCCACAGCTCCTGAGGGGGCATGCTGGGGTCTCTGCAGGGGTCGGGCCGCCCCTCCCATGATACAACTGCTCCCCCACCCCCAGCTGCTCTCTCCTCCCTCCCCCATGACCCCAGAGAGGGAGCTCATGGGGGTTGGTGGGGGTTGCCAGGGCAGGGTGGACTGTCCTCAGTGCACCCAGGGCAGGTCACACCATTGGGTCCAGGGTGTCAAATCACCAATTCCACTTCCAAAGCGGCAATTTCCCCAGTTAGACATGAGGACCTTAATAAATGGGTTTCTGCCACTAAGGAAGTTTCCACCACTAATAACTCAATTTCGGTCCTCATGGTGGCTCTCAAGTCCTGCTTGACTCCCAATATTCCTTTTGCCTTCATAGGCCACTCTCAAGCCCCTATCTGTTGGGAGTGCAACAATCCTTTCCCCTCAGCTATCCTGATAGATCACTATAAAGCTATCCTAGACATCAGCGGTTGTTTTTTTTTCCATCCCTCTTCATGTGTCAGACAGGCCTTACTTTGCCTTTTCAGTCTGGGAATCTAATCATGCCAACCCTTGTGAGTGATATTAATGGAAAGTCTTGCCACAAGGAATGAAAAACAGCCCTACCATTTACCAAATGTTTGTGGCTAAAGCCACTGCCCTTAAAAAGGAGCCATGGCTACATTACTCATTACATGGATATCTTAGTGGCTTGCAAAGACCAAGTGTCCCTTCAAGTGCTTCTAAATTCACTCCTAAAAAATTTAGAGGCTCTTTATCTTCATGTGGCCAAGGAGAAGAATGAAACTCACCCTCTCTTCTCCTTCTAAGGGTTTCATTTTTCTCAAGTGATACAACCTGTTAAACCCACTCTTGATGTTCCTGATGACACTTCCTTGACAGAATTACAAAAATTATGTGGTAATATCTTGCTATTACCTTCAAAAGTACTTGAGTCCCTCTATGATATGCTCAAAGGCAGCAAACATCCTTCTAGAAAGCTTATGATTACTCCAGAAGCTAGAGGCACTCTGGCAGAAATTAATCAATTGCTCACACCTGCTCAGCTTCAAAGATTTGACTCTGTCATTTCTCTGTCAGCCATAGTACTTTCCACCTTGAAGTTACCCTTAGGTATTCTTTGGCAACATGACAGACCTTTACTATGGTCACACCTTCCCTGGAGCTCCTGCCATAAAATCACCAGTCTCAGCTCACAAGTTATAGCCTTAGTGGTGAGGCTCAGAGAACAAGCTAGATCCATCTTTAAAAAGGAACCTAACAACATAGTCATACTCTTTCATCAGGAAAAAATTGCCTTCCTCTTACAAACTTCTTTAGACTTCCAGATAATGATGGAGGGATTTACTGGGTCACTGTCTTCCCATCTCCCTCCTTCTAAACTACTTCAGACCCTAAAAGATTTTCCATTGACGGTGACCACTCATGCCTTTCCCTCAAGCAAACCCATTCCTATGGCCCCTTGTGCGTTTACAGGTGCCAACACTCATCATCTTGGCTACATTGTAATGGGATCTAATATAACAAATGATCAATTTGTCCAAAAGCACTCTAATTCTGTCCAAGTAGCTGAATTGACTGCATTTATCCTGGTGCTGGTAAGATACCAGACCATTCCCCTTAACATAATCTATGATTGCATATATGCTGTCAAGGTCTGCTCTTCCATTGCTTATTCCACATTTAGGCCTGGAGACTGTCCTGTTGATCAGCCTATGGCTACCCTGAAGGCTACCCTAGAAGTAAGAAATCATCGTGGTATATATTATGCACATTTGTTCCCATTCTGGGTTGCTTGGCTTCCTATAAGAGGGGAATGCCTCTATTGACAAACTTGTAAGTCAGCCTAAAGTCATGATGTCAGCTCTAGAACAAGCTAGAGCCTTACACCAGAGGTTTCACCTCTCAGCACATAGTCTTCGTCGCCTATTGCCTGAAATTTCAATCCAACAACGCAAACATCTGATTCATACATGGTCCTCCTGTCGCCCATTGTTACCATTGGGCCCACTTCAACCACAAGGAGTCAACCCCCATGGGATGACACCCAATTCCCTCCGCTAGATGGATGTCACTCGTAAATTTGTACATGTGATAATTGACACCTATTCCTCCCTGGTGTATGGTACTGTCCTCACAGCAGAAAAAGCGGCCCATGTGATTAAGGCTCTGAAGCAAGCAATGCTATTCATAGGTGTCTCATGGTCAATCAAAACAGACAATGGCCCAGCCTATGTCTCCTACAGATTGAAGGAATTTTTAACTTCCTGGGGAATTTCCCATACCAAAGGGATTCCTTTGACCCCCAGGGACAAGCAATCATTGAAAGGACCAATTGCACTCTAAAGAAGATGCTTCAGAAACTTGATTCTACTGAAAAGGACCCTTTGAGATTGTTGGATGCATTATTTACCCTTAAATATCTCACTTTTAACAAACAAGGTCTCAATACTTCAATCCGACATTGGGGTCTATTTACCTTCCCTATCCCCCTTCAGTATGATGGAAGGATCCCTTGAGCCTTCAGTGGAAGGGCCCAGACCCCCTGCTCACACAAATGCAACGCTATGCTTGTGTCCCCCCCCCACAGAGTCCAGATCCCAGCCAAATATTCGTCCAAGCCTCTTTTGAGAAGACAACATAACTCCCCACCTGAAGAAAGAAGCCCCTTCCAGGAGTAGCTAAATCAAAGCTAATATTGTCATTGACCCTTCTATTCTTCAAAAGGTGTGAAATAAATCATCAGCGCTGTTAGATCCATCCAATTGTATTATCTATCATAGGGCTTGGGGTTCTAAGCCTTCTTCTGATCCTTCTCTTTGTCAAATGTATAAAAAGACAACTAACCAAACTAGAAATTAAACAAACTCTCTTAGTTCATATCTTTAAAGAATCACAGGAACACAGGAAAATTCCCGCCATATGGATCACAGCCCTCAAGAACATGTAAGAAGTTTGCCCACTCCATCTTCACTGGAAACACAAGGCTTAACAGCTTTGGCTGACCCTAATCGCAAATCCCCTTCCCTTCTAACCCCACTCAACCTCATTACCACTTCTTTTAGGAGAGAACTCATCTTGGGGCACATTTACATGCCCTGGTTAGTCAATGACAGATAAGATGCTCTGAAAGATGGGCACAACCTAAGAGAGGCAAGTCCTGTTTTCTCCCCAAGTCACATGGGCTGATTAGTCAATAATGGGTAAGATGCTTTGAAAGGTGGGCACAACATAAGACAGGAACAGTCTCGTTTGTTCCCCCCTCATATGCACCATGTAGGAGTGTGGAAATCCAACGGAATGATTCTTCCCCATGAGGAGATTATCACAGATCCCTCCAGCATGCTTGCTTGTGGGCCACACAGGCCCTGCTGACCTTTCAAATAAAAGTAAAAAGGGGGAAATGTAGGAGCACTCTCCATACATTCAGAGCGCTCCCCTCCCCCTTTCCTATCATATGCTGATTAACTGCATGCCTGACACAGTGCTGCCCCATTGGCTGTAACCTCAGGGCCATGATTGGTCCGAGAAACGTTCATAAACTGTTACTCTTCCTGGAATAAATGGGTTCTGCATCTTGCTCTGGCAGAGCAGTCTTACCAATCCCCAGAGTCTGGGTGAAGTGACTCTGTGACCGTCCACCCCATACTTCGTCTCACAGTATCCCATACCATCCTTCCTTAGGACCCCATACCCTCATCCCCTGGAACCCTAATTCATTGGCAGACTCACCAAAGTCATGACATAAACAACAAGCATTGAGAAACACAGTTATAACAAATGTACTATGTAAATAAGAGAATGTGAGTATCAATCTTATCTGTGATAAACTGTAAGAGTTATGCAAAGTTCACATTGAAAATTAAAAATTGAAAGCTAAATACATGTGGAAATTTATACTGAAGTAAATTGACTGAAGAACAGTCAGTTTAGATAGAGAAATATGTGAAATGTTACACCCTCATTTGTAGTGATTTAAGGTTAGGGTTAGAAAATCATCATGAATATGAAGATATGTGTATATTCATAAGGTATTTTGAAACTATGAGGGAACACATAAATGAGTAGATAGAATACTAAAAAAGGATGAGTAAATTGAGAGTCTTATGAAATTATGTAACTCAGCATAGTTAGGATGAATCTCATGGATGGTATAAAGTGTTGTGTATGCAAATTGAAGATTGAAATTTAAAAATAGAATGCCAAATACACTTGAAAATATAAAATATGGTAACTTTATGAAAGAAAACTTAAGAATTGATTATGAGGTCGGTTCAATATTGTATCTACTTTGTACTGACTTCGGGTTAGTTTTATAAAATTAACCTGTATATGGAGATATAAGAAAATTTCTAACAATGTACTTTTGAAAACATGTGGGAAAACATACATGAATATATAAAATTCTACACAGGGATTAGTCAAGTGAGTGTCCTATTAAGATATATAATGTAAGTATGAGAATGTCAAGATGAATCTCATACATGGTACACAGTGATATATATGGAAATAGTACATTGATAATTAAAAATAAAATGTAATACACATTTAAAAACTATTTTGATATACCAGGATTTAAGGAAACTTAGGTTGTGAGAGAGAAATATTTAAAATTTTATATTACATTTTGTACTGACTTTTGGTTAGAGTTAGGGAATTTACTTCTGAAAATAGGTGGGAAAACCTAGATGAACTCATAGAATCTTACAAAAACATTTGTCAACAGATAGCCATATGAAAATACATCATGTAAATATGAGAAATCTTGGTTGAATCTCCTATATAATATAGTGCTCTGTATGCAAACATACATAAACATAAAAGTGAAATAGACTTGGAAATTTATATTGGTGTTTCTGAAATTAGGAAAATTTGGGACTGGTACAGAGAAAGTTAATTTTTTTATCAAATTTTGTACTGATTTATGGTAAGGATTTTGAGAAATATGAATATTTGTAAGAATATACTTCTGAAAATATGTGGAAAAACTTTCATGAATATATGGAACCCTACATAGGCATGAGTAATGTGAGAGTCATTTGAAAATGTATAATGTATATATGTGCAAGTCAGAATGAATCTTATATTGCATATACAGTTGAAGCCAGAATTAGACAGTCAGTGTATATAGAATAGTTGGGTCAGAATAAAAACAAAATGGCAAATTGAGTCTGGAAAGTTTGGAAAGCTATTGAAATGTTTATGCCTATAAAGCCCTCCTCCTACCTTTTTTTTGTAAAATGCCCCTGCTGCCACCTGTTGCTAATGAGTTTCTTCCCAGAAACAGGTTTATTGTGCCCCTGCCTTTTCAACTAACTGCACCTGGACCCTCTTCTATATTTATTAGCTTTATGCCTATTGTCCATCTCACCAAACCTATCTGGGCCTATCCAAATAAGCAGAAATGAGAGATAAAATTAAGAGGAGAACTGAAAGAGCATAGGACAAATAAAAATGGAATGCACATGTACTTCTTGGGATTCAATACCAACTCTGGCCCTCTTCTCCTTTCTGAGAGAAGTATAATTTACCCCTTCTAAATAAGCCTGGCTTCAATGTTATTCTCCCTCTGGTTCTATAATATTATAATTCAGCATGTGAAGAAACAATGCATCACAGGTAACTATTGTTGCATATAGAAATGGAACATTGAAAATTAAAAGGAACATACAAAATATACTGTAAAATTCTTATTGGTGTTCCTGGATTTAAGAAAAAATGGAATTATTTACAAATAAAGTATAAAACCAAATATTGTATTGACTTAGGGTTAGGATTAGAGAATTAACATGAACATAGAAAAATATAAATGTTACAGGATATGTACTTCTGAAAATATGTAGTAATGCATACATGAATATATAAAATTCTACACAGGGATGAGTCACACAGAATTATAACAAATATATTACATAAATATGAGAACATGAGTATGAATCTCTATATGATAAAGTATTAGTGATATTAAAATTTCACATTGAAAATAAAAAATTGAAAGCTATTTAGCTTGGAAATTTATATGATATTACATGGAATGAAGAAAGTTGTTTTAGATACAGAAATAGTTTAAATATTACACTCATTTTTACTGACTTAAACAGGGTTAGAGAATTAACAATATTTTGGAGATACATTTATATTCCTAAGGACTTCTGAAAATATGAGCAAAAACATACATGAATACAAAGACTACTAAACAGGGATTAGTACATTGAGAGTCATATGAAAATATATTATGCAAATCATTGGTAGTTAGGATGAATCATATGTATGGTAAAAAGTGTTGTGTATGCAAATTGATATTGAAAATTGAAAATAGAATGCAAAATACAATTGAAAATGTATAATATGGTAGCTGGATGAACGAAAACATAGGTATTGATTCTGAAGTAGTTCTAAAATTGTATTCAATTTGTACTGTCTTAGGTACATGTATGTAAAGATATAGAAAAATGTATGTAAAGATATAGAAAGATATAGAAAAATGTATGTAAAGATATAGAAAAATTCCTAAAAATGTACCTCTGGTGGGGCTGAGATTGTAGCTCAGAGGTAGAGCGCTTGCCTAGCATGCGTGAGGCCCTGGGTTCGATCCTCAGCACCATATACAAAGCAATAAAATAAAGACATTGTGTTCATCTACAACTAAAAAAAAAAAATCTAAAAAAAAATGTACCTCTGACAATATGTGGGAAAACATATATGAATTTATAAAATTCTATAGAGGATTTCATCAAGCAAGTGTCATATAAAAACATTATGTAAATATGAGAATGTCAGGAAGAATTTCATAAGGCTATACCGTGATACTTATGATACTTATGATATAACTTATCATGGTAAGTTATGATACTTATTTTAATTTTACAGTAAAAATTGAAAATGAAAGGTGATACACATTTAAAAAAATATTTTTGCTGTACCTAGATTTATGCATAAAATGCAACAGTGAAATATGTAAACAGAAAGTGAAATAGAATTGAAAATTCACAGTAGAGTACAGAGAAATAAGAAAATTTAGGAAAAGTACAAATGTATGTAAAATTTCTATCAAATTTTATACAGACATAGATTGAGTGTGAGAGAATTCAACTGAGTTTGGACAATTATAAATATTCATAAAAATGTAATTCTGAGAATATGTGAAAAACCATATATGAATAGATAGAATCCTACATAGGCATAAGTAAAGTGAGAGTAATTGGAAATGTATTATGTCAATAAGTAAAAATCAGAATGTATCTCATTTTGAGTATATATTTGAAGTAAGAATGAGAAAGAGTCAATGTAGATAGATAAGTTGAGTCAGAATAAAAACAAAAAGCCAAATTCAGTCTGGAACATTGCGGAGCTCTTGAAATGTTCATAGATTCTGAGGCCTTCTTCCAAACTTTCATTACAAACTTACCCAGGTGCCATGTGTTGCTAATGATTGCCTTCCCAGAAAGATGTTAATTAAGCACCTGGACGCCCAATTGCCTGCACCTGGACCCTATGCTCTATCAGCTGGATGCCAATTGACCATCTCAAAATGCCTAAAATGGGCCTGTTCATATAAGCAGTAATAAGAGCTAAGATGAAGTAAAGAAAAGAACAAAGAGAGCATAGGACATATAAAAAGGGAATACACATGTACTTTTTGGGACCAGATGCCACCTATGGCCCTCTCCTCAACCCCAGAGAAGTCTATATGACCATTTTTTAATATACCCAGCTTCAATGTTTTACTCGCTATGCTTCTCTAATGTTTTACTCGCTATGCTTCTCTAATGTGAAGAAACAATACATCACAGGTAACTATTGTTGCATATAATTCATCATGAGAGGAAAGCTCACTCGTCCTAAGTCAGTGGTGGTTATTCATAGCTATAGAAATGGAATAGTGAATATTGAAAAGAAGAGGCAAAATACACTGTAAAATGTGTATGAATGTACCTGGATTTAAGAAAAGATGGAGTTATGCACGATGAAGGCAAATTATAAAATTAATAACTGTCCTGATTGCCAGTTGCTTTAGAGAATTAACATAAATGTGAAATAATATAAATAATCATGACTGTATACATCTGAAAATGTTATAATGCATAAGTAAATATATAAAATCCTGTACAAATACGAGTCACAGAGAGCCATAACAAATGTGTTGATAAATATGATATGAATTTGAACCTTATATAGGATAAACTGAGAGGGAAATGAATATTTCAGTGTGAAAAGGAAAAATTCAAAGTTAAATACACTTGTAAGTTTTCTTGGGGTACATAGAATAAAGAAAGATGATTGACATACAGAACTGTGTGAAATGGAGAGTCTGTAGACCAGCAGAAGCCACAGAGGGCCCTGATCTGCCCTAGGAACCTCCATGGCTGTGCAGCCAAAGGGAGACCAGGGATTGCTACCTGCTAGCCACTGGGGAGTTCAAATTCAGGATAAGAATCACTCCAGAGACCCCAGTGGAAGCAGCCCTGCCCAAGGGTGGCCTGGGCCTGCCTCAGTTCTGCTCAAGAATTCCTGTGTATTGGCAGGGGCTCCTAGTCGCTAGCCACAGAGGAATGCATACCCAGTGTTAGAGTCGCCTGCAGGGATCCCAGCATGAAGTGGGAGCCCAAGACCAGGGGCTCCTAGTCGCTAGCCACAGAGGAATGCATACCCAGTGTTAGAGTCGCCTGCAGGGATCCCAGCATGAAGTGGGAGCCCAAGTGCGCTCTGGGCCCTCCTCAGTTCTGCTGCAGAGTTCCTGTGGTCAGGTGAGACAGGAGGCCCTAAACCATCCTTAGGGAATGCCAGGGGTGCCCAATTGAAAGCAGACGAGAGCCTGCTAGCCTCCAGCCCGAGGGGAGCTTATACTCACCTTAAGGGTTGCACACAGACTCTCCTGCTTGTGACCCTGCCTAAGTGAGACCTGGGCCTGCCTCCAATTCCACTCTAGAGTTCCTGTTCACCAGCAGGTGTGGAAGGGAGGGGCAAAACTGCCCTCAGGGGCTGTGTCAGGAGCCCAGGCAAGGCCACACCCACTGCCCTCTAGAGTACATTCACTACCTCCGCCACCAAATTTAGTGCCCATCTGAGGACACTTGGAAAACAGAAGTAGCTGCAAGGTGAGACACAGGTAATCTGGTGTGTCAATACAAGATTATAGGATAGAAGCCAGAGTACCTCAGATTGCTATTCAAGAAGGGAAGATACACAATCAAAATGAAAAAACAAAGGAAGAATATACCCCAAATAAACCTAGATACCACTGTAGCAGAATCTATTGACAGCACAGTTCAAATGTCAGAGAAAGAATGCAGAATGTACATCATTAAAATGATCAGAGAACTACAGAATGACATAAGTGAACAATTACAGGCAAAAATTGATAAATCCAACAAATAAATAGGACAACAAATAAAGGCAACCATCAATCATTCTAAAAAAAAGATGAGAGCACTTACAAGCAGCAAAAGATTACTTTAAGACCTAGAAATTGTGAAAAAAAAAAATCAGAAATACTTGAAATGAAGGAAACAATGAACCATAAAAAAGACTCAAGAGAAAGCATCACTAGCAGACTAGAAACACCTGGAAGACAGAATCTCGAGTAATGAAGACAAGATATACAATCTTGAAGATAAACTTGATCATACAGTGAAAATATTAAAAAAACATGAACAGAATGTACAAGAAAGAAGGGACAGCATCAAAAGATCAAATTAAAGATTTATTGGGATAAAAGTCAAGGATATCCAAACAAAAGGAATGCACAAACCCTTCAAAGAAATAATGTCATAAAATTTTCAAAATATGAAAAATAAAATAAAAAAGCTTGAATGTTACTAGCTTCAACAGTACTCTTCCTAGAGCACGTTGAATACTGTGTTCTCTCTGGGCTGGAAACGGATAAACTGCGCTTCCAAATTGCTGCCTGAGAAGTGACTGCCAGTTCAGAACCAAAGCGGTTTAGTCTAGCAGCTTCAACTCCCAGGCAGTCACCCTTTTCTCAAGGGAACACTGAGTTCAGTTCCCCTAAGAAGTAGCACTCGTTGCCTAGGCTTCTCTGCAGTGCTGGATCTCCTCACAGTTTGACGTTTCTGGCCCCTTTAGAGCGACCCTCTGGCGCATTGGAAATGCAAAAGATGAGATTTCTGGCCACGTTTTACAAGAGAATTTCAATGAAACTTTGGGCAGTTGATCCCCCCACCAGTCACACTTTCCCCAAGCTTTGGCAATGCTAGCCTCAACAGTTCCCTTCCTAGAGCACGTTGAATAGTGTGTTCTCTCTGGGCTGGCAACGGATAAACTGCGCTTCCACATTGTTGCCTGAGAAGTGACTGCATGTAACTCAGGCTTCCCTGCGGTGCTGGATTGCCTCACAGTAAGAAGGTTCTGGCCTCCCTTAGTGGGCCAATCTAGCCTAGCTGAAATGGGCAGGAACGAGAGCTTTCTGACAAATTTTTAGAAAAACTTTCAATGACATTTTGGTCAATAGGTCCCACAACCAGTCCCTCTTTGTGTCTAACGTTGGTGTTTCTAGCTTCAACAGTTCCCTTCTTACAGCTCGTTGAATTGTGTGCTTTCTCTGTGCTAGATAAGGCTGAACTTCACTTCCAAACTGCTGCCTGAGAAGTGACTGCCAGTTCAGAACCAAAGCGGTTTAGTCTAGCAGCTTCAACTTCCAGGCAGTCACCCTTTTCTCAAGGGAACACTGAGTTCAGTTCCCCTAAGAAGTAGCACTCGTTGCCTAGGCTTCTCTGCAGTGCCGGATCTTCTCAGAGTTTGACGTTTCTGGCCCCTTGAAAGCGACCCTCCGGCCTATTGGAAATGGCAAAGAATGAGATGTCCTGCCAAGTTCAACAACAGAATTTCAATGAAATTTGGACAGTTCATCCCCCTACCAGTCACACTTTCCCCAAGCTTGGTGTTACTAGCCTCAACAGTTCCCTTCCTAGAGCACGTTGAATACTGTGTTCTCTCTGGGCTGGCAACGGATAAACTGCGCTTCCAAATTGCTGCCTGAGAAGTGACTGCCTGTAACTCAGGCTTCCCTGCGGTGCTGGATTCCCTCACAGTTAGAAGGTTCTGGCCTCCCTTTAGTGGGCCAATCTAGCCTAGCTGAAATGGGCAGGAACGAGAGCTTTCTGACAAATTTTTAGAAAAACTTTCAATGACATTTTGGTCAATAGGTCCCACAACCAGTTTCCCGTTGCCCCCGAACGTTGGTGTTTCTAAATTCAACACTCTCTTTCTAGAGCACATTGAATATTTTGTTTTCTTTGTTCTATATAGGGCTGACCTGCCCTTGCAATTTTATCCCCTAGAAGTGACGAGCACTTCTGACCTATCCAAGACCTACCTTTAGACCTGGGCCTATCCTAAACACTAACCTCTAATATTAACCCTAACTTTAACTCTTACAATTTCCCTAACATAACCCTAAATCTTACCCAAACCCTAACAACCTAATCGTAACACTAATCCAAACCCAACTCTTAACCATAACCCATAATCCCTAAATTTAAATTTTAAACCTAACCTGTAACATGGAATCCTAACCCTAACCCTAAACATAACCCTAACCCTAATCCTAACCTTAACACCTAATTCCAAATCTAACCCTAAACCTAACTCTAACCCTCAACCCAAATCTTAACCTCTAAACCTAACCTAAACCAAAGCCTAACCGAAACCCTAAACCCAAATTCTAACCCTACATTGAACCATAATCTCTAATCCTAACCCTCACACTAACCTTTAAACCGAACATTAACCCTTAACCATAACTCTAACCGTAGCCCTAAAGCCTAACCCTAACCCCTAATGCTAAACCCAACACTAACCCTAACTGTAACCCTAAACCTCACCCCTAACCATAACCCTGACCCTAACCCTAACTCTAAAACTAACCCTAACCCTAACCCTAACTCTAAATCTAACCCTAACCCTAACCCTCACCCTAATCCTAACAACCTTAAACCTATCCCTATCCCTAACCTTAACACCCTAAACCTTACCATAAACCTATCCCTAACACCAAAACCCTAACGGTAAATCTAATTTCCAACCCTAAATCTTATACTAAACCTAACAACTAACCCTAACCATAACGCGAACCCTAACACTCTAAAACTAACACTAAACATAAGCCTACGACTCTAACGCTAATCCTAACCCTAACCCTAAACTCTAATCCTAAGCCTAACACTAAAATTAACCCTTAACCCAAAACCTAACCTTTAACCCTAACACTAACAATAACCCTAAAACCAAACACTAACCGTAATCCTAACCCAACCCTAAACCAACACCAACCCCAACTCTAATTCTAACACTAACAGTAATCCTAATCCTAACCCAAACTCTAACCTCAAAACCTAACACTAACCTAATACTAAACCTAGACTCTAAACCTAACCTTCAACCAAACCGTAACCATAAACCCTAACCCTACACTCTACACACTAAACCCTAAACCTAACCCTAACACTAATACTAACCCTAATCCCTAATCCTAACCCTAACCCTAACCCAAATCCCTAACCATGAATTCTAACCCTAATCCTAACCGAAACCCTAACAACTAACAATAACCCCTAAAGCTAACCCCTAACCCTAACCCTAACACTAACCCTAAACCCTAAAAGTAAACCAAACACTAAACCTACCTTAAACATAACCCTAACCCTAACCCTAATCCTAACCCTAAACTTAACCCTCTAAACCTAATCCTAACCCTAACCCTAAACCCTAAACTTAATCTTAACCCTAACCTCTTAACCTAATCATAACCCTAAACTCTAACCCTAAACCTAAACCCTAAACATAACCCTAACAGTAACCCACACTCTAAACCTTAAAATGTAAACCAAAACCCTAATCCTAACACTAGCGCTAACCCTAAACCTTACCCCTAACCCTAACCTTAACCGTAACCCTAACCTTAACACTAATCCCTATACCTAACCATAACCCTAATCCTAACCCCTAATCACTAACCCCTAATCTTAACACTAACATTAACCCTAACTTCTAACCCTTAACTCCTAACCCATAACTCTTAACCCTAAACCTAACCCTAAGACTAATCCTCAAACTAATGCTAAACCCTAACCCTAAACCTAATCCTAACCCTAACCCTAACCCTAACCCTATCCCCTAACCCTAATCCAAACCCTAACACTAACCCTAACCCTCATCCCTGAACCCTAACCCTAACCCTAAAACTACCCTAACCCTAACCATAACCCTAACACCGAAACTTAACCCTAACCCTAACCCAAACACTAACCCTAAACCTACACCCGAACCCCTAACCCTAATTCTAACTCTAACCCTAACATTAACCGTAAAACCTAAACCTAACCCTAACACTAACCCTAAGACCAACCCTAACCCCTAATCCTAACCCCTAATCTAACCCCTAACCCTAACCATAACCCTAAAAATTACCCTAACCCTAACCCCTAAACCCTCACCCTCACCCTAACCCTAACCCTAACCCAACCTCTAAACCTATCCCTAAATCTAACCACTAAAACTAACCCTGAACCTAACCCTATCCCTAAATCCTAAACCTAACCCTAACCCTAACCCCGAACCCTAACGCTAACCCCTAACCTTAACTCTATTACCATTCTAAACCTAAACCTAACCTTAACCCTAACTGTAACCCTTACCCTAACCCATAACTCTAACCCTAACCTTTAACCCTAACCCCGAACCCAAACCCTAACCCAACCCAAACGATAAACCTAACCCAAATCTAGCCATATATCTAACCATAAACCTAACCCTATAAACTAAACCGAAAACCCTAACCCTAACCATAAGCCCCTAACCCAAACCCTAAAACTAACCCCTAACCCTAACACTAATCCTAACACTAACCCTATCCCGAATAATAAAACTAACCCCCTTACCGTAACCCTAATCCTAACCCCTAACCCTAACCCTAACCCCTAACACCTAACCCCTCACACAAACCCTAATCCTAACCCTAACCCTAAACCTTAACCCTGAACCAAACCGTAACACTACCCTAACAATAACCCTAACCCTAACCCTCACCCGGACACCTAAACCTAACTCTAAGCCAAATCTTAAACCTAACACTAACCCTAACTCTAATCATAACACTAAACCTAAACCTAACCTAACCCTGAACCTAAACCTAACCCCTAAGCCCTAACATTATAACCTAACCCTAACCCTAATCCTAACCCAAACCCTAACCCATAATTCCTAACCCTAACCCTAACCCTAACACTAACTTTACCCTAAACCTACGCCTAACACTAACCCTAACCCTAACCCCTAACTTCAAATCTAACCTTAACCTAACCTCTAAACCTAACCATAATCAAAACCCTAACTCTAACCCCTAACTACTAACCATAACCTTAACCCTAACATTACTCTAAGACTAACACTAACCCTAACCAGAACCCTAACGATAACCACAAAAATAACCCTAACAAGAACCACTAAATCCAACCCTAACCCTAAACCTAAACCCAACCCTAACACTAAACCTAACTCTAAACCTAACCCTAACCCTAACCCTAAACCCTAAACCCTAACCCTATCACTAATCTTAACCCTAATCTCCAATCGTAATACTAACCCTAACCCAAATGCCTAACCCTAACTTATAAACATAACCCTAACCCAAACCCTGACCCCAAAAGACTAACCCCTAAACTAACTCCTAACCCTAACTCTCACCCTAACAAACAACCAGAACGCTATTCCTAAACCGAATCCTAACTTTACCCTAACCCAAACACTAACACTAACCCTAACCCCTAAACACTAACCCAAACCCTAAACTTACCATAACCCTATTCCTAACCCTAACACTAACCCCTAACCCTAACGCAAACACTAACCCTAAAACTACACCATAACAAATAACCCTAACCCTAACCCTAACCCCTAATCCTAACACTAACCTTAAATCTAAACCTTAAAATGTAAACCCTAACCTTAACCCTAACGATAACACTAAACCTTACCCCTAGCAGTAACCTAGCCCTTTCCCTAAACCTAACACTAACACTAACACTAACGCTAACCCTAAACCTTACCCCTAACACTAACCCTAACCCGAACCCAAACCTAACCCTAACCCTAACCCTAACCCTAACTCTAATCCCTAATCGTAACCCTAACCCTAACCCAAACGCCTAAACTAACTTCTGACCCTAAACCTAACCCTAACCCTAACCACTAACTTTTAACCTTAACACTAACCTTAACACTAATCCCTAAACCCTAACCCCTACCCCCTAACCCCTAACCCTAACCCTAACCCTAACTCTAACCCTAACCCGAACCCAAACCCTGACCTCTAACCACTAACCCCTAAAGCTAACCACTAACCATAACCATAACCCTAACACAAAACCTAAGTTCTCACCCTAAACCGAACACTAACCCTACACTAACCATAACCCTAACCCTAACCCTAACACCTAAACCTAACTCTAACCGTAATCCTTACCCTAACCCTAACCCTCACCCCTAAACCCTAACCCCAACCCTAACCCTAAACCTACACTAACCCTAACACTTATCCTTACCCTAACCCATAAACCT
>CM053401.1:134385684-134421781 GCA_028644305.1 Xerus rutilus | reverse complement strand
TGTGCAAAGTTAGAAAAATTATGATTGTAACAATTTTTTTTCTATTTGCCTCAACAAATGTTTTCAGTGAAGTGTGTACAGCTTCTGAAAATTTGTTTTTTTCTGTTATGTTTGATAACATGTATTAAAATGCAACTTTTGAGAAAAACTTAAAAAATTAAAAATTTTTAAAAAATAAAAAATAAAAACTCCCAATCATAAAATAAATAAATAAATAAATAAATAAATAAATTGTTCTTATATGTAGTAAAAATAATGCTTTGATTTGGAGCATGGGGCATTTACACAAAAATACTTTATGATACATGGTATTGAGACACTGGCCTTTAACTCCACTGGCCTTTAGGGATCTTTCTTATATCCTTTGTATGTTTTATTAATTCATTGCAACAACAAATATTTATTGTTCAGACACTGCTGTAGGTGCTTTGAATTCAACAAAGAACAAAAATGGACAACACATTTCTGCCTTTTGGAAGCTAACATTTATCTGAGAAACAGGAAATAAAAAATCATATAATGTTATGTGAAATGTTTGGAAAAAAAGTGTTATTGAAATAAAAAAAGGAGTAAGAGAAATCTGGAATGACCTCTAATGGTAGGAATTAAATGAGACTCATAAGTCATAAAGTAATATTTCAATAAGAAATGAAAGAAACTGCAAGGCCCTCTGCAGTGCAAAATTTATGATGAACTGGGTGGTGAGTACAAAGCCCTGTTGCTGCACAGTGTTCTCAACTGCCAAAAAATTACCTTGAAATACTGCATTTAAGGTCAAGCATGGAGGTACACATCTGTAATCTCAGTGGCTTCAGAGGCTGAGATAGAAGGATCACAAGTTCAAGGCCAGCCTCAGCAACTTAGTGAGCCCCTAAGCAACTCATCAAGACCTTACCTCTAAATAAAATATTAAAAAGGCTAGGAATATGACTCAGTGGTAAAGCATCCCTGGCTTCACTTCCTGGAAAAGAAGAAAATTAAAGAAGAAAAAAAAACTGTATTAACAGTTATACATGTTTATAAATTTCATGTAGAATAGTGTGTTTTAGAGGTGGTTAAAGGCCTATGTAAGCCTATTTTTTTTAATGTAATGTTTATATGCTTAAAATGAACTGGAAAACAAGCTCTCTATTATTTTCACAATCAATAATTATAGGGCTTTGTGGAGGTAGTGGTGGTGGTGGCAATGGTACATGTGATTTCAACAGCATCCCCTTTTTGAAAAAGTGCTGCCCACAGTCTGATTCTTTTACAATTTGTTCTCACAACATTCCAACCTCCTAAATGTTGGAGTCTGCTGGAGCAGTGGTTTTCAAAATGTGGTCTCCAGTCCAGCAGAATCAGCATCACATGATGGCTGTGAATGCACATCCATGGAACTCAGATGTCTGTATGTTTCCGAAGGTAGAGAGACATTGCCTTAAGTCAGCGCAAACCAACTTAGAGCACTGGTCCTAGGAGAAAGGAGAAAGACTTGGGGCAATCTCCAGAGTGTGCCTCCAGTGGGACAGACATAATATCCTCGTGTTGGTGATCATTTCTAAAGAGTCTGTGCCTGAGCACATTTAAAGAGTAGGTGTTAGGATTATTGAATGGTGTCAGGAACCAGGGTTTAAAGTTAAGCCTGGTTTTAATCACAGCACTTTCCCTTGTTGATCCTGTTATAGAGTGTGGGGTTGTGCTCTTTCTCTCGTAACTTTGAAGGATAAAATTCATGTACACAAAGGTGAGAGCAAAGCAACAGAATTTATTAGAATAATAGAAATAAATCAGAGGTCATAAAGAGGAAGGGGTCCCAAGAGAAGATAAAAAGAGTGGCTATCGTCTAGGTGTTTGCATACATCTATAGGTTTAAGGAAGTCATCTTCATGCCCAATACTGGGAGACATTCAATGTCTATTAGGTATTCATGCATTTTTAATCCAATCAAAATATTAATCAGATATCTTTTCCTTCTGAGGCATGCACCCCAGTCACATAGGTCCTGATTTTAAAATAGCCTTTTTTGTAAGTTTTTCAGCAAATATCTACAGATGCTGTTTGTGATCCAGTGCCCAGATCCAGTGATCCAGTGGCCATCTTTCTGTCCTCCCAGCATTATCTCTTCTTCCTGAATTAACACTGAACTTGGGCAATGCCAGGTCAGGGATATGACAGTACCCAGGATACTTCACTGTGAATGTAGTCATAAATGCCTCTGGAAAACTGAGGAGCTCTGTGTCTGCATTATTAGCTGTCAGTCTGGGGCATAAGCAGTCCTGGAGGAAATAAAATCCTACACTACCTTGCCTCAGCTATGCTACTAAAGTCACTATGGGCCATTTGAGGCAGTAGTACCTGTTTATAGAGTCGATCCAGGTCAGGATTGAAGAGTCAGAAAGCATGGGAGCATCCCAGGATAAAGCCAGAGATCCTACCCCTCCTCCACATTTTCCTGCATTTACCTCCAACATAGTTTTCATAGGCATGCATGGAGCATGTGCCATGTTTCAGTGCACTGCATGAGATTCATTACTGCCAACCTCACTCAGTAGGTGCATAAGGCCCATGTAATTGTTACATCGTTTTTGCTTTCCAGAGAAGAAAATGGGCAGAGGATTTGCTACATGTCTACTTATACAGTAAAACAGCATGTCTCTTCCTATTGCTACTCTTTAAGTCATCTCCATCTTTGGCCTTGACTTTCTCTTCTGAATATGGAGTTAATGTTGCATGGCCTTTCCTAGCTGAGGGTTGTGATTCCTTCCTGGGAGTGATGAGACAGGAGTTCCTTTACTTCTTGTGGTGTACTTACATCTAGGGTGACTTTCCAGGGCAACATCTGGAATATCCATCAGCCCAAACTATCAGCAGAAGATTTTGGCTGGTTTCCCCTCTGTAGGTGGAGGCTCCTTTCCTGAATTTGAGACAATTTTTAGCCCTTGGTCCTTGAAACGACTTTGTCCAGATTGGTAGGGGCACCCTGAACACTGTCAGCAGCATTCACATTGTCAGAAGGCACATGGTACTTCTCACCAGATTCCATATCCTTCTCACATGGATCCCAGAAGCCAGTCTGACTATACCTCACAGCCTGTCTTGCAGCACCACCTCTCTGGAATTATCTGGAGGGTTGGTACTGGTGGTAGTTGTTGTCCTCTCTTACCTAGAAGGTAAGAGGGATATTCTAACCAAAGAAAACCTTAGAAACCACTAGCATTTACCAAAATGGGAGGGGGCATCCCTGGGAGGTGCTTGAAATGCTGTCATTGGAAGTGTTCAGGTACAACCTGGTGAATGCTCTGAAATAGGGTTCAAAAAAGTGGTACCTGAGGGCTATATCCAGCCTGCACACACTCTCTTTTCTTGGCAAATAGAATTATATCAGAACTCAGTTATCACCATTCATTTGTAGCCTGAATGAATAGTAGATTTGAAGTCCATTTATGTCACATAACCCAAAATACTGACACTTGGTGATTTATAGAAAATGTTTGCTAGCCACTGCTCTAGAATAGCACCATTCAGTATTTTTTGCTTTTGTGTAAATGTATTCTGTCAATTGAGTCTAATCCAGTAGCTTCTAGCAAGTGAAAATTTGGCATGTATTTCCTAAAACTAAGGAACTGAGTTTGTGCTTTTGATAGCTTGCATGGCCAATGGACTCCATATTGGATATCATCTGTCTAGGAAACAAAAGCAAAAAATGTATATTGGGTCACTTTAGTGGTTCCAAATATCAGCTATCCTCACCATCTTACTCATTCACAAAGATTTGCTTTTTTATTGGTTTTTCCTTTTTAAAGTAAAGAAAGTATAATCTGACATGAGGAGAATGTGGTGGTTGATTTCTTTACTATCGTTGATAATGTGATTATCTTTGAAGAAACAGGTGCTATCTAGAGAAAGCACTGAGTATTTACAGGTGCTTCCTGTTTGCTAAAATTGCCTGGATAATAAATGGGGGATTTATATGGCGTGTTGTGTGTTTGGGTCTACACTGGGCTATACCAGAGGGATGACACGCCATGCCAGGGCAGACTATCATTCAAGAATAATAAGAGATTCCAAAAAGGGAGGTGAATGGCAGGTAGTAGTGGGCATTAGTATCCATAGCGCATCCCAGAGAAAGTGAAGTATGGTTTTACAGAGGGCTCCAGGAGGCCAGGGCTAAGAGACTGAGGGAAATATGCCAAAATACAGCTACAGAGATTCGTTGGACCCTGTGCAGAAAAGCACTGCCCTGCTCCCCAAACACAGCCCTACCCACTCTCATTTTAAAACTAAACATCTCTTGTAGTTTTTCTGAATCAGAAATTGGGCATGTCTAGCTGGGTGGTTCTTGCTCAAGGTCCACATGAGCTTGCATTCATCTCAAGGAAGATTTACTTCCAAGCTCATGCATGATGGTGCAGGCAGCCTCAGCTCCTCAATGACTGCTAGGCAGAGACTTTATTATTTTCCTTGTGATGCACTGCACAGTTATGGTCATAACATGGTATGCCAATTCTTTCATGGGGAAAACCCTTTTTGTAGCAATGTACCACCATTATTGATGTATGCTCTTGGCCACACAAAACAACCTTCGTACAATATGGAAAGGGAATATACATGAGAGTATCAAAAAGCAGGGGTCATTTTGAATGATCTTCAACCTTGGAACCACAGCAGTTATTATAAGGAACTTGGATTTTATATTTCAAGGTTTCAGTAGGGGAGTGTTATAATGTAATTCATATTTTTAAAACACTCAATTTAATATTTTTTAAATTACATCTCAGAGAGGTCTTTTTAAATTTTTCTACCAATCCCCCAAGGTGAGATTGTTGTAGATAATGGACACTGAGGCTGAGGGGGCTTGGCATGTGCTGGGACTTGGCAGAGATAAGGTTTGAAAATAGGCCTTAATTCCAACAACTAATTCCTACCTGATGACATTCTTTTCTGTAAATATTAGGTTGGAGGGTGGACAAAAAGAAAGAAGAAAGAGTAGATACAAGGTAATTGTAGTAGTCCTAAATAAGAGAGAATAAGAATTTTATCTGGTTAAATAATAATTATAGATATATTTTGAGTATATGTTAGGTGTACCTAAGAGGATGCACTTGTTAGTCAACACTAAATACCAGTGCAGGTAATATCCAGCCTTAATGGAGGTGTTTGTAACTTGTCCATCTCTTGTTCTTGTTATTTGTGAATGATTATGAAAGAAAGTATTTTAACAAATCTAAACAATGAAACTTTTAATTACAAGAGAATAGTAAATGCTTTATTGTTAGTACCCATACTCTCAACCTAAATTATACTATGTCATAAATAAATCACAGGCAGGGCTAAGAAATAATTTTTCCATTTTTTTCTCTTCTGGCCTCTGCACAGACCACAGGGACAGGAGCAGCTTTTCCTGTGATATGTCTAAGAGTTGGGGCTTCTGATGCATGCATGCACCAACTGTGGCAGTTTTGCTGGCAGTGGATTTCCCCATGGGGGCCTCTGTGGATCATAGTTGTTGCAGTTCTTGTCAGGCCCACAAATGCAGTCCAGATACAACCCAAACACTTGATGTTGTGTATTGTTTCCCCACTCAGGTGGTCTTCCATGCCTGGCACATTTCTTGATTCAGAGGAACTAACTGTGAATTTGCTTACATTAAGGTGCTATTCCTAATTATACTGCGACCATTAAAGTCCGACTTCTCTAACACATCAGTGTCCCAAAGCTATATTTTTGTCCTTTGTTTCTTTTTCTATTTGTTTTCTTTTTTAGTACTGAGAATTGAACCCAAGGGCACTTAAATACTGAGCTACATACCCATCCACTTTTTAGAATTTTATTTAGAGACAGGGTCTCACTAAGTTGCTTAGGACCTCACTAAGGTGCTGAGGCTGACTTGAACTTCTGAACCTCCTGCCTCTGCCTCCTGAGCCTCTGATTATAGGCATGTGCAATCATACCCAGATCTTTCTTTCTTTCCTTATCTGCCAACAAGGCTATCCACTTTGCTGGTGCTCAGGCTGGTGCTTCTTTAACTTATTTATTACATTCCAGTTTCTTACCTCATGTGTTCCTATAATTGAACAGTGCAGAATTAAGTTTTAGTGAGTTCCCTTTTGTTACCCACCTTGCCGAGAAGCTGTCTTCTCACATTGGTATTCCCATGCTGAGAGACTTCTGTGTGCTTCTTTCATCTAACTGCCATCTTCCTTCTCATGTTAATCTTTCTGAGTGTATATTTTAACTATGTGTCAAGGCTTTTGGAATAGAGTTAGTTGGTTTCTGCTTTGTGATCTGGGGTACACTGAATGTACTCCTATTGCATACACTGCTGTGACTTCACAGGAGGCAGGGTGAACTTTATCAGGTCCACCAGCATTTGCCACATTCCAACTGGTGGCTGCTCAATATATTTCCCTTGTTCTCAGGGAGCTGGCAAGAACTAGGATGTGGGTGAGATGCCCTGGGGCAGTCACAGGAGGAACACAGGGCTAGGCAGAACCAACCCATCCCTGCCAAAGAATGGGTGATTCAGGTATCTTGGGAAATTGAATCTTTGAGTGTCTACCTGAGGTGTCTGTCCCTGCCTTCACAGGCCTGAGACAGTAGACCAGCAACACAGGAATTCAGTACCCTCCTGGTGTTGACCTTAGTGCTTCAGGTCACAGATTAATTTGCCTGACCCTAGGAGGTTATCTGAACCCCATTCAGTGGTCAGGATGGTACAGAGGCATTGGATACAAAGCAGGCTGTGTGTCCAGGTCAAGGCAGTGGGGATAATAGGGAGTTCTAGGGAGGCTAAGGCTGGCTGCACCCAGACATCTGGTGATGGCTCTTTGCTGTGCTAGTTGCCCATGCATGTTGCTCTGGTGGTTCAACCATATCTGAGGTCTCTAGAGGTTATCTGCTAGTTTCTGTGCCTTGGCTCACTGGCCCTGGACCTACACAAACCCCTTTCCCCAACCTTCTACCTTTCATCAGACAGCACTATCTTATACTTCTTTGGACCAAGGAGAGCCATATGAGCACAGATGGCAGCTGGCCCAATGCAGTCTAAAAGACCCCTGAGGCTAAAGGCCACTAAATTGGACAGGCAGAACTTCCTCAGGTTTTGTGAGGGTCACAGAGGTCTGGGCACTGGGCTAGGGGCCAAAGGACAGCCCTTGTGCCTAGTGGCACTGGTAGTGAGGTGCATCATTTGTTAGCCTACTGTGTCCCATGCTCTTCTTAGTTCTGTCTTCTGCAGCCCACATCTGCTTCCCACAAATTTTACAGGTCCTTCTCTGGCCAGCCACTGCCTCTGCTTGAGACTTAGGTACACATCCATGTGAATATGTCACCCAGTGTCTACTTGGGGCTCATTACTCTGTCTGCTACCTGGCATACATGCTGCCCTGTACAGTCCCAAATGCAGGGCAGGTTCCCAGCCCAAAGTCTTGAAGTCTCTGTGCTGCCTTGAACTGCTCCAGTCAAGTGTCAGGAAGGGACTTTGCCAGACATAATCTGCCCTTTATGCATTTGGCCATGGGCCACAGCCTCCATGATCCCACTGATGGTGATGAATGGGGTCTGCTCCCACTCTAGCATACTCAGTCTGTCAACTGGATCACACTGCCCTCTGCAGCTCCACTTAGCTTTGGTTGCAACTGCATTTCTTTAGACAATTGGATGAGTCTTCCCACTCTCTGGATATTGTAAGGACCACCACTACATGAGCAATGTCTCAAGCCTCTGCCTGCTAGTCCCCTGTCCTCTACCGGTATAGCCTGGATGCCTTCCCTGGTGGAGGAGTACATACTCTGGATTAGGATGGAAGCACTCTTCCCACTTAGCTTCCCACTCAGAGTGCCTAACAGTGACCAGGGAGTGGAGGAGAAAGGGAATGCCCAACTAGGGTGGTGCCACTACTTGTCACCTGACACACCACACCCCTCCATGTATTGCTGCAGGGCTGGGACTGGTTCAGGGAGTAGCATGGACTGAGTAGACATGTTCCAGGGGATGGTTTGTGACCTCTGTCCCAGGAGAGGCCTGGGGTTGGGTGAGATAATGCCAGGACTTTTTCTCCAAGACCTGATTGAGTGAATTATGTTAGGTGCCACCTTTGAACTCCTCTTCCCCACCTCCAAGGTAGTATGTTAACCCTCATTTCTTCCCCTGGGTATTGGAATCAGCTCACCAATCCCTAGGGGGAAACAGTGCTGACCACCAGTCCCTTCCACACTGGCATGGGACTTTTAGGGTTTTCCCAGGTAGATAGACCAGCAAACCTAAGAGCCCCATAATCTCTAAGCTGGCAAAGCTAACATGGGTCATTTGCATTTTAGAGGCATGTAGTGTTATCTAAACATCATTCATTGTGGGCAAAGTTCCTGGCTTCAATTTTTTCATATTCATTATTTCATATTTGGAGACACTTATAAGGACACTTGTAGAATTTGGTACAGACCAGGTTGAAGGCTGTAGCTATAGATGTTTTTCTAAATCTGGGTAAGAAGATGAAGGCTGGCTAGAACCGTCCTGTGAGTCCTGAAAATATCAAGGTCACTCCATGAGCCCACTCCATGGTCACTCATGGAGTCTGATCTTATGAGGTGCCTGTCTGGATTTCTTTTCTTCTTTTGGAGCCTATGGAGAATTGTGAGGGCCCTGGTCCTATAGGCGTTTGCATGGGTTGTACTAGGCTTGCTTCAGCTTCTATCTACCATGGGCCACTTCAGGTACCTTCTTCAAGACTTGACCAGATTATCACAGGGGATGGGGTCTATTGGAGTTGAGTAGTGGAGGCTGGTAGGTGGGTGATATATCTGCAAGCTAGGTGTAGACTGTAGAATGTCTACACCATGATTCTGGTGTGTTTTTCCACAGGAAATGGGTGTGCAGACATTCCTTGCCAGTTAGCAAATTGACTAGACATCTAAATGTGTTCAGGATCCTGATCTACTGACTACCTGGCACCTTACTTTGTTACTACTTTCACTGGCCTCCTGGGCCTGGGCAATGCCCTCATGCAGCTGAGAATCAAAATCTGACCACACACTTTACTTCACCACCTTCCTTCCCTGCTGCTCTACCTCCGCTCCACAAATCCATGCATGGTCAATCCATTTACAGTTTAAAAAATTATCTTGTGGATACAACTAATGTTGGGTTAACTTCATTTAATTCTTCAAATTTATGAATTAGAGTGTGATAATTTAATACATGTATACATTGAGTAATTATCAAATAAATTTTGTTAGCACTTCCATTTCTCAAAACATAAAATATTTCTTAATCTTCCAAAATTATATTTATGTATCATATTGTGATATTTCAATGTATATAATATGTACTGATTTAATCACAGTAATTAACATTTCCTCCTCTAATAAAAAAAATCCTTAAAAAAATTACTGGGTCAAAAATTAAGTTGCATGAGAAAATGGTACAAATCTAGACCAATGAAAACACCACATATCAAAACATACTATGCAGGACAAACTGCTGAGATGGAAGATTAGATATGAAAATAAATCTCAAAGTTTAAAAAAAATTTCATCTCAAAGATCTATAAAAAATATCTGAGTTCATGTTAACCTAGCATGAGAAAGAAAATATTAAAGATTAGAGCAGAAAAAAATAAAACAAAGTATAAACATATAAAATCAACTAGACAAAATGTTTTCTTCAAAAGAACAACACAATTCACAAATGCATAGTTAGATTTACTTGGATCAAAATAAAATCTGATGAATAAAGTCACAAATGAGAAAACATAAAAATATGCCACAATACAGTCACAACAAATAGCTCCAATATTCTTTGGAAGCATTACATTAATAGTACAAAAAGAAATCATATCTGTTAATACTCAAGGATGTAGCAAGCAAAGGGAATAGGCAATAGCAATAAGAAGTATGTTAGTCAGTTTTCCATCACTGTGACAAAATACATGAGTAAAGCCACTTAAAAGAAGGTGAGGTCTCTGTGGCTCAGTTTCAGGTCTTTATATCCATGGTTGTTTGGCCCTGCTGCTCCAGGCCTAAGGGTCTATGGCAGCATGGTACATCATGGCAGTATCACATAACAGAGGAAGCCTGTTCACTATATAGTTGCCAAGAAGCAAAGACAGAGAGACAGGTGTTGGGAGGATTCCAATATCTACTTCAAAGATGACCCAAATTTCCTTTGTCCCACTAGACCCCTCCCCTTTAAGGTTCCTCCACCTCCAAGTGGTGTCACATGCTAGATACTACAACTTTAACACATGGACTTTGGAGAACACTTCAGATTTGAACTATAGCAAGGATCAATATTAAGCAATAGAATAGAACAATTAGATCAAGTTTGAAAAATATGGAGAAAGTCTAAAACACAGGACAGCAAATATAGACAAATGAGTGGTCAGGACAGCCAATAGAGCAGTCATTAATGCTTCTGTAATTGTGGGACATGGACCAGAAATATTTGTCTTTGAAATAATCCCTCTACATGGAGTATAAGAATGGCCTGTGAAGGTTGGCATAAATATAAGGAAATTAACAAAAGCAGAAGCAAAACAAAAAGAGAAACAATAATACACAATATTGCATTTCAATAAATAATATAACCCTGGAGAAATGGAGAATTTCCTAGAAACACAACCAACCAAGATTGAATGCTTAAGGAACATAAAGTCTTAATGGAATTAAGGGGATTTTAATCATTAATCCAAACTTCTTTTAATGTACATTTCTAGACCAGATGGATTTATTATAGAATACTTTCAAATATCTAAAAAGAATTAAACTTAATTCCCCAAAGCACTTAAAAAACCTGAAAAGAAGGAAACCCCTCTTGACTCAATCAATGAAGCCATCTTTACACTGATGCAATAATCAAATCTGTACCAGGAAAAGAATACTTTATATTATATCTCTGATGAAATCTGATGCAAAAAACATGAACAATACATTAATAAAATGAGTTTAACAATACATTTACAAAATTAAATACCATTTTGTAGGATTTATCTCTAGAATTCTAGGACAGTTCACCATACAAAATTAAATTAAGAAATCATTAAAAAATAAAAGAAGGGTACATATGCATGATAATGTCAATTGGTGCAAAAGATTATCTGAGAGAATTCAACACTATTGCCAAAACAATGCTAATAGCAAATCCAGCCCAGACCACATCCACCAGTCAGAAGAGGATAGCCATGCTCCAAACAAAGTGAACTTAATAGTAGTAAAGGGTGGACTAGTTTACTATACTTAAGGATCACACAAATATAATTCAATTCTAAAATTGTCCTCTTATTTACTGTGTATCTTTGAGCAAATTACTTTCAGCCTCCATTTCCTCATATGCAAAAAATGGTGATAATTATTATAATTGCTCCAAGAACTATTGAGTCCTAAATAAATGTAAGAATAGAAATGTATTTTATAAGCTACAAAAGCACTGAGTTAATATTTCTGATTTCTGCAGAACCACAGAACTCACTAACACTACAATTAAATACAAAAGGAAAAATAAAAAGTTTTTCCCCACAAATACTTATTGCAATATTAAACACCCAAGAAAACTCAGGCAGGTGTGAGGCCAAGTCTTGCAGTGACTCAGGATTAGTAATACTTGCTAAAATAAATGCAACGCCACTTCCACCAATGCTTTCTACCTTCCTGTGTGAGTTTGAATAAGACACTTTAATATTCTATCTAGGCTTTCATTTTTTGGCCTGGAAAATGGGGGAGAGGAAGCTGAGTCCAGTGATCCCCATGGTCTAGTATTGTAAGAGTCTCTGGGAGGACTCTTACAGGGGGAAACCAGAGCCTGATGTCACTAGGCTGACCCAAGGAATACAAGCAGGGGCTGGCTGGGTTTCAGGCAGATTAAACAACCATTTATGTTAACACTAACTTGGCCTGGCATGTGGAATTACTCAGTAAGAAATGAAGTAAGATCATATTTTCAAAGTGGTCCAATGCCCACAGTAAAAGGAACAATGAGAACATATGTCGTCAGTCTAGCTGGCAAGTTAAAATGAAAAGAGACCTCTCTGATCCTGTAGTTCTGCCTAAACCTCCAGGTCTCCTGCAGTTGGAACACTCACCTCTGGCCAGTGTAGGCCCTGGGAAATGGAGGAAAGTTTAATGCCTGTGCCTCTCAGGGGCACACACTCTGAATCAGTGCCAGGTTCTCACCCACTGGCTGCAGGCTCACAGATACCTGGCTCACAACAGCACTCTCTCTCTGGGGACCAAGGGCATTTTTCCTATCCTGTGCTGGTGCCCACCAGATGCAGGTTAATGGAAATGTTCTGACCAATGTCAGTCTATTTTTTGTGATATTGTACAGTAGTTTTGCCAGATGTTACCATTGATGGAAACTTAATTAAGGGTATTTGGGTCAAAATAAAAAGTTAAAACAGAAAAGTTCAAGGCCAAAGACTTCTATCTCCTTAGAAGGAAAAAAATCTTGGAACCAAAACCTGTGTAACTTTATGGAAGGAGGGGTTTAAGGGTGCTGACAAGCAGTCTGGGCTAAATGCCTCTTTGTCTAGACTTTTCTGATGTGTGTCACTTTATGTGACAGCCCACCTGCCATTATGACCCCATACACATACCAAAGCTCTCTCCAAACTCTTTGAACTGATTTCTGGTCTCCTGAGATGGCCCTATTCAAGCATAGAGCCAAGTGTAGTTTTGCCTGTGTTTGTAAAGTGCCTAATGAAAATAACTGCAGTTGTTAATTCTATAATATGTTGATTTTTTGGAAAAATTTATAATTTGCGTTTTTATTTATTTGGTATTTATTATAATTTTTATATTTGGGGGAGTTGGAATTTTTGTTTGGTTTGGTTTGTTTGGTTGGTTAGCTGGTGAAGAGGGCTTTTTACTTAAAATGGCATCTTGCCATCTCAAGGTGCAATGTTGAGGGTGTATATGTGCTGCTGCTATTTTTCTTTTATTCCAAAATGGCCTCTCTCTGAGACACTCTCACAACTCCGAGCTATCTATCAAGAAAAAGAGCCATCTTGTATTGTGAGACCAGATCGTCTAGGCAGTCTTCATTTGGGATCAATACAACAGCTACAGGGAACACTGGTGCCTGTTAGATCAGCGTGAAACTGTGGTACAACACCACCACCTAGTGGCAGCTAGGCAAAAACACCGATGTGAACATGTTGCTTTCTGCTTGGGAATGGAAGCTGGACTGCCTTCAGTTCCTGGTCTTTTAAATGGTGTTTAAGTTGAGTGGTGGTTGAATCTATGACAGTTCGGTAGGAGCACATGATAGAATAGGAAATAGCAAGACCTCTTGCTAATCTGGTATTGCTCTAATTACAGCAAACAAATGATATGTGACCATATTTTGTATTCTAAATTTGAGGAGAGCTCATGCTGCCAAACTAAGAAAAAACAAAATTAGAACCAATGACAAACATTCCTTTTGGGGGCTTACAATTTCCCACGTTTTATTTTATATTTATCTTTGAAGAAATGCAAAAATAGGATTAGGTACATAATTCACAGGAATAAGCTGATTATTGCATCTTTCCCACATCATCCCATATTTTATTTCAAAGTAAAATGGAACTTCATGGGATACGTTGAGACTAACTTAATTAAGATATCCCCTAAAGAGGTATTTGCTTTTGGTTTTATCTAAAGGTATTTCTTTTCACTTGGAGTGTGTGTGTGTGTGTGTGTGTGTGTGTGTATCCTTTGAGAAATTAACTCTTCCAAACAACATAGAGTTTTTGATTTAGCCTGTGTAGGGTGTGTCATTTTAACCATTTTTAAGAATACAAACCAGTGGCGTTATTTATATTAATAATATTGTACAACCCTTACCAGCACCTATTTTTAAAATTTTCATCACCCCAAACAGAAAAGCTGTACCCATTGGTAGAGTTTGGATCTTAAAAGACCCCCAAAAAACATGTGTGGAAGGCTTGGTTCCCCAGCCCATGGTGCTTCTGGGAGGTTGTAGAACCTTCAAGAGGTAGGGGCTTAGTAGAAGGAAGTTAGGTTACATGTTCTGCCCTTGGAGGAAACATTGAGTCCAAGTCCTCTCCCCTTCCTATCTCTGCTGCTCACTACCATGAGGTAAACAGGTCTCAACAAACTTGATCTCCTTGAGGGGGAGAATACCTTCCTCCTAGAAATC
The DNA here is from genome assembly GCA_028644305.1 of Xerus rutilus. Classification (NCBI taxonomy): domain Eukaryota; kingdom Metazoa; phylum Chordata; class Mammalia; order Rodentia; family Sciuridae; genus Xerus; species Xerus rutilus. The sequence goes on along the minus strand of CM053401.1, from coordinate 134,407,666 downwards.
CTAATCCACCCTCAGAGTTTATTTCCTATGTCTTTAGAATCTCTCCTTGGAGCTTCCTCATTACATAAGCAAGTTTCAGATTTCTGCTTTCAATGAAAACAGCAGGAGTTCATTTGCAGAAAATTTTCATGTTTGGTTTTGCCTTTAAACGTTCCCTTTCTTGATCTGATCTTCAGTCTTCACTGTATGTTATTGAAAATTCTGTAAATTCAGTAACATTAAAATATTGTGTTTCACAAGGCATACCTGCATACCTGCAGTGTTAGCAACTTGAGAGGCAGAGATGGGAGAATCTCAAGTTTGAGACCAGCCTCAGCTCAGCAACTTAGATTTTCTGCAACATAGCAAGACATTGTATCAAAAATAAAACAGGAAAAGGGCTGGGGATATAGCTTAGTGGTAGAATGCTCTAGGTAGAATATACAGTATACACACACATACATATACATTGTTATGGTTCAGATATTAGGTGTCCCCCAAAAGCTAATGTGTGAGATAATGCAAGAAAGTTTACAGGTAAAATGACTGGGTTATGAGAGCCCTAACCTAATCACTGGGCAGGTAGGTTGAATCTGGAGAAGATGGGTCATTGGGGGCGTCTTTGGGATATATATTTTGTGACTTGAGCTTAGTTGCCCTCTCTCTCTGCTTCCTGATAATGTCCTGAGCTGCTTTCCTTCAACACAACAGTCTGCCATGATGTTTTGCCTTGCATCAGGACCTGAGGAATGGAATCAGCCATCTACAGAATAAGACTTCTGAAACCATGATTTCCCCAAATGAACTTTCCTCCTCTATATTGTTCTTGTCAGGTCTTTTGGTCACAGCAGACCTGACTAAAACTTGTACTGAGAAGTGGGGTCATTTCTGTGACTAAGCTGATCATATAATTTAGAATATTTTGGAGCTTTTTGAAATCTGTGAGATAAAATTTGAGACATTTGGAGATAAAATCTAGAAAAGTGGTAGATTGTTGTAAATGGATTTTAATGTGCAATTCTGGTGGGAGCTTAGAAGAGCAGAATGTTGATACTGTGAACAGTAAGGACAGGACTCATGAGGTTGAAAACTCTTGAAAATTGGCCTAGAAGTGATTCATATTATGTTCTAGCTTAGAAGTTGCCTGTATTTTGCCCATGTCCTGAGACTTTGTGTGAGGCTCAATTTTAAAATGATGGACTAACTATCTGGCAGAGGAAGTTTCAAGGCAGCACAACCTTCAGACAGTGGCATGGATATTCCTGGAAGCTTTTAGTTAAGTTTATTGAGATAATCAGGAGCAGAAAATAAACCAGAAGGATTTGAAAAACTTGTAGTTTGGCCATGAAACTGGGTCTAACAAAGATGTGGTTGTTAAAAACATTATAGCCACTAAAGAAACACTAAAGACTTTGCCCAGAGGCAATAGGGAAGATGACTTGTGGGAACCTCAGGAATTGGCAAGACCACACCCCTCTCAGGTTCAAGTGTGTCAAAGTAAAAATTCCTTTGATAATAAACCAGTGGAGCACCCTGTTTGCACAGGGTGACCTGTGAAGTTGTTTCCCCATGCTCAGCCACCCAGGCTGCAGTCAGGATCCCTAGAGGCTTGGATACTGCTTGAGATGATGGCAGACTTTGGTGGCAACCATGTGGTGCTGGTTATGATGAAATGCAGGATGCTGTAGTTAGGGTATCACAAAGACTTCGACTAAGATTTCCAAGGAGGCAAAGTGCAGCAGGATCAGAGTCCCTGCAGGCAACCACTGAAAGGACAATGTGGATGAGTGAGAAGAAAGCCAAAGCTTCATTGGAGACCCCCAAGATTAAGAAATACCAGTAAGGTGGGACATCTGCCCAGGAAAGCCCCAGAAATCAAGCAGAAACAAACCAAGAGAGAGAATATGTGGGCTGCAACCAGCAAAGCCATAGGGGTAGAGTTACATAAGCCCTTTGGAGAGAATACCGTGATGCCATGTATTCCAGATGCCAGATGTGGAGCTATAGGACTTGTTTGCCCAACCAAATTTTGGTCTTCTTATGGTTCCATCCCTTCTCTCTTGTGCCCCTATTTCTCCAGTATGAATTGGAAATGTTTACTGTGTATCTTCACATGCTGGATATATGTAACTTGATTTTGACTTTTACAGGGGCTCACACTGTGAGATTGCTATGAATCTCAGTGGAGACTTTGGACTTGTACTTTAGGAAATGATGGAAATGTTAAGACTATGGGGACTTTTGGAAATGGACTAAATGTATCTGTTATTGTGAGATGGACATGAGCTTTGGGGGATCAGGGGAAGAATTTTATGGTTTTGATATTAGTGTCCCCAAAAAACTCATCTGTGGGACAGTGCAAGAAAGTTTAGAGATGAAATTATTGGGTTATGAGAGCCATAACCTAATCACTGGTTAGGGATTAGCTGAGTGGTGACTGTAGGCAGGTAGAATGTGGCTGGAGGAGGTGGGTCATCAGTGGCATGCTTTTGGGATATATATTTTGTGAACTGAGCTTAGTTGCATTATCTCTCTCTACCCCTGCCCCATCTCTCTCTCTCCCAGATAATATCCTGAGCTGCTTTCCTTTAACATATCCTTCTGCAAAGGTGTTCTTTCTTACCTCAGGCCCTAAGGAATGCAGTCAGATATCTATGGACTGAGAACTCTGAAACCATGAGCTCCAAAACAAACTTTCCTTCTCTATGTTGTTCTTGTCAGGTCTTTTGGTCACAGCTGCGAAAGAGGCGACTAAACCATAAATATATTGTGGATCACATATTAAAGTCCAATTTCCATCCCCAAATTTTTGATTAATTAGTATTTGAAAGGGCAGTTCAAATTTTGCAAGTTAAAAATATTATCTACATATTCTATTGGGTCTGTCAGAAAACAATTTGGGCAATTTCTTCTATTTTACTGAGCACAATACTAGATTAGAAATCGTAGAATTCATGAGTAAAATCTCCAGCCAGAATCACTTTTTTAAATCATTCTTTTAAGACTTATATGTCTTCTATCTCAAATGCTGACCTGGTCATTTCTGAAGTGAAGGTAAGAGAAAGCCCTGGAATGTGAAGAGGGAGGAGGTATTAGCCATTCACCCAGCTGGTATTAATAAATGAGGCAGATTACGCAGGTGAGAGGATCAAAGGACTAGGAGAAAGTCAGACTTTAAAATGTAGTGTGGGAAGCACTACTCTAAAGGAAATTTTATTTAAGGGTCCTGGGTTATTTCTCTTGCTGTCACAAAAAGACATATCTTGCACCATGCTCTTAAACTCTCTAATTTCTTCCCACCCCGTGATTTTCCAGCACACTCAGAGAAAACCAACATCCTCCTCAAGATCTAAAAATGTCTGTATATGGCCCTCAGAAAATGTGAGGATGTTTCTGGGGAACTCTATGGTAAGCGTTTTTTAAGTTAAAAACTCATTTCACATATATGCAAGGTAAAATTGGATATTGGTTCAAAAATATTGAGATTTGCTTCAAAATCTCAGAAATGCCATGTAAATATGGAGACTGTTTTCTGTTTATAATATTCTATTTTACAGCAGCTTCAAGGGATCCTACAGAAAGTCAGATTTGAAGAATTCTACCAGACCATTAAGCATCTCCTTAAATATAAGAAAATATAATCTATTTAAAATTTTTATTTTATTATTATTAACTAAGCTCATAAATTTAAATCCTATAGGCCAAAATGCCTCAACTACAAAACAGCTGTATGTTTCTGCTTTTCTCATAGAATTCTTAGAGAAACTAATGATATAGAGGAACACACAACATTGTCCATTTCTTTTTCTTTGCTTTTTTTTTTTCTTGTTATATTGAATCATTTTATTTTTATTAACAGGTGTTAATTTTATCTTTTGTTGTCATTCATTATAATATTTCCACACATAACATGCAATGTGAACTTATTATACCCAACTACCTTTTGCTTACCTTCTCCACACCCCCAACTCAACCTCTAGCAATCACTATTTATATTTTTGTTGACCTTATGAGCAATATGGTAATTGTGTGTCTGGCTTAATTTACTTAACACATTATCCTCCTTTTCTATCCATTTTGCTGCAGCTGATAGGATTTTATTTTTTTATGACTGAATAATAGTCCAATGTGTATATATATCACAGTTTCTTTATCCATTCATCTATTTATGAGAATAGGCTGATTCCATATCTTAGCTATTGTGAACAGTGCTACAATAAACATGGGCATTGACAGTATCTCTAGTGTGCTGATTTTATTTTCTTTGATACACACACAAAAGTGGGATAACTGGACTGTATTTAAATCTGTTTCTACTTTTTTGAGAATGCTCCATACTGTTCTGTTTACCAATTTTTGTACTAATTTACATTCCCACTAATATGTCCTTTACAATATGTTCTTTTCTCTACATTCTTTCCAGCATTTTGTTTTTGTTTTTGTTTTTGATGATAACCATTTTAATGGAGTGAGATGATATCTTATTGGAATTTAGATTTACACTGCCCTGATGGCTAGACATTGATTATTTTTTCATCTATGTGTTGGCCTTTTTTTTTAATATGAAGTTTGCAGGGACTGTGTCTTGCAAGTGTTCGCTTCTGCTTTGCTATATGTCAAATGTACCTATAATTTTAGATTCAAAATAAAGTACTCAAATTTAAATGTTGTATAGAAAATGATTTCCTTTAAATAGTAGGCACTCTACTAAAATGTTTGTAAGTTGAAATTTATTTATGAAAAATTTATCATTAGCACTTTCGTGCACTTTATTAAACCTATATCTGAATAGTAGGATTATTTATTAGTATTTTTATGTAGCACAATTTTATACCATATTTTATAATGCTTATATTATTCTCATAGTTAGAAACACAAGGCTTTTCCTTGTTCTAACAGCTAGGATACAGCCTTACTATTTTGTGTAAAATAACACTAATATGTTAATACCATAATAAGAAATTATTTTCAATATTTAAATTCTTATTTCTTAAATTTTTCACATCAAAACTTGTTATGAATGATTATGGTTCATTTTTTCTAAAATGTTACTTATCTAACCACATGCCACCTAGTCAGTATTTCTGCTCTTTATGGATGCAGTTACAACTGGAAATAATTGCTATCTATGATTATTTTTCAATACCATACTGTTTTTATTCAGGATTACATGGCTTTAAATTCCTCTTAATTTTGTTGTACAAATTAATATTTCTCTTGTAGCTTTAAGGGAGGAGCTTCTTCAAATCAGCTATTTTTTTATTTTGGTTTTCACCTGTATTCTATGATTTTGGGTGACAGTTTTCAACTTGGTACACTTTATAACAACGTGGAGCACACTTCCAACATGAATCAGTCATATGTATATTGCCAATAAAGTTATGTGTGAGTGTGTGATTTCCTGTATGTAAATAACCACTGTTTTATGACTCATCTATTTCTGTTCTTACTGATGGTCAATGGTTGTTTTAGCCTGTATAGGTGAATAGTCACAAAAATTGTTTTAATTTCTCCATCTGTTTATTGGTAAATCTGCATATTATCTTTGTGTAAAAGAAATACTTTTCTAATTTGAAGGTAATTTTTGAGGAGTTTTATACGTTTGCCTCTCTTTTAGGTATCAGTAAAATTTTTAATTTGTGATAACAAGATATATAAAATAAAATCTGGTATCATAAATATTCTAAGTATGCGGCTCAGCAGTGTTCAGTGTTGTTACGGAACACATCTCTAAACATTAGTTGTTATGGAACACATCTCTAAACATTTTCATCTTGTTGTAAGACTCACTACTCAATTTCTTCCTGCCTCCACTGTAAGACAAACCAAATTACTTTTAATTCTATGAGTTTGAGTACTTTGATGTCTCATGTAAGTGAGTTATATAGTAATTGTTTTGTGCCTGACTTATTTCACTTAGCATAATGTCCTCAATATCTATCTGCATTGTAGATGCTGTAAGATTTTTTTTACAGCTGTATAGTATTCCATTTTTATATTTTAAATTTCTTCAACCATTCCAATATCCAGGCATATTTCAGTTACTTTACAGTTCAGATTTTGTGTAAAATACTATATTGAACACAGATGTGCAAATATGTATGTCAAAGTTTACTTCTGTGCTCTCTATTCTATTCTTTTAATCCATTTGTCTGATTTTATGCTAGGCAAAACTATTTTTACTATTGTAGATCTGTAATATATGTTGTCAGGAGAAGTGATGCCTCCAATGTTTTCCTCTTTTTGAAGATTATGAAGCTTTTAATGGTCACTTGACATTCCATGTAATTATTAGAATAGCTTTCTCTATTTTTGTAAAAGAAAGACATTGAAAGTTGATAGAAATTTCATTGGATCTGAAGATTACTTTGGGTAGTTTAGGCATCTTCATGACACTAAGCCTTTCAATCCTTGAACAAGAGCACATTTAAGAGTGTATTATTTAATTTCTATAATTCATAGATTCTCCAGGTTTCCTTTTGCTTAGATTCCTCACTTTGTTCCATTTTTTCTAAAAGTCAATATTTTGTAAAATCAGTCATTTTAAGTATATAATGGCTTTTGTTGTGGTGTAAGAGGTGGTCAGTCTGGGAGAGTGTATAATGAGCTATTGAGAAGATTGTGAACTTTACTATTGTAGTTTGGAGTGTTCTCTCTAGGTCTGTTAGATCTAATTGCTTTATAATGTCAAAGCCCTCTGTTTTGTATTAAAATTTGGTCTGGCTTTATCATCCATTATTGACAGTGAGGTGTTGAAGTCTGCTACAATTACTGTGCTCCTGCATGTTTTTTACTTCAGTTCTGTCAAGGTTTGCTTCACACTTTGGGGAACCCAGATGTGAATTGCATATGTATTTATAATTGTTATAACTTTCCACTGAGTGGACAATTTTATTATTGTCATAATCTTCTCTGTCCATCATGACAGTTTTTGACATAAATATAATTTTGTTTAATATAATTATGTTCCTCTTCATTCTCACTTTTTTCCTGTTTGCACATTATCTTTGTCCATTCTATCACCTTAAGCCTATTTGGCTCCTTAGGTCTTAAAAAAGTAATTTGCTTACAAATTACATGTAGTTGGATTCTGTTCCTAAGTTTATTTTTCTAATATATATCTTCTTGTTGGGAATTTAAACCATGTGTGTTTAAAAATATGAAAGGAGTAGCCAAGCACAGTGGCAAACATCTGTAATCCCAGTGACTTGGGAGGCTGAGGCAGGAGGACTGCAAGTTCAAGGCAAACCTCAGTAACTTAGTGAGTCCCTGTCTCAAAATAAAAAATAAAATAAAAAGTGTTGGAGATGTGGCTCAGTGGTAAAGGGGTCCTGGGTACAATCCTTGCTACAAAAAAAAATCAAAGGAGAAAAACTTGCTCTTTTGTGAGAATTATTTTGTTTATTGCATCAGTGTTGCTCTTCCTCTTACTCATTTCCTGTGTTATTGATTTGCGTAGTGACATGCTTTGATAATGCTCTAGTTTCCTTTTATCTATCTTTATTGGGAATTTTCTTCATGGTTACCATGGGGATTACTAAAAATAGCTTAAAGTTACAATTATATATTTTAACTTTTTAACAACCTAACTTCAATTTATATTCATTCTTTCTATGTCTTTTATTTCTTTCCTGATAATCTCATTTCTCTGATTTGGGTTGTAGTTCTCTATTAACAAGTTGATCATCATTAGGTCAGTAGTATCTTACTCTTCCTTGAGTATTTCATGCCTTTCTAACATTAGAGTTGATTTATTTTGTTATTTTTATTGGGTCTTGTTTTCCTCACTCTTTATATGTCTTGTAAACATTGATTGGGATTTGGGAATTTAAAAACCTCCACCCATTGCAATCTTTATGAAGTGCCTTTTTCCAGAGGAAGTCATACACTATTTAGCCAAGCTAGAGATGTGAGGGGCCTATGAAATATGTTGTTAGTTGTATCTTCTTTGGAATCGTGCACATTTTTAAGTTAAAGAAGTTCACCGTGTTTCTTCTTAAGACTGTAATTTTTGCTACCTGTGGTGTCTCTATGAGACTGCAGTCTCTCTGGTACTATAAGAATCATTTATTTTTCAGCAATCACATTCTGTAATCTGTTTTATACAGGCATTTTTGTCTGCAGTCTTTGACAGGGAAAAATGAAACCACTTTAAGACATCCCCAAAGAAAGCTATATGAGGATATATCTTACATTCTTCTTTTTCTCTCTCCTGAATAAGCAGCTAGGAGTTAGAAGTTTTCTCCTAGTTGAAACATGATGTATTGGAGAGGAGTGGCCATGTTGTAGAATATTTTTTTAATTTTATGTATATATTTATTCTATTTAGGTATACATGATAGCAGCATGCATTTTGATTCATTGTACACAGATAGAGCACAATTTTTCATTTATCTGGTTGTATGGGATGTAGAATCACAACAAACATGCAATCATACATAAAGCTGGGGCTATGATGTCCATCATATTCCACCATCTTTACTGTCCCCTTGCCCCCTCCCCAGCCCCACCCCTGTGACCAAAGTTCCTCCATTCTTCCCATGTCCTACTCCACATTATGGATCAGCATCCACTTATCACAGAGAACATTTGGCATTTGGTTTGTTGAGATTGGCTTACTTAATTTAGCATGATATTCTCCAACTCCACTCATTTACCTGCAAATGCCATAATTTTATTCTCTTTTATTGCTGAGCAATATTCCATTGTGTATATTTAACACAGTTTATTTATCTATTCACCTATCGAAGGGCATCTAGGTTGGTTCCACGATTTAGCTATTGTGAATTGAGCTGCTATAAACATTGAAGTGACTATGTCACTGTAGTATGCTGTTTTTAAGTCTTTTGGGTATAGACCAAGGACTGGGGTAGCTGGGTAAAATGGTGGTTCCATTCCAAGTTTTCTGAGGAATCTCCACACTGCTTTTCAGATTGGTTGTACCAATTTGCAGTCCCACTAGCAATGTATGAGTGTGCCTTTTTCCCTACAACCTCACCAACACTTCTTGTTTGTATTCTTGATAATTGCCATTCTGATTGGTGCGAGATGAAATCTTAGGTTAGTTTTGATTTGCATTTCTCTAATTGCTAGAGATGTTGAACATTTTTTCATATGTCTGTTGATGGATTGTATATCTTCTTCTGCGAAGTTTCTGTTCAGCTCCTTGGCACATTTATAGATTGGGTTGTTTGGTTTTTTTGTTTATTTGTTTGTTTTTTGGTGTTAAGTTTTTTGAGTTCTTTATATGTCCTGGAGGTTAGTGCTATATCAGATGTCCATGTGGCAAAGATTTGTTCCCAGAATGTTAGCTCTCTGTTCACTTCATTGATTATTTCTTTTTCTGAGAAGAAGCTTTTTAGTTTGAATCCATCTCATTTTTTGATTCTTGATTTTAATTCTAGTGCTATACGAGTCTTGTTAAGGAAATAAGGTCCTAATCGGACATGATGAAGATTTGGGCCTATTTTTTCTTTTATTAGGTGTTGGATCTCTGGTCTGATTCCCAGGTCTTTGATCCTGGGAATTTTTTTGAGTTGAATTTTGTGCATGGTGAGAGATAAGGGTTTAGTTTCATTTTGCTGCATATGGATTTCCAGCTTTCTCAGTACCATTTGTTGAAGAGGCTATCTTTTCTCCAATGTATGTATTTGGCTCATTTGTCTAGTATAAGATAACTATATTTAAGTGAGTTTGTCTCTGTGTCTTCTATTCTATACCATTGATCTACATATCTATTTTGGTGCCTATATCATGTCATTTTTGTTACTATTGCTTTGTAGTATAATTTGAGGTCTGGTATTGTGATGCCTCCTGCTTCACTCTTCTTGCTAAGGATTGCTTTGGCTATTCTGGGTCTCTTATTCTTCCAAATGAATTTCATGATTGCCTTTTCTATTTCTATAAGGAATGACATTGGGATTTTAATTGGAATCTATATAGTGCTTTGAGTACTATGGCCATTTTGACAATATTGATTCTGTCTATCCAGAAGCATGGGAGATTATTCCATCTTCTAAGGTCTTCTTCAATTTCTTTCTTCAGTGTCTTGTAGTTTGCATTGTAGAGGTCTTTCACCTCTTTTGTTAAATTGATTCCCAAGTATTTCATTTTGAGGCTACTGTGAATGAGATAGTTTTCTAATTTCTCTTTCAGAGGGTTTATCAGTGATGTATAGAAATGCAATTGATTTATGGGTGTTGATTTTATATCCCACTACTTTGCTGAAATTATTTATTAATTCTAGAAGTTTTCTGGTAGAATTTTTTGGATCCTCTAAGTATAGAATCATGTCATCTGAAAATAATGATAGTTTGAGTTCTTCTTTTCCTATTCATATCCCGTTCATCTGTCTAACTGCTATAGCTAGTGTTTCAAGGACTATATTGAATAGCAGTGGTTAAAGAGGGCATACCTGTCTTATTCCCATTTTTAGAGAGAATTCTTTCAATATTTATCCATTTAGGATGATGCTTGCCTTTGGTTTAGCATAGATAGCTTTTACAAAATTGAGGTATATTTCTACTATCCCTAGTTTTTCTAGTGCTTTGAACATAAGAAGGTGCTGTATTTTGTCAAATGCTTTGTCTGCATCAATTGATAAAATCATATGACTCTTATCTTCAAGTCTCTTGATGTAATGGATTACATTAATTGATTTCTATACATTGAACCAAACTTGCATCCCTGTAATGAACCCCACTTGATCATGGTTCACAATTTTTTTTGATATGTTTTTGTATTTGATTTGCCAAAATTTTACTGAGAATTTTTGCATCTGTGTTCATCAGGGATATTGGTCTGAAATTTTCTTTCTTTGATGTGTCTCTGTCTGGTTTTGGAATCAGAGTGATACTTACCTCATAGAATGAGTTTGGGAGGGCTCCTCCTTTTCTATTTCATGAAATAGTTCAAAAAGTATTGATATTAATTCTTCTTTGAAGGTCTTGTAGAACTCGACTGGGAATCCATCTGGTCCTGGGCTTTTCTTGGTTGGAAGGCTCTTGATGGCATCTTCTATTTCCTTGCTTGTAATTGATCTGTTTAAGTCATGAATGTCCTCCTGGTTCAATTTGGGTAGGTAGGTCATATGTCTCTAGGAATTTGTCAGTGTCTTCAGGGTTTTCTATTTTACTGGAGTATAAGTTTTCAAAATAGTTTCTAATTATCCTCTGTATTTCAGTTAAAGCTCTGTTGTCTATCATGATATTTCCTTTCTCACCACAAATTTTAGTCATTTGGGTTTTCTCTCTTCTTTTCATTAGGGTGGCTAAGAGTTTGTCAATTTTGCTTATTTTTTTAAAAAACCAGCTTTTTATTTTATCAATTTTTTGAATTGTTTCTTTTGTTTCAATTTCAATCAGGTTCAGCCCTGATTTTAATTATTTCCTGTCTTCTACTTCTTTTGGTGTTGATTTGTTCTTCTTTTTCTGAGGCTTTCAGATGAAGAATCAAGTCATGTATTTGTTGACTTTGACTTCTTTTAATAAATGAGCTTAATGCAATGAACTTTCCTCTTAGCACTGCCTTCATGGTGTCCCAGAGATTTTGATATGTTGTATCAGAGTTTTCATTTACCTCTAAGAATTTTTTTATCTCTTCCCTGATGTCTTCTGTTATCCATGCATCATTCAATATTATTTAGTTTCCAGGTATTGGAGTAGTTTCTATTTTTTAATCTGTCATTGATTTCTAATTGTATTTCATTGTGGTCAGACAGGATGCAGGGTAGTATCTCTAATTTTTTGTATTTGCTAAGACTGGCTTTGTGACATAACATATAATATATTTTGGAAAAGGATACATGTGCTGCTGAGAAAAAAGTGTATTCACTTGTTGATGGATGGAACACTCTATATATGCCTGTTAAGTCTAAATTATTGATTGTTTTATTGAGTTATATGGTTTCTTTGCTTAGTTTTTGTTTGGAAGATATATCCAGTGGTGGGAGAGAGCTGTGTTAAAGTTACCAAGTAATATTTGTTGTGGTCTATTTGATTCTTGTGTTTGAGAAGGGTTTGTTTGATATACATAGAAACCCCATTGTTTGGGGCATAGATATTTATGATTGTTATGTCTTGTTGATGTATGATTTTCTTAAGAAGTATGAAATGTCCTTCTTTGTCCCTTTTCACCAGCTTTGGTTTGAAGTTCACTTTATCTGCTGTGAGGATGGAAACTCCTGGTTGTTTACTAAGTGCATGTGAGTGATACAATTTTTCCCCACCTTTCATTTTCAGTCTATGGATGTCTTTTCCAGTGAGATGAGTCTCTTGAAGGCAGTATATTGTCGGGTCTTTTTTTCAATTCAATCTGTCAGTTTGTGTTTTTTAATTGGTGCATTTAGGCCATTCACATTCAGGGTTATTATTGAAATATGATTTGTAGTGCTGGTCATTTTGGTTTATTTTTGCTTTTTACCTTGACTTGGTTTCTCCTTTGTTTGCCCTTTCCCTTTTTTTAGTGTAGTTCTTCTTTTTGTATATTTTCATTGTTGGTTGTCATTTCCTTCTCATGAAATATTTTGCCAAGAATGTTGTGTAGTGCAGGATTTCTTGCTGTAGATTCTTTTAACTTTTGGTTATCATGGAAAGTTTTTATTTCTTCATCAAATCTGAAGCTCAATTTTTCTAGATATGAAATTCTTGGTTGGCATCCATTTTCTTTCAGAGCTTGGTATATGTTGTTCCATGATCTCCTGGCTTTTAGGGTCTAGGTTGAAAAATCTGCTGAGATACAAATTGATCTCCCCTTATATGTAATCTGATTCCTCTCTCTTGTGGTCATTAAAATTCTATCCTTATTCTGTATGCTGGGCATTTTCATTATAATGTGCCTTGGTGTAGATCTGTTGTAATTTTGTACCTCTGGTGTCCTATAAGCCTCTTGTATTTTGATTTTTCAATTCATTTTTCATGTTGGGAAATTTTCTGATACTATTTCATTGAAGAGATTGTGCATTGCTTTGGTTTGAAATTCTGTGGACTGTCACCCCAAGACCTCATCATGTGAGACCCCACTTCATCCTTCCGTGAGAACCCCCTTTTTTCATCTCTTGGAACCCCAACTTGTTGAGCAGACCCATGAAGCATGACTTAAAGCAATATCAGATAGAAACCACAATACCTCAGATCAGCATTGCAACAAAGGAAGATACACAATCAACATGAAAAAACAAGGGAAGAAAGTGCCCCAAGCAAAGTGCCCCAAATTCTATCCCAATAAATCTTAGATTTGGTCTTTTGATGTTGTCCCATAATTCTTTTTTTTTAATATTTATTTATTTTTTTAGTTGTAGGTGGACAGAATATCTTTGTTTTTATGTGGTGCTGAGGATCAAACCCAGTGCCTCACGCGTGCTAGGCAAGCACACTACCACTGCGCCACAATCCCACCCCCCCCCATAATTCTTCTATGGTCTCTTCATGATTTCTTACCATCTTCACTATATGGTCAAGTTTATTTTCAAGATTGTATATTTTGTCTTTATTATTCTAGGTTCTGTCTTCCAGGTGATCTAGTCTGCTGGTCATGCTTTCTATTGAGTTTTTTATTTGGTTTATTGTTTCCTTAATTTCAAGAATTTCTGATTTTTTTTCACAATCTCTAGCTCTTTCTTAAAGTAATATTTTCCTACTTGTATTAGCTCTCTTATCTCTTTGTTAGAGTGATCAATGGTTGCCTTTATTTTCTCTTCTGTTTCTTTGTTGGATTGATCAATTTTTGCCTGTATTTGCTCACTTATATCATTTTTAAATTCACAGACCATTTTAATTATGTACATTCTGAATTCTTTCTCTGACATTTCATCAATTGTGCTGTCGATGGATTCTAACACTTTGGTATCTAGGTTTATTTGGGGCACTTTCTTCCCTTGTTTTTTCATGTTGATTGTGTATCTTCCTTTCTTGCAATGCCAATCTGAGGTATTGTGGTTTCTATCCAATATTGCTTTAAGTCATGCTTCGTGGGTCTGCTCAAAAGTTTGAGGTCCCAAGAGATTAAAAGAGGGGGTTCTCAGGGAAGGATAAAGTGGGGTCTCAAACAACAAGGTTTTGGGGTGACAGTCCATGGAGTCACTCCAGCCAGACTCTGGGGTATGTAAACTGTTCTGCTGGAGCAAGATGCAGAAACATCATTTATTCCAGAAAGTACAGAAGCTTATATAGGGTCCTCAGACCAATCATGGCCCCAAGATTACAAACAATGAGGTATGCTCTACAGGGGGTGCAGTTCATCAGCATAGAATGGGAAAAGAGGAAAGGGAGTGGTTAAAGGTATGGGAGGTGCTCCTACATATCCCCCATTTTACTTTTATTTGAAAGGTCAGTGGGGCCTGTATGGCCCATAAGCAAGCATGTTGGCAGGATCTGTAATAATCTCCACATGGGAGAGAATCATTCCTCTGGATTTCCAGACTCTTACATGTTGCATATGAGAGAGGGGGGTGCAAACGAGACTGTGTCTGTCTTAGATTGTGATCCTCTGAGCATCTTACCCATCATTGGGTACCAGCCCATGTGAACATGCCCCAAGATGACCTCTCTCACTAGAGAAGGGGTAATGGGGTTTGGAGGGGTGGGAAGGGAAGGGATTTGGGGTTAGGATCAGTCAAAGCTGCAAAACCTTGTGTTTCCAGTGAAGATGAGGTGGGCGAGTTTTTCACATGTTCTTGAGGGCTGCAATCCATGCAGCAGAAATTTTCTTGTGTTCCTGTGATTCTTTAATGATATGAACTAAGAGAGCTTGTTTAGTTTGACAAAGAGAATGACCAGGAGAAGGCTTAGAACCCCGAGCCCAATGATGACCCAATTGGATAGATCCAAGAGGGCTGATAATTCACTCCACACTTTTTGAAAGATAAAAGTGTCAAAGACAACATTAGCTTTGGTTTAGGTACTCACAGAAGGGACTTCTTTCTTCAGGTGGGAAGTTATGTTGTCTTCTTGAGAGAGGCTTGGAAGAATATTCCTGGCTTGGATCTAAAGGGGCTTAGAGATGGGGTTCCAAGATGGTGGCCTAGATGGATGCTGTGATCAGTCTCTCCAGAACCAGAGATTGAAGTAGTGGAAATACCGTCTCCCAGCCAGCTTCTGAACATCATCCTACAGCTGCCCCCACAGGAATCTCACTCATGCCTATACGCAGGGCCACCAGGCAGCAGCGATTGCCACAAGCAGGGTGACTTCAGCAGTGAGCGGTGGTGGAGCTCAGCTGCAGGTGGCTTGGAGCCCCAGCCCAGGGCTCACCCCATGCAAGGCCTGCTCCTACATGTAGTACCTGGCTCTAGCACCCACCCAACCACTCAGGGCCCCTAGCAGTTGCTCCCATGTACACACGGCTCCCATGCAGGAGCCCTGGCTACTGTTCTTTGTGGATCTCCACCTACCAGGGCAGAACCCCCTACACAATGGGGATGCAGAACAAGATCTGGGGACAGAAGAGGGTGGCCTAGATGGACTCTGCAGTGCTAGTCTCTCTAGGACCTGAGCTTGAAGTAGTGGAAATACCGTCTCCCAACCAGCTTCTTGACATCATCCTACAGCTCATCATCCCCCACAGGAATTTCACTCACACATGTACGCAGGGCTACCAGGCAGCAGCAATTGCCACAAGCAGAGTGACTTCTGCTGGTGAGCAGGGGAACTCAGCTGCCAGCAGCTAGGAGCCCCTGCCCAGGGCTCTGGAACAGCATTTGCCCAGGCGGGGCCTGCTTCTACATGGGATATCTGGCTCCAGCACCCACCCACCCAACCACGCAGGACCCCTAGCAGTTGCTCCTGTGGACACATAACTCACATGTGCACAGGACCCCTGCTACTGTTCTTTGTGGATCTCCATCTACCAGTGCAGAACTTCATACACCAGGGGACACTGGACAGCATCTGGGGACAAACTTTGACTTCAACAAACTTCTGCCTAAACACAGCACACCGTGAAACTGCATCTCCACTGCATCCAAGAACACCAGTGGTCCATCCCTTCACCCTGTTGCTGAAGCAGATGGCTTCTTGTGAGATCCCATCTACAACATTCTTCACTGAATGGGGAAATTCCAGTAAGCAAAAGACAATGCCACCTACTGGAGGTGAAAGGAAGCAAGCCTGTTTATTTACATTGAGACTTTTATTTTTTATTTTTATTTTTTAATTCTTTAGTCTTATTTTTTATTCTATCCTTTATCTTTTTCTCCTAATATTGCTATTATTTAATCTTTTTGTTTTATTTCTCTGCTATTTTCTTTCTTTTTTTCTTTCCTCTTTTCTCTCTTGCTCTTTTCCCACCCTCTAATCCCCAACATTTGTAAAACTAAGCATCTGTTATACAGTAGGATATGGTAGACTGGGACTTCTGAACAGTATACTGGAGTGGTATTATATAGTCTTGTAACTCCCACTTGCATATGTTTTATTTTTCTTACTATCATGTCTCTTCGCTAACTCTACTCTTTTCTTCCTTCTTACTGGGCTTCCCCAATTCTCTTTTGCTCTTTCTACTAATAGCCAATTTCTCTTGGATTCCTTTTTAATACTTTCTAGGATCTAATAACCATATCCTCACTTCCTACTACCTTAACATTCTATCCTACACCCCACCCTCAAGTTTCTCTAGCCCACCAGCAGAAACTATAGACCCTTGTGCAAACCTATTGTTTACATAATAGATGTTAAATGAACTCATAATTGTTGTATATTGTGACTAAACTGTAAATGTATTTAGGAGCTATTAGGAGCTACTTGGTTTGAAACTATATATTGTTTGTATTGAGATCAATTAATATTGGTCTCCTCTTTAAAGGAGAGGTATTGAAACCCTGCAGGGAAAATATAACATTATAGGAGTAAAAACTGCAACACCTTGGATCAGCAGAGCTAGAAAGAAAGAAACACAAACACCATGAAAAAAAAAGGGAAGAAAGTGCCTCAAACAAACCAAGATTCTACATTATTAGAAACCATGGTCAGTACAGCAGAAGAAATGACACAACAGGAGTTCAGGATGTACATAATTAAAATGTTCTCTGACTTAAAGCATGATATAAGAGAGCAAGCCCAGTCAGCAAAAGATTATTTTGATAAAGAGATACATAGGCAAATACAAGAAGTAAAAGATCACTTCAATAAGGATGTAGAGATTCTGAAAAGAAACAAAACAGAAATTGTTGAAATGAAAGAAACAATATACCAAATTAAAAACTCAATAGAAAGCATCACCAATAGAGTAGACCACCTGGAAGACACTTCAGATACTGAAGACAAAATATTTAATCTTGAGACTAGAGTTGACCACACAAGTGAAGATGGTAAGAAACCATGAACAGAACATCCAATAATTATGGGATAACATTAAAAGACCAAACTTAAGAATTATTGGGATAGAGGAAGGCATAGAATTCCAAACCAAAGGAATGAGCAATCTATTCAATGAAATAATATCAGAAAACTTTCCAAATATGAAGAATGAATTGGATAATCAAATACAAGAGGCTTTCAGGACACCAAATGTACAAAATCACAACAGATCCCCACCAAGGCACATCATACTGAAAATGCCTAACATTCAGAATAAGGAGAGAATCTTAAAAGCCACAAGAGAAAGGCACCAGATTACATATAGAGAAAAGCCAATTAGGATCACTGCAGACTTCTCAACCCAGACCTTGAGAGCAAGAAGATCATATAACAGAATATACCAAGTTCTGAAAGACAATGGGTGCCAACCAAAAATCTTATATCCAGCAAAATTAAGTCTTAGGTTTGATGATGAAATAAAAACATTCCAAGATAAACAAAAATTAAAAGAATTCACAGCAAGAAATCTGGCACTACAGAACATTCTTGGCAAAATATTCCATGAGGAAGAAATGAAAAACAACAATGAAAACCTGCAGAGGGAGGAGCTACACTAAAGGCCAATCAAAGGAGAAACCCAGTCAAGTTAAAAACTAAGAATAAACCAAAATGTCTGGAAATACAAACCATGTCTCCACAATAACATTGAATGTCAATGGCCTAAACTCAGCAATTAAAAGACACAGACTGGCAGGTTGGATTTTTAAAAAAAGACCCAACAATATTCTGCCTCCAAGAGACTCATCTCATAGAAAGAGATACTATCAGATTGAAGGTGAAAGGATGGGAAAAAATTTATCACTCACATGAACTGCATAAACAAGTAGGATTTCCCATCCTCATTTCAGATAAAGTGGACTTCAAACTAAAGTTAGTGAAAAGGGATAAAGAAGGTCATTTCATATTGCTCAAGGGAATCATACACCAACAAGACATAACAATCTTAAATATCTATGCCTCAAACAATGGGGCACCCATGTTCGTCAAACAAACCCTTCTCAAATTCAAGAATCAAATAGACCTCAACACAATAGTATTGGGTGACTTTAACACAACTCTCTCACCACTGGATAGATCTTCCAAACAAAAACTAAACAAAGAATCTATAAGACTTAATAGAACAATCAATGGTCTAGACTTAATGGGTATATATAGAATATTCCATCCTTCAACAAGCAAATACACTTTTTTCACAGCAGCACATGGATCCTTCTCCAAAATAGATCATATGCTATGCCACAAAGCAAGTCTCAGTAAATACAAAAAAATAGATATACTACCCTGCATTCTATCTGACCATAATGGAATGAAACTGGAAATTAATAACAGTTTTAAAAAAAGAAACCACTACAACACCTGGAGACTCAAAAATATGCTATTGAACAATGCATGGGTAACAGAAGATATCAGGGAAGAGACAAAAAAATTCTTGGAGGTAAATGAGAACTCCGATACAACATACCAAAATCTCTGGGACATTATGAAGGCAGTGCTTTCCATAGTGGTTGTACTAATTTTATATTCCACCAACAATGCATGAGAGTAAAATTTTCCCCACATTCTCACCAACATTTATTGTTACTTGGAAAAACTTTGAATATATATATATACATATATATATGAACCATATTCACTAAAATCATAATTAATACCAAATTATTAATTTTGGGAGAACTATTCCAAAGGAAAAAATGTGGGAAAGTCTTTCATCATTGCTCAAATCTTAGTTTATCAGAGTATACATATTCAAGAGAAGATTTACAAATGTGGCAAAACCAGTCTTCAAAACATTCAGCATCATATAATTCATACTGGAGAAAAATAATATTGATCTAATAAATATGGAAAGGTTTAATAAATAATTAAATTTAAAGTGACATAAAATACTACATACTGGAAAAAATTCATAAATATGAGAAATGTAGCAAATTCTTTAATCTATACTTACATCTTTCTCATCTTTATTTCTTTAAAATTATACCCTATAAATATAACACATATGGTGAATCTTTTGCTCATTCCTCATCTTTTTGTTGTTCCTCATAAAACCCATACTGAAGAGGACCTTTGTAAATATAAATAATTTAACAAACAAAAATTTTCACAAAACTTATTCAATGTCAAAGAATTCATACTGGGGTAAAAAATTCCATAAAAAACATGGCAAGGGCTGGGATTGTAGCTCATGAGTAGAGCGCTTGCCTCACATGTGTGAGGCCCTGGGTTCGATCCTCAGCACCACATACAAAGCAATAAAATAAAGACATTGTATTCATCTACAACTAAAAAAAAAAAGCTTTAAAAAACATGGCAAATCTTTTAACTAATATTCAATTCTTACTCAACCTCTCAGAGTTGATGCTAGTGAGAAATCCTACAAATTTAAAGACTGGAAAAGCCTTTAATCAATGCTTAAAGCTTACTTGACATCAAAGAATTCATACCAGAAACGCTAAATGTGCAATAACTAAGGAAAGGACTTTGTCTAAAATACACATCCCAATGTTCATATGGGAAAGAACATTCACAAGTGCAATAAATATGGTAAAGTATTTAAGTAATTATAATAATAAAAAATTATTAACTAATAATAAAATTTAAATAAATAATTCATAATCAGAATTATGCACACTAGAAAACACTAAGGCCCTAATATTTTCAGATCTTACTCTAAATTATAGTGTTTATTAAAGTAAAATAATCCAAACTTAAAACAATTTTATGATTTATAAGTTGCAAAGGAGAAAGGGAAACTGCTTTGTCAACATATGTAATTATATTCACCATTTACATTTTTGTATTGACAGTATTTGAGATTTTTTTCCCAAAACAAATGTTGATATAATTGAACTTTTAAATATTTGATGCAGTGCCTTTATTCCTGGTGTTATGTGAAAGCTTGTGTCAAGACTTGCTACAACAGAATTATGAGGGGCATTTCTATATTAGATTGGCATCATATCAAATTTTTCATGGAATATTGTGGATACTGAAATGTATATTGTGTGAGTAAAAGCACAGACAAAAGGGAAGAATGGCTGTGGTGCATATATAGCTGGGGATCAAAATGAAAAACAGCAAGAGATAAATTAGGAAAGAAAACAAGCAGAAGTCTTCTCCAACTTAGAGTCATCTGTATAGGCTGGTAACACATGTTTTTGCTCCATATGCATGATTCATGCAATTTCTTCTTTCACTCTGCAATATTTAATTCACTTACTAGAGAGACAACTCCACTTCCATAAAACCATTTGTCTCCTCATTATGGAACATCTATTATACATCAAGCCCTGATAGTTTCTTCACTTCATATCAGTGTCATAATGACCCTAGGACTTAAGAAAGTTTTTCAGCTTTCATTGGATGAAATTTTCCCAGTAAAGTTAATAAATTTTATAATAAAAGTGGAAAAAATTGTAAGTTTAAAAATTGGCTTAAACAAACTCAGAAAGTCAAAGTATGAATGTTTTCCCTCATATGCAGAAAGTGGAGATAAACAAGGAATTTTAAAAAGGAGATCTTGCATGTGCCTACATGAATATACCACAGTGAATCTCAACATCAAGTATATCCGCAAGATACAAATTATTTTAAATAACTATAAATAAATTGCAGAAAAATCAATAGGGGTAGGATGGGAGGGGGGAAGTGCTGGGAACTGAATTAGAGAAAACTATATTCCATGCTCTGTGATTATGTCAAAATGTATCCTAATGTTATATATAACTAAAAATAATCAATTAAAAGAAGAGACCTCATGAAAATAGAGAAAAGAGATTAGTGGGGAGTGAGGAGAGGATAAATTCATTTCCTTTGTATTTTCCTAACAGTAGGATTAAGGGATCATATAGTTGTTCTATTTTTTATTTTTTGAGAAACCTCCATACTGTAGCAATTTATATTCCCACCCACTATATGAGGGTTCTCTTCTCTATATTTATTCCAATACTATTTTTTATTTAGTCTTTTTATAATAACCATTCTATCTGAGGAGAAATGGTATATCATTGAGGTTTTGACTTGCATTTCCTTGATGATTTGTAATGGTGAGCATTATTTATGTTCCTCATGGTCATTTATATGTCTACTTTGATAAGTTTTTATTGTAATATTGCCATTTTTAACTTGGGTTGATGTTGTTACAATTGAGTTTCTAGAATTCCTTATATACTGTGGATATTGGTCAGATCTGTAATTTTCAAATCTCCTGCCATTTCCATTTTCCTGCCACTCTGAGGACAAAGGAGTGGACTGGAATGCTTAACCTCACAGGATTGCCTTTTCATTTAAAAAAAAAAGCCTTATCTGGGGCCCACTACATTCATTGTATGATGATTAACTAGCCTGTTATCGTCGCCCGCCGGCAGGAGACAATAACCACGCCGTTGTTCTCAGAAAGCAATCTTTATTCTTGTTGAGCGCTCTTATTGCCTTTCTGGTTCTCTTTTGTTCTTCCTCTCTTCCTCCCAACCTCCCTCTATATACTTTTTCATACAGCAGGAAGTATTACCGAGCATAGTTACAACCAATTAGCAGGAATAGCATTATCAAGCACGAGGGGAATGCATGAGCAGAATACAGGCATGTATTAGAGCAGGCATAGCCCACGAGCCAAGCATGCACAGTGACGTTACCACCAGCCAATGCTGTGC
>CM053401.1:134371889-134385184 GCA_028644305.1 Xerus rutilus | reverse complement strand
AAATGGGATGGACTTAAACTAAAAAGCTTCTTCTCAGCAAGAGAAACTATCAATGAAGTGAACAGAGAGCCTACATTCTGGGAGCAAATTTTTGCCACATGCACATCAGACAGAGCACTGATCTCCAGGATATATAAAGAGCTCAAAAAACTTAACACCAAAAAAACAAATAATCCAATCAATAAATGGGCTAAGGAGCCCATTGGAGTTGGTGGTCCTTTCTTTGCATCATGGGTTCAACAACATGCATACATAGAATCCTACACAGGGATGAATAACTACTCAGGTAGTTAATAAGTAATATCAAATTTTGTACTGACTTAGGGTTAGGGTTATGGTTAGAGAATTTATTGTAGGGACAGAAGAGGCAAGACACTGAATAGAAAATAGAAAGCAGGTTTATTTGAGTGCATCCTGTTCAGAAGGTACAGCTTTCACTGTAATCAGTTAATTCTCCTAAACCCAGTTTGGGAGTTCAGGCAGTTTCAGAATTTTATACCCAGTGTATAAATGGAGGAGCTAAGAAGTTCACAGTCTGCAGAGGTTCAACAAAACCAACTTTTTAAAAGCAGCTTTTTCTTTTACTGTTCTGGGCAAGTTAACACTTCAAGGACAGCACCTGAGAAGGGAAGAGCTGCTTTTCCCCTTTACTCCCTCTGTCAGCTGTTACCATGGGGCCCAATTAGTAACATCTTCTCTTCTCTTTGAAACGTAAACATCTCTGTGAAGCTCAGACCCAAGGCCACAGAGGCTTTGTTAAAGGATCTATCCTTGTTACACTTTGAATTTACAAACCCACTTCCCACTTTTAAAATGACTTTTATAAACCATTATATTGTTACTACACTAGATATTCCAAAATTTTTTTTGAAAAACTAGTAAGAAGGTGTTCAGCATCTGGAGTGCTGATCTCTTTTGGGCTGGTGACCAAGCAAGAGAGAGCAAGAGGAAATAGAAACTTCAACTACATTGAACTCTTTGGTAGAGACTCTTTTGCTAAGTCCTAAGATCAATTATGGTGCAAATTTCTGGAGAAGCTTAATTAAAAATTTTTTGTGAAGGAAGGGGTGCCATGACAATTCCCCCCTTTAATTATGCTTCCCATAATTTAGTCCATTAAATTTAAGAGCATCATTATTATAACCTTGGCTTAATGTCTTATATAATATCAAACTTTAGTTGTCCTCCTTTCAACAGTGGCTTCTATAGTGGAACCAATAGTTTTAATGGAGCCAAATATGGGAGCAATTGTAAGGATCACTCTGAACTGGACACAACATATTCTGTATAACCAAGGGATCTTTATTCATGTGGGTCAGTGCAGGAGGATGTTCAGAGAAAGGGAGGGGGCAGGACATGAGATTTATAGGGCCTGCAGTAAACGCATTGTGGACTATGGATTGGTCATTTCAGGCTGGTGTGTCAGGTAAGGATTGGTGGTCTTGGTTGTGAGTGCCCCTGAAGTAACTAAAGATTAACTTGGGTGGTTAGGCCTTGTTAGCTTGGGCAGGAAACTCAGGCAGGAAACTGCCCAGAGCAAGGACTGCCATAGGCTTTAGAGAAGGGAGGGCCAAAACTGGGTATGGGAGGGCTGTTTCTACTTTACATTCCCCACCCCTTTTTGGTTTTATAAGGATGGGAATGGGGACAACATTGGCTCTTCTGGCTACTCCATGCAGATTTGGGGCAACGTCTGCTGAGCAAAGGTGGAGGAGGAAGAAGGTAGAGAACCTAGGCCTCAAAGATTAGGATCACCCAAGGGGAGAAGTCTTGGAAGGTGCCTTGTCATAGCATCACCAGCTGGTGGGGACAGTTTCCCAAATGCAGATGTAGAGGTAGGAGCCAAGAATCCTGTAGTAGAGCCTCAAGAAACAGTTGTAGGCGAGTCATTGTCCTCCTTGAGAATCCAAAAATCCCTGAAGAGAAACTGATTAAATGTCTGATTAGAAAACTGCTGGATTTGAGAGTGGATAAATTTGAACAGACATGGCAGGAGGAGTAAGATCAAGAGAAATATACATATAGGTCTGACTATAGGAAGAGGTGTCTGTACAAGGAAATTTTGAGAAAAAAAAACCCATGAGCCTATCTACCTTTGGGGTTATTAACATCTTATTAGTCAGATCCTGAAGGCATTTGATGTTCTCCTCTATCAAACCTGACTCATTTTCACTTAAATGATAAAGGGTGTTGACATTCTTCTCAATTACTCCAGTTTCATTGGTATTAGTAGCAGCATTCTTCTTTCAGAAATAGGCATGTTCCTCCTTTGTCTGGTGTTAGGAGGTCTAGGGCTCTATGGTTCTAGAATAAAATTTGGGCAATAGATGTTATCTGCCATTGTATGGAGGCAAGAGAGGCAGCCAATGCTTCTACTGCTTTTTGAAGTTGTTTAAGCTTTTGAGTAGAAGTTACCACATAATCAAGTCCTCCTGCCTCCAGCCTGGAGGCAGCGAGTGAGGAGACCAGACCAACTACTCCTGGTAGGAAGACAGCCTGTCTTGCCCTGAAAGGGAGGTGGTAACAAGCCTTATTAATTCAACCTCACTATATAGAGTTATTTGAGGAACCAAGGTAGTGGGAACACAAAAGGTGAAGGGCATATTGAGGCTGAGATCTTTTGTTAAGACACCATTGCACCCAAAAAGGAACCCTGGTGGAGCAAAGGTTGGGGGGAAGGGACTTGAATAACCTGGTCACAGGGAGCTGAACCAGAGGAAGTGTAGCAGCAGGAGAAATCCCCTGATGAGTTATGAAAAGGAGGTACTTCCTCAAAAGCCAGAGAGAGGGGCCCTTGGGGTTAGTTTGAGGTATTGAGAAGAACCTCAATGGGAATCACAATTAAAGGAGTACAATCCAAACCTGCACAGAGGGAACAGTCTGAAATGTTATCAACTTTAGATAAATTGAGAAGCTGAAGGCCCTGATGCATTAGGGCCATCTATGAAAAAGGTCAGCTTTAGGATGGGCAATTGCATCTAGCTAGTGTTGGAGTTTTTTCTCCTGCTCCTGGATGGTTATGTGAATTTGAGGAAACACTCATATATAAGTTTTCCAGATTCTGATCAATAAATAATCTCTCATTAGGTTAGGAATTATAAGGGCTGAGAATTTGTCCCCATAATAAGGCTGGAGAGGACAAGGCATGTAAGTATAGTATTTAATTTTTAATGTCACAGATGTCTATCTTTTAATAATATGTAGTTAAGTCAGTTAATATCATCTGATTTTTTTAAATATCTTTTTTATTGACATGACTTCTGTTCAGTAGAGATTCTTTTATTTTATTACTTAGGGCTAGATAATTATACTAGTAAATATTAAGCCTACCTGTGTAGGTTAGGAAGATCAGTAGGCCATAAACTGACTCCTTTGTAGCCTTCACTCTTATTTATTTTTAAGGGTCAATGTACGTGTGTTACATTAAACTATTTTTAAATGCCCAGGAACGGTTGTGTTTTGGGATAGATGAAGCAGGTCAAATTGATTTTTGTTCTTATCTATTGTTAAGAGTCACCTGAGTTTTCCTGGGAGTCACTCTTGAGGAACTTGAGAGCAGCTTCTTAGCTCTGCTAGAGTCATTTGCAGTAGGATGAGTCGAGGTCTCATTGACCATGTGGCTTCCCTGGGAAGCATGAAGGATGTCTCCCTTTTCCAATGACCCTACTCTTCATAGCATGGCACTGATTGGCTTTCAGCTCTCCAGTGGTCTCATTAATCTCCCTGATTGGGAGATTATGTGGCCCAGAGTTGTAAAGCTCTTTAGAGAAGTTCCTTTGTTTCTTGGATTACAGCTGACTCATAGGGCAAGAGCCAAATACTGGTTTTTCTTAGCAATTTTAATTTAATTTTTAGTTTTAAGTCTTGATCTTAAACATTCAGCAATTCAATTTTACCAGTCTTAAAGTAAGGGTACTGGGCTTTAACTTCAATGTCTATCTGTCCTGTAAGTGATGTCTTATTTATCTTAAATTAACCTGGGTTTTTTGTTCTTGAAGCAATACTTTTGTAAAACATTAACAGGCAATAGTCATAGAGTTTAAGTAAAATGCAAAATAAAATTAACAAGAGTAAAAACATATCTAGTCTGTGTAATACCTATCTAGAATTTTGGCTGAGTTATATATTATATCCCTGTTTGAGATCCTAGTAATCTTTACAACAAAATCGATCCTTTGAATATAACTTTAACTGAACTGGAGTCTGGCTTACTTTGAAGTCATTGTAACATGTAGTAAGCTGGGAGACAGAACCTTATCTCAGATAAGGCATGGCTCCTCACAAAATCTTAAAGTGTTTTAGTTCTGAAGTTGAACTTTGTTTCTTAAATATCATTTTATGAAATTTACATATATTGTTTCCTGAGTCAACATGAATATTAGTTAACTTAATATGATATTGCACTTAAAACATGAATTAAAGAAAGGCTGAGAGGGCTTTTAACTTTATTTTTGTGTGAAAAAGTAGCAAAATGTTAAATAGATTAGGCCCTCATTTACTTAAAAGATTATTCCAATGTAAAAGTAACATAAAACCTTATCTTATTGATAATAGGCTTCAGTTATAGAACATTAAATGATATAAATAAATACCATACAACATTAGTTTGGAGAACACCAGTTGATATAATGCTCTTTAAACCTTCTACTTTACATACTTGCATACCTGGAAGATATGAACACATTTAATATACAAATAGGACTAACAGCACCATGATTACATTGATGTTATTATATTAACCAAGTTTAGCTCTCAAAGAAAAATCTAGACTCTGTAACACAGTGCAGAACTCCAAAATAACAGCTGTTGTTTAATCATGGTTGTATAAATCTTAATTTCTTTGAGACTTAGTTTCTCAATTGATAAAACCTGACAAATGCAAAAAAAATTATCTTGATAAGAGCAGAGCAATGTTTCAGACTTTGATTTATATCAGTACATTAAATTTTAAATAAATTTGTACTAATTATAGTCAACTTAGTCACAAACATAAACCTTTGAAATTTACCCTCTATTTAGACTCTCTTGTCATTTTGATCACTTTTTTTATCACTTACTCCAAACTTTCTTTATCACTTACTTTAAATCCTCTTGTTTCTTTTATAATACAAAGACTTTCTTACCCAGAAACACTTTCTCTTTCTTTCTAATAAATATAATATCTAGAATCTTTAATTCCTTCTGTTCACATCACAAAACAATCCTTGTTTCAGACCAATTTCCCTGATGAATATAGATGCAAAAATTCTCAATAAAATTTTGGCAAATTTTATACAAAAGCATATTTTAAAAATAGTACATCATGATCAAGTGGGGTTCATTCTGGGGATGCAAGGTTTATTCAACATATTAAAATCAATAAACATAATCCATCACATCAATAGACTTAAAGATAAAAATGACATGATTTTATCAAATTATGCAAAGAAAGCTTTTGACAAAATACAGCACCCTTTTATGTTTAAACCACTAGAAAAACTAGAAATAGTAGGAACATACCTCAACATTGTTAAAGCAATCTATGCTAAATCTAAGACCAACATCATCCGAAATGGAGAAAAATTGGAAGCATTCCCTCTAAAAACTGGAACAAGACAGGGATGCCCTCTCTCACCACTCTTATTCAATATAGTCCTTGAAACTCTAGCCACAGCAATTAGAAAAAAGAAATTAAAGGGATATGAGTAGGAAAAGAAGAACTCAAATTATCATTATTTGCAGATGATATGATATTATACTCAGAGGATACAAAATATTTCACCAGAAAACTTCTAGAGTTAATAAATAAATTCAGCAAAGTTGCAGGATATAAAATCAACACACATAAATCAAATGCATTTCTATACATCAGCAATGAGTCCTCTGAAAGAGAAATCAGGAAAACTACTTCATTTGCAATAGCCTCAAAAAAATAAAATACTTGGGAATCAATCTAACAAGAGTGGTGAAAGACCTCTACAATGAAAATTACAAGACACTAAAGAAAGAAATTGAAGAAGATCTTAGAAGATGGAAAGACCTCCCATGCTCTTGGATAGGTAGAACCAATATTATTAAAATGGCCATACTACCCAAAGCACTATACAGATTCAATGCAATCCCAATTAAAATCCCAAAGGCCTTTCTTATAGAAATAGAAAAGGCAATCATGAAATTCATTTGGAAAAATAAGAGACCCAGAATAGCCAAAGCAATCTGGAGCAAAAAGAGTGAAGCAGGAGGCATTACAATACCAGATCTTAAACTATACTACAAAGCAATAGTAAGAAAAATGGCATGGTACTGGCACCAAAATATACATGTAGACCAATAGTACAGAACAGAAGACACAGAGATTAACCCACATAAATACAGTTATCTCATACTAGACAAAGGTGCCAAAAACATACACAGGAGAAAAGATAGCCTCTTCAACAAATGGTGCTAGGAAAACTAGAAATTCATATGCAGTAAAATGAAAATAAACCCCTGTCTCTCACCATGCACAAAAATCAACTCAAAGTAGATCAAGAACCTAGGAATTAGACCAGAGACCCTGCATCTAATTGAGGAGAAAGTAGGCCAAAACCTTCATCACATCAGATTAGGCCCTGACTTCCTTAACAAGACTCCTAAAGCACAAGAAATAAAATCAAGAATCAATAAATGGGATGGATTCAAACTAAAAAGCTTTTTTTCAACAAAAGAAACAATCAATGAAGTGAACAGACAGCCTGCATTCTGGGAGAAAATTTTTGCCACACATATATATTAGAGAGAGCATTGATCTCCAGGATATATAAAGAACTCAAAAAACTTAACACTGAAAAAAACAAACAACCCAATTAATAAATAAGCTAAGGAGATGAACAGAAACTTCTCAGAAGAAGATGCATAATCAATAAACAAATATATGAATAAATGTTCAATATCTCTAGCCATTAGAGAAATGCAAATCAAAACTACTCTAAGATTTCATCTCAATCCAGTCAGAATGGCAGCTATCAAGAATACAAGCAACAGTAAGTGCTGGTGAGGATGTGGTGAAAAGGGCATATTCAAACGTTGCTGGTGGGACAGCAAACTGGTGCAACCTATCTAGAAAGCAGTATGGAGATTCCTTAAAAAGCTTGGACTGGACCTGCCATTTGACCCAGCTATCCCACTCCTTGGCCTATACCCTAAAGATTTAAAAACAGCATACTACAATAATGCAGCCACTTCAATGTTTATAGCTGCACAATTCACAATTTCTAACTGTGGAAGCAACCTAGATGCCCTTCAATAGATGAATGGATGAAGAAACTGGGGTATATATACACAATGGAATATTACTCAGCAATAAAAGAGAATAAAATTATGATATTTGCAGGTAAATGGATGGAATTGGAGAACATCATGCTAAGTGAAGTAAGTCAATCCCAGAAAACCAAAGGCCTAATATTCTCTCTGATTAGTGGATGCTGATCCATAATAGGTGTGGGGTGAGGAATATGGGAGAAATGGAAGAACTTTGTATGGGACAGGGGGAAGGTTAGGGAGGGGAGGGGAATAAGAGTAGCAAAAAAGGGTTGAATGAGATGGACATCACTACCCTAGGTACAAGTATGAAGACACAAATGGTATGACTCTATCTTGTTTGCAACCAGAGATGGAAAATTGAGCTCTATATATGTATTATGATTTGAAATGCATTTTTAAAAAATTAAAAAATATAAATAAATAAATAAATAAACCATCAAAAAGAAAAAAATCAGAAAGATTAACACATTAAGTCATGAGTTCTCTAGGAGGAGGAAGGGACTATACATAGTTCCTTTTTGTTTTCATCTAGTTTTCAGCATGGAGCTTCATAAACTTGTTGAAGTTTTACCAATAGTCTTGAAGTAGTTGATACAAATAAGAGGCCTCTTTAGCCACCAACTTTTTCATAAAAGCAAAAATATACCCTAAGGAAATTCTTTAGGCAGATGAAATTTGCTCCAGAGAGAAGTAAATTCTAACCTGGTGCCCTAACCCAAGTTACCTCTCAGTCGGAATATCTATATAATAGGACTGCCTCTGAGTATGGTTGAGGCTATCTGTGGTAACATATATAATACCTTGCACAGTGTCTGGCCCACAGTGAGCAATCAATAAATATATTTTCTTTTTTTTTTCAAATTTCATCTCAAATAACACTGGTGCACAAAAAATGACATAGTTGCAAATACATTAGCAAAATAAAAATGAGTAAAAGAGATTCCTTAATTTGGTCACTCAGAATAGCTACTTACTGCATTAAATATACACTACATATCCTAGGTACATGTATGAAGACATGAATGGTGTGACTCTACATTGTGTACAATCAGAGAAATGAAAAATTGTGCTCCATATGTGTACTGTGAATTGAAATGTATTCTGCTGTGTTAAAAAAAGAAATAAAAAATTTAAAACTTGAATAAAAAAGATGTACATAATTAAAATGTTCTGTGAATTAAAAGGTGATGTAAGAGAGCAAATACAGACAGCAAAAGATCATTTTGATAAAGAGCTATATAGGCAAATACAGGAAGCAAAGATTATGTCAACAAGGAGATAGAGATTCTGAAAAAGAATCAAAAAGAAATCCTCAAAATGAAAAAAACAATAAACCAAGTTAAAAACTCAATAGAAAACATCATTAACAGATTAGATCACTTGGAAGACAGAAATTAAGACAATGAAGACAAAATATTTAATCTTGAAAATAGAGTTGAACACATAGTGAAGATAGTAAGAAACCATGAGCAGAACATCCAAGAATTATGAGATAATATGAAAAGACCAAATTTAAGAATTATTGGGATAGAGGAAGGCATAGAATTTCAAACCAAAGGAATGAACAATCTGTTCAATAAAATAACATCAGAAAATTTTCCAAACATGAAAAATGAATTGGATAATCAAATACAAGAGGCTTATAGGACACCACATGTACAAAATCACAACATATCTACACCAAGACACATTGTAATGAAAATGCCTAGCATTCAGAATAAGGAGAAAATCTTAAAAGCCACAAGAGAAAGGAATCAGATTACATATAAAGGGAAACCTATTAGGATATCTGCAGACTTCTCAACATAGACCCTTAAAGCTAGAAGGGTTTGGAACAACATATACCAAGCTCTGAAAGAAAATGGATGCCAACCAAGAATCTTATATCCAGCAAAATTAAGTTTTAGGTTTGATGATGAAATAAAAACTTTCCAAGATAAACAAAAGTTAGAAGAATTTACAATAAGAAAGCCTGCACTACAGAACATTCTTGGCAAAATATTCCATGAGGAGGAAATGAAAAATAACAATGAAAACCAGCAAAGGAAAGAACTACACTAAAGGAAAGGTGAATCAAAGGAGAAACCTAGTCCAGTTAAAAACTAAAAATAAACTAAAATGTCTGGGAATACAAACCATGTCTCAATAATAACCCTGAATGTGAATGGCCTAAACTCATCAATTAAAAGATATAGACTAGCAGATTGGATTTAAAAAATACCCAAGAAATGCTGCCTCCAAGAGACTCATCTCATAGGAAAAGACATCCAAGGTAAGGATGACATCCAAGGTAAGACATGAAGGTAAAAGGATGGGAAAAATGTATCATTCACATGGACTGCATAAACAAGCAGGAGTTTCCATTCTCATATCATAAAGTGAACTTCAAACCAAAGTTTGTGAAGAAGGATAAAGAAGATCATTTCACACTACTTAAGAGAATCATACATCAACAAGACAGAACAATCTTAAATATCTATGCCCCAAACAATGGGGCATCTATGTATGTCAAACTACCCTTTTCAACTTCAAGAATCAATTAGAGGGGCTGGGGTTATGGCACAGTGGTAGTGTGCTCACCTAGCACACGTGAGGCACTGGGTTCGATCCTCAGCACCACATAAAAATAAAATAAAGATATTCTGCCCACCTACAACTAAAAAATAAATATTTTTAAAAATTTTTTTTAAAAAAAAGAATCAATTAGAACACAACACAGTAATACTGGGTGACTATAACCTACCCCTCTCACAACTGGATAGATCTTCCAAACAAAAACTAAACAAAAAATCTACAAAAATCAATAGAACAATCAATAATCTAGACTTAACATACATATATAAAATATTTCATCCTTCAACAAATGAATACACTTTTTTCTCAGCAGCACATGAATCCTTCTCCAGACTAGATCATGTGCTACACCACAAAGCTAGTCTTAGCAAATACAAAAAAATAGAGATAATACCCTGCATTTTATCTGAACATAATAGAATGAAATTAGAAATTCATGACAGATTAAAAAATAAAAGCTACTCCAAAACTTGGAGACTCAATAATATGCTATTGAATGTCACATAGATAACAGAAGATATCAGGGAGAAGATAAAAAATTCTTAGAGGTAAATGAAAACTCTGGTACAACATATCAAAATCTCTGGGACACTATGAAGGCAGTACTAAGAGGAAAGTTTATTGCATTAAGCTCATTAAAAGATGAAAAATCAACAAATAAATGACTTGACCCTAAATCTCAAAGCCTTAGAAAAAGAAGAACAAATCAACACCAAAAGAAGCAGAAGACAGGAAATAATTAAAATCAGGGCTGAAATCAATGAAATTGACAAAAAAAAACAATTCAAAAAATTGAGAAAACAAAAAGCTGTTTCTTTGAAAAAAATAAACAAAATTGACAAACCCTTAGCCACCTAATGAAAAGGACAGAGAAAACTCAAATTACTAAAATTTGTGATGCAAAAGGAAATGTCATGACAGACTCTATTGAAATATAGAGGATAATTAGAAACTATTTTGAAAATTTATACTCCAATAAAATAGAAAATCTCAAAAACACCAACAAATTTCTAGAGGCATATGACCTACCCAAACTGAACCAGGAGGACATTCACGATGTAAACAGATCAATTACAAGCAAGGAAATAGAAGATGCCATCAAAAACCTATCAACCAACAAACACTTGGGACCAGATTCTCAGTTGAGTTCTACAAGACATACAAAGAACTAACTCCGATACTCTTCAAATTATTCCATGAAATAAAAAAAGAGGGAATCCTTCCAAACTCATTCTATGAGGCTAGTATCACCCTGATACCAAAACCAGACAGACACATCAAAGAAGGAAAATTTTAGACCACTATCCCTGATTAATATAGATGCAAAAATTCTCAATAAAATTTGGCAAATCACATGCAAAAACATATTTAAAAATAGTGCACCATGATCAAATGGGGTTCATTCCAGGGATGCAAGGTTGGTTCAACATACGAAAATCAATAAACATAATCCATCACATCAATAGACTTAAAGATAAGAATCACATAATTTTATCAATTCATGCAGAGAGAACATTTGACAAAATACAGCACCCTTTTATGTTTAAAACACTAGAAAAATTAGGGATAGTAGGAACATACCTCAACATTGTAAAAGCAATCTATGCTAAACCCAAGGCCAACATCATCCTAAATGGAGAAAAATTGGAAGCATTCTCTCTAAAAACTGGAACAAGAAAGGGATGTCCTCTTTTATTACCACTTCTATTCAACAGAGTCCTTGAAACACTAGTCAGACCAATTAGATGAAAGAAATTAAAATGATATGAATAGGAAAAGAAGAACTCAAACTATCATTACCTGTGAACAACATGATACTATACTTACAGGATCCAAAAAATTCCACCAGAAAACTTCTAGAATTAATAAATGAATTCAGCAAAGTTGCAAGATATAAAATCAACACCCATGAATCAAATGCATTTCTACACATCAGTGATGAATCCTCTGAAAAATCAGGAAAACTACTCCATTCACAATAGCTTCAAAAAATAAAATAAAATACTTTGGAATCAATCTAACAAGAGAGGTTAAAAACCTCTACAATGAAAACTACAGAACACTAAAGAAAGAAATTGAAGAAAACCTCAGAAGACAGAAAGATCTCCCATGCTCTTGGATAGGCAGAATCAATATTGTCAAAATGGCCATAATACCCAAAGCACTACACAGATTCATAGCAATCCCAATTAAAATTCCAATGTCATCCCTTATATAACTAGAAAAAGCAATCATGAAATTCATTTGGAAAAATAAGAGACCCAGAATAGCCAAAGCAATCTTCAAAAGAAGAGGCATCACAATACCAGACCTTAAACTACACTACAAAGCTAACAAAAATGGCATGTAATTGGCACCAAAATATACATGTAGAACAATGGTACAGAATAGAAGACACAGAGACAAACCCACATAAATGCAATTATCTCATACTAGACAAAAGTTCCAAAAACACACTGGAGAAAAGATAGCCTCTTCAACAAATGGTGCTGGGAAAACTGGAAATCCATATGCAGCAAAATCAAACTAAACCTCTTTCTCTCACCATGCACAAAAATCAACTCAAAGTGGATCAAGGACCTAGGAATTAGACCAGAGAATATGTGCCTAATAGAGGAAAAAGTAGTCCCAAACACTTATCACATTGGATTAGGCCCCCACTTCCTTTAAAAGACTCCTAAAATGCAAGAAATAAAATTTAAAACTCAACAAATGGGATGGGTTCAAACTAAAAATCTTTTTCTCAGCAAAAGAAACAACCAATGAGGTGAACAGAGAATCTACATTCTGAGAGCAAATTTTTGCCACACACACATCAGATAGAGCACTAATCTCCAGGATATATAAAGAACTCAAAAAACTTAACACCAAAAAAACAAACAACCCAATCAATAAATGAGGTAAGGAGATGAACAGAAACTTCTCAGAAGAAGATATACAATCAATATACAAATATATGAAGAAATGTTGGACATCTCTAGCATTTAGAGAAATGCAAATCAAAACTACTCAGCTATCAAGAATACAAGCAACAATAATGCTGGTGATGATGTGAGGGAAAAGGCACACTCAAACATTGTTGGTGGGACTGCAAATTGCGCCTAATAGAAGAAAAAGTAGGCCCAAACCTTCTAGAAAGCAATATGGAGATTTCTTTAAAAACTTAAAATGGAACCACCATTTGACTATCCCACTCCTCCATCTATACCCTAAAGACTTAAAAACAGACTACTATAGTAATGCAGCCACTTCAATGTTTATAGCAGCACAATTCACAATTGCTAAACTGTGGAAGAAACCTAGCCCTTCAATATATGAATGGATTTAAGAAACACTGAGGTGTATATATATATATATATATATATATATATATATATATATACACACAATGGAATATTACTCAGCAATAAAAGAGAATAAAATTATGGCATTTGCAGGTA
>CM053401.1:134303823-134371789 GCA_028644305.1 Xerus rutilus | reverse complement strand
GGAGTGGGGTGGGAAGCATGGGAGAAACAGAGGAATTTTGGATAGGGCAAAAGGGAGGTAGGGAAAAGGAGGAGGCATGGGGGTAGCAAAGATGGTGGAATGAGATGGACATCATTACCCTAGGTACATGTATGAAGATGCAAATGGTGTGTCTATCTTGTTTACAACCATAGAAATGGAAAATTGTGCTCCATATGTACTATGACTTAAAATAGATTCTTTAGTTTTAAAAAAATAAAAATAAATAATTTTTTAAAATTATCAACAAATTCCAGGACAACACAGAAAAAATAACTAACTGAATTAAAGAAGCCAGTACTTAATTCATTAAGATATGAATAAAAATCCAATAAGCAGAGATAATGACAAAGAACCCAATAAAAATCTTGTAAATGAAAGGCACAAGAAATCAAATTTTTAAATTAGTTGAAAGTCTAAATATAGTAGACTATGTGAAAGATGGAATTTCAGAGCTGAAAAACAAAGTAACTTGCCTTGAATATTCAGATAATATTTTAAAAAAGAAAAGAAGTAATCATGATCAGAATATACAAGAACACTCCATGATATATTATATTGGAAATGCCTAACACAAAGAGAAAAGAATAGTACAAGAAATCTGGGGATCAAGTCAAATAGATGATTTATTTAGAAGCATCAAAGATGGCAAATGATCATTTCCAGCCTGAACTCAAACATGCTTAAATCTGGTGAATTTGGGGCAAGATCCATATGGTTAATGGGAAGAAAATCACCACTTTATCATCATATGATATTTGACTAATAAAATGTTCCACTATTTGTTAGAACATTAAAAAATAACATGTAAAAAGCACATTATGCTGAACTCAACCACGTTTAGAGATAGAGCCTTCTGTGGGAAGGATAAATCCCATACTTTGAATATCAAATAGCACTTTATTAAAAATAGGACTGCAAATGTGACAATCATAATTAAGTATAATTTTAAAGTTAGCTAGAATAGAAGTATCATTGATAAGTGTCACAGAAGTGATTGAAATTTGGCAGTTGCTAAGGATGCTCTAATTATTTCACTGTACATATTCAAATCCTGAGTGGAAACACAGAAAAAATTGAGAGATGGGTGGGAAAATACACCACCACAATTTAGATGGCCAATGGAAGGAGAGCACATATGCCAGCCCTCTGAGTTTCATAAATAAAGAATTCTTATTGTCATCCAAAATGTATGCTCCCAAATTAGTTGGGGTGTAGAAATAAAACTTTGTCAGCATCTGCTTCCTATGCCAGGTTCCTTAGCTTAGTGCTATGTCTGTCCTCTGGAAGAAAGTGCCTTTGTAGTTCTGGCAGAAGGGGCATTTTCTTCATTTCCCAAAAAGTGACATACAGACTCCTTATGATCTCCAAATCCAGAGACCACAGGGGAACATATGTGAAGTTCACCAGAAATCTCTTTGGTAAGCAAAGATATATTAGTAATATGACATTGAATGAAAAACAAATTGAAGTCAGAATTATTATTTAACCAAATAACCCAATCAATAAATGGGCAAAGAACTGAACAGGCACTTCACAGAAGAAGAAATATGAATGGTCAAAAAATATATGAAAAAAAATGTTCAACATCTCTAGCAGTTAGAGAAATGCAAATTAAAACTACATCCATCTAACACAAGTCAGAATGGCAATTATCAAGAATACAAGTAATAATAAATGTTGGCAAGGATGTGGGGGGAAAGGTACTCTCATACATTGCTGGTAGGTTTGAAAATTGATGTAGCCACTATGGAAAGCAGCATGGATTCCTTAGAAAACTTGGAATGGAACCATTTGCTGATAAATGGATGGAACTGGAGGCTAACATGCTAAGTGAAGTAAACCAAAATATCAAAGGCTGACTGTTCTCTCTGATATGTGGATGATAACCCACCACAAGGGTAGGGAGGGGAAAAATAGAATTCCATTGGAAGAAGAGAAGTCCAAAGGGAAACAAAGGGAAGGAAGAGGGGAAGGGAACAGGAAGGACAGTAGAATCGGACATAACTTTCCTAACCTTGTATTTAATACATGACCAGGATAACTTCATGTAGTCATCACGTACAACCACAAAAATAGGATCCTAAATAGAATAAGTTATACTCTATGTATGTATAATATGCCAAAATACATTCTACTGTCATGTATAACTAAAAAGAACAAATAAAATAAAAATAATAATGAAGGATTATTGTTTAATAATATCAACAGAAACTAAGTCCAGTCAACCCAACAGGGAACATTTTCTAAAGAAAATGAGTTTCCACATGATAAATTTTGGATTTCAGCTGTTCCTACTCTTCTGATCTCCAGGAAATAAGTAAATAATTTTCCTTTAGGTGACTTCCCTTACAATTTAGGGCCAAGACTTGCTTGCTTGTAGAACTGACTTCAAAATTATGAGCCAGCAAGGAGATGAACTGACAGCATCCTTTCCCTATAACCATGTCCTCAGGGGCACAAGTCACATATACAAACTAACCAAGCCTCAGCTGCATGAATGTATTTCTCAGCCTTATTAAGAAAATTATTAAAGATTAAGATTGTTCTCTGGAGGATGCAGGGTGCTTTAAATGACATATATAATTCTCTCATTTTATTTTTATATCTCACTGAATTATAATTAATGCATATATATTTCCAGATATAATATAAATAACATTGATATGGGCACATAAATTTATAGATTGTGTAGGGAAGTTTGTAATATTGTAATGATATATTTTAATAGAAATTGTATTCAACTATTTCTCATTTTAGTAAATTTGTACAACAAATTATTTTACACAGTCATGAAAAAGTTTATATTTTAAGACAAAAAATCTAAACTGATTTTGAACAAAATTTGATCATACTTCTCTGGTTTTTAAGTTTGGATAAAATTGACTATATTTCTAAGACTAATACTTAGGGCTATTTAAATAACTATATAATAAAATATGAGTTTTTAAAATAGTTTGCAGTAATGAAATTTTAGAATATGACCATAGGGGCATTGTATTTTATTCTTTTAACAAAATTGATAAATGGAGTTTTTACTTAAAATCTATCTAGAAATATCATTTTCTGCTAGATATTAAATGCCTATAGGAGCAGGGCACGGTGGCACAAGCCTGTAATCCCAGCACTTAGGGAGGCTGAGACAGGAGAATCGCAAGTTCAAAGCCAGCCTCAGCAATGGTGAGGCGCTAAGCAACTCAGTGAGACCCTGTCTCTACATAAAACACAAAATAGGGCTGGCTCAGTGGTTGAGTGCCCCTGAGTTCAAACTCCAGTACCAAAAAAAAAAAATGCCCATAGGATGAATGACTATCTTGCATAAGGTCAAGTAACTTGACTAAAGTTTCAGAGCAACTGAGTGGCAGAGTCAAATTTGAACCTACGTCTGTTGAACTCCACTCCCATATTCTTCCTCTTTGGGCCATGTCTCATTCAATATTCACCTTTCAGACTCACTGGCTAAACAAATTCCATGACTATTGTGACCATAGCCATCAGTCTCATTTCTCAAATGAGTGGAATAAGCCACAAGTTACCTGAAGAAGCAGAGGACAATTTGGAAGATATTGGACATGGCAGATAAGTTTAAGAAGTAAGCTGGAGATGAATTTTAGAAGTTGGATTTTGGTCTGTTGTCACAACTGCTAAAGATTCTTTAGTGCTTAGAGGAGAAGTAAGTCTTCCATTTACATAGTACTATAGACTGAATCACATACTCCAAAATTTTTATGATGAAGTCTTAACCCCATATGATATTATTAAAGAATGAGGCCTTTGGGATAGAATCAAATTAAATAAGATCATGAGGGTGGGCCTTCATGGTGGGATTAGCACTTTTATAAGAAGAAGAGGAAACACCATAGTTCTCCATCCCATCCCAACTATGGAAGGACACAGTGAGAAGGCAGCCATCTAGACCAAAGAGCCTTCACCAGAACCCAACCATGCTGGCACCCTTGTTATCAGATGTACATGTTCCAAGACTGTGAGAAAAAATTGTTGTTTAATCCATTCAATCTCTGATATTTTGTTAGGACAACCCAAGCTCATATTTTAACTTGGGATGGTTTACTTTATGTGTCAATTTGTCTGAGCCACAGAGTGCCCAGATATTTGATTAACTATTCTTTCTTGGGTCCATGAGGGTATTTCCAGATAAGAATAGCATTTCATTTGGACAGGCAGACTGAGCAAAGAGACTGCCTTCTCCAATGTGGGTAGGATTTATCCAAGAAAAGAATAAAAATTTGAATAACAAGAAATTCCGTCTCTCTGTCTGTCTTCAAGCTGGGTTATTTTTCTCCTGGTTTTAGACTAGGACTTAACAGGAACTTATACCAATGGTTCTCCTGATTCTCCGGCTTTTAGATTCAAGAATGTAATTGTATCATTTGTTCTCTTGGATCTTCAACTTATTGATTACAGGTCTTGGATTCCCAGAGCTATGAGAAATCCATGTTGTTTAAGTCACTTAGTCATGATATTTGTTATGGCAGCCAATAATGACATAGGTACATATTCAAATCCAGACCACCTTTGTAAATACATTTTCACCAGTTTTACTTAAATGAGTGTACAAGGAGAGGGAAGGAGATAAGATATCTCCTAGCTAGTTCTCTAGGGACAGGTCACATCCCTTTATCCCATATTTATAATAGTAATCAGAAAAGGCATGATACAGCCTCTAAAGAAACATGTTTTGTGATCTGAATCCCAAGTGGATCAACTGGTCTACCAATGGAAGGCTTGGGAAAAACCAAAGATTGGGATGAGTTACAGGGTTTCCTGCCCTTTTCTCCATCAATTGTGTCACATATTAATTACTCTAGGTGTTATTTAGTGTCTTTCAGTGTCCTTATAATAACTTCCTGGTTGACCTACGTATCATCTACTTCCTCTTCCACTTAACCTTCACTATGCATCTGGAAAAATCTTGCCTAGACTCATCCCTTCATTTCTTGTTGGCTAAGAGCATGAGCTTGAGAGCCAGATTGCCTAGATTCACATCTCTGCTCTGCTATTACTAGTTGTATTGTTTTAGGAAGTTACTCAAATTTTTATTTCTAAAATAGGTTGATTGGTGGCTCCCAAAACAAACAAACATGTCCTAAGCTCCAGAAACTGTTATGAAACTGTTAATCCATCCTAGTGTGAATGGACTGACTGGATGGTAGTTGTGGGCAAGTGGAGTGTGGCTGGAGGAGGTGGGTCATTGGGGTGTGTCCTAAAATGATTCATCTTCCCTGGGGTCCCTTCTCCCACTTTTCTTCCTGACCCCACCATGAAGGGTGTAGCTTTCCTCCACAGCTACCTTTGATCATATTTTCCTTCCACCTTGGGTCCAGAGAAATAGAGTGGGTCATCCATGGATTGAGACCTCTGAAACTGTGAGCCAAAATCAACTTTTTCTCCTCTTAAGTTTTTCTTCTCAGGTACTTTTGGCCATAGCAATAAAAAGCTAACTAAGAACATCACTCTTTTTTTTCTTTTCTTCTCTTAATTATTCTTTTGTTGTTTTCTTTCCTAGGATGAATTTTCTATTATATATTCTTATTACCCGGGGCCTGAGAGAGGTGGTCCTCTGTTCCCTTTTCTCTTCTCCTTTGACTTTTCCCGACACCCATTTCCATTCTCTTATGAGGAGAATGCAAACTTGATCAACAACATCACTTTTTGTTGGCCTCTCATTATACACTATCTCTGCTTTAGGATGAGGGTGTCCAGTTTTATGTGGACACTAGCAAATCTTTTAGATTTACAAGAAAAATACAAGGATGCCAAGGCAGGAACAAAAGAATTCGTTAACAACACAGTGAGCACATGAATGTTTCTATTGTTAGAATTAGG
This sequence comes from Xerus rutilus, assembly GCA_028644305.1. Lineage (NCBI taxonomy): Eukaryota > Metazoa > Chordata > Mammalia > Rodentia > Sciuridae > Xerus > Xerus rutilus. The sequence continues at coordinate 134,365,924 of CM053401.1, read as the reverse complement.
TGATTATTTAAATGTGGGTTTGCTTGCTTATCAATTCCTCAAACATGTTTACTGCCTGTATCTCTCATCACAACCAAGGAACACTCACCTAGACAGGTGCTATTTGTAGGTCCATTAACCTGGCATAAGTTATTTGTGCTTTCATGACAATAATGCTGTTGCATCTTTTTGTTCATGAGAACACATTCATGTAGAAGTTCAAAACATATTTAGCTTTTCAGTGAAGTGTAACTTGATAATACAAAAAAAAAACTTGTGTGCATGTGGTGTGTGAATCAAAAATTTTTACCCACATTTTTATATTTTATTATGCATAAACCTAAAATGTCCTTAATCCTTTAAATTAAAATATTTTAAATATTTTATTAGTACATTATAGTTATACATCATACTGGGGTTCACATATGTGGAAACTAGAGTAAAACTTTTAAAAGGGGGATCCCATGAAGATGAAAGGGAGATTAGTAGAGTAGAAGAAGAGGATTGGGAAGAGGTATGGGAAAAGGGCAGGAACTACAGAATGAAATTGGCAAAATTATTCTATGTACATATATAAATACACCTCAGAATTCTACCTTTATGTATTTCTATAAAGCACCAATTTTAAAAACAATAAATAAATAGAAGGAAGACCAGTTGAGTAGAGGAAGGGAGTGAGGGAGATAAAATGGAGGTGCTTTTTTTTTTTTTGGTAGCAGGAATCGAATCCAAGGGCACTTAATCACTGAGCCACAACCCCAAACCTATTTATTTATTGATTTGATTGATTGATTGATATTACTTTGCTTAGAGCTTCAATAAGTTGCTGAGGCCGATTTTGAACTTGTGATCCTCCTGCCTCAGCCTCCTGATTTGCTGGGATTACAGGCATGTGACACCACACCCAGCTGGGACTGCATTTTTTAAAAGCTACTTTTTGTACTTCCTTGTCATGCTGACTTAAATTGATTGAACTTTTGTCTAAATTAGTTCATGTAATGTTATTTCCATGTATGTATTTATGTATTCACACTAGATCACAAGGTATTTGGAAATTTTATCATGCCTTTATCCATAGCAACAAGGACAATTCTGGGTCTATAATGGAAAGTTTATAATAGTATTTTCAGTACTTGTATTAAAATTTTTAGTATTTGCACAAGTTAAGTTTTGTACAAATACAAAATGTTTCTACCATGACCTTTCTTTCTCTCTTCATACAGAGCACAAAGCGAGCTCTATCTTACATAAGATATGCAAACACAGAATAAACTACCACAAGTCATGTTCTTGTGACTCAGAGCTGATGATTGAGTTAAGGGAAAATGTGCCATTACAGGGATTGGTGTTACCTAAGAATGTAGCTATGAACTTCACCTGGCAGAAGTGGCAGGATCTACATGGTGCTAAGAGGACCCTATACAGGGATATGGTACTGGAAAGCTGCAGCAACCTACTGTCATTGGGCAAATGAAATTCCCAGTAATTACTACTAGCAAGCACTTTCTTTTTTGTTGATAAATACAGGAATAATTTCTAAGATGCAGTGTTATTTAGGTGTAAGATTCTCAGTTCATGAAGAATTGCATCACACTTTTTAAAGGAAATATTCAATTTGACCCTTTCAATGAACAGTTCCTGAAGTCAAGCAATTGTCATTCTTGAGAAGACATGAGTTAGCAGTTTGGCAAAGTCCTACATAATTCCCCATGAAGAAGTTCTGTAGATTAGACAAAGGGAAATGAAGGGAAGGGAGAGGGAATAGGAAAAGAAAAGACAATGGAATGAATCTGACATAATTTTCCTATGTACATATATGAATACACCGCAGTGAATCTCACCATTGTGTACATCCACAAGACTGGGATCCTAATTAGAATAAGATATATTTCATGCTTATGTATTTATATCAAAACGCATTCTACTGTTAATAGAACCAATAATTTTTTTAATATAGAGCTAATTAATACATCTTTAAAAAGAAAAAAACAAGGTGCTGCATGAACAAACCTAATGTGATCTTTAATCCAGAACAAGAAACAGAGACATAGACAGTGGAAGAACGAAACCAGAGCCTTCTGGGTCAATAATCACACACTGATGTTGGCTGGGAGGAGTAGAGGCCAGATGATACTGGTCATGTTGAGTTGCTTTCACCTGTTTTTTCCCAGGTGCCATATCTGTGTATAGCTTGTCTCAGGGACAACAGATAAAAGCATTATTCATACTGAGGCACTCTCAAGTGTAAATCTATACCCCCTCTTTTTTGTCAAGTATTTTCTTAGGCTTACCAAAGACCACTCCCTTTCTGGTACTTCACAGACTTTTCCTTTGGTTAGTTAATTTCACCTAAATTTTCAGTTGATTTTAATTTTTTATATCAACTTTTATTGACACATATTAATCATACACATTAATGAAATTCACTTGGTATTTCCATACATGCAGAGAGTGTGCATTGATCATATCTGTCCAGCCTTCTTTCACCCCTTCCCTATCTCCCACAGCACACTTCCAAGTCCCTAGTAATTACCATGTTACCTTCACGTTGACTTTTTTTATTATTATCACATGTTAATTGTACAAATTAATGGGTTTCACTATGACATTTTCATACATGCATATATTGTGCGTTGCTCATATTGATCATGTCTGCCCTCCTTTCTAGTCTCCTTTGCCCTCTCTTCCCTACCAGATCCTGCCAGTTTCTTTCTTATCCCCTAATAGAACCTCTTCTTATCCCCTAATAGAACGTTCTTCAGGTTGTTTTGTTTTGGTTTTATCTCCACATATGAGAGAAAATATTTGAGGCCCACAGAAGAGTCATCGTCAACAATGTATGCCTTGACCACCCCACTATAGCATATTTACATGCAAAAAGCTCCCTCTTCTGTACTTTCATTCACATGAAGTAAACAGGAAATGCAAAAAAAAAATGAAAAGAAACAAAGCTTTTCCTCTTTGTCTTAAAATAAAAAAATGGAGGCACCAAGAAAAGTGGTGACTTGCTCAAGGTCACAAGATTTCGAACAGCAGGACTGGAGCCCACATATTCCCCTCATGGACTGTGCACCCTTAAAAGGTGACGAGATGAAGTAATTTTGTGTGCGAAGAAATTAGTGGAAAAGTTAAATGAACAACCAAAGTAATTACTAAATCATGACCTAACCCCCTGAGGGAATGCTTTGCAGTCACTAAAAACAAGTAACAGTGACGAAATGAGAGGTCTTGTGCTCTTACATGAAGCAACATGGCATCATGCATACAGTATGAATTTGACTAAAAAATATGTGTAAAAAGGTGGAAGAAATATATCAAAATTGTGGCTTCTGGAAGGTGGGATTGTGCTATTTTCCCCTTTCCTTCAAGTTTTCTATATTTTCCCAGGTTTCTAAAATGCACATTTCATTTATTGCAGGAAAAATATATCCTTCTATATTTTAATTTTTAAAAATACTGCTTGGAAGAAGCCTGTGTGCCTTTTGTAAATTTTAAGGAGGCACTCTGAGCTTCCTTTCATCCTTTACTGCCTACTCCATTGCTAGTCCATGGGAGGGAGCATGGGTTCTGGGGGGGGGCATCTCTGGTGGGAGCTTCCATGTGCTATTTTGCATTTTAACAATAGAATGTCTTCAAAACAAGACCACTTTTGTATGATGGAGGTGCCTAGGTGACCACCCCACAGTCTTATAGTGGCACCTCAGATGGAATTAGCCTCCTCAGTCCCAGACCAGTGCTCTTCTCTCCAAGGGATCTAGTTTCCTGTATCCTCAGTACTGGGGCATCTCCCTCTGGCGCTCGTGTGAGCGCTAAGCAAGGCTAAGGTGAACCTTCTCCAACTCTGGTGGTCAGATCCACTCCTTGCCTCTATGGGCCAGCAAGCTGGTAGCCAGGCACACAGAGGGGCATGCTGGGACACCACTGCCCAGAGAGCACCAGGGCATTGCCTCCGCCAGGTTGTCCTGTGCCTCAGTCATCCAGGTGCTGCTCTTCCCAGGTGGATGTAGGGATGGCACTGTATGGGTCCATGATGACCTTGGCACAGCGAATGATCATCACCACAAGGAAGAGACAAAGGAAGACAAAGCAGGCCAAGGTCAGCCCCTTGTCCACATCGACATAGACAGGCTCAGGCGTGGGCTCCTCCATCTCCTGACAGCTACTGTAGGCTCCTCCTGCGGCTCAGGCTTGACTGGTACCATTTTCCACCCCTGTGGAGAGCCAAGGCAGTAGGGAGGGGAAAGTTAGGGCCACTTCTTTGGGTCATTACAGAGTGCTAACGTCTTTTTTTTCTGTCCCCCACCTCTACCCCAAGCAAGAAGTTGCTGTCCAGGGCAACCACAAAAGGGTAAGGAAGGGAAGAGGTTGCATGCGTAACTTTTAAGGGAACCACATGGTCACATCCCTAACGGGTGTCTCTAACAGTGCAGAAACTTCCTTCGCAGGGTGGGATGGGGAATGTGACAATGATTCTCAACAGGGTGGGGCTCAAATGGGGCTGAAGGCGGTTTGGGATTAGAGCCCCTACCTTCACCCCTTGAACCCCTTCAGGAAGAAGATGAGAATAATGCTTACCACTTAGTCAATCCAACAATTAGACACAATCAAATGAAAATTTTTTAAATTAGGCAATGAATTTTTCAAATGAAACTAAATGTCAAACATCAGTGAGTATATGAACAGATAGAAGAGGAGCTGCTGTTGTGTCAGGGGAAGGAAACCATGCAGGGTCTATGTCTCCTTTCCCTATGTGCAGGCCTCAGGTGAGGCCATTTGAAAAATCACAGGTGCAATGGGAAATAGTGTTTTGGCAGTCAGAGGGAACTGACTTTCTGTGTGAGTCTGGGCAACTCACCATCATTGTGAGGACTCTATCAGTCATTTCCCACACTGGCACACCATTCATTCATCTTAAGGAGGTTTACTGACTTTTCATGGGCCTGATTTTCTCCCTGCTGAGTGCAGGAAACAAGGACTGCTTTACAAGAGTATGAGTATTACAAGCAATCAAACTTAAGTGTAAAAACTCAGCACAGTCCGTGGACGGAGTGGGCAGTCAGTAAGCACTTGAAATGATACAGGAACTCTGGGAGCAGGCAAGGGTGGGCAGATCCGCTCCCTGCAGGGAAGGAGAACCTCAGGATAAGGGGCTGATTGCTGCTCTCCCCATTCATAACAAGAATTCATGTCTTCATCTCTGAACTTTCAGAGCACTAGTACTCATACTGTGCTATCACACAGCCCTGGAAGCAAGTTAGCCAATCATCAATAGGCCCATTTTATGAATGTGAAAACTGAATCACAGAACAGGGAAATGACTTACACAAGGCCCCACACCCCAAACCCAAGATCTCTGCATATCCCCACCTCCTCTGGTGGAAAGGCAAAGTGAGGATCCTCACATTTGGGCTTTGAGAACATGGCTGTGTAAGCATTCTCAAAGCCAGCTGGCCTGGAATATCTGTGACCGTGGGTCCCGTGCTTTCCCCTCTCTTAGACCTTGCCTCTCCTTACCTACTCACTGACACTGACCTGCTCGTTGGAGTGGTCACCACTTCATAAGGACCTTGGATCAGGCTGTTCCAGGAGGAAGGGGGAGCAGCAGGACATCACAGCCCAGAGCCAGTGGAGTGCAGCCCTGTGCTGGCAGTGGCCCTGGAGGGCAGCTGAAACAGAATGGGACAGAGTAAGAATTGTTATTTCCTGAGGTGCTCAGCCCCAGTCCTGATCTCTGCTGGCAGAAAGCACTGGCCCCAGCAGTTTCTTCTTGGGTAGAGGGCTGGGAGCCCCCATACTGTCAGCTCATGCTGTTTTTCCCTTTCCTTTTTAAATATAACTTTAAAGTATTATAGCAAAAAATGCACATAACATAAAATTTACCACCTTAACTATTTTGAGGAGGATCAATTTGGGGGAAGTTTGTTTTCTTTTTGTTTTCGTGTTGGTACCAGGGATTGAACCCAGGGGTGCTTTACTACTGAGCTACATCCTCACTCCTTTTTATTTTTAATTTTGAGATAGGTTTCGCTGCTTAGGGCCCCGCTAAATTACTGACACTGGCCTTGAACTTATGATCCTCCTACCTCAGCCTCCTAAATTGCTGGCATTATAGGTGTGCACCATTGCACCTAACCCCATCTTAACTGTTTTTAAGTGTACAGTTCCAGGGCTGGAGATGTAGCTTAGAGGCCTGGCAGGAGAGGCCCTGAATTCAATCTCCAGTACTGGGGGGAAAAAACGCACAGTTCCAGTGGCATCAGATACATTCATATTGTTATGTAACCATCATTACCATCCATCCCCAGAACTTCTTTATGGTCTCACACTGAAATGCTGTACTCATTAATCAGAATTCTCTGTTTTCCTCACCCCTGGCAATTGGCAATCACCATTCTTTCTGTCTCTATGAATTTGACTACTTTGGGGACCTTGTGTAAGTGGACTCATTCAGCGTTTGTCCTTTGATGACTGCCTTATTTCACTTAGCATAGTGACCTTAAGTTTCTTTCATGTTGCATCCCACACCATAATGTCCCTCCTTTTTAAGGTTGAATATGTCATTGTATAAATATATAATATGTTGTTATCCATTCATCTGTCATTGGATAGCTGAGCTGCTTCTATCCTATCAACTATGGTAAATAATGCTGTTATAAATGGGTGTACAAATCTCTTTGAGCCCCTACCTTCAATTCTTTTGGGTATATATACAAAAGTGGAATTGCTGGATCATCTGGTAATTCTATCTTTAATTTTTTGAGGATTAGATTTAACATTTTTTTATAAATAATACTTGTGCACAATTCAAAAGCATAAAAAGAAAACAAGGAAAAGCAGGTGTTTAAAACATTTTTATTAACATCATACTTGTATATATTAATGAGGTTTAGTGTGATGTTTCAATACATGCATACAGCATGCACCCATCAAATCTCCCTTTATCCTCACTACCACTACTCCTTCCCAACCTCAAGTAACCCCTATTACACATCCAGGTCAACTTATTTTTTTTTAACTTCCACTCCTGAAGTGAATATATGGTACTTGTCTTTCTGTGTTTAGCTTGTTTCATTCAACATAACATAATGTTCTCCAGCTCTATTTGTTTAGATACAAATGATAGGATTTCCTTCTTCTTTATGACTTTAATATTACACTGTGTTTCTGTACCACGTTGTCTTTACCCATTCATGGAACTCTCGTACACTGTTGGTGGGAATGTCAATTAGTACAACCATCATGGAGAACAATATGGAGTTTCCTCAAAAAACTGAAAATAAATCCATCATATGATCAAATTATCCCATTTATGGATAGATATCCAAAGGAAATTAAATCAGTACCAAAGAGATAACTACATACTCATGTTTACTGCAGCATTGTTTGTGATAACTAAGATACAGAATCAACTAAGTGCCTAAAAATGGAAAAACAGTTTTTAGTGATCCAGTTTAGTGATCCATGTTTATGGAAGAAAATTATATATTTATTTGTTTTTCATACAAATGCAAGCCTATTATACAAACTATCCCACATCTTACTTTTGTAACTTACCTTTATCTTGGAGATTATTACATACTAATATATACAAGTCTGTCTCTTTTTAATTGCTATATTATATTTCATTGCATGAATATACCACAGTATACTTAACCATTCTTCTACAGAACCATTTTTCTATAAAAGATGATTTCTAATATTTTGTTTTCATAAAATGATGGTGCAAATATCCCTGCAGTTCTATCACTTTGCATATACCTGAGTATGACTGTCAATTAAATTCCTATAGAGGGTAGCTCAGTGGTGGAGCCCTTGCCTCACATGTGTGAGGCATTGGGTTCAATCCTCATCACCACATAAAAATAAATAAATAAATAAAAATATTGTGTTTATCTACAACTAAAAAATATATGAAAAAAAATTTCCTATAGAGGAAATTGCTGTGTGTAAGGATAAATCCATTTTAATTCTGATTGGTATTATTCTTTTTAGAAACTGTACTAAGGTAAACTTCTACTGGCAAAGACTGAGAAGAGCTGTTGACCTACAACCTTATACACAGAGTTAGCAAGATTTTTCATTTTTGCCACTATTAGAACATTTTCAAACATACAGAAAATCTGAAAGAAGTACACAGTAGTGACATTTTGCCACACTTGTTTTATTAGATAATCAGTCCCCTACCCACTCTTCTTGCTGTTTAATGCATTTCAAAGATACATTAGCATGCATAGTAATAACTAGAATTCAGTATTTGTTTATAGATTTTAAAAGTAAATTTTACATACAATGAAATGCACAGATAGTATGTATCACTTTTGAGATTTGACAAATGCATGCACCTTGTAACTCTCAGTGTAGCTTTAATTTTGATTTATTTTAGTAAATGAGCCTAAACATTTCATATGTTTAAAGTCCATTTGCATTATCTTTTTTGTGAACTCTGTTAATATCCTTAATCTATTTTCCTCCTTAATTTTTGGTCTCCCCCTATTTTGGCCTTGGAAATGGAGTTTAGGTAAATATACTCATTTTATTTTTCTGATTTTAAATTTTATTTTATTTGTGCCTTTTCCTTCATTCCCAATTGCTACTCTTATTCCTTTTTTTCTCTTCCAATACCTAATTTTAGTCACTAGTATTAGCTTTATTACTGTTTACCTTTGTTTTTTAGATGTACTTCAGTCTCTATAGTTTGAATTGTCAACTTTAAATATCTTTCTATTTCCATCTATTAGATATTAGGAAATTAGGTATCTTGTTCAGGCTCCCCACCTTCTTTCCACATTCTCTTCCCATTGGCTGTTGCTCTATTATATTCCTACATGGTCAGGGTATGTAACACTCACAAATTACTATTGCATTTATGTCCACCTTTATTTTCTCCCAGTTTTTCAGTGAAGTCAGCTTAAGGATCGTCTCCACCCTGTATTTTTTTTGTGCTGTAATCTGAATATTTTCTAATGAACTAACTTCCAGTTCATGCATCTGATCTGTTGTGTCCATTCAATTGCTAAACCTATCAGTTCAAATTTCATTTCAGCCATACTTTTTGTTTTGTTTTTAGATATACATGATAGTAGGGTGTAATCTGACATATTATACATACATGGGATGCAACCCATTACAATTTTGATCCCATTCTTGTGGTTGAATATGATGTGGAGTTACACTGGTCATGTATTCATATATGGGCATAGGAAAGTTATGTTTGATTCTTTCTACTGTCTTTCTTATTCTCACCCCTCCCTTCCTTTCATTCCCCTTTAGTTTTAGAATTTTTATCTGACCTTTTGATCCTTTGAAACAATCATCATCCCTCCAGTGAAATTTTCTACCTTGTCACTTGTTTTCCTGATAATATTTATCACAATGTTTTTGTCTGAGGTTTTGTTTTGTTTTGTAGTACTAGAGATTGAACCCACAGCCTCATGCATGGTAGGCAAGTGCATAACCACTGAACTACATTCCCAAACCCTTAGCACAATGTTTTTTTTTTTTTAATATTTTTTTTTAGTTGAAGATGGACACAATGTCTTTATTTTATTGCTTTGTATGTGGTGCTGAGGATCGAACCCAGGGCCTCACGCATGCGAGGCAAGCGCTCTACCGCTGAGCTACAATCCCAGCCCCTAGCACAATGTTTTTAAAGTCCACATTTTAGAATTCCTGTCTGGGTCTTCTGTGGGTCAGCTTCTATTGTTTTGTGGTTATTTTTCTTCATTTTGTTCAACTTCTTGATAACACCTGATAAAAATTTTGGTGGGATACTGAACATTAATATGAAATACTGTACGGCTAGGATGATATTCTCCTGCAGAGAGAGTGTACCATTTCCTCTGAGAAGGAGATGGAGTGTGGGTACAGCATCTTAAGCCACTGTGGGGCTGAGCCAAGTTGAGTAGTTCATTTCTTGTAATCAAGGATAGTGTCTACATCTGGTTTGACAACAATTCTAGTGTGATACCCTCCAGGGTTCCAAGCTGAGAACCTGGGGTGTTTCCTTAAACTGTTCATTCTACTCAATGCACTGAGATAACAGAAAACTGTTTAGGGAGACTATTCAGGATTCTTCAGCAATTGGTGTTTGATTCTGTGCTGTGGATTGCAAAAACATGAAGCTTGAATATGTATGCTATTTGCTATTAGCCATTAATGAGTACATGGCAAGGGGTAGGGATGAAGAAATGTGTGGTTGAAGTTCTGCTGCTCCTTGGCTCTAGGATTTTACAAATTTATTTTTAATTGGCACAATTATTGTATATGGGGTACAGCGTGATATTTTGATAGATGTATACAACATGTAATGATCAAGTCAGGGTAATTAGAATGCCCATCATCTCAAATACTTCTTTGTGTTGAAAATACTCAAAATTTATTTCTTCTATAGATTTTTAAATATACAAGTTATTATTAACCACAGTCACCATGATGTACTCTAGAACATTAAAACCTATTCCTCCTATATAACTATATTTTCGTTCCCAATAACCAACCTCTATCTTCCTCCTCCCTCTTTCCCTTGTTAGCTGCTGGTAATCACTGTTCTACTCTCTACTTCTATAAGATTAACTTTCTTAGTTTCCACCTAAGAGTGAGAACATGTAATTTGTCTTTCTGTGCTTGGCTTATTCACTTAACATAATGTCCTCAAGGCTCACTCATGTTGTCACAAGTGACAAGATTTCTTTCTATTTATGGCTGAATAACATTGTGTATATACACACCACATTTTCATTACTCTACTGTTGATATACACCTAAACTGATTCCTGTGGGAATCTGAAAGACACTGCAGCATTGAAAAACTGGGAACAAAATTAGTCTATAGTGAGATGGCTAAAAAGCTAGGAATGAGTTGAGCTTGGTGGCACATGCCTGTAATCTCAGCAACTTGGGAGAATGAGACAGGAGGATTGCAAGTTCAAGGGCAGCATCAGCAACTTAGCAAGACAATGTCACAAAATTTTCATAAAGGACTGGATATACAGCTCAGTGGCAGAGCACCCCTAGGTTCAATCACAAGACCACAAATTTAAATGAGTAAATAATAAATAAACAAGCAGTTAAAACAGTCCTGGCATATTTGTGACATGGAAAACTTTGAGGCAATTAAAAAGAAATATACCAGTACATATATTCAAAGGAAGAATAAGAAAGTCTGTAAAGCAAAAAAGTGAGTTCAGGAAAAATACCTCATATATGATGTATTATTTATGTAACATAAAATATGTCATACATTGCTGTGTGCACATGTTTGTGACAGGATGAGAGGCTCTCCTCACTTCTATGTCAAGACCTGCTCCTGCTTTGATTATTCTATTGTTTGAGAAATTTATGACCTTAGAAAAGTTCAAACAACAATATACCAAGCACCTACATTTCCATGGTGCAGAATTTGCAATAATTATGTGACTCTATTTGCTTTGTCTTTTCTTTTTTTAAGAAGTAAATCCTCATTAATTCCAAGCCTTCAGAATCATATCTCTTACTCTCCTCATAAGTACTACTGTAATGAGCATGCACTCTAGAGGCCCCCAAAACTTCTAGGGTTCCTTGGACTACATTCTGAACACATGATCTAGCCACCTACTTCCATTTCATAGAGGAGGAGACTGGAGAGTAGGGAAAGGATAGGGTTTTCCCAGAGTCTCAGAGCAACACCACAGGTGAATGTGAAGCAAGCCCAGATTTCTCACTTCCTGTTGTGCCTGGAACCCTGCAGTGTGGATTTCACTTGGTCATTGAATGACTTTCAGTTGCATATAAATGTGTTGAGCTTCATGCTCCTATATTTCACAGTAGGACTTGGTCTGGCCTCTCAAACTCTGAATCTGAAATTCCAGGCACAGAGTCTGCCTCAAATTAATATCATGCACCTTATATATCATAGGGGTGAGACCTCAGTGGGATCTTTTTGTGACCCTCCTCCATCTTGTCTAAGACCAGGATGAAGCCCCAGAACCTGGCAACATAACCCAGGGGAAGATTATCAGTGTCTCCTGGATCTTTCCTGCTGGGCAAATGCCAAGAATGTAGACTCAAAGAACAGATTTGTCTTTCTGCCCTCCAGATGGAATGTACTCATTAACCTTAATTACCAGGCCAGCACAAGCCCCATCCAGCTTGAAGTGAGGACACAACACTCAGGAGGGAACACATTGAACTCTGCTACTGTTCCCTAGGTCCTGAGCTGCTGGCCTTCCCATGGCCTGCTCACTGGTCCTCAACATAATGACACTTTCAGTCAGCAAAATGCTTCATCTGCCATCTTCTTAGGGTGGCAAGAGGTGGCTGCTTCAGTCAGGGATTCTGACCTGGGCAAGCAAATGATCTCAAGGGAAGTGAGGTGACCAAGCATACTTGTCAAGGTGTGCAGTTTTAGGGTAGCAGTTTTAGTAGCAGCCCCAAGTAGAACAGTCCTACCAATTGCTGTGAGAAGAGCCAGAGGACTAAATGAAGAATCCAAACACAGGACCTGCAAACACAGGACCTGCAAACAAATACCTGAGTCAGGGTTTTAGGAAAAACCTAGAAATAAGGCAGTCATAATTAAAAGAGAGCACGAATCTAGGACTTATATACAAATTTGTGTACTTCCTCACGGCTGGGGCGGAGAGGTGCTCAGGGAACCATGTACATTTGAATTGTCTGATCTCTTCCCACTATTTTTTACATTTTTTGTTTGTTTGAGTGAACTTAAGTTGGACTCACATACAATTTTTTTTTTAAAGTCTGTTTTTTTAAAATGTATTAGTGCATACAGTTGTGCATAATACTGGAGTTCATTTTGACATATTCATATATGCATAGAATATAATTTGTTCCATTTCAGTCCCCAATACTTCCTCTTTCTCTCTTTGCTCATCCTGCTGTTCCCCTTCTTCTATTCTATAGGTCTTCCTTCTATTTATTTATTGCTTTTTTTAAGTTGGTACTTTATAGATATACAAAATATATTGTGAGATATAGATATATATCTACATATATATGTATATATATGTAGATATAGATAGACAGACAGACATAGCATAATTTGGTCAATTTCATTCACAGTTCTTTCCTTTTCCCATCCCTCCTCCTTCCTCCTCAATTCCCTTCCTCTACTCCACTGCTGCTCCACTGCTCTCCTTTCTTTTGTGTGGGATGCACCCCCCTCATTTTTTCCTTATTTTGATCTAGCTTCTGCATACAAGAGAAAACATTAGACTTTTGACTTTCTAAGTCTGCCTTATTTCACTCAGCATCACATGCATCTTTGATAATATTTACTAAAATGCCAAGCATGGCAATTTTACATTTCATAAATGCAACACCTTGTTTGTTTTTTAAAACATTGATGTAACTATTAATACAAACTTAAACTAAAAGAAACAGTTGTATGTTATAAACCTGCTTGAAGAGATATGAAAAATGTCCTTACTGTTTAGGCTGCTTCAGGAATTTCACCAATCATCTGGTAATGTAAGCACAAGCCTGGCATGTCAGACATTTTCTTCAATGGATCTCAGAATGTCTTCAGATCCTTTCACTCACTGCCTCCATAATTGCTCTTTGTTCTCTGATGACAAGGTGACTATGAAGCACACAGCCAGGTTCATTCTAGCCAGTACACTAAAGGTTAGTATCAATTATTAATACTAATTTAACCATTAATACTACAAAGTATTTGTACTCATTAAGCATTTCTTCTCAAGTGAGTAAAACTAGTTCCATCTTCAATCTGCTTGGTTGGTTCAAACCAGAATGAACCAGAAAGCTAGTCCTAGTTCTGTGGTTTATTTTTCTTTCTTTCTTTTTTTTAGGAGTCTCTGGAGATTGAACCCTATGCTTTAGGCATGCTAAGTCCACAGTCCACCACTGAGCTGTCCACAGCCCAATTCTGTGGCATTCTGCCCTCCCGCAGCCAAAAGGCATATACAGGAAAGGAGAGATTTGCCCTTTTGCACTATGTCTGGATTGGTCTCTTGGTGTCACCTCTCTGTTCCTGGACAGGTATCTAATGAAAGAATACGATGATAAAATCAGTATGGTTGGTGGAGCTTTAATATCTGTTTGGAAGATCAATCCTTGGGATGTGAGCCAAGGCCACCCCATCCCCAGTGACTCAGACTCAGCAGCCTCACTTTCTGTACCAGTGTATTTGTTTCTGACCCTGTGTGTGTCTCAATCTGCTCGAGCTCGATAACAACCTACCACAGACTAAGTAGCTTAAACAGGCACTTATTTGCTTACAGTTCCAGAGGTTGGAATTCCCAGATCCAGGTCCAGAAAGGGTTTGGGAATTGCTCATGAAGGCCTTCTTCCTGGCTGGCAGTTGGCTACCTTTTCACTGTGGCCTTGCATAGCCTTTCTTTGGGGTGTGTGTGTGTGTGTGTGTGTGTGTGTGTGTGTGTGTTCTTATAAGGCCACCAAAGCTATTGAGTTGGGACCTCACTGCTATGACTTTATTTAATCTTAATTACTTTCTAAAAGCCTTATCTCCAAATATCATCACGTCACATTAAGGGATAGGGCTTCAACATATGGGTTTTTTGTTTTTGTCTTATTTTGTTTGGTTTTATTTTGGAGATGAAGGGCAAAATTTAGTTCAGAGCAGTAAGTTCCTTGAGGGTAGCATCTGGCTCTGACTAGGGAGTATGGACTGGAATCTATATATTTTAGACTAGCTCACAGCAACAGTCAGATGAGAACTGATGTCTGCCTGTTTGTCTCCAGGAATCAACAGTAGGAAAATGAGGGTGTTGAAGAATTCCACTTATCACTGTGGGGATAAACAGCAGGCTGTATATTGTGCATTCCCTCCCAGTAGCATAAATCTGTGCTGACCATGAGCACTAATCAGCTGGTTCTATAAATAGAAGTGGAGCCATTATGAAAGGTGACCTGTGAGAATGACATCCCTAGCTGATAAATGGGTTAAGTGGATGTCATTTGCTCTGGTCAGAGGAGACTCCAGTGTCATAATCCTTACAACTCACGTTGTCCTTTGGGACTGCACCTTGTGGTCTCACTCCTCTATCAGAACAATTAACAGGCCTGTCAGATATAGATGATGAGTATCTGGTAATAGATGATTAAAAGCATGACAGCTGTTGGGATTACAGAGGTACACAGAAGGAATGGGGTTAATGGAATATAGTATTTTGTTTAGGACTTATCTTTCAATACCTAAACTTCCCTAGTCTCTTAGAAGCCTTCCAGAATAAGGAAGCACTATGAAACAGTACTGTTTTTAGACGAAAATAAGAAAAGAGATGATTTCTTCCAAGAGAATGTATGCTCATTATATCATAATTCATAAGTCACCATTACAGTTCTGCTGTGTCAATTTATATGATGCCTTTTGCTCTTGCCCTCCCTCAGGGCTTTCTGGATTCCCTTCACCATTTTGCAGCACAACTCCTGCATGATTTTCTTCCAGAAGCCCACACTTTCCTAGAAGGTGACTTCCTAGAAGCCTACCCTTTGGCTACCAGAGTTTCTCCACCTATGTATGCAGAATGCTGCATGTGCTCAGGAGCTTATGTCACCATGGGGTGGCCCATGGCTAATGATTGTCTCTTGCAGGAGAATGAAAGTCCAGCTCACTGGTTTTGAGAGGGGACAAATTCTGGAGTATAATTTATATTCCAGGGCATCTAGGACCAGGTGAGAATTGTCTTTCACTTGAAATTGCGTATTGCTGAGATTCTAGTCCCTCTTGCCCTACTTCTTCCAGTTCACTACTAGATTCATGTGGGAGCTCTTCCCAAATATATCCTTGTCCACAAGTTATTGTCTTGGAACTTATCCCCTGTGTTTATCCCATATTTTAATTTAAGATATCAAACGTCCACTGGAAGTCAGATAGGCAGCATAATATGTTCAAGGTTAAATAAGACCCAGTTCTTGCCCTCCAGCATTCTTAGCCTGTCTGAATAGAAACAGATGCAAAATTTAGGACATTTGTGGTCAGAAAAATCATGTACTAGAGAGAAGTCCAAGGGTGACACTGGACAATCTTTCACTGGAGCTGAATATTTAGATGGTCACTCATGGATCCCCCAACCATCTCATTGGAAGCCAGCAATTGAGATGAGACTATCCAGAAAAGGTCAAATGCATTGAATCCTCATGACACACATGGGAAAGCTACAAGACTTCTGAGAATGTTATATCAGTGGAAACATCACCAGGTTGGACTAAAATGAAGAGACAGATGAAATGAGAGAAAGTCATCAGGCTCCTAAAACTCTACAAGTGGAAAACATGCTGATAGAACCAACAAATATGTTACCCTTCAAGAAAAAGCATAATTCTGTGGAAGAGTTGTGGCCCAAAGGGCAGAGAGGGTAAAGCACAGAGGGTATCATCTTGAACTACATAGGATTGGCCTCAGGCTTTGAAAAGTAATGGAATTTTTCTGACTGGATTTTGGGATGTCTTGGGACTGGTGAGTCCTTTTCTCCTTTAATCATTTTTTTTTTTTATCTTTTGAAATGGGAATGTGTACAACTATTAGCTTGTCTGTCCTACCATTGTATTTCCAGAGCAGATAAATTGTTTTCTAGGTCCACTGATGGAGATAAATTTTCTCCAGGATGAATCATACCAAAGGTCTGAGTCTCACCCATACCTGATTTAGATGAGATTTGGGGCTTTGAAGTGATGATCTAATGGGTTGAGACTCTGGGAAACTCTGGAATAGGTAGGGTGAATGTATGTAAGACAGACATTAACATTTGAGAGCCAGAGAGGGGGCTATGGTAAGTTGAATAACACCTACTATAAGTCCACAATATATTCTTTGGAGCTTCTGAGTATTATCTTATTTAGTAGAAAAGACTATTAAAATGTGATTAAGTTAAGGATATTGAGATTAGGATATTATCCTGAGTTATCTTGGGTGGGCCGAAACGTAATCACAAGTTTTCTCGTAAGAGTGGGACAGAAGGAGATTTGACTATAGCAGCAAAGAAGGCAAAGTGAACACAAGAGAGAGACTGGAATTATACAGCCAGGAGCCTAGAAATGCTGGCGGTCTCTAGAAGTGGAAGAAGCGAAAAATAGATTCTCCTCTGGATCCTTCAGAAAGAAACTGACATCTTGATTTTTACTCTCTAAAATTCATTTTGGATTTCTAAGCTTCAGAACCATAAGTGAATACATTTGTGTTGCTTTAAGGCACCAGGTTCATAGTAATTTATTATAGGGGCAATGGGAAAGTTATACAAGTAGTCACTATGGAGTTTCAATATAATGCACTTCTGTACATAATCTTTTTAATTCTTATATTGAATCTATAAAAGGCACAAGCTATTTTTGCTCTATTCCCCCAAGTTTAGAGAAATGAAGACAAATCAATCAAGGGCACACAAGAACATGATGTTTGGCTACTGGATGAGAAATGACTCACCATTCCTCATCACTCCTAAATGAATGTCAGAAAAATACACCTTAAAATGGAATCAAAAACCAAAATGATGTGTGCCAGCTTTGAGCACGGACTGCCAAACCATCCAGCTGGGGAAAACGAAGAGAAAGAAGTTGCACAAAGCTAAGGAGAGCTTCATCAGTGCTATTGCTGGGATGTGACCCCCGTTGCAGTGGGAGCTGTAGATTCCCCTTCCTGATCTGCTGATCTACCTGGTCATGTGGTCTCAACTCTAGAAGTGGCAATAGAAACAAAAGAAGCCAGAGTGAGAGCATCAGTAAAGAGTATGAGAGGAGAACCGAGGTGAGGAGGCTGCTTGTATTTGTACTAAAAAATCCATTCCTTGAGGAAACTTGGTGACTTCGTATCCCTTGCAGAATCCCTCTCAAGTATAAAACACCTGAAAAAATCATCAATGTTAAGAATGAGCTCTAGCTTTCCACTGGTTATGAGGGACAGAGGTGGGAGAAACAATGATACTATACACGAGCTTCACAATACTTCCTAAGGCAATGTGATACCGCAAAAAAACACACACAGAAGACACATGCTTGTGGGTCCAAATCTTGCATGCAATTAGTGGAGGATCTTTAGAATGTTGCTCCTGTTAGTCTTCAATCTCCTTGTTTGTAAAATAGGGCTAGCCGTGCCCATCTTACAGAGTATCCATGTTAATCAAGTTAAAGAATTTATCCATTTCTTCCCCACATCTTTTCCCATTGTCCTATTAGCACAGGGACAGGATACACACTGGAAGCTCCTGGTTGCCTGTAGCTTTAAGAGACCCTGCTCTGCTCAGAGCTCTTTCTCTCTGAGTTTTGTGACTCCAAATTTGGACCCGTGCCTGCTTGTATTTGGCTTGCTTTGGACTCTCTTCTGTCCCTGCGTCACCTGCTTGTTCACAGATTCGGTATGTATATGAGGACCTAGTGAATTTTTATGTTATTTCAAATTTTTAATTATGAGAAAATGCTGCAGTGAGCATTTTTATATAGGTATTCTTAGGTCAGGATTTTTTTTCCCTAGGAATTCCTGAGTCATAAAATAGGCATCTATATAGCTTTAACAGATATTTCCAGTCTTTCCTCCAGAGTGATTGTCCTGATCCAGTTACACCAGCAGTCTTGGGAGCACCTGTCCTTGGTGCTCACACCCATCCTTGGCATGACTTGGTACTGTCAGCCTTGAATTTCTGTCATTCCAGTGGGTGTGAATGGAATGTCATTGTGGATTTAATTGGCATTTCTCTAATTTCTAATGATGAAAATCTCATCATTTTATTGGGTATAGAGTTTTCCCTTTTGAATTCGGTTTATTGGGTTGATTTTCTTTTTGTTTGTTTTCTTGGACTTAATTCTAAATGGCATTTTTTCTTGGTACATGGTTTTCCTTTCAACTTTGTTTATAGAACCTTATTTGTTCTTGTTCACCTGTTTTAAATTTTTAATGCAGCAAGCATTAATGTTTTCCTGTAAATTATTAAATTGATGAATTATAAAGAATTATTTTTCCTTTCCCAATATCATAAATACATTCTCCTACGTATATATTCTAGAATTCTGAGTTTTTTGTCTTTCACATTTAGATCTATAATCCATCTAAATCCCCATTTCATTTGGGAATTTAGATTTAACTCTTCCCATATGGATCAACAATCATCTCACCCCCATTTATTGACTCATCTGTCTCTCCCACAATAATTTGTAATATCAATTCTCATATCCATCGGCACAATAATCCAATTCTGGACTCTCTATCTTTTTGGATTTGCTTACTATCTATAGTGTGCCAACACTATACTGTCTTAGTTTGCAGTAAAATGGCTTTATCATGTACTTTGCTACAGGCTAGTCCAAGTCCCACACCTTGGACTAATTTTTATTCAAAAATACACTGGCTCCTCACTGTTTCACATATGTCAGGAGTATCTTATTAAGTCCATGAAGAGCTCTCTTGGGATGTTGACTGGAATTGCATTGAATTTATAATTTAATTTGTAGTGAATATCATCCTTATGATATTGCATCTTTGCATTTATAAAAAAAGTATTCAGACTCTCACCACATCCATTAATCATGTTTTATAATTTTCTTCATGAGGAAACACATTTTTGTGTTTATCTATTACGAGGCATTTTGTGGTTCATAGAATTGATTTTATTAGGAATAGCCTTTTTTCTTTTTCTCTTTTCTGCCTTTTATAATTGGTCCTTATTGGTGCATAAGACCAACAGAGATTTTTATATATGAAAAAGAGATAAGGTGACTGCTTCAACTGGTAATTCCCTGATGGGCTTAGGATAGAACTTCATAGGCTTTTTGTGCTTGTTCTCTGATGTCAATCACTCACCCTACCCTACCCTCCAGACCCTGCTGCCCTATCTTAGGGTAGTTGTGTAAGGTTGGAGATACATTTCAGCAGGAAATAAGGAAATTATTCCAATGAAGGTTGAAAAACCATTAGGATACTTTCTTTTTAAGGGCCCTCTTCCCCTTGAATAAGATACTAAATCTCTATATATTCACTTGTCTCCTCCATGTAAAGTATATGGTAATAAATACTGCCTTCCTAAAAATAAAATAAAATAAAAATAAAAAGAGTCCTCCTCCCCATTGTTTGCTGTGGTGGCCCCATGTCATTCCTCCCCATCTATCTGTGCCCCGCCTGGTGTTAGGAGCCTTCCAGAGCATGTACTCTGGTTCATTTAGGAACCAGGTCATGTACATGACCCTGTGGCAAGTGGCAAGTCTTCCAGGTTTGGAAAGAACCCTCTCAAATCAGAGTTCTGGTTCCCCAGCCCCTCTATAGCTGAGTGTTCCAGGTCCCCCTTGATGAAATACCTGACCCCGACCCTGGAATCTTCTGCTGCTCTACTGGGCACATTGTCCACTCCTCTCCTGATGGGGTTCAGCCTTTGACATGAAGGTGGAATGTTCAGCCATTGATTGTCAGTCTGATCCTATCTTTTTCATGTCTTTCAGAAATTCTTATTAGCTTTCAGTTCCTCCAAAAACACCCTGCCTTTTCTTCTAGCATTGCTACAGACTTTTGCACCTATTCTTTTTTTTTTTAATTTCTTTGCTAATTTTAGTGGGATGTAAAGAAAGTAGAGAAAGGAATAATTAATCACCATTTTTTGAATGAGCAAGATTTCTCCTCATCTCTTTGCTCCTTTGCCTTAGTCTAGTCTTAATATTTTATTCATTGAGATCATGGTTTATTGAATTTTATTGAGTGAACCAAGCAGATGCTATTTAAAATTTACTTCTGTTTTGTGAAATACATCATTTCCTACATGTTTCCTTTGGCTCTTGAATTCTAGCTTCTTCTTTAAAGTTGTGAAGAAAAATAAAATAAGCAAACAACTGGTACACAAGAAGTGTGGTTCTGGAGCTTTTCTTCTGTTATTCCCAGTGAGCTACTGCCCCCATGTTCTTCTGCTGTTTATTTGTTTTTTTATTTGTTTTTTTGGGTTTTTTTGTGGTACTGAGGATTGAATCCACTGCCTTGTGTGTGCTAATCAAGTGTTCTACACTGAGCTACATTCTCAGCCCTGGTCCCATGCTCTTGAGAGTCTCACATATAGCTGGGTATTTTAAAAGCCTCTAGTGTGACCCTGAAACTGGGGTGAAGCTGGGAAACAAGACCCCATCACCTGATAACTTGATTTTCTCTGTCTCCTCCCGCCTTCCCACAGTCCAGACTGGAAGGGATGTTTTCAGGCTTTCTGGATGATTTACATTGTGCATCGATTGTTGTTACTAGTTCACACTGAGGTGAACACAGAATTGGAAGGCAAGTGTTAGAAAACTTTCAGAGTAATCTGACACTGTGGTGACATCCCATGTGGTAGTGGACTCTCCTTGAACAAGACACAGACCAGTTTTGTGTGACTCACACGTAGTCTATTTTGGGTATTGGTCACATGCAGCAAAACCATGTACAGTCCATGACAGATTGGAAATTTGGGGAAAAACTTAATAACAACAGTTCAATCTCCAAAGACTTCTAGGAACATTGCTTTTTGTCAAACTCTCCTTCTATTCTACCTACACCTGGCCACCACAATGGGGGCATCAACCCTTCCTTGAAATGGAAGGAATGATGATCTTGATCTTCTAATGGGAATTAAAGCATGTTACAACATCTATTTTTCCTTGGTATTCTGGCTTTCCACAGAAATTACTGACTTGACTAACAATATTTTAGTAGAGTGTATGATAGCCAAAAAGCTAAATGAGCCATTCTTTTTCTTTGCATCCTTGTTATAGAGTATACTTTGGATGAACTAGAAAAAATGTTGTGTGGAAAAAAATACAGAAAATACATTGCAGACTTTCTTTAAATTCTATGTTACATTTCTCTTTCTCAAAAAAAGGTTCTATCCAGACCAGAATTTGCTGAGTATGAAAATCCTCCTTTCACACTATAGGCTGGAAGTCCATTTACTGAAGTGAGGCCAGAGGGGCAGATTAGAGAAAGGGAGCAAGTTTCCCAAATGGGGGACAAGAACACTGAGCTATAGGATCCCTGGGGTGTTCACAATTATTTGAAGGACTTGCGCCCTACATTGTTACATAAGTCAGGCTTAGTTAGGTATTTTCTGGGTAATTTTATGGGCATTGCCCACATCAATTGATTAATTTCTAGAATGATTTTCTAGAATGCTTGTGTTGGTAGAATTATATAAGGTTAAAAAAATCGATTCTGTTTCCAGATCTGCAGCAGTATAATTGCAAATTGCATCTTGCTGGGCTGGCAAGTGTGATAGCAATCTCTAAATGCCTCTATGGAGTCTGGTCACGTCTTTATTGATAAGGATGAGAACTTTTAGTTCCTACTACTTAAATATTCATGACCTCCCAAATGTCACAAACATGAGCACATTCTCACATACTTCTGTTAAGAAAAATTGTCCAAGATTTAAAAATGGACTGAAAGGATTCCTATAGGCTATTCTGCATCTTGCTGGACATGTCTGATCAGCAGCTTACAGTGGCGTTATCTGATTCTCTATGTCTCTGTGTCTTTGATTGATCTGTTTCTAACTATTGATTTGAATTTTTAACAACTCTGAAGGATAAATATAATTTGCAGAAAACTGATAGAAATGCAGATGATTTTTGCCTTTATAGCAATGCAAGGAATCTTATATAATGGAAAGATCACTCCAAAGGCTATAGTTTCTTTACCTGTGGGATAGAAACAAGTTCTATATGTCAAGCAACTTTTCTTTCAGCAACTATAAAGATTCACTTTCTCTAGTTCTCTCTGACTCGCTTAGTCAGCTTGGGCTGCTATAACAAAAACACCGTAAACTGAGTGGATTGAAAAAACGAATGTATATATCTCACTGTTCTGGAGAATAGGAAGTCCATGATCAAAGAGCCCAGATTTAGTCTGGTGAGGGCCTGTTGCTCATAGGAAATGTCTTCTCAGTGTGTCCTCACATAGAAGGTACAGGCAGCTCCCTGAGGCCTCTTTTATAAGAGCACTAATCCCATTCCTGTGGGCTCTGTCTTATTACCCAATCACCTCCCAAAGTCCCCACTGTTAATACTATCTTATTAGAGATTCAGTTTCAGTCTATGAATTTGGGAGATACATATTCAGACCAAAGTGCCAGCTCTACCATGTTATTTGTTCTCTCACTAATGAACTCAATATACCATTACCACTTGCTCACTTTGTATATTTGTATGATATTCATGACTTTACCTTTTTGGAAAGGTAAAGGTCATACACTGTGTCCTTGGAAATAAGGCAATGTGTCAAAATTTAACATCATTCATACCAGAGTATTGACATGCAGAGAAAATATACTCTATTTGGACTATAACTGAAATAATCACTTCTAAGTGTGTAATAGTTTGAATTTCTTCCAATCCAATGATCTTATGATTTTCAGTACCTGAAGGTAGCATCCAGGCTCTCTATGTGAAAGTGTGAAGCCTTCCACATGGTTTTCCTGAGAAAGTATCTGGACTCAGAGACTGAGTGTATGGGTTACAAGTCCTGTGGAACCTAGGAGAAAAGTGCCCCTGGGGTGCTTATGGCCTTTGTTCACACGGTCTCTGGAGTCTTTGGTTGACCTAGTCTATGCCCTGTACAGGCCTCCACTGCTCAGGCTGTTGGTTGCACCAACTTGGGCTTTGCTTTTTGCTTTCTTGGGTTCTGTTTGTTGTTGTTGTTGTTGTTGTTGTTGTTAATGCTGCTGCTGTTGTTGTCATTACTGCTGCTGCTGCTGTTGTTGTCATTTGTTTGTTTCTGCTTTTCAGTTTTAGTGTTGGAGGAGCTTTGGTTTTTGGTTCCTTTGTTGACGTGGATTCTCAATCGCTCTCCCTGCCTCCACAACCTCTGAGCCCCTTGCCTCTTACTATCTACCCTGGTGGCCCTAGAGCTCACTCCAGTTTCTCCAGTGGGGTGCTAGGCCACTGTGCTGGCCTCAGGGCTACAAAGATACTAAGAGTAGTTTAATAAAGCTAAGCCCAGAGACACCTCACTCTAACCACTACTTTCAATAAGCTGTGTTTTTAAAGAAATTTGTCTATTTCATCTAAATCATCAAACTTCTTGCTATAAAGTTATTCATTTAAACTGTGTACATTTAAACTTCATTAAATACTTAGAAAAATATTACTTCAACTAAAGGCCAAATAGGGATATTACATTTTCTCTGAATGTCAGCACTTTAGTATGATGTTCAATTCTGACACAGCACCATGTTTCCAAGGGCACAACAGAAAAGCAAAAATACAAATGTCCAAAATTTTAGTCATGACTCTCCCCCAAATACCTAAAGTGAACAAGTGGAAACTCTTACTGTTTTGTAACGTTGGCCAAATCTATAGTGATGCCTCTTTTGCATTCCTGATATTGGTGTTTGCATTTCCTTCCTTCTTTTTCTTCTCCTTGATCAGATTATCAGTTTTATTGGTCTTTGAAAAGAATCAGCTCTTCACTTTGTCCTATTTTTGCTTTCTATTTCATTAATGACTACCCTTTATTATTATTATACCCTCTTTATTATTTCCTGCATTTGATGTTCTTTGGATATAATTTGCCATTCTTTTTCTACTACACCTAGTGGAAAGTTTACATACATTGATTTTAGACACTCCTTCTCTTCTAAATTATGCATGTTGAGCTATAAATGTTCCTCTAAATAGTATTTTAGCTGTAACCCACAAGTTCAAATATTTTCTAATATAAATTACTTTCTTCGACTCATAGGTATTTAAAAGGATGTTGCTTAATTTCCAAATATTTAGAGATTTGGTAATTACTTTCCTATTACCAATAGCTGATGTAGTTCCATCCAGTCTGACTACAACTTCTCTGGCTCTACCTCACCCCAGATTCATATGGGCAGTCTTCAAAGTGGCTTTCTGTCAGCACTAAGTGTCTAGGAATCCCCTCCCCACAGTCCTCAGCATTCCTTCACCTTTTCTCATGTGCCTTGTTCTCCACCAAGTCTAAATATAAAGGAAATTGGGAGACATTTTTTTCTCTCTTTTATGATACTTTCTGCCATTTTTGTCCTGCCTTCTTAATTTCATTTCCCTTGTATCAACTTCTCCTTCCTGAACACAGCTAATATCTCATTAAGGACATGAACATGGCTCTAAACCACAGGAGAAATTTATGAGCCAACTCCTCTAAATTGGTTTGTGATATGCTAAATAAAGAAGGAAATAGGGGAGTTTGGAAAATATCTTCTGGAGAAAAGAGCCTGGCCTGCAAGGCTATTATTCTTCCACATAATCATATTTTTGATTGTCAGGAACTGACTATCCCCGTGGCCTTTCTTTCTGTACGCCTCCTGTAATGTTCTAATTTCTTTCCAGGCAAGCATTGCCAGGACGATCTAAGCTCAAGGTCACACACCCTGGAGTAAGAAAAAAGAAAAGTAAATATCTTGCAACAAGAGAAAGATCTGTGTGTGTTGAGAATAACAGCTACTGTTTGTGCATAATTTATATTTCAGAAGAGGTTTTCCATTCATGGTATTGTTTAAGCATTAACAATGGGCTTTCTGTGCTTCTCTAGCTAAGCAAAATTGCAGAAGTGTCCAAGTCTCAGTCATCTGGCTAGTGAGAATCCTCTGAGTACACCATGGGACTAAAAGTGATTCTGGTTGTGATGGGAGAAAAAGACATAGGATGGGTATGGAAGGCAAGGCTACAGGGATGGAATGGGACTTGACTGCGACAAGCACAGATGATGGGGTATGACCCAGGCAGTAACATCAAGAATGTGCAAAGTGTAGGAAAAGCTGCTGGACCAAATGGATTACCCCTGGCTTCTGCACACCTCCTTCCTCTTTCAGTTACAGAGAAACCACTTACAAAGTCTCATGTGTTTGGATATATCCAAATACCTTATATCAGACCAGTGGCCAAAGACATTTTTAGGAAATTGATCTGACATTTCTAATCTGATTGCAATTTCATCTGTGGTCCTTATTTACCTTTTACATTACTAAACATTGGCAAAGAACTCCTAGTGGATTTCTTTAAGAAAAAAAATTAATCTTTTTTTTCTCCAAATCATGAAATTGAGTGGAATAATTTGGATAAGCAATGAGAATCCTCCTGGCAAACAGACACAGCTCTTCTCCAGTTGCCCCTCACGGAAGCCCTTGAAATCCTCATGACCTCATAAACAAGCCTTCTGATTTGTGCTGTCCTGTCTGCAACCTCATCCCAAAATAAAACCCTGCCCCTCCCCAGAGGACCAGCAGGGAGTTTCTCTTCTGTTAGACAGCCAGGTATACTCAGATATCTATGCTTTTGTAATCATGTCCCACCGGGACAAGAAAAATCCCAAAGTCCTTTCCAAGAATAAACAGAAATCAGGCACTTGCAGATTGCCTGCTTTCTGGAAGGAGTTGCAGTGGTTAACAAATGTGTCCTGGGATATAATCAGCAGTGTGACAACAGACAAGCAATGTGGCTTCAAGCCTCGTGCTTATCTTTAAAATGGGGATAACAATATTCCAATGAATCTCACTGGATCTCTGAGAAGAATAAATGAGAATACATGTCCAAAGTGCTTAGCATAACACATAACCCAGAGTAAACACTCAATAAAAATATTAGCTGTTGTTTATAGTTGTGTTTTTATGGCTTCCCTCTATAGGTTTCTGGTCCCCCAGTCAGGCTGCAGGAGTATAGGATGCTCCTGTCCTCCAGGCTGTGGGACCACCTGGTTCTGTGTGATGGCTTCCCCACTACCCAGCCCCTGTTCTCTTCTGATAAAGAGACATGCCACAATGATTAGGTCCCCAAGGATCATTCCTCCCAGCCCAAAGTGAGCTCAAAGGGCTGGGGCTGCAATCCACTGGTCAGGACCAGCCCATGCCAGGCTAGGACCCTTTTGGTACAAAAATCTGGGGGAAGCTACGCAAACCCACATCCTCCACAATGAGTCAGACTAATACAGTGAGCAGCAAGTGACTGACTTGGCTGTCTCAGGGAGTAATTAATCTCCCTGAAATTAATGGCCCCTCAAAGGCAGGCATCCAAGTTGCAAGATTCATTTACATCTGCAAAGATGTTTATCAGGACAGACAATCCCCACCCAACCCATCCTCACCTCCTTTGGGCACCATGGCCCTCAGAAATCTACAAAGGTCATCCATGATTCAGCAAATGCTCAGGGGTCACCATCAAAGGGGCACTTACCTACCTCCTCCATGCCCACAAACGGAGGAGACAGCAAAATAGGAGAAATTCTGCTGTGGAGAAGCTGAGTGACCTTGAGCAAGTCACTGAGCCTGGATCCTTACCAGCAAATGAGCATGTTGTTTTGGAGGACTGGGTCCTTGTATGCAGGGCAGCATGCAGAAATCAGAAAACAAAGGTAACCTTGCTGTCTGGATTGAATGCATCGATAAAATTCCTGGGGGGAGAGGGGGGCCGCAGGAAATGTCTGGGGATAGAGATTGATTATGGAAACCTGACATTTTGGAGGCTGCTCCTCTGAGACCAGGGGCATTTGGATGAAACTTGGAAAACAAATCATTAAACATGTTTTATTTTATTCAAGTGATGTAATGAACCTGTGCTAAATCAATAAAGTGGTTAGGGTCAGGAAAGAGTGAGAAGCAGGGCAAAGGTAGGATCAGGGACAGAGTGAGATGGGGCTGTGCATAATGCACAATATATAGAAATACAACCTCTAGTATCATGCTTTTTTGAGAGGGCTGTATGAAATCACCTGTGTCAAAATGTCTCCCTTATCAAAACTGCCATGTCTAATGTCCTGCTCCCCAGAATTCCACAGAGCATCATTCATTGTTCAGGCCAGTTCTGGACACAAACCTACCATGTTCCATTCTCTGCTGCATGACCATGGCTTTTTTCAAAGAGGCAGTGACAGTGAAGTGTAAAGAGCAGTAGGCTGGGGGTCAGTCCCCAGGCAGAGCAATGGCTCTGTCCCTTAGTAGTTGTATGATCTGAGGCATATTGCATAACCTCTCTATGCCTTGTAGCTGGGGTTCTTCCCCTGCCCCTTAGCTGATCTTCCCTGAAAGATTAGAAGGAAGTCAGGGAAGGAGATCCCTGTATTAGGTGGCTAGAGAGGTGCAAGGCAGTCCTTCCAAACTGACTGAGAAGATGGAGAACCAGTGCACCAGACTCCTGTGTTCCTCCATTCAGGGTATCCTGAGGGTCCCTCCTTAGGTGTTTGGCAGGCAGTTGATAGGAAGCCTGAGCCTCAGAAGCCTAGAAAACAAGACTGTCTCCCAGTACACAGAATACATCACAAGACAAGCTGTGGAAGGATATAGGACAATAGTCCTCCAGATCCAAGGGCCATGGTACACACAAGCCCCATGGTAGACCACTGACCAGAAAGGCTGGCCTCATTGGCTGGCAACTCAGAAACACCTTGCCCTAAATCAGTTCATTTGCATAACCTAGTTGTGGGCTTGGTTGACAAGGACAGCAGTCATACTGGGAGTGCCATAATAAGACTCTGGAAGGTTGCAGGGTAAATCAAGTTCCAGTTTCCATTTTGGGCCTGACCTCTCTCCTGAAGGCTAATCTTACTCACTGAACATCTTCACTGGGGGGTTCTGGCATGTGGCTCTGGGTCAACAGTCATCACTGTGTAGTTCCATATCCAAGACCTAGAGCCCCTCCAGCTGTCCTATCATGACCACCTGACTCTACCACTCCCTTCCTCTCAACAGGCTTGTATGTGCCTTGGCCCCTTGCCCACACTGGATGGCATGGAACCAACCACTTATCCCCTTTGAAGATCAGTTTGCTCATCTGCAAAATGGAGACACCATGGTAACCACCTCAAGGGGTGATAGTGAGGACTGGGAAGAATGAATGACAGTAAGTACTTAGGAGAGTCCCAGGCTCACAGTAATCACTACACAGCACCCCTCAGCCAGCTGTCAATTCGACTTACCTATTCCTGGGAACCACACTTACTCCTGCGGTCAAACCCTTAGGGCTACATTTCCCACAACATGCTTAATGGAACAGGGTGGATATCTCCAAGCGCTACTTGGGAGTGTGGGAAGCCTGGTGTCATGGTCCCCCTCTAGGGTATTTCCACTTCAATGGAGTGGTACAGCAGAGTTGGCAAACTGCAGCCTGCAGTCAAATTTGGCCCACTGTTTGCTTCTTGTTGCTTTTTGTTTGGTTGGTTTTGGTTTTGGTTTTGGTTTTGTTTCTATAGCTCATGAGATAAAAATGGTTTCTACATTTTTAAATAATTGAAAAATATTCAAAGTTTGAAATCATGATACATGGAAGTCATATGAAATTCCTTGTCCATTTGCAGTTTCAGCAGAACACAACCGCACCTATTCATTTTCACACTGTCTGTGGCTGCTTTTGCACAACCATGGCCTACTTGAGTACTTGTGATAGACTCCACACAACCCACAAATCCTAAAATATGCATTATTTGGCTCTTTATTGGAAAGCGTGCTGATTTCTGGGTTAGAGGTCCTGAGAGATCCAGTTTAGCTATTTTACAATCAGCATTTCCTAGATATCTGTTACCCCATCTTTCTTTCAAAGTCACATCTGTTGGCATTCTGAGCAATCAGTGATGAGCCAAAGCTGCCCCAGGATTCTTCTTGATCTCTCCCTCTTCATCCTCTCACCTTTCAGCCCTGCAGCCTCTGCATTTTGAAGCTCACCCCACTCAGTTCTTGCTTCCCAGGTCCCTGCTAAGCCCAGAATTCCTCTTCATGCTCCTGCTGCCCACCTCTCCATCCTATGCCCACTGCCAGAATAAATATCCCAAAAGGCCCCATTAACCACCAGCTTGCTTGACTCTCCACTGACCACAGGATGTCATCCAGCCACCTTTGGCCAAGCACAAAAGGCTTTCCATGATCTGAGACCCCTAAGTTTCCTGTCTCCTTTCCTATGTGACCCTCATTACAGTCCAGCTGCCTTTCCCCACCGTTCCTCAATATTTTGGTGCCTATTCACACAAATACCTGCACCTGGAACATCCATGCTCACTACCTAGTCTAGCTGCATTGTCCCTTCCTCCAGGAAGCCTACCTTGACCTTCCATGTTCCATGTCAGAGGGGCATTTACTGTGAGTTAATAAGGCTAAAGTCCCAGAGCCCCTCACTTATATGAACCCCTTGTAAGAACCTGGGAGACACATGCAATAACAATAAGTTCACGTGGCTATATATTCTAGTAAACTTTCCAAAAGCAGAATATACTAACTTAACTTCAATTGACGAAAACCTCTGCTGCTTTCTGTTCCAATGCCCTGCCTATGGGCTTGCTTTTCCTCCAATCTGGAAGATTTCAGGAATCTGCAGCATTTGGAGGATCAGGGCAAGAAAAAAGCAGGGGCTAAATTTTTTGAAAGGTTAGTGGCATACATTTCTTTGATACACACTGACTTTTGCATAAGGAGATTACATGCAACAAAGTTTCACAGGCTAGTACATGGCAAGGAGGATTCCAACCCAGGTTTTCCTGACTGTTGGTTAATGGCATGTGGAATATACTCTCTTGGTGTTTGTATGCTTAGAAATTCATTGATAGGCCTCTGAGTCCTTAATTAAAGGCAGGATAATCTGTTTCCAGCAACATGTCAGCATTTGAATCTGTTCTCTCCCCTATGCCTGCTCCCATATACTTCCTTGCCTTAGTACCCACTGCGTCTGCCTGGATACCCCAGATGAACTCCTCAGCTTTTACCCACGCTCTTCCTCTGGCCTGAAGTGGCCCGATAATCTATGAGGCTCTTATTAAATTTGTGCTGGTGTGACAAGAAATACTGACACCTCAAAAGAGAAGATATGATATAGACATCAAAGACAACTGGCTAACAAGTGCAAAGAGCAGTTAAAATTCAAGAGTGCCTAAGAAAATGGAAGTGCCTAGAAATCTTACAGTTCATATATGAAAGAACTTAGCAGTTTCCTCACATATCATTCACATGACATTATCAGTAATGAGTTATGAAGCTAAAAAATTTCTAAGCTAAGCCAATCAAAATCAAAGTTTGGCAAACTATGTAAGAAGATTGACAACATTTTTATTTTCTATCAAAATAATTTTATGAAAGCAATTGAAGTATTAAGAGATTGAATATCAGCCAAAGATATGTATAAAAACATTATAAAGGCAGATCAGGCAGTTAACTTAAAAATATGTTAATTTTCAAGTATGGAATTCTTACAATTTTTTATGTTTTTATTAGTGCATTATAGTTATATGTAATAGGTTCATTCTGACATAATCATAAATGCATATAACATAGTTTGCTTATTCTCAATCTCCAGTACTTTCTCTTCCCTCTCTTCCTCTCTCGCACTGATCCCTTTCCTCTAATCTACTGGCCTTCCATTTATTTTTTTTAAATTGGTGCATATAGTTACACATAAAAGTGGAATTCATTGTGAGGTGTTCATTCATGCATATAGCATAAGTTGGTCAATTTCATTTTGTATTCGCTGTGATTTATTTTCTCATTCTAAGTATTCAATTCTGCACTTACTTTTGAGTTCATGATTTTGTATTTTGTTTTTTAAAAGACTCCCCAAATTGCATGAACTTTAGAACCCATAAAACCTGAACCTGCCCCTGGTTCTTCATCTCCAAGTAGGACCAAGTTCTCTGTTACAGCCACTCTCCTTGCCTGTCCTGCCAGGCATCCCACTGGGGGCATAGCTCAGCTCCCCTAGTAAACTGACCCACAGGTTTGTACCATTTGTTCAACTGAACCGCACACTCAATCTACTGCTGCCTTTCTACCCCCAACACACACTCCCCTACCAACCCCCCACATACACACGTACCTGACAGCTCTCAACAACGAAAATCAGCTCCTAATCACTGTGTAAAATGGAAGTCTCTCTACAAAGACTTCCTTCTGGAAGTTCTGAGAACTTTCCAGATATCTGTTAAGGGGAACAGGATTTTAGAAACTAATTTATTTCCCCAATTAATTGATAAGAGCTCTTGAAAATGCATCTGTTTATTGGAGATAGTTTGTACAAGATATAAAAATCAGTAGCAAATGTCACTTGGTGAAAATAAATTCAGTGAACAAAAGCTATGCAGTCCTTAACAAGAGATGTAATTTTCACATAAGCAGGGAGCAGCAGGAATCCAAATCCAGGCACCTGGATATCCTGGGGGCTAGCGAACGCCCAGGACAGATCCGGTTTGCTTTACCTTTTCACCCTGCCACACGCCAGACCCTGAGAGGAACCTGCTGAGGACATAGGTTCTACAGAGACTAGCTCTACAGTGTAAAAATTGCTGAAACAGAAAATATCAGCTGCTGTTCACAGGATCCTTAAATGAGCAGTGTGCTTCACACTTCACTGGACCTCACCACCATGGCCTTATGAGGGAAGCCAAGCTATCCTTCCTTTATAAACAAACAGATGAAGGTCATTACCAGCCACTGCTAAGTGAGAGATGGAGCCAGAGATGAACATTCAAGTGCGGCAGCCAAGCCCCCTGGGTGGCCACTAACTTGGGCCCCTCCCCAGGGTAGGAGGAGCCTCACAGGGGCACTGTTGGAGGTTTCCCACTAAGAAGTGTCCCTACTCTGGAGGCTGAGGGGTCTGGATGGGGAAAGGTAACAGGCAGCATTTCAATTTTCCACAGTCAAGATCTCCTAAGAATAGTGGGCATACTGACAAAAGGTTCTGCCTCTCCTTTCTCTCCAATCCCCTTTCCTCCCTCCCACACACTTCCTTGTCCTCCTTTTATTTTTTTGCCTCCTGCTCCACCTTTTCTCATACATTACTCTCCAATCACTTAATTTCTCAAACACAATGTGGACTTCTTCCACATGCATGCCTCTGTTCAACAGATCTTTCTGCCTGGAGCATCTGTGTTCCCTTTACATGCTCCAACATGTAAAGTCTTCTACAGCCATGGGAGCAGAGACTTTGTTCAGCTCTCACCTCTGTCTGGTCTAAAGTGGATGCTCAGTGATCACACACAGTGAGGACAGCAATCCCACTGTGTGCTCCACCTTCCCACAGTGGGGAGGTCTAAACAGGCTATAGAAATAGCAGGTGATATGAATGCCAGGTGTACTTTTCTGGGAACAGAGTTGCTTGTTTCCCACTCCCCTTCCACCCACAGCACCATGATCATAACAACCTGCTGACAGCCACAGCCAGTGAGTTCTGATGATTAGGACATTCAGAATTCCAACAAAGCCAAGCCCACCTCCTAGAAGTCTGTCTAGCACAGATTGGGAAAGGAGCAGAAATACCAAAGTCAAGTTCTTATCCTCCCACGAGTAGAGAACACAGATGTGCAAAATGATAATAAGTCCTTTCTTCTGACTGGCTTCACCGTTGGAAACATGACCATATCCCACTTATTCATTCCAGTATCATCCTTGTGAGGTAGGTAGGGCAGGAATGAGTATTCCTATTTTATAGAGGAGGAAACAAAGGCTCAGAAGTCTATTTATTATGTTACATGCTATGGAGGTTGAGAAGACACAAGGGCACCCTAAAGAAACAAGAGGCTAGCCGGGCACGGTGGCGCATACCTGTAATCCCAGCACTTTGGGAGGCTGACACAGGAGAATTGCGAGTTCAAAGCCAGCGTTAGCAATTGCGAGGCGCTAAGTAACTCAAGTGAGAATCTGTCTCTAAATAAAACCCAAAAATTATGGCTGGAGATGTGGCTCAGTGGTCAAGTACCCCTGAGTTCAATCCCTGGTACCAAAAATAATAATAATAATTAAGAAACAATAGGCTGCATCTGCATCATAGTTATTCTATGTTTTGTTCTAAAATGAGTGTCTGCACAATGGGTGTCTTTCACCCTGTGATCTCAGGACTTGGTGGCTAGTTAGCATCTCTGAAATCTGCAGAAACTCCTGGTACACAGGGGACTCTGTGAGCCAGGGCAAAAAGTTAATTTAGAAGACTCAGCATAAAGACCTCAGGGTTGGGACACCTTGTGACAAGAACGGGAGGCCAAGCTGTGGCTCCATCTGGCTCCTCTTCAACCAGAACTACTCTGAACAGTCTCTTTTCTAAACTAGGGTACCCCTGATGACTGTTTTTGAAACAAATTTGTTCCCTATTCCCTAGATTTGAAAATCTACATGAACAATACCTCATTTTCAACATTGAAGGAACATCTAAATCAAAAGTCACACAATAGTAGCCCTCCAGTTGATCTGTGCAAAGATGCTATGTTTGGGCTTCAGGGTAGTTTTAGGTTTACTTTTGAGGACCACCTGGGATGTAGCCCAGGAGTACAGCATCTGCCTAGCATGTGCAAAGCCCTGGATTCAATCCCTAGCACTACCAAAAAAAAAAATTTTAATGTTGCTCTTACTTGAAAGAGTTGGCCATTGGAAGTTTTCACATAAATTTCTGCATTGTCTGGCTACCCTGGGACTGCATTTCTTCATGGCCATATGCAGCTTAAGCTGAGTGGCCAGTGCCCTCTTTAGATTGTTCATGGGGCTAGTTTCCACATCCCCACATTCCCTATCACTCAGACCCAATCTTCATCATTTATGTCACCTGACTGGTCTCCATAAGCATTTGATGTTTCCATTCCATGCATCTATAGCTTTCAAGAAGCAGGCTGTTGAGTTAGAGCCTGCAAACTTCATAATGAGGACAGTACAGGATCCTTGGACTTGTAAAAAAGTTGTTCTGTGCCCATAAGATCTGCCACTCCCATCTGCCAATTCCCTGATTTGAACCACCCCCTCCTCCTCACTCAAGGAGGCTATGTTAAGGCATCTGCCTGTTTCTCCTAACCTACCACACAGATCAGATACTAGTTAGTACTTCCACTAAGGCCTGGCTTTGGGTATCTCCAGAGTCTCCTATGTGGCCTAGTTGTGAGGGCTACTGGAAGCCATTTTATGTAGGCAAAGTTAGATTTCCCCAAGTTATATCCCCCAAGCCTGGGGTACAATGTAAGCTCTACAATGTAGAGACACTGGCTATTCCAATGTGTACCAAAACACTTTCTCACTTGGGGGATTCCCACTGCCAGTTGTCACCTTGGAATGTTCTCTTGGCCAAGCTCCAAGAGTTCTAGAAAGGAAGGCATGGCTGGCCACTTGGGGGATGAGTGGTGAGTGGTGAGGGGCTTGGGTGGTGGAACCCTGCCAAGGCAGATTCTTCACAGGCTAGTGCCCCAGTAGTTACAATACAAGAGGTCAGAGTTATTTTGTAGGCCAGACAGATCGTGACACGTTAAAAGAATCCTGACTGGTTGCCCTCAACATCTTCCTTCCTTCCTTTCCTGCAAAATTCAGATGCAAAGTCGCCTTTCTCCTTGCTCTCCATGGGTAAATAATGCTTCCAACTGAGAGCCAGAAAGATGAGGTAGGGAGAGAGTTATAGACTTGGCACCTCACACTGAGCTTGGTCCACCAATCACTAGGAAGGTGAGTCCCTGCAGTGTCTGCCTCTCTGTGCCCTTCTCATGATGATGGAGCAATGACACCCCACCTCTGGGGCTGCTGGCTTAAATAGTGTACTCAACATGGAAGAGCAATTTGCGTAAGTAGAAAGAGCTGTGTTGCCAGCTTCTAGGAGGAGAGCAGTGGATGTTGGAGGAAACTGATGCTCCTGGCCATCCATAAAGCAAAGAGCTGTCTGGCTCTGCTGGAGTCCCCCACAGTGCCTGGACTCAGACACCTCAGTGATTCGCCCCTCTCCTGCATCTCCACATCCAAGCACAGAAAACCTTCTTCTCATATCCTAGTCACCAAGGATGTGGAAAGATCAATCCAGCCATTATTATTCATTACCTTTCTCTGCTTAGAGTCCTTGAAAATGCCTGCTTTTTTTCCTGCTGAACATAGAGCAGTCCTACCCAGATTTTGCTAATATCTTCTTTCCTCTGAACCCAGCAAGCCAGATTCAAATGAACATATGAGGCCTAAGAATGAGCAAAGCCCCGTGCTCAAGACAGTAAGGGATACACTTGAAGGATGTGTCAAAAGCAACAGAAACTGTAATAAACTTTTTAGTATTCTTGATAAAACAAACCACCAAGAGCCAAAGCCTGACACATGATTGGCTTTGGGAGGCTGGGCCAGTAGCCACTTGCTTCTCAAGTAAGTCACTGGCTAGACAAAGCCAGATCACATGCTCCCAGGAGGAGTACAGCATATGAAGAGGTTTCAATTTCAGGAAGAGTAAAGGATCACCCTTGTTGATGATCCAAGCTACTGTCGACTATCATCTGAGTCAGTGCAGATGGGCTCACACCAAGGAGTGACACATGGGACCCATGTGGCTTTAGTGAATCAGACTGAGACATTATCCTCTGCAGATGGTGCAAAGGAAATTCAAATGACTAGGAATTTCTCTCTCAAGTTTCTCTCAAGTTTCCTATTGATGCTGATACTGCAGGTCTAGGAGCCCATGGGCTGGATCCTTCCAAGAAGGGCAAACTCAGCCCCTAACAGTGTCAGGTACCTCATATAGTATAAAGGTTCTCAGGTTCACAATCTTACCTGTGTACCACAGCCTCTACCTAATTGGAACCTAATTGTTGAGAATAGGGACAGAGCCAGTCTTTGAGTTTTGAATCCCAGCCCCAATTCTACTTATTAACAAAGCAATTTGGGTGAATTCTTGGGTGGGGGGGGCTCTGACAACCCTCAGTGCTGTGGGCATCAAGGCCTCTCCACTCTGTCCCCAACCCACCTCACCAGGTATGTTGCCCTTGGCAATCTTGTGTTTATGTCCACACTAAGATAAATGTTTTTCTCAAAGCTATTCTGATTTTATTTGAAACTAGTAATAATCATTTATTTTGCTCATGAATCTGGGGGTAACTGGATTCTCCTAGGCAGTCCTGGCATGGAATTCTGCCATAAACAGTTTGGTTGGGGCTGGGGTTCTCAGGAAGGCCCCTTCACTCATACTGGTGCCAGGTGCAGCTGAGGCTCCTTCTCAGGCTTCACTGTCTCCACATGATCTCTCCACAAGGAAGTTCCAGAACAGCCAATTCCTGTCATGGTGGATCAAAGGTCAAAGAGGGAGCATCCAAAGAGAGAATAGCAGAAGCTATGTGGTCTCATCTATCTCAGTTCCAGAAGTCACTGCAGCATAATTTCCATCCTCTTTTATGCATCCCAGCAGCTACAAAGATCCACTCAGTTTCAGTGGGGGAGAGCATAGACTCCACTGATAGGTTCCGGTGACTGTCAAAGAATTTATGGACATGTCTTAAAACTACTCTGAGGCTTTGTCCCTTCCACCTCTACTTCCTTCTGACACCTCTCTCTCCACTTGCAATATCACATGCCTATTTCTATTGCCTGATCCTGCCTGTGGTTTAAGGCCCTCCTCAAATTCCACTTTCTCCAATATCCTCCTGGCCTGGCCCCACTGCTAGGACATGTGCTCGTGCACACACACACACAAACACACACACAGTCTCCAGTGCTTATGACTACAACTTACTGTGCTTCATTCTCAGACTCCAATTTTGTCAAAATAAAATAATGAACAAAATAACACCAAAAATGTACATAGAGGAGAGCAAAACTACAGGGGGTACTAAAGAATAGCTATGTGTCTGGGATACATAGATAGCTGTTATTTCCTTTTTCATATTCTCTGGAATTTGCTGAAGCTTCCACATAATATATCTATAACTTGTATAATCAGAAAAATGCTTTTTCCAGAATAAAAATGCTTAAAAATTAACAGTAAACTTATCTTGTAAAGGACTCGGGTAATTAAGCTATTAATATCTTTGTTCTCCAAAAAGGAAAATTGTAATTCCAAAGTTCACTTTATTAAAAAATGAACAAAAATCCACCATGAAGCAGACCAAAGCTGAGCAAAGAATTTTTCTACTGACTAGACTGAAACTGAAGCAACTCTGGATCTTCTTATAGGAATAACAATTAAAAGATATAGTACCATCAGAAGCATAATGGTTTCTCTCCAGATCTGGGCTCTGCTATTTGCTCTTCTGTAATTTTCCAGGGCTGGAGCAATGAAGGTTGGGACCAGGTCAGCCAGACAGGGAAGCTTCAGCTTTAGCCAGTGCTGCCAGCCCACCTCATCCTGACATTTGTGGAACGCAGGAAATCAAGAAATGTCCTGTGGGAAGCCCATTGTGGAAATGCATATGCAACACTGCATTTAGAAAAGTAGACAGCCAGCAATTTTTTGTCCAGACACAATGAGCTGTGGATTTTAGAAAATTAAGAGTTTGTCAAGTAAGTGTGCAAACTACTAATTGGCCCAAGATGGGTCAGTGACTCTCAGAATTTTAACTGCATTTTCTGACTAATAATATTTCTCAAAGTGTTTAAAACATGCATTGTCAGTCCCATAAAGTTCTGGTTTAGGGGTTCAAGATAAAGGCCCTGAATTTGCATACAATCTCCCAAGTGATTCTTTGAGTATCTCTCTGCTGCCTTCATACTCTGTAAGGCATATTCCCACAGCCAGATCAGTCCACATGAATCACCCCAAGCCTGCTGTGTGATAAGTATGGCCTCCTTAATTTCACATTTTCTCCTCTGTAAGCTCCCCCTAAAATTTCAGAGGTCAGTATTCCTATCTCTGTTTTACCCATGAGAAAAGGGTGACTCAGCAGCAGGATGATGTCTGTGGTCACCCACTGGAAGTGGTAAGATTTAAAGCCAGATTAGGAAATCTGACAATGGAGGGCCCTGTTTTTCCCTAGGGAGGATTATCTCCAAGTCTCTCTGATTCATGAGTACAACAAGCAAAGGTGTTGATTACTAGGTCACTCCTTTCCCCATTTGTTCCATCTTAGCAACACTGCACAGGCAGAAAGCTCTTTCCTTAAATCGTCCTTCATCCCCCACTTGAAACTTCTAGGTGCCTTAGGAGTGGTGACTTTTGTCTTTGGGAAGTAGTGGAAAGGTTAAGTTAAAAGACCTTGGGTGCTGGACTCCAGAGGAAGCAAAAGTCCCCTGCTTCACAGCAAAAGTCCCCTGGTGGGGACACCTCCTCTGAATCAAAGGGCAGGTGGCTGACTGAGGGTGGGGAGAGTGGAAAAGGGGGAATCCAGTTGAAGATGGTGGTGAGCTGACTCTTCCACTCAAAACCACCTTCCTCACACTAACATACAAACTTGTTATTTTTCTAAGGGGAAACCTCAAATTGGAGAAATTGCTGAGCATAAAGCTGTATTTTAAGTTAGATTTCACTGTGCATGTATATGGATTAGCAATAATGTCCTTGTTCACTTGGATACATGGCCGCTGGGTAAAGCAGGATTTTCACAGCTCCACTTGCTCAAGGTAGCAACTTTCCTTGATTCTTTTGCAGAAGCTGAGAATGAATATGCTAATATTATAACTGGAGCATGAAGAAGGGAAACACAGGCTTTGACTATGAGCAATTTTGCCATAGCATTGATGTCAATGGAACCAACCTCACTTCCTGGGAGTTGAGTTCAGAATGTCCATTTGCCAAATCATTTGGCCCAGTGAAAGCAAGAATCTCTCTGACATATCACTTAAAAAGAAGAGTAATGGACTATTTTCCAAGAGGAGGGCCATCTTGGTGGCTGTGCAGTCATACTCTCAATGGAAGTTTGGATGGCAAGTCCACCCTGCACTCCAGGCACCTGGTGCTTCTGGCTATTCTGATGCATGGGGGTGTCATTGTTGGGCTGGCCTGGTCTGTGCCCTCTCAGATGCAAATGAACCAAGTCTCAGGTCTCTTCTGCTTAATATTTAACAATGTAAGTCACACCTAAATTAACGCAGGCAGACTAAGAAGGGTAGACACATTCTCTCAGGCCTATAAGCAGTGCATTGAACAACTTGGAGGCCCTATGTCTGCCTGGAGGATCTTGGGCCTGTTTAGCTACACAGAAATAATTTTTATAGATGCCCCTTTTGTTCTTAGAAGGGGACAGGGGAGAGGGTGAGGAGGTTAGGAAAGAAAGGTGAACACTTTGAATAATTTTGTCACCACATTACTAAACTAGCTTAAAACTTCTTAATCTTCCCATTGTCTTCAGTACCCACCTAGATATTATTTCCTAAGCCAACTTCAGTCCACATTCTAGTTTGGTAGTAGAGAGTATCATAATCAACTAGTAATGTATGCTCTGGGCAGGAGAAGGAGGCATGACAAGCATGTGCCTTCTATTTAAGGACTCTTAAACACAGGGAATTCCACCTGAGCCAAGGAGGTGTCTGTGTAGCCAGAGGAAGCAGGTAATGACCATTAAGGCCATGTGGTATCAGGCCACTAGTCAGTTATCAACCTCTGGATGACAAACAGGTGTCATAATACCAGCCACCTCTGGTAAATTCATCATGGCCACCTGAGCATGAAAATTCACATCTATTGAAAGAACACTATTCTTTTAATCACCCATGTCTGTCCCAGCCTGGTTTGCAGGGGAGACAGAACAATTCCTGCCTTCCTGACCCTGATCCAACCTTGAGGGGCACTCAGGGTCCTTTCCCTTCATGCCATCCCAAGTATATGGACGGGATTATTTTGAAGTCCTTGGGATTCTGAAGGACTAGAGAAGGATACAAAATCTCCATAAGGACAGAGTATAAACTCTACATTGAACACAAAATATGTAGCTTGAGACCATTTCCTGAGACCCCCAGGGTCACACCTTCTATCACTAGGAGAAGCTCAAGTTTAACTGTAAAGTGGCCTTTCTTTTCATTCCTCTGTCTGGACCTGTCCTTGCCACATGAGTGTAAAACCTTGAAGCTCCACACCATAAATATGTGTAATTATTATGAGTCAATCAAAAATAAAAACATTTTTTAAAATGCTAAAATAATATCAAGGGTCAGGATTATAGGATAGACAGTGAAGAGAAGGCAAAGGATACATATGCTCTGCTTCAGGTTTAGACCTTGACTGAGGGGCAAAAGCTTTCCTGGGCCACCAACCACGCTGGACACCATAAAGGAGCTTGATAACAAAGCTTATGGGAACATTGGAGGATATCCATTTATGTGGAAGCCACTCTGTGCTACGAGGGCCTCTTAGATGTCTTTGGCTCTAGAAGAAAGTGGTGGGCTGGGGATCTGGAATGAAGTGCCCCAGCCTAATCTCTTCCCATCACTAACTCTTGTCTTCCCACATTTCTCTTGGAATGAGTTTCTCAAGAAGGCTTCACTTGGAAGGGCTTGAAACATCATAGCCAAGGAGACTCAGCAGTGACCCTTCCAGGAATGTCCAGTCACAGAGGCATGCATTCAAGGACACATGAAAAAAATCCATTGAGTATTGATGTCCATAGAAAAATGACAGGAGCAGCCTATGGGAGGGAACAGTTGGCAAGGACTGTTTGAAAAGCACATGCTCCATGCTAAGCTAGCTCATTCACACACATCATCAACTACAATTCCTGCATCAACACAACCAGGAAGGCAATATTGTTCTAAGTTTATAAACATGGAAACTGAGTCTTAGTACAGACTCTAGGACCTTGCAGGAGGTAACCAGTGCAGTTATGACCATTTACAAAGGGGCTACTCCCTAGGCAAATTATCTCAATTTAATCTTCAAAATGTGAAACTGGTCATCAAAATTAAGTAAAGCTACATTTTTTAAGTGCCGACTCTGTATGAAAGATTTTTTTTTCCTTTGATCAACCACATACGATAAGTACAACATAGGGGAAAAAATGTAAGCTTCCAAATCAAATATCCCAGTTTGGAACACAAGTTCTTCTACCCTCAATTAACCGTAGGTAACTCAGAGCACTTCTCGGATCACTAGTTTCCCTGTCAGAAAAATGGGGCGAGGGGATGGGGTGGGGATAGGGAATGGTTATTCTAAGAGTTAAGTGATATCATATTTAAAATACTTGGTCTACAGTTAGGTGCTTAATAAATGGAATTGACTTAGTGTTGATTATACTGGGACTTTATAAATAAGAGAACTGAAAATCAAAAAGGCAACTAGTTTAAGGCCATCTAACTAGTGGCGGAGCCAGGACTAAGCATGGATCTGCCTGAAAAACACCGAGTTCTTGCTCTCCAATGTACACAAGATGAATGATTTCCTCAGTGCTGATTCTGACTTGGCAAGAAGCACACAGATCCTTATTAGCCAACTCTCTAATGATAGGAGGCAAGTCGTGCACTTTAGGAATATTTCCTTCCAAAACACTTCAAATATTCAAAAATGTCACTTTTAATAATGAATTTCAGTTATTTAAAAAATTCCCAGACATGGATCAATTCCAGAACCTTCAATGCCAAAATTCAGAGCCATTATGATCTTCCTCTACATTTGAATTTATCAGAAGCATTAACATCAGAGACTTGGAACCTCATCAATTTCATAAACATTGTTGTTTCTATTGTGGCTACACAGGGTAATTTAAGGGTATTTTCCTTAAATACTATTTTATCTTTCATTTAAGTCTTGCAAACTTAACAATAGTACACATGAACCATCTTAGGGCTATAGATTTTCAGTCTGTACTGTGGCAGTGTGTCCTGGTAGTGTAAATATTTGTCAAATAAAGATTAACTAGCATGAACATATATTCAGAATGGCTGCCTCTTTCATTAACCCAGTAAGGAAATAAACTGGAAAGATACACAATTCTCTAAATCACAACTTACAAGTAGCCATTGAACTTCTAGTTATTTTTTTTCAGGCTTATCAAAGTTTAGATTATTTTTTAAATAATTTCCCCCTTAACCTTGTTTATTTTAGATTTATATCTTAATAATTTAACGGCTAGAAATTTGCTGTAATATTCCACACTTATTTGAATTCAGAGACACTTCATTATTTATGTTTCATTCAGAAATAATAAAACGTATTAACTGGAAAAAGTGATTGGAAAATTAATTCTTTGGAAAAAGAGTGTATTAATGCAAAGATTACATAGAATAAATGAACAACTTACTCACAGTTTCTCTTTTGAATAAAGGTAAAGCCATTTGTTTCAGAACAGTTTTCCTGAGGAGGTAAGGTTTTGCTTATACAGTATTCCCCCTAATGTGTCCTCAAAGCTGGTACATACCTCATGCTGAGCCATCCCTGAAAATGTAGACTTAATGAAAATCCAATTTATAAATCACATCTAAAGCCTTGAATGTTTGACTTTAGGACATCCTAAACGTACTTGTAGGTATGCAAAAATCAAAAAGTGGCTTCAGGAAAGTGAGGGAATACAGGACTCTAGTCCCAGAGGCTCTAGCATTAAACTCCCCTATCCACTATACATATTTGATGCTAAGGAGTGAGACTGCATCATAGTGTCCAGCCAAAGGCTCTGGTCCTCTGGCTGAAATCTGAGGTGACGCAGGTAAATCCAGAGGATGACTGAGAACCTTCCAGCCAATGCAGAGGGGGTCGAATGGAACCTGTCTAGGAAGGGCAGCAGGGAGGCGGTGATGGGACTCCTCTCCCCACTCCAGGAGGCAGACAGGCCATTGTGACACTATTGTGCATCTAGTGACCAAGTACATCACCTTGGACTTTCTGACAGTTCCTTTTCCAGAACTTTCCCTGTGGGCAATAAAAACTCCAATGGTCATCTCCTTAATACATT
Source organism: Xerus rutilus (assembly GCA_028644305.1). NCBI lineage: Eukaryota > Metazoa > Chordata > Mammalia > Rodentia > Sciuridae > Xerus > Xerus rutilus. The sequence goes on along the minus strand of CM053401.1, from coordinate 134,322,523 downwards.
CCCCAGAATAATTTTTCACTTCTCCACGGTTAAGGGGGAATGTAAAAGAGAGAAGAAAAAAAATATATATATATATATATATACATATACATACACACACACACACACACACACACGCACACACATACATACATACACACATATTTATAAAAGCTTAGATTAGGCTTTTCCCAGCAGATCAGGACGAAATCCCTCTGGGACTTGACATTTCTTTAGAAAGACTGCCACCAACAGAACTTTTTCCAGAAGTTACATCAATTATGACCTTCATCAACTATGCTGAGAAAAATCTGTTCCACGTCAGCCACACGAAGAGACTGAAATTTAGGCGCTGAACTTAAGGAGAAGGAATTTCTAACTTTGATTCTTTTCAATTCACACTCCCCCAAATCCCCAGGGTCAAAGGGTCCAAGAACCGCCAGAACCGGGAGATTAATGGCTCAGCACAGCAATGGTGGTGCCTAAACACGGCACGCACTCTCCCAGGATTTTAGACCGGAGCTTAACCGGTTGCTGCAACACCCGCCCCTGAGCGGTTCCCATTGAGGCAGCCCAAGGGTTGCTGTTACCTGCCGCACGGGTCTGGTCCTCTCAGGCAACAGTGGAGCGCCAGGGCGCAGTGCTGCTGAGGGGAGGGTCCTAGCCCCAGGTGTCCACGGGGGTCCCCTCGCAGCTGCGGCGATGCTCCGCCCGACTTCAGCTAGCAGATCCTCTGCCTGCGGCCGGCGGGCTCACTCAACTACGGGGACCCGCGCGAAGCCCTCGCAGTGCCGACGATCCTGCGCTCCAGCCCCGCAGGCGCCGCGGCTGCAAGTCCCGGGATCCTCCTGGGAGGCTCCCGCAGTCTTCACCCGGCCAGGCCCATCCCGAGTGTTTGCAGAGCCCCGGCCTGGCCAGCGCCAAGCCCGAAACTACCGCGGTTCCTTGGCTGCAGCGCTTTCTTGCGCTGGGGTACGCGGGCGTAGGGCCAGGAGGTGGGGGGCGGCTGGCCCCAGGCCCGGCTGGGCGGGCAGCGGCTGGGCTGCGGCTGAGTCAGCGCCCTGGCCGCGCGGGCGAGCCGGGACCAGCCGCCGAGAGGGTGCTCTAAGCGGAGCCGCGGCCACCCTGGCATTTTAAAAGCGAGGCAGCTGGACGCTGTTCAAGCGGAAACGGAGGGAGAAACTTCGGCCCCCAGGGTGGAGCTTTGCCAGAGCGAGGAGGGGGCCCCAGAGCCAATCTCGGCTATTCTGAGAAGCTCTTCAATAAGCGTTCCCTTCAGAGACTCCTTTTCCGGTGAAAAAACAAACAAACAAAAGGGGGGATATAAAACCATAAATCCCATCTCAACGCCTGCATTATGCTTAATAGCAAGACAAACATTTCCATTAAAGTTAGACAAGAAAGCCCAAGTGGAAAGTCTGATAAAGGCAATCGGACAGAAGAAGGAAATCAAGTGTAAAACTACTGAAGTTGTGCCTTTTTAAAACACATGTATATACGGTTTTTGAATTGGAAAGCAGGAGGAAAATTATCGCTGTTATCAGCAGAGGTGATTGTCTACTTGAAGATTTCAAACTGAAGACTGAAATAGATTTTTCAATGAATTGGCAGGTTATAAAATAAACTTAAGAAATTAACAATGTTCTTGTGCACTTATTCACCAGTGAGAAATGTGAATGACAAATCCCATTCTCACTAATAGCAAAAACATGAATATCTATGAATATAAACTTACTAAGAAATATGTTCTGTAAAAATAAATAAACAAACAAATCTATTCTTCACCAGAAGACTGAAGGAGACTTAACTCTATTAAGAACAAGCCTTATTTTAGGACAAGAAGTAAAGATTGTAATCCTATCAGGCCCTCTTCATCTGTAAAGCCAATGTAATCTTAATCAAATTACAAGTAGAATTTTCTTTTTAACTCAGTGATTCCCAGTCTCATTAGGAAGAAAAGGAGAACAGTAAATAAAATGTTAATAAAGATTATAAGGGGAACTAGTCCTATTGGGTATATAAATGAAGTCATGCATGCACACATGATTCATAAATAAAAACCAACATTTGCTTAGTGCTTACTGTTTAAGGTAGTGCTTTACATGTATCATTTATCGATGTGTTTATCATTTATCACCACAACCTTGTGAGGCAGATGATATTATATTGCTGGTACTTACGGATAGGAAATGGAAGGCCAGTAAAATAGATAGGTATCAGACTCAATTTCATACAGGCAAAAGTAGGGTTTGGAGACTTGATGCAGGCATTCTGCCTACAGAACCTATGCATCACAAGCATAGCCTGTTGGCTGTGTCAGAGCAGCAGTAATTAGAAAGGCTCACCACTGGCCCAGAGATGACTGTTCGTGGAGTAGGGCCAAGAGTCCAAAATTAGAAGTACCCAAGAAACTGTGATATTTAAGGTGGCACTTCCAGTTGATGAAATAGAAGGATTTTTTAAATAAATGATATTTAAACAATAGGGAGCCATTAACAGGAAGTAGAGCTGATTTTCTACCTAATGCCCCAGACCAAAGTAAATTTCTGATTCACAAGTATTAAGTGTAAAAACATAAGGCAAAAAAATAAATAAGTAGGTGAATCCCATGAACCTGAGATTCTAAAGACTTTCTAAATATATCATGAAACCATAAAGGGAAAAACTGATAGATATGATATAAAAATGTAGATAAAGTTCTTTATGGGAGACACTGCAAACATAATTCAAAAATAAATGACAAACTGGAAAATATTTACTATGCATGTGACGAAGGATTGTTAAACTTAACAAATTGAAATTATAAATACCCAGTTGTTTGAATTTCAGTTTAACTATGAATTATGTTTTTGTCTCATGAAAGTTAAATTTAAATGAATGCTCTGTCTTATCTCTGTCAGCCATATTATGACAGCAACATTTTAATGTAGATAACTTACAAAAAATTCTTATAATCATTAAAAAAATATAGATGATTAAGCCACTAGAACAAGGAGAAAAAGAGATCAGCAGGCAATTCACAAAAGAAGTAATCAAATAACAGGACAAAATAACTATCCTCTCTAGCAATGAAACAAATGCAAATAAAAAGTATAGAAAAATTGTACTTTTAAATCTACTAACTGGCAAATTTTTAAATATTGGAAAAATCCAGCACAGGTGAGCAATTTGGAGAATGATTATCCTCTCTCACTACTCATGATGATGTGAATTAATACATATTTATACAATATAGTTTGAGAACAATTGCCAAATTGAATATTTTAGCAATATACCAAACAAATCTATTTTCAAGAATTTGTCTAAAGTGATCATTTGGCAAGTGGATAAAATGCATACAGCATATGTTTATTGCTTTGTAGAAAACAATTTATAATAGTAGAAAGTTGGACACAATATTGAGGACTGGTTAATTAAATATAATTAAATAATAATATTATGTATGATGACTTAAATATATTACAATTCTAAGCACTTCCTATGTAATAATTAACCAAAACAAAAAAAAAAATCCTCACTGAGTAAGAAGGTACAACTAGTATCTCCATTTTACAGAAAAGGAATGCAGACAGAGATCTAAGCAACAAATTAGCTTAAATACTGCAACCATTATTGACCTTGAGGTTTCTCTCTACTCTCTATCTCTGCTTCTGGCAGGGTATTAGTTTTATTCTCCTTTTTAATTCTACACTGGCTTTCTCACCTCCTTAGTTCAAGAAAACATGGCAGCCGCCTGAGCTTCATGTAACAGTGATAGTCACCCAAAGAGATTAATGTTCATGGTTCTTTGTTTTAAAAACCCAGGTTAGAGTGAATGCCCACTGGCCAGAGCATTAGTCAGAACAGGCTTGGTTTTGCTGTGTTAACAAACAGCCCCTAAATCTCAGTATATTATAATAAATGAGTTTCCTTCTCACTTGCCCTGTACATCTATAGTGGGTTAACTGTGGCTTGGCTTCATTACAGGAACTCCATTGGGGAATCTGGGCTGGAAAAGCAGTTTATATCTAGAGCAACATGGTCATCTTCACCTTACACCTTGACACCTTGGCAATTTAACAGAAAGAAAAAGACAGAGCCAACCACAGGCTTTTAACACTTCTACAAGAGCAAGTCACCTGGCCAAGCCTAATGTTGTGAGGCAAGGAAATCACCAGCTTTCCCAGAACAATAACATGGCTTCACACACCCAGTAAATCTTGTGAAGGAAATGGGTTTGTAACTGCATATGATATTGAAGACCATAATGATTGGATGGGAATAGATAATGATGCTGTGTTCTGACATGTCTCCATGTGGAAAAAATGAAATGAGAAAGTTGGGCAAAAAATGCACAAATTTTGATCACAGAGATCATAAAGCTAGGACTCTGAACAGAATGCTGGACATGGAGTTAAATAATCCAGTTCCTACTCTTTAATTTACTCAATATATAACCATGGTCACTTCACGGCAGCTAACATCTTCTCAGTCATGAAAGTAGAAAGAACCTTGAAACATCAAATGGGAGCCATCTAGCAGAGTGGGCTCAGTCCTTACTGTTAAGCTTGAAAAAGAGAAGCCTGTTGCTTCTCACTGTCCACTCTAAGTAAACCAGTCAGTCTCTTGCAAAGAAATTTCTAATTTCTGTCTAGTCTTTTTAAATTAGTTAACTAATTAATTTTAATTTACAAATAAAATTGTATTGGTGGTTTACAACATAAATGTCCAATTTCTGTTTTTAAATTAATTAATTGTATTGGCAAATATGAATTATATGTAATTCTTGTTGGTATACAACATGATGTTTTGAAATATGCTCATTGTGGAATGGCTAAATCCACACATGCATTACCTCACTTTTTTTTTTATAATGAGAATTGTCTGGGTGTTAAATAATAATGTTCTCTATCATTCTCAACTTTCAAAGCAGAAGTCACCTTCACCTGGATTAGTTAAGTTTCACTCATTCATACCTAATTTAAGCAGCACTTAGGTTGGATGCTGAATCTCCCCCAAAGATACTCCCAGGGTGGGAGTTGGTGGGAACTTAAGAAAGTAGGGTCTAAAGGGAAATCTCTAGGTCATTGAGTGTGTGCTCTCAGAAAGGATTGAGAATACAGTGTCTTCCTTGTTTTTTTTGCTTCTGGCTATGAGATGAAACGTTTTTACTCTACCAGTCTCTCCATGATGTGCTGCCTCACCAGAGGCCCAAAGCAAAGGGGGCCAACCAATCATAGAGTGGAAACTCTATGAACCAAAATAAACTTTTCTCTTTATAAATTCATTATCCTAGGTATTTTGTCATAATAATAAAAAGCTGACTAAAATATTTGGTATTTAAGCTTATATGGAAACTTACATTGGAGCTAGTTTATAAGGACAAAAAGTCCTAGGATAACACCAACTTTACCTTCTCGGCTCTGTTCCTCTTGGAAGGATCATTATTGTCACCAGCTTATACTCCAGAGATACCACCAAAGCCCAGGATCTGTTCTCATGGGCTTCTAGTACCTCTTCTAGTACTTCCATAGATAATCAATACTTTGTATGGCATATGTGACATGTGTCTAGACCACAAAGTAAGCATATTCTTCTAGCTTTCTGATTCCCAATTCCTATTTAAGACCCAAGAATTTCTTTATTTCCATGGTGAGATTCACAAGGATCCAGCTAAGAAGAAAATTTCTTCAACACCTTCACCATTTATCCAGGATAGAATAAATTATGACCAAATACAGTGGGTTTTTGTGTCTGAGATGTTTAGCAAGAGGATGGAGGGCAGCGATGCTACAGCCAGCCTGCACTATCTTGTAAGAGTCAAATATTACATTTTCAGGAATTTTTCCAGTAGTTTTTAAACCTTTGGTAATTTGAAGTAAACCATGCTGGGAGTATTTATACCACAGGAATTGCCCATTGCTCCCTCTACCTCCAACTAGTAGTTAAACATTTTCTGGCACAGCTGATGCCTGGTGGGCCACTGAGGGATTTCAGCTCTGGCATGGGGTAAGAAAAGTTATTTTGGTTGGTCTCTGAATTTCCTTCCAGAACCAAGGTTATTGATTGCTCTAGATCTGTGGTGATGCTGTTTGTTGCCAGTCAACCATAACCTTCTCTTGGTTCCCCTACGAGGAGTGCATCCGGAGAGACCCATTCTGCCATGTGTAAGGAGGTTTGAGCAGCAGATTCCATTCTGCCTCAAAATTTGGAGTTCTTTTTATGCCCTTTCTCTTGCTCCTGACTTTAATGACTAGCTAATTAAATTGGTTCTTCCTTCAAAGAACATTTAGAATCCAATCAGTCCACCAAGCAGCAGCCAGAATGATTCCTTTGAAACCAAAGTCACAGAGATCTCATTATCTCTTCCAGCTCACAAAGAGTGGAATCCAAGTTCTTTAATAAGACAACAACTTCCTGAAAGATCACCATGGTCTTTCCCTTCCTCTGTGACCACTTCTGCCCTTGGTCATGCTTCTTCAGCCATGTCAGCCAATGAGCAGTTCCCCTGGCACTCCTAGTTCATTCTCACCCTGGGCCTTTGTCCTTGCTGTTGCTTCTACTTGGTCTGCTGCTCCACCACAGATCTACAAGGACAGCTCCCTCTCTTCCTTGCTCAAAGTTCAGGTAACTTCCACCATTTCACTTACCTTGCTCCATAGCATTTTTCCCTTCTCCTGTCATATTGAACACTTGTATATTCTTTGAGTTCAGTCTCTATCCTCTAAAATGTATGATCATGAGGGCAAGGACTTTTTTCTTTTTTTTTGCATGATTATGTGTCATTAGTGATTGTCCCAAGTTGAGAGCATGAACACTCAGATGGAAAGCTGAGCCCCTATACCAGAGTATTGGATGGTAGGTGTTAGCTCCTGGGAGAATATCCATGAAAAAGCTTGGTTTGGAGTTTCTGTCCTATTTGGCCATGTCCTAGTTCAGCAGCACAGGGCTAGATTCCTCATAGACCCAAGAGAGGACACCCAAAGACCCTCAAAAAGCATTTCTGATACTAGCTCAGGAGCAGCTTGAAAAAGACACACTTGATAAGGCTCTTTCCACTCATGACTTGGGCCAGTCCTTGTGTCTCTCCAGTCTCATCTTCTCCACTAGGCAAGGGGTTGGGGGAACTCTGAGCTTCTTATCAGCTCTGGTTTTCCCCATTCCATCCCTGGATGGTCTGAGGAGGCAGCTTTTGACAGAAGCTTTGGGAAATCTCCAGCTGTTGGCCATTGTCACAAGGTTCTGTTGACGTCTATGCTCTGGGCTCCCTGCCTTTGCCAAATGACACAGCAAGGCCATTGTGGGGTTAGCTTCTCCTCCAGCCCTTCCCTGTGCTTCAGGGCCACACCTGCTGGCTAATACAGGCTCTTCTGACACTGGAAAACAGAAGGAAACACACATGAGTGACAGCTGTCTCTCCTCTTCATTTCAGGAGGCTAATAGGTGATCCAGTTCTAAATGAAAGAGAAAACTTCTGCCAGCTGGACCAGTCTCAAGATATGTAGAGTCCTTTCTCATATATCATCTGTATTTCTGTCACTCCATAGGAGGGCTGTGCAGGCAGTAATGTATACCCATTTTGCAGATGAGGAAACTGAGGGCAGAAGCCAGTTAAGCAGCTTATCCAATGTCTTAAGACTTCGATCCCAAATCCAAGAACTAGCACTCAAGACTCTTGAGCCTATGTCTGGTACAGTTTGTGCAACATCCATGTGGTACACTGTCACATTATCACACACCTGAAATTGAAATTGTTACTGTGTGGCTAAATGGCATGGGATGGCTAGGTTTTGTTATAACATCTGTTCTGTTTCTTCCCTGCCATTTTGTGAAAAAAGAAAGATATGTTTTCATTTTTTTATTTTAGTGCATTGTAGTTATACATAATTGTGAGGTTCATTTTGACATATTCATAAGTGCATAAAGGTTTTCTCCATTTTAGTCCCCAGGATTCCCCTCTTTTCTCCCCTCCTCCCTCCCCCTGGTCCCCTTCCTCTACTTTATTGGTCTTCCTTCTATTTATGTATTTTTTAATTGGTACTTTATAGTTATATATAAAATTGGAATTGATTGTGGTATATTCATACATACACATAGCATAATTTGGTCAATATTGCTCCCCAGTTCTTCCCTTTTGCCTCTCCTCCACCCTCACCCTTAGTCCCCTGCTTCTACTCTACTATTCTACCTTCTATTTTCACAAGATCTCATTTTTATTCTTTTTTCAAAAGGCATGTTTTAAACAAAATTTTAGGAAATCATACTGGGTGGTATAAAATGTATACAACATAGCCTTCTGTTTTTCACCCCATACCAGAGAAAATCTTTAGTAAAGATCCACATTGCTACTATAATGCTCTAATTAAAAAAAAATCCACATTGCTGTAAATGCCTGAAGTCTGCTTTGGGCGAGAACAGAGGCTCTGATTAGCATGAGAGTCTATATGGGCTTCTTGACACGAAGCGTGATCCACAAATGCAAAAACCTGGTCATTGTCACAGATTCAAGTTATGGCTCTGCTGCTTACCACAGTAATGTATACTATGTCTTCCTGAGATGGAAATAGGCAGGCAGGTACCTGAGTCTCCCTTTATTAACAGAGGCAGAGGAAAGCAGCTCAGTTGTACCTGACTCAAAAGCTTGGTCCTCCTTCATTTCTGGCACTGTCTACCAACTACAGCTCCTCCATATTCCTGGACCAAAGAAGATTTGAGAGCCATTTACTAAAGTCAGCCCACTGTCCAAAGAAACTCAGCACAGGCTTTGGCTGAAATGATGTGAAAGAGAGAGGGAGTCACCAAGGGAAAGAAAGGAGGAGAATGTACAGCAGTGTCCACTCTTGCCCAGACATTTCAGACATTGCAATGGGATGCTGAGGAAGTCGAGGACTTCCTGGAATCTGAATATTTAGTTATGGTATGGACACTTGCTGTGGGCCCTAATGTGGTGTACCCCCCACAGCCTTGCCATCTGAGCACCCCGTCTCCCATACACCTGACCCATGTTGGCTAGCCTGAGCCAAGGCACAGTATCCTTCCTGGAAGCAAAATGATCTTACATTAAAGATATTAAGGATCAACTAGCCCTAACCGAGGCTCTCTCAAGTCAAGTCAGAATGAAGAATGAGGGGCCTGCTATCCAAAGTGTTGGATACTGAAACCAAATGTGCCTGATTTGGTTTATTCCTGAATCTCTCATTTTATACACCTGAGATTCCTTTTAAAGTGTAATTGACTTAAAGTTATTTACTTGAATTTATTCAAGTAAATAACTTTTACTTGATAAGAGAGGAACCAAATGGCATCCTAGAACGATTGTTATATTTTATCAAGAGGTGATTTCATATTTGAAGAAATGAAACAAATTAAATTTATAAAGATTGCTTAGAACAACTTTTTAAATAGTCATACTTTTGAGGAACTCAATCTTATGCCTGGTGCAACATTATAAATTGAGTTAAATGAAATGTCATGGATTTTAGCAGATCACAAAGCACTTTTATATGCAGATGATGAAACAGATGCCGAGGTTGATATCATCAGTCTATCACAGTTATAGGCAAGGACACTTATTAGAAGCCAGGCTGTTCAGTGCTGGGATAGGATGGAAGTAGGTAGCCATGACTGGACTGGAAACTCCATAAAAGCAGGGACCTTGTATTGTTTATTGCCAGACCCATGCCTAGTACAGTACTCAACGTGTAGAAGACACACGGAAGTAAATAACGAATTAATGAACTAGTGAATGAAGGGAGGGTGTGGTCCCTAGTAGGGGCGGGCAGTGTAAAGCGCAGTGATTCAGTGCCCTGAGGGGGCAGGGATGAGATGACAGAAAGTCTGCATGGTCTCTATGAGCCAGGTTGTAGTCTCACCCATGCCAGTGGCCAGCTGCACATCCTTCTACTGACTCCATAACACCAGTAGGATTGGTCCTCTCCCTGGACTATGCTCAGGATCAAGTCTGCTGTTTGTAAGGTATGTTTACTGCTAAATTAAGAGGACTCAGAGACTCAAGAGAAGGAAGTTTGTGTTATTCTGCTGTATAAGAGGAGCTGAATCATGAGGGATGGGGGCAATCAGTGTGCATTCCCTAATATTGTAGGAGCTATAGGGCCATGGCAAATGAAGGCAAGGACTCTCTTCAGTGTCTGCCTGCCTAAATGAACTCTACTTAGTAAGCCCAGGATGCAAGTTTAGACCTCCTAAATAAGATGCAGAGATGCAGAAAATGTAAGCAGATACTCAAATGTTTTATTGAGGTAAAATTCAAGTAACATAAAATTTACCACTTAAAAGATTTTAAAGTGTGCAAATCAGTGGCATTTAGTACGTTTCACAATGTTGTGTAATCATCACCACTAACTATAGAACATTTTCATCACTCTAAAAAGAAACCCTATACCTATTAAATAGCCACACGTTACTCTTCCCTCCCCCATTTCCTGGCAACCACTAATTTGCATTTGTCTCTATGGATTTGCCTATTCTGGACATTTCATATATGGTATGATACTGCATGAGTATTTTGTATCTGGCTTCTTTCATTCAGTATAATGTTTTCAAGTTTATTCATGTTGTGGCATTTATCAGAATTTCTTGCCTGAATTTCATGCCTGAATAACATCCTGAATATACCACATTTTGTGCATATTCAAGCAGAATGTAGTGCAAATAGCAAGGGAAATCATACCTGAGTCCTCAGTTCTGGTTCTGGGTCTGGGGTTCTGACTCTCTTGTGAGTCAAGACAGATGCCTCCTGAGAGGCCCTGCTGATACAGAGCCCATGGTCCCCTGGGAAGTCATAATGGACTCCACCCCAAAGAGGACCTTTGCCCATTCACCCCTTGTCCACCCTCCTCCTGGGTGCTCCACACCTTAGCATTCTCTACCAAAAGGGATGCATTTCTAATCCAAAAAGCTCTGTCTCCAGGAAGGTGAGGCCAGAGAAGAGAGAATAAAAGCAGGATTATAAGACTTTTCTAAAGTTCTGAACCTGGGACAGGAAGAAGGAGAACCTGAAATTAAATCTCAGGCCACTGAATTGGTCTGTGACATAACCATATCCCTTAAGGTCATAATGAATCTGCCATTGAAAAGGGCCAGTGACAGGGTGAGAGTCCCAAGTGATCCTTATAGTGATTCCCACCAACACTGCTTATATCTCTAGAGATGACCTGCTCAGGAAAGCCTGTCTGCTCAGACTGCAGGTTAGTAACCTGCCACCTCTAGCCATGGAAGCAGGCAGGACCCCCTTTATTTATATCTTCTATCTCCCATCACAGTGCCTGGTAATTCCATATTCTCCACAAGCCTATAATGCAATGACACATCGTTCACTCTTCTTTTGTCTTCCCAGTACCACATCTATGCCCTCCCCCACCACCCACTGCTACACCACACACTCACTCATTCAATAAGCATCCATTGAGTTTTCATTGTAAGTTCAGTGAATAAAATAAGGCACATTCCCTGCTCTCCCTGTAACTTGCCATCCAGTGGGTTGGAGTGGTATTCAAGAAACATTTACACATTATCTGGTTACAGCTGCATTAATGCATGAGAAAGAAATGAGGTCATGTGGGAGAAGGTAGTAAGAGACCTGACCAAACCTGAACCCTTGGGGAAGCTTTCTGGAGAAGGGACATTTATGCTGACATCTTCAGTAGGAGCAGGAGCTGAAAAGGCAAGAGCGGAGAAAGCTGATGGTTACAGTAGTGCATGCCAAGGCCCTGAGGGAAACAGGAGTTCAGTGTGAAGAAATAGGGGTAGGGCAGGGAAGGAAGTCATAATGGTGATCAGGAGTGAAATGCAAATGCCCTTTGGAGGCCTTGAAAAGGGTTTTGGCCTGAAAATGGCAGAAGTGATCTGGTCTTATACATATCTTAAAATAATGTCAGAGAATGCATTATAGGGAAGCAGGAAAGTATAAGGTGATGGGCCTGGATGTGGGTGGTGGTCGGAATCAATGACACAGGAGTGCCACCATATTTATTGGGCAGGGTGGGGACCAACTCTACCTAGCTGTGACTAGCTGTGGGAGCTCAGCAGAGGGGCTTGCCGAGAACAGTGCTCACGGTCTTAGCTTCAGCAAGTGCATGGCAGTGGGGCAAGAGCTAGAGGGAGCTCATTTGTTGAGGTAAAAGGAAGATTTGATGAATATATGATGAGTTCAGACTTTATAAGTCAAGTGGGTCAAGTGTGAGATGTGTGTAAAATGTTTCAATGAGGATTTCATAGAAAAAAATTACATACATAGGGTTGGAAGGAACGCAGAAAGAGAAGTTTGGGGGTATTGGGGGTAATTGACATCATACACTAGGCTGATATTGCTGAAGACAGAGCAGAGATTACAGGTTGGGTGGTCATAAGACAAAACCCAAGACACCAGTGGTTAAATACAGGATGGAGGAATGTAAACAGGCTAAGGAGATTGATACAGAGTGGCAGAGTGGTGTTAGGGGAAAACCTCAAGAGAAAATTGCTGCCCAGAGCAAAGGAGGCTCCTTTAAGCAGAGGGTGTGATGGATGCAAACCCTAAGGAGGTTAAATACCAAGAGGGCTATAAAGTATCTCTTGTCTGGGACTTAGCAACATGAAGGTCAAGGGTGACCTTTGCAAGGATAGTTACAGTGGAATCAGATTGGAATTGACAGGAGCGAGCAAGAGGGATGAGATAAAGAAGCTAAAGTCAGACAATTCTTGAAAGGTGAAAAGAATGGAGGAGCATGTGGGGTACTGGAAAAGTACTTATCTTTGCTTTTTACTCTTTCCCAAAGGGAAATGACTTGGCAATTTGGATGCTGATAGAACGAATGTTGCCAGCAGCAGAGACAGAGAGGCTGGTGAACACAAGGAATTGCTCTGGAACCTAAGAAGACTAGGCACAGGGTCTAGGGTATAGAAGGGAGAGGTGGCCTCCACTTGGAGGAGGAAGCTGTGCCATTGAATCAGGATGCAGACGAAGGTACAACCCGGAAGGATGAACCAAATGCCAACCAGTTTCCTGTCTTATGGCTCCTAAATTCACTATGAAGGATGAGGCAAGTTCCTCCTCTAAGAGTGAGGGAAGCAAATTTGTGAACGATGAGAATTTGGGGGAGTAAGGCTTGACAATAATGAAAGACCTTTCATCCATGGTTGTGTTAGTCAGTTTTTCATTGCTATGACCAAAATACCTGATAAGAACAACTTAGAGGAAGAAAAGTTTATTTGGGGCTGATGGTGTCAGAGATTCAGTCCATGATCAGCCAATTTCTATCGCTCTCAGTTTGAGGTGAGGCAAAATATTCTGGTGGAAGGGCTTGTCAGAGGAAAGCTACTCAGAAGCCTGGAAGCAAAGAGAGAGTGTAAGAAGACAGGGACAAAATATTTAATCCCCAACACATCCCCCAAGTAACCTTCTACCTCGAGCCACACCTCACATGACTACAGTTGCTACCGAATAATCCATTCAAATTAGTAATCAACTAAATGAATTAGATTGTGGCACTTTTAATCTAATCATTTTGCCTCCAAAATTAACATAAGAGTTTTGGGAGGACACCTCATATCCAAACCATAATAGTGGTCCTCAGGCACCAACTACTGTGCATGCTGGATGGAATTGAGCCCCTCTCTCAAACCCACTCTTTCCCAGGTCTTTACATCCATCCTTGGTGCCACAACCCACATCCAATTTCTAAGGTCCACAACACCGAGTCGGCCTAGATTCAAGCCTCCTGGACCTCCTGACTGCAATCACCAAGGGCAAGTGACTCAAGATATGCCCACCCACCATCCCTCCTGTTTTAATTAGCTTTTTCACTGTTCTGACTTAAAGGCCTGATAAAAATAATTTTAGAAGAGGAAAAGTTTATTTGAGGGCTTTTGCTTTCAGAGGTCTTGGTCCATAGATAGCCAGCTCCATTCCTCAGGGATGGAGGTGAGGCAGAACATTATGGCAGAACATCATGGCAGAAGAGCTTAGCAGATGGAAGCGGCTCACATAATGAACAAGAAGAAGAGAGAGAGAACCCTACTCATCAGATAAAAAATAGATACCCCAAAGGCATGCCCCCAGGTACCCACCTACTCCAGCCACACCCTATCCACCTTCAGTTACCATAAAATTAATCCCATTAGGGGGTTAATTCACTGACTGGGTTAAGGCTCTCATAACCCAATCATTTCTCCTCTGAACTTTCTTGCACTGTCTCATGCATGAGCTTTTGAGGGGTACCTCCCATTCAAACCGTAATACCACCTCTCTCTCCACAAACATCACTGCCTCCATTGCATTTTCCATTACATTAGCATGGTTAGAAAAAACAAAGCAAAACACAAGAGTTTTAACGACAAATGCCCACATAATGCCACTCAGATTCAATGAATACTCACATTTTGCTGTATCTTAATTGCTTGCCTCTTTCTTCAGACAATGAAGAAAGTATATTGGAATCCTTGCCTTCATAATATATTTGTTTTGCATTTGATTTATATTTTTAATAGGTGGATATTCAAAGATAGATGGATAGTACAAGATTCAAAAGCTATGAGATTTCATTCTTCTATCCAGTCTCCCAACCTCATCATCTGATGCTGTGAGTGTATATTTTAAAGAGGAATGTGTCTCAGTCTCTGATCCAGTCAGATTGTAATCAAAATGGGAAGGAGTAGTTAGGCACCAACACACCAAGAACCCCATGGATCCTACATCCTTCTGTGTGCCTCAGAGAATCCATGAGAACCAGCCTTCTGTAGACAATTCAGTTTTGTGTTAGTCAGCTTTCCACAACTGTGACAAAAACCCCCAAGAAACTTTGGACAGGGCAAAGGGGAAGGAGGGGAAGGTAGGGGGTATGGGGGTAGGAAAGGTAGTCAATGAGATGGACACCATTACCCTAGGTACATGTATGAAGACACAAATGGTGTGACTCTACCTTGTGTACAACCAGAGAAATGAAAAATTGTGCTCCATATGTGTATTGTGAATTGAAATACATTCTGTTTTTTAAAAAAAAAAGTTTAAAAAGAATGCTAATGGAAAGTTGTCTATGTAATTATGCATGAGAAACTGGGTTTAAGGAAGGGCGGTGGCACTGATAAAACCCAAGGTGAACATTTAGAGCCTAACTCTTCTGTTTTTCCAAGATCAAGACTGCTCTATAATTTATTTTATCTCAAGAATGCCATATCACATATGGCACAGAGGCAAAAGATTAGATGCCCCCTTGGGGGACAGTATTCTCTCCCTTTATCTTTTCTATTGCTGACTTCACTTGCTTTTATTAATTCAGTAAGTACTGTCCACACTATGAAATGTTCAGGAGCCAGTCTCTATACCTCCACATCATGTTTCCACCCTAAATCGACTTCTGTAACAGCAGATGCCACAAAAAGATGAAGGTGTGCCATGATCCATCTAGGACTTTGATCTGTGCTTTTTTTTATTTCCAGGAAATACAATGCACTGATTAAGATTCAAGTTCTACCAACTTCAAGAGCATTATTATGGGACTATTTTGAAAATTTTGCTCAATAAATTGAAAAACCTAGGGGAAAAAAAAAAGGACTCAGGTTCTGAAACTATATTGCCTATGATTGAGTCCTAGGTCCATTGACTCTCAGCTTGATATCTTGGGCCAGTTGCTTAACCTCTTTGCCTCATTTTCTCTCCTGTAAAATGAGCATACTATTAATGTCATAATAACAAGGTTAAACTGATAATTAAATTAACTCAACACATAGGAAGTGTTTCACAAATACTACTTATAGTTATTACTGTATTATTCTATTTTTATATATGAATAAATCAGTTTTTCAAAAATGTGATTTTCTATCTTTAAAATTAAGCTAAAATCTGCCTTGCCTAAGAAATATTATTGTTATTGTATAAGATAATATAAAAGTAATTTGTATAATGTAAAGTGATTTTTGTGCTTGAATATTTAGACATTCACATGCATGTCTTTTTTACCGGATTTGGGTTCCTGAAAGAAAAATCCAAGTTGCTTTCATTTTTATATCCCCATGATACCCAAAAGAGAACCTTACCCTCCTTAAATAATGAATATCTACTGATTTAATAAATTGATGAACAAACAAAAATGTAAAAAAAAAAAAAGACCCAAGAAAAACAACTTAAAGGAGGAAAGATTTATTTTGGCTCAGAGTTGCAGAGGTTTCAGTCCAAGGTCAGCTGGATCCATTGTTTCTGGGTCTGTGGTGAGGCAGAACATCATGAGGGAAGGGTGTAGCAGAGGAAAGATGCTCACCTCACAGCAGCCAAGAAGCAGAAAGAGGGAAAGTAAGAGAGAGGATTATGGACAAGTTATAACCTTCTAGGGCATGCCTCCAATGACCTACTTCCCCCAACTAGGCCCCATTTCCTAATAGTTCATTCAGCTATAAATGCATCAATTGACTAATCCACTGATATGGTTAGCACCCTTGAGACCCAATCACTTCCCAAAACTCCTGCTTCTGAACATTTCTGCATTAAAGACCAACCCTTCAATTCATGAGCCTTTGGAAGACATTCTGGATACAAACCATGACAGTGTTGTCTTTGGTTTTCTCTGACAAAATTTCTACGTTCATTCATGTTGTAGCACTTATTTTAATTTATTCCTTGCTGTTGATTGATGGTAATCAATCAACAGCATAAATTTATTGCTCACAGTAAGTAGAAGCCAGAAAGCCCAAGATCAAAGCACCAGCACATTTTCCATCTTGTGAGGGCCTTTTACTCCTGGGGTTACCTCCAATGTGTCCTCACATGGTAGAAGAGGCATAAGGTTTCCTTATGCTTCTTTAACAATGGCACCAATTCCATTCGTGAGGGTGGAGCCCTCAGGACCTAATCACATTCCAAAAGCCCACCTCATAACACTACCACAATGAATATTAAAACAGCTAGACCATTCCAAGTATTATTTGAAATCAGAGGTAGAAGTTGGCCCAGGTCTGATGATTCCTCAACCCATGTCTCTTTCTCTACAAATCACTCAGGAGAATAACATGGCAATGTGTCACAATATCATCTGCTTTCAAGGTTGTGATAGTTGTGGGTAAAAATTGCAAAGGGGCTCTCCACAGAACTTCCAACCCAGCAAGGTCCTGGCAAGTTCAGAACTGTTATACAGAACGCCAAATGAGGGCACTCTGTAGCACAATCAACCAGTGCAGCTTGATTCGATCTCCAGGGTCTGAAGTAAGCAAAGTGTAAGGCCCTCCCCTGCTCTTGCTATTATGACCATCACTTTGTACCACTTCTTGCATACCCTGGGACTCATGGGGACTGGAAGCCTCTACTCACAGTTGTCATCAGCACCAGACCGTATGGTAGAAAAGACAATGAATTCCCCCACATGGCTGAGCAAGTTTCCTATGCCTTTCGTACTAGTGGAGGAACATGAGTCTTCTGTCCAAATCTCACAGAAGCAAGTCGCACTACCTGCACTTTGTCCTTGGAGTGAGTGTGAGGTGGTCTTGGCCAGACACTATTAGTCATTCATAAAATACAAATTAAACTTCAGATTGCTTCTTGGTCAGCACTTGGGTGTTAAGCATCACTGGACTATAGGTATGAGAAAGACTCTTCCTGTATTTAAGGTGTTAAGGAGCCAGTTTTTATAAAATTTTGCTTTATAAAACAAAGCTTAATAGTAATGCATTAACTTCTGGACAACCAAGAAAAGAGAGCTCAAGGCAGTATGATGCCTATCCCCTAGCTGCATCTCTCTCCAGCTTCCTTATCACTCTGGTCCCACTCTTTGATATGCTGTCTAACCTTCCGCTCACCACTCACTTTACTTAAATCTGACTTCTCACTCACAGGGCTTCAGCTTATCTTACCAAAAGTATCGGTGACCTCAGTATCCCTCAGTCCAATGGCATCTCCTGCCCTTTTGCTCTCTCTTCTCCCTTATTGAGAATATCCAAATAATCCACAATAAACAATGAACAACAATAAAAGGGCAAACAATCCAATTAAAAAGTGGACAAAAGATTTGAATATACATTTCTCTAAAGACACACACACACACACAAACACACACAAAGTGCACAAGATGGACAACAAATACATGCAAAGTGCTTAACATTATTAGTTACTAGGGAAATAAAAATCTAAGTCACAATAAAATGACACTTTACATCCACTAATAATATTTAAAAGACAGTTTTGATAAGGATGTAAAGAAATTGGAACACTCCTGGTACATTCACTTTGCTAGACATTTTGGCAGTTTCTCACAATGGTGAACATAAGAGTTAACATGAGATGAGAAATTCCACTTCTAGGTATATATCTGACAGAATTGAAAGCTTATGTTCCCAAGAAAATTTGTACATGGATACTCATAGCAGCAATATACACTAGTTAAAGAAATGAAAACAATCCAAATGTTCATCAGCTGATGAATGAACAGATAAAATGTGGTATAACCACAAAATGGAATATTATTGAGCCATAAAAAGGAATGAATTAAAGTAAGTGCTATAACATGAATGAACGTAGAAAACATTATGCAACTTAATGTTCTACTGGTCGTAGAAGGCCATATATTGTGTAATTCCTTTTTTTTTATTTGTTTTATTTAGGCTTACATGTTAACATTGCAAATTGATTCATTGTACGTAGAGGATAACATATCAATTCTCTAGTTGTAAGTTGTATAGAATCACAACATATATGCAGTCATACATAAAGTTAGGGTTATTATGACCATCATATTCCACTACCTTTGCTGTCCCCATGCCC
>CM053401.1:134289575-134303723 GCA_028644305.1 Xerus rutilus | reverse complement strand
TCACTGGCGTGAGATGGAATCTTAGAGTAGTTTTGATTTGCATTTCTCTGATTGCTAAAGATGTTGAACATTTTTTCATATGTCTGTTGATGGATTGTATATCTTCTTCTGTGAAGTTTGTGTTCAGCTCTTTGGCCCATTTATTGATTGAGTTGTTAGGTTTTTTGGTGTTAAGTTTTTTGAGTTCATTTTTTTGAACTGTGTAGAATAAGCAAATCTATAGAGACAAAATATAGATTAGTGTTTTCTGTGTTGGGGAAATAGAGATGGGTTGATATTGGGAATGATCTCTTTGGAGGTAGTGAAATTACGCTGCAACTAAATAGTAGAGATCATTGTACAACTCTGTGACTAGACTGAAAACCACTGAACTGTGCATTTAAAGGGTAAATTTCACAGGGTGTGAATTATACACCATAAAGCTTTTATGCACAACAAGAAACAGTGAGTAGGGCAGAGCAAATGGCACAGTGCAGAATGAACTAGAGCCAATTGCAAAGGTGAGGTCTGTAGGAGACCTCAGAGAATCCTGAACATGGCAGTGACTGAAAAGCTGTGCCTTATCGGGGTACATGCACCAGGTGTCTGCAGCTAGCTGGGCTAGGTTCCAGAGTATCTGTGTTCAGGGCATTGAATAATTCCTGGTCTTGGCCTTAGCACCATCTGCCATGTGCTAAGCTGGAAAGGCCACCCAAGCACTGGAAAATGACTCACTCCTTCTCAGCTCTCATGATCCTAGAGATGTCTTATTCCCCAGCTCCTCTTTCTTGTCAACACCATCTGGGTGGTAGCCTGGCTCATAGTCATCCCATGGCAAGAATCCCAGCAGTACACTGATCCCAGGGAATCCAGCTCCTGGCCACAGGTGACTTGTTACTACTAACCCCAGCTGAGATGCAAAAAGAACTGCAAGCTGAGTCTCTCCATGGAAGTGGCATTGATGGGAGTCTCTGCTGTCAACACCAAGATCTCTGACATTGTGCTAACTCCTGACCTTCCTGACACCTGGGTGTTTGTACCATATAGGACATCAGCTCCCCAATTTCCCTAATATGTCCCATGATACTGAAGAGGTATCTCAGATCTCTGACTGGAGCAGCTGAGGTCCTCGTGTGCTGACAATCTCAGTCACCATGGAAGTCCAGTCTCAGGGACAGAGGCCACCAAGCAGTCACAAGTTTCTTCAATAAAGTAATATGGGAGAATGGCCTTGCCCTGGTGCCTTTTTCTTTCCTTGTGTGGATGCCTCCTTGCTCCCTTCAGCTTCCAGCCCTTCGTCTTCTTGAAACCAAACACCATACCTTCAATTAAGTTGCAGAGTTCTGATGGGGAGATATTTGAAGTTGATGTAGAAATTGCCAAATAATCTGTGACAATCAAGACCATGTTGGAAGATTTGGGAATGGATGATGAAGGAGATGATGACCCAGTTCCTCTAACAAGTGTTAATGCAACAATATTTTAAAAGGTCATTCGGAAGTGCACACACCACAAGAATGACCCTTCTCCTCCTTTGGATGATGAAAACAAAGAAAAGCAAACAGACGATATCCCTGTTTGGCACAAGAATTCCTGAAAATTTACCAAGGAACTCTATTTGAACTTATTCTGGCTGCAAAATACTTAGACATCAAAGGTTTGCTTGTTATATGCAAGACTGTTGCCAATATGATCAAGGGGAAAACTCCTGAGGAGATTCGCAAACCTTCAATAGCAAAAATGACTTTACTGAAGAGGAGGAAGCCCAGGTACACCAAGAGAACCAGTGGTGTGAAGAGAAGTGAAATGTTGTACCTGACACTGTAACACTATAAGGATTGTTCCAAATACTAATTGCACTGCTCCGTTTATAATTGTTAATGTTAGACAAACAGCAAACGAATGCAGCAACAAATCAATTGTATTAGCATTAATATTGTCCTTATTGCACATGTAGTTTGAGTACAGACTCCAAACCTGTGACTGAATTTCTTCTAGTAAGAGAGAAAGTTTCTTTTTTTCTTTACTCTAAATAAAACTGAAGTGTGGGTTCTCTGTGGAAAGTGGCATTTTGAGCTTTCCCTCCCTTTGTAAAGCAATTTCTGCCTAGTTTATTGTCCAATTAACTTTAATGAGCTTTTAAAAGTTGGCATTGTAAATAAAACAACTTGCAAAAGGTTTTCTGAAATAGAATTAACAAAATATTAGCTTTATTGATGAGTTGGAAACTGGAAAAAGGCTACTTGAAGTAAATGTTCTGAGTTAGCATTGTTAGGATGTCTTCCAGCCTCCTGGAGTCAATCAGTACCACTAGGATTGATTTAGCCTGTATGTAGCAGGACTCCCTTAATTGGACCGGAGGACTTGGTGTTGTTTTTTGTTGTTGTTGTTGTTGTTATTGTTATTGTTGTTGTTTTAATCTCAGCTTTGAATATGTTGCCTAGAGACTCAGTTATTACCCAGTCTATGGATTTTGGGGGGAGAAATGTACCTAGACAGTTTGATAGCTTTTCAATTAAAAAAGACAATTTTAAAAAAAAGGAATATGGGACATATATTTTGGGAGATCCTCAAATTCTGATTTTTTTTAAGATTATTTCTCTGCCTCAGTCCTTTTTTTTTTTTTTTTTTTTTTTTTGGTACCAGAGATTGAACTCAGGGGTACTCAACCACAGAGCCACATCCCCAGCCCTATTTTGTGTTTTATGTAGAGACAGGGTCTCACTGAGTTGCTTAGTGCCTCGCCGTTGCTGAGGCTGGCTTTGAACTCGCGATTCTCCATTCTCAGCCTGGGATTACAGGGTGGGATTACAGGCATGCACCATTGCACCTGGCTTCTGCCTCAGTCTTGATGAAGGATCAAGGCCAGGTCCACCCCAGGAAGTAGGAAACATAAGTGTGGGGAAGCTGTTCTTCCTGGTCAGTGCATCATAGGAAAAACAAGGGAAACACATGACTGACTTCTGGCCGGGGCCTAAAGAAGGAAGTCCTGTAGCTGAGAAGCTGCTCCTTCTATTGTAGTCTGAGAGTCTGACAGGGAATTCTTTATGGCCAAACATTTCTCACATGGACACCCAGGCTGCCTTCTGGCTCTCAATTGCAGGGGAGGGTTGCTCTGGCATTAACACAGCAGGAGTTTCTCAGTCTGGCATGGAAGAGAGGGAGTGCACTGCTGGGATCCTCTCAAGGAAGGGCCTGCTGCCCACTGTGGGAGTGCAGCCTCTGCAGTGGCTCTCTAAGGGACCACCTCAGTCTCAGCCTTGAGAACGTGCCTTGCATGTCTGCAGACTTCTAGGAACAGACTTTGTCTGGGAACAGAGGCAAGGTATATAGGCCATTTGGGTCTGATGCTGGACAACTCTAATGGCACTTCCACCCCAGAGTGACCTGCTCCAATGACTGAGATTTGCATATCCTATAGCAAGGTCACCTTCCCTCTGACCAGCTTGCGCCCCCTTACTCACACAGCTGTGATCTCCGATAAGCAATGAGTGTCCCCAACTCCATTTTCCAGCATCTTGTTCTAGGGAATCCCTTGGCAGTGCCTGCAATAGCACCATAAGATCTGAGTAGCAAAGGCTCCCAAATGCAGAATTTCAGCCATACATGGGTATGAGTTGCCTCCAGGGGCTGAAGGTAGTTGTGGGAAGGGAGTCAAAGCATTGGCTCTTGTTCTTGTAACCCAAAACACAGCTTCTTCTTCATGGGCTTCTATAGGGATCCATGTCCTGCAGGAGAAAGGAAAAGGAGGGAGCTCCTGTTGCTGAAATTCACCTACCAGGGCCTGTTCAAGGAGAAAGGGTATTGTTTAAGCCACATGAGACTCAAATGTCATGAATATAGCCAACTATGTGAGGCTCATGAAGATTAAATCATAAGCAGAGCAAATAAAGAGATTGCCTTTTCTTTGAGCATCTGAGTAACCTCCACACATGTTCAAACGTAAACTCACATTGTCACTTTTGAGCCAATTTCATTTTATTTGGGATTTTCAGGGAGGGCTTCTCAGGCAGTCATCTATACTTCTCAGTTTCTTTCCATGACCCCTCTTTGGTTTTCAGAAGGTCAGGGAGGTTAGAGGGAGAAGGGAAGGAGAGACAGAGGTACAGGAGAGAGGAAGGGGAGAGAGGAGCAGGAGAGAGAGAGAGAGAGAGAAAATACAAGGTAAAAGATGAAAAGAAGAAAGAAAAAAGGAAGATTACATATGACTTGGGGTGTTTAAGGACAAACAAGTATGAAGATGGTTCTCATTATCCCAGGAAGAGGAAGAGTGCTATCAAGTACATTCCTGGAAAGCTCAAAGTCCATTTCATATTTGCATATTTGTGATTTCTTGTTTAAGTTCCCTAACACTAAGTCCCCAGGAGTCAGGAGCTTGCACCTGACCTGCCTTGATAAATCATGAAGTACTGGGCATTTGTTAACTGTGCTGTGATGGCTCTGCCTCTGGCTTCCACCTGCTTCCCTAGCTCAGGTCCATGCCTGCACTGGTGGAGAGTCTTCTGCGAAGGCTTAGCCCTCCCTTCCATCTCACTTGCTTTCTCTCTCAAATCAATATCTACAGGGAGCTGCTGGGACCCACAGCAGACATGCTGCCAATGTGCTGAGAGAGAGGCAAAGCAAGGCCACTCATGCGGGTGACAGGAAGGAACAATTTGTCCCAAGGTTTAGTTTGGTCTAAATAAAACCAGCTTTGTGGTGTGCAGTGAATTGAAATCTTGATGAAGAAAACTTTCAGGGTCAAAAATTAACTTAATCACATTTGGGGGTGGGAGAGTAAGAAGAACTTTTGTAGCAATACTGTCTTTCTTCCAGACCCAGGAAAGATACTGCCCAAAGTGACACAGTGAGGGAGTAACAAAGTTGGGGGCAAGAAGCAATTATTGCTCCTCTGATGGCCCACCCTGTAAGAGTTTCAACTGGAGTACTTGTAACAATGGAAGGTTGGGCCACCAATTGAACAGTGTATGATGTAAATCACAAAGTGCAGATGGGGCTAGACTCTGGATCGGATGGGCTTCAGGACTAGAGGCACTGACGGCCTTAACTATGACTTTGGACATTCTCTCCATTGTCTGTTTAAACATAGATATATTGTGTTGTGTTTTGTGTGTGTGTGTGTGTGTGTGTGTGTGTGTGTGTGTGTGTGTAAAATGTAGTTTTGGAAAATATAGACATTTAAAACATAATTTTCCTTAACCCATTATGGTATTTTTCAAAAATTTTTCCAGCTAGGCATGGTGGTGTACACCTGTAATCCAAACGACTCGGGAGGCTGAGGCAGGAAGATTGCAAGTTTGATGCCAACTTCAGAAACTTAGCAAGACCCTGTCTCAAAACTAAAGAATAAAAAAGGGCTGAGAATGTGGCTCAGTGGTAAAGCACCCTTGGGTTCAATCTCCAGAACTGAAAAAAAAAAAGAAAACAAAGTAAATTTTCCACACATCAGCAGTCGGAGGAGGGGAAAAAACAGCTGGTTCCAACCCTTCTCAACAACGAGATGCCGGGAAAATTATTATATTAATCCATCATCAAGTATTCAAATATTCATATAACACCCACTGGGTACAAGTATGAACAAGAAGTATAGGTTATGCAAATTAGACATTTCAACCCTTTTAATATAATTTCCTCTCCATATGGGTTCTGTTGTTTTAAGCTTCAACCAAATGATACAACTTGTCATTGGCCTTTCATTCTGTTTCACTTCTCTGTGAGTTACAGCACCCTGGAAGTTGCTGAAAGGCCAAAAAAGTTTTAGATTCTTCATGTACAGGTGTCAGCCCTGTCCATGGGGGAGCTGCCTGGGCCACATTGGACCTCCCAGAACACTCGTCCCTGACATCAAAGAGACCCTTACTTCAAATTGTAGCCTCCATTTTGGACAATGAGAGAAGGGGGTTTAGTGGATTTGGTAGAGATGTTCTTGTCCATCCTCACTGTTTAAAGGGCCTGCCTGATTGTCAACTGATGGTGGATTGATGGCAGGAAGAGGTTCGAACTCAGTTCTCCTGACTCCTGCTTCTGCATCATTTCTAGTAAAATGCAGAGTTGTGTGGATCAGCCCAAGTCCTTATGAGCTTCTCCAGCAGGAATGTATGTGCTACCACCACTCCCACCACCCCACTTCAGTCCCCCAAACAGTAGATCTGAGTCTTTGTTATTGCCAACATTGGTCTAAAGAGTCACTCTAAAGGGCATCCTTCTCTGGAAGGAAGTTCTCATCCAATAATAAAATCCTTAGCTCCTCCCTTCTCAAACACCACCACTCTCTGCTCACCTGTATTTGTTCCCATGAGTTCTACTGGGCCATCCTCCTCTGCCCAATAGTCCATCTGCCTTCACTGCCTCAAGGATTTGATGCTACAGTTCTCTTCTCCTCTGCATCAACAGTTGTCTCCTTGTCACTGGGTGGTTCCTGCCAGCTGTGATACTGCTCCCTGAGGTAACAGAGTGGGAGTGTACTTGAACAGGACAGTGGATCTACAGATAAGGACTGTGGCAGTCTGAGTGTGGCAACCAAGTTAGAGACCCTCTTCCCCTCATCCAGTCCACTCATTCATCCATATAAATGTTTATCTGGTGTCCTCTATTTCCCAGGCTCCATTTGAGGATGAGGACAGAACTTAGAGTTTATTAGGGTATGGAAGACTGGCTGTGGACAAGTCAACCAAAGGTATGCAGGAAGTGGCCAGTGATCTAAGAACGAACAGGACAAGGGGCATGAAGACTAGTGGGACATGGGAGTAAAGGGCAGGTTTGCTGTTCATGTGGTATCATCAGGGAAGATCTGTGCCAGGGACTTTCCATCAGATGCCATCTCAGATGTCATCTCCACGAAGCTTGTTTCTACTTGGACTTTGGACTCTGACTCCTTAGGTTCAAATCTCATCTCTGCATTTTATCAGCTGCATAAATTCAAACAAGTAGATTAGATTCTTAGATTCTTCAACTATAAGATGCAAATTATAATGGGTCTTATGATAAATAATAATTACAATGGTTGATATAATAAATTAAATAAGTTAATATAATACAGGTGAAGCCCAAGGAATGGGACGTGCCCACAATACCGTTTTTGCTGACATACACTTTGCGCTTTCACATCTTTGCTTTCTGTTTCTCTTTCTCCCAATTGTTCTTTGCTATGTTTTTCATGCTGCTTTCTTTTCCTCATGTGTTTCAGAAGCTATACATCTTATTTAATTTAACTAGTTATTACCTTTAAGTAAAAACATAGAGTTAAACTAGTGTTAAGTGAAAAATGAAATAAGATAAAAAATTTAATATGGTTTTAAGTCTCTCATTCGCCCTTTCATTTAACACTGTATTGTGTCAAAAAAAAAAACTATGCTCTTAGATCCAGATTATTATTAACAGCCTTTTATTTGATAATTTTTGAAGACATATTTAATGTTAATGCATTAAGTTAATATCTATGTTAATAGAAGCTGTTTAAACACTATCTATGCATTGTACATGTTTACCTTTTAAAATTTGTCCCCACCATTCTTGAAGTCTTATTCTATCAGCTTCCTTTGGGGGACAATGGAGCAAGCAGAGCACCGTCAGTTCTCCACTGAAAACTGATTCTTCTTAGGGATGCAGAGGGGGCCAAGATGAACAGCATGAGCTCTGGGGCCAGACTGCTGGATTCTAGGCTGGATTCTACCCTCTCCTACTCCACTGTGCTCATACCTCTACCATGGCCTCATCTGGAGTGAAAGTCACTTCTCCTTCCCTTGACTCTGACCGTGAATGTGTGTGACTTATGTTGACCAGTGATACATTCATTAAAATGAAAAGCTATCCGTTCTGAGTTTGGACTTCAAAGGCCTATTTCTGCCTTCTTTCTTTCCCCTCTGCTTGCAGCAGGAGAACAGAAGCCCTTGCTCACATGTGGGTCTCAGGCTGAGGGTGACAGATGTGTACAGCAGAGCCTCTCCATAAACCAGCAGACCAGTGAGGAGTAGTGCTGTTCCACCATGTCCCTCTTGGATCTGCTAAACCCAGGAACCACAAATGTGTGAGTGCCAACAGATGACTTTGTGATGGTCATTTTATCTGTAGCCATGAGTGGGCCACAGGGAACCTAGGCCAAACACAGTTTCTAGGTATGCCTATGAGAATGTCTTTGGACATTAACTGAGTAAAGCATATGACTTTCCCAATGTGGGTGGACATCATCCAACCCATTGAGAGCCTGAAGAGAACAAAAGGTAGAAGAAGAAGGAATTTTCCCCTTTTTTCCTGCTTCCCTGTTTGAGCTGGGATATCTCATCCACTATTCTTCTGACTTTAACCTGGAATTTATACCATTGGCTCTCTGGGTTCTCAGGCCTTTAGCTTGGACTAAATTATGTCAATTTTCCTGGATCTTCAACTTGCAGATGGAAGATCATGGGACTTTTCAACCTGCATAATCATGTTACCCAATTCCTCAAAAATCTCATCTCTCTCTATCCCTCATATATCTCTATCCCTCTATATCTATCTGTCTTTCTGTCTTTCTCTCCTCTGGGTTTCATTTCTCTGGAGAATCCTGGTAATATACTCGTCATGGAGTAGTTTGTTATGAAATAATAGGTAACAAGTATATAGGAGAGGATAAATAAATGGTATATGTTCTGTACTCTTTCACATTAGAAAGATCTTGTGCTCTGTGGTCTTTGGGCACTTAACATTGTGGAGAAGCAACTGAATTTCACCTTTTACCTTTGACAGTTCACTTCTTTCAACTTCCTGGCACTGCCCCAAATGGGATGCTTGATGATTTGTTTTTTCTTCAGGATGTTCTAATCTACTTTTATTGTCCTTGCTCCTTCAGTCTTTTCCTCTTGTTTTTTGTTTTTGTTTTCCTCAGCACAGACAATTGGGTTTTTTTCTTTAATTATATTTCTTTCCCCATCCCCTCTGTTCTCTACTTCTGTAATCACTTTTGCACCCTTATTGGAGCTTATACCATGATCTTCACACTCAGCCATAGATCCTTTTCTCCTGCATTGTGAGAAAAGTGGCTAAGTTCATTTTCTTATTTTGCGATGCTGTTTCTGCAAAACTTAATCTGTTCTCTGTCCATACTGAATGTACCAACTAACTTTCATAACCTCTGAATTTTAAAATTTCATAATAGCACTCTGCATCTGAAAGCAATCTTTCCCATTGTTGGGTTGTTTTCTCTCCTTATGCATAAATTTTCCATGTAGTATCATTAAAAAGGGAAATTAGAAATATTTTGGGATTTTTTAAAAATTTTTCCTCCCCTTTCTTAAATGTGTTTCATGGAGGAATCATGCTTTCATTCAATGGGTTGGTTCCTTCTTGGGGAGCAAGCAGGTACAAAGGTGAACAAGATGGGCTCTTGGTATCAGACCGCTGGGTTTAAGGCCAGCTCTGCCACTTTGGGCCATATAGTCTAGGGCAAGTGACCTGATTGCTGAGAGTCTCAGTTATCACATCTGTTAAGTGGGGACAACCATAACTCCTGCCTCATTAGACAGTTATGGTAATCAGATGAGTTTAATCAGATGAGTTTAATATTCATTTAGTCTTTAGGGCAGTTCTGACCTTTAGTATCACTACAACTGCATTTGATAAAGAAAATGAAGGTGTGGATTCTGTCACATTTCTCTTCGCCCATCTTCATCTTTGCCTACAACTGACAGTTTATGTGGGATCCACCTTACTTAAAGTTCAAGCTGTATGTATTTCTGCATTGCTGCTTGGCAGTCTAGTGGCAAGTAACAGGAGAAGGAAGACAGAACCACATGCAGAGAAGTTCTCAGCAAGCTGTTGGTTGCTGTCTCATAGTCATGGCAGCTCCTGTTAAGCAGGATGGAACATCCAGCTGTGCCCTTGTGTTCCTCATACCTGCACGAAGGGGAGACCCTAGGAAGGCTGTGGCCATCCCAAACAGATACTGGCTGTTTGCAAAGGTTTTTCTTTTGCACCTCACCCACCTTCACCCCAAGTCTTTACTATACACAACAAGAGGAGCAGATCATAGATGGAGAGTCCTGGAAAGGTGAGCCGTTTATTAGTTCTAGTTACACCTGAAGAAATTTCTTTCATTTCTAACTTGTTGATGGTCCTCTTTCATTTTATCTGGTATCAATGCACATTTTTTCTTTAAAAACTTTAAATATATACATTTTTTCTTAATTTCAGCAAGAATTTGGGAGGATACAGAGCTTAGCTGTGGATTCAAATCTGCCTTGTTGGAAAGGACAGTCACAATCTCCTCACTGGTCTTCTTGGCCCAGTCTCCTCCCTCTCCTTCCATCTGTCTCACTGCAGGTGAAGGAACTTCTCCATGCAGCCTGTCAATCTCTTCCTTCAAGGCATCTGCCACATGATAGACCAACAACTCAGCAAGGACACAGGCCCCCATTCTCTGGCTTGCTGGACTCAAGATTTTCCATCTCTGTCTAGCCCTTTTCTCCAACCACATGGAGTCACTGTGCCTCCTGTACCTTTTTACTTCTTGTGTGCTGCCGAAAGCCCTTATACTCATCTTTGTAGGTCAGCCTAACCCCTAGCTTTCCAGGGCCCTAGACAAGCTCAGGAGTCCAGCCTCTCTTGAGCATTTACTGTCATTTTGTTATTATTTATCTACAAGCCCTTTCTCTTCCTGAACTGCCAGTCCTTGGAGAGTAAAAAGCATGTCCTCTACAGTTTCAGGAGCTTAGTCCCTGACAGAGGGCTTAATACCTATCTAATGGATCTTTTTCTGAGTGTTTTACCACCCCTAGAGTCCTTAAAGTCAGGCTGTTTTAGTCAACTTTTGCAACACTGCAACCAAAAGACCTAATAAGAACATAAGGAGCAAAAGTTTATTTTGGCTCATGATCGGAGTTTCAGTCCATGGTCAATCAACTTGATAGCTCTGGGCCTGAGGTGAGGTAGAACATCGTGGCAGAAAAGTGTGATGTAGGAAAGCAGCTCAGGACCTAGGAACAAGGAATCAGAGGGAGCTCCATTCACCGTGGATAAAATATAAACCCCAACATCAAGCCCCCAGTGAACCAACTCTTCCAGCCACAACCCTCCTGTCCATTTATCTAGTTAATCCATATCAGCAGATTAATCCACTGATTAGGCTACGACTCTCACAATTCGATCACTTCACATCTGAACATTCTTGCATTGTCTCACATATGAACTTTTGGGAGACAGCACATTTCCAAACAATAAAATATGCTTTCTGGATTAACCACCTGCTTTCACCATTCCTGGAAATAGGAATGCAATTAGCTTCTCCCTCTGACACTGAGTCCTGCTCATGAGACCACCTCCTCTGGCCAGTTTTCTCACTATTATCTCTCTAGGTCTAACAGAGCAATACTTTCATAGGGGCTTGTATAATGTCCTGAGACCACAGAAATATATGGACACCTGGAACCATGGTCCACAGACAGTCAAACAGGTGACAGAATTATTCACAGGTCAGATGCACAGCTTTCCAGCAGTTTGGCCATCTGCATTTAAAAAACCTCACATATTAATAAGGACACCCTGAATTTCATTGTATGAAACGTATGACTTTGGTATGACTTTGCTGCTCATTTCTAATATGATTTGTTGTTGAAAAATCACTTGTTTCACTGTAGAGGACCAGTCAGCTGGTCGTCCCCTGTGGGGATATGCAATGGTCACTGGTGGTTAGGTGATCTGGTCAATGTGTTCAGGTGTGAATGTTGGAGATTCAAGTGCTGGTGCAGAGTTGGATGTGGAAAGAGGAGCTCAGGGAGGGGATAAAAAAGGCTTCTTAAAGAAGTTAATCAATATCAAGAAAACACACTGCAATTCATAGGGGCATATTCACAACAGCCAAGAGTTGGAAGATGGAAGAGCTTAAGTGTCCATTGATGGATGAATATAGAAACACAATGTGGAACATACATGTGATGAAATATCACTTGATATTAAAAGAAAGGACAGTCTGACACAGGCTACAACATAAGTGAAATGAAGATACTATGGTAAGTGAAATAAACCAGTCATCAATGGATAAAAAGACTATATGATTAACTTAAATGAGATACATAGAGTGGTCAAATTCATAGAGACAGAAAGTGAAATGGTGAGTGCCAGGGGGTAGGGGAAGGAGAAATGGGGAATGTGTTATTTAGAAATACAGTGATTCAGTTTTATACAATGAAAAAGTTCTGAAGATTGGTTGCACAACAATGAGACTACACTTAACACCACTGAAGAGTGTGCTGGAGATTTAGCTCAGTGGTAGAGTGTTTGCCTAGCATGCCTGAGACCCAGGGTCCAAATCCCAGGGGAGGAAATGTTAAGATGGTAAATTTTCTGTTATTATTTTTTGACCATAAGAAAATAAAAGTGAAGAAAGCTGAATAAAAAATAACGTAGTTCTCTGTAGGACTTGAGCAGGGAGTGAAGAGTTGAGATCTGGAGGGAAGTTGGGGAATTACTCTGGGTCTTAAGTTTGTCTAGGAATGTGGGAAACTCTCATTAAGACCAATGGCTACTTTGTACAGTAACACAGTGCTGCAATGTTTAAAGTAAATGACTTTACTTTCAAGATCTACTTGTTTATTCATCTTTCTTCATAAAGGATTCAACTCAGCTTACGAATATTAATACATGTATAAAATACAAAAGTATAATATTTGAATTTGTATAAATATGAAATAAAACTGTATTTAGGAGAAACTGAAATTCAAATAGAAGGATTTTCTATTAGAACACATGTTTCTTAGTCATAACATAAGTTTAATTGTATATAACAGAGACCCAGAAACAGAGATTTGAAATAGTAAAAGTATATTTCACTCTCTTTATAATCTAGGCTGGCCAGACACTATGGCCCACACGTATAATCCCAGCAACTCAGGAGACTGAGGCAGGAGGATCACAAGTCTGAGGCCAGCATCAAAATTCAGCAAGACCTTATCTCAAAATAAAAAATGAAAAGGGATAGGGATATAACTCAATGGTAGAGCACTCTTTTTTTTTTTTTAAATATTTTGTTGTTTAGTTGTAGATGAACACAATATCTTTATTTATTTTATGTGGTGCTGAGGATCGAACCCAGTGCCTCACGTATGCGAGGCAAGCGCTCAACCGCTGAGCCATAGCCCCAGCCCCGGTAGAGCACTCTTGAGATACATAGAGTGAGATAGTTCTCAGTACTGCAAAAAAATAAAAGTTTGGTTGTTACTGTAGCTCTGCTCATAGTCATCACACTAGTGAGTCTCCAGTCAACATGTCCTGTTGATGATGACTTGTGACTCCCTTTAGCCAATATGATTGGGTACTATTTCTGAGCGTAGACCTTAAGAAGACTGGCAGTTTTGTCTTGTCACTATTTTGGGATTCAGCCTTCATATAAAGACACTCAGATGAGACTACTGAATTATGAGAAATTGCTTGGAGAGAGTGAGAAAGAAATGGGAGTCCAACAGTCCTCAACCAATTCCAACACCCCCAACACATGCACCAACTAAGGTATCAGATCTGGCTGCTCCTGAATGTAGCTGCCTACATACCTGCTGCCAAGAGTATCCAGCAGCAGAATGGCACAGCCAATTTTTAATGTGAGAAACATTAAAACCTTGTCTGAAGTTACTAAGGGGTGATTTGTCATGCAACAATAGATAACTATTAAGCAAGGAACAAATGCTAGGGAACAATTTGGAGTCTCATTCATGAAATTTCATGAGCTCTTCTGTATTTATGGCTACCAGGCATACACATAGTGCAGCTCTGACCCTAAGAGACATAACACCGAGGCTGAGAGTTTGCCATGGCCCTGAGTATGAAAGCAGCCACCCTAACACAAAACCTGTGGTACATCCCTAACAAACACATTTGAGGACCAGGAACTAGTCCCTGGATGTCTGGCTCAGAAGGGCATCTGGGGAGCAAATTCCACTGCTGGGTCTAGTGGTTTGCCACTACCAAGGATGAGAAGATGTGGCATTAACCACTTACTAAAAACTAAGACTGAGGGATGGCCTGTTTCCAAAATCTGCAAGGAATCCCAGTTTTAATAAATATAGTGTGAAGGAAAAAGAAAACTTAAAAAAACAAAAAAAACACCTGGGAGTGTAGCTCAGTGGTAGAGCACTCCTGGGTTAAATCTCCAGCATCAAAAAAGAAAGAACAGCAAGAAAGGAGAAAGAAAGAAAGAAAGAAAGA
>CM053401.1:134217583-134289475 GCA_028644305.1 Xerus rutilus | reverse complement strand
AGTGAAAGTTTAAGATACTCAAGCTAGGTGACATTCGCCACACTGGGGAAGTTGAAGGACAAGTAGTTGGCTTTGCTTATATCAGAGCACACTGGAGAGAAGAGACTATAGGAAGTGAGAGGCACGTAACAGGGCACGGGGCATGGAACACAGACTGCCAGGCTTCTACCAGGCGTCCTCTTACTATAGCTCAATTTACAGTTCTGTGACTTGCTGATGGTGTGAAATGATACAAATTCAGTAGGAACCATACTTTGATTTTTTTTTAGTATCATGGATTGAACTCAGGGGCTCTCAATGAATGAGTCACATCTCTAGCCCAACTTTGTATTTTATTTAGAAACAGGGTCTCATTGAGTTGCTTAGCACCTCCCATTTTGCTGATGCTGGCTTTGAACTTGCGATCCTCCTGCCTCAGCTTCCCAAGCCACTGAAATTACCGGGTGATGCTGCTATACCCAGATCACACTTTGAATTTTGAATATGAATCTTTTCCCTGGCTAGCCACATGCAGTACAATCATCTCTCCAGATGCTGGACAGATGAGGCTACCATAGTTCCCAGCCAGCCTCACCATCACAAGGGGCACAACTAATGTCCCAGTGTGCTATGTTACTAAACTAGGTTGTTCGGCAGGTTGAGAGTATTCAATGCCCTTTCAGCTTATCTTCAACTTACAATGGATTTAATGAGACATAATTCCATTTAAATTGATGAGCATCTTTATAATCCCCCTACAGTATGAAGACAACATGAGGATGTCAGTTAAAAACTAAAAATTCAGCTGGGCATGGTGGTTCATGCTTGTAATCCCAGTGGCTCAGGAGGTTGAGGCAAGATGATCACGATTTAGCAAGGCACGAAGCAACTGAGCAAGACACTATCTCTAAATAAAATATTTAAAAAATGGCTGGGGATGTGGCTTAGTGGTTGAGTGCCCCTGGGTTCAATCTCCAATACCAAAAATAAATAAATAAAATAGAATAAGTAAAAATTCAAAGGGGAAATGTGGAGACATCTAGTTACATGAGGAACTAAACAGAGACATACCCATGCAAGCTATCTTTCAAGAAACTGAGAGCCCCTAAAGGAGAAGAATCTTCCCCTCCCTGTCTCTGTGTCTATGTGAATGATGAAAGCCACTGCCTCATTGGCCAGAAAGTTGAGTGGTCTTGTCTCTGACCACAGGTGTGATCTGGAAGTGGCCTGGGTCCTAGTGTACCTCTTGCCATATTTCTATATCCAGAATCTTCAGAGCTCTGATGAAATGCAGGAAGGCAGGTGGAAAATACAGGAAATGTGGTTGGTGACTGGCCTGTGCACATTACATTTAGCATTGTCCCTACAAGGAGTGATCCAAGAGCAGAACCAGAGGTGGATACTTCTGGGTTAAGAGGATTCTCTAACATCAGGGAAAGTAACTCTCAAAATGATGGCCAGACTGTGATGGCTTTTCTTTAAAGCCAGGAACAAAAGGATGGCCTTTAGCAATATAATCCTGCTCTATCACTCAACCAAGAAAGTGAAGGACATATAGCCATGAGGAAGAAGGGAAAAGCATTAAAAATTCAAAAAGACATATTTACCCTAGCCATAAGTACACAGAAAATACCATACACTCCAAAAAAAATAGCAATACAATTAATAAAATACATAGGAGTAAATTTAACAATGGGCTGGGTCTTTATTTTTAACAATGGTCTGCTTTCTTACATAATAATCTACTTGAATAATTGAAGAGATACATTCAGGCAACAGAATCATTATTGCCAAAATTCCCCCCAAACTAATTTCTAGATCAAATATAATTCTAATAAAAATTAAAACAAGAGAATTATATTTTGGAACTTGTCAAATAAATTAAGTTTACCTGAAAGATTAAAGGACCCTAAAAGTCAAGAAATTTTTGAGGAAATAAACACAAAAATGCCAGTACTTGTGCTACCAGTATTGATTTAAAATTATGACAATTAAAATGGTGTGGTTCTAGAAATCCGTATGTAGCCAAATGAAATTAAACTCCTATTTCTCACCTTGCACAAAACTCAAAGTAGATCAGAGACTTAGGCATTAGACCAGAGACCCTGCATCTAATAGAAGAAAAGTAGGCTCAAATCTTCACCATGTCAGCTTAGGAACTAACTTCCTTAACATGACTCTCAAAGCGCAATAAGTAAAATCAAGAATCAATAAATGGGATGGATTCAAACTAAAAAGCTGCTTCTCAGCAAAAGAAACAATCCATAATGTGAAGGGAGAGCCTAGAGAATAGGAGAAAATCTTTAACACATGCACCTCAGATAGAGTACTAATCTCCAGGATATATAAAGAACTCAAGCCGGGCACGGTGGTGCAAGCCTGTAATCCCAGCACTTAGGGAGGCTGAGACAGAAGAATTGGGAGTTCAAAGCCAGCCTCAGCAACGGTGAGGCACTAAGCAACTCAGTGAGACCCTGTCTCTACATAAAACACAAAATAGGGTTGGGGATGTGGGTCAGTGGTCGAGTGCCCCTGAGTTCAATCTCCAGTATCAAGAGGAAAAAAAAAAAGAACTCAAAAAACTTAACACCAAAAAAACAAATAAACCAATCAATAAATGGGATAAGGAACTGAGCAGACACTTCACAGAAGAAATACAATCAATTGACAAATTTATGAAAAAATGTTCAACATCTCTAGCAATCAGAATACAAATGCAAATCAAAACTACACAGAGATTCCATCTCACACAAGTCAGAATGGTAATTATCAAGAATACAAATAACAATAAATATTGACAAGGATGTGGAGGAAAAGGTATACACATACATTGTAGTGGGGCTGCAAATTTGTGCAACCACCTTGGAAAGCAGTATGGAGATTTCTCAGAAAACTTGGAATGGAACTACCATTTGACTATCTCACTCCTTGGTTATTACCCAAAGGACTTACAAATAGCATACTACAGTGACTTAGCCACATCAATGTTTATAGCAGCTCAACTCACAATAGCTAAACTACGGAACCAACTAAGTGCCCTTCAACAGATGAATGGATGAAGAAAATATGACATATATACACAAAGCAATATTACTCAGTCATAAAAAAGAACGAAATGATGGCATTTGCAGGTAAATGGATAAAGCTGGAGAATACCTTGCTAAGTAAAATAAGCCAATCCCAAAGAACAAAAGGCTGAATATTTTCTCTGGTATGTAGATGGTAATGCACAATGGGGGTGAATAGAGGTACTTGGGATTAGACAGAGGGGAATGAAGGGACACGGGAAGGGGTATAAGGGTAGGAAGGATAGTAGCATGAATTGGACATTATTACCCAATGTACATATATGATTATACAACCAGTGTGATTCTACATCATATACAACCCAAAAAATGAGAAGTTATACTCTATTTATGTATGATGTGTCAAAATGCATTCTACTGTCATGTATAACTAACTAGAACAAATAAAAATTTAAATTAAAAAAATGTTTAAAATGGTTTGTTGTGATCCAGGAACCAGCAGCTAGCCATAAAAGAAACTAAATATTTTAAATGAATTAATATTTGATAAGGATGGCATTTCACAGCAGTGAATAAAACAAAATTAATTTTTAAAGTAAGTTTAGAATCTCAGACATATATGCCAAAAATTTTTCTAGATGGGTAAAATATTTATATGGGAAAATAAGTAGAAATGTTAAAGATAAAACTATAGATATACTAGGAGGAAATGTTGCTATTCATCTGACTCATATGATTACTGGAATGCAGGTTCTCTGCTTCTGTCGAGTACCTAGAGCAAAACTTCACTCAAGAGCAGCAATGATATATATTTGTAGAAAGAATAAACTAATAAACTTCAGTGCACACAATTTTAAAATTTTACTACTTTAAAACAACCACAACAGCAACAAACCATAAAAACACAAGTCTCCACTGGAAATGCTAATTGCAACATATGCAATAAAGAAATAATATATTATATTTAGGAAGAACATTTTAAAATCAACCAGGGAATGATGATCCTCCCCCAGTAAAAATAAGCAATCAACATTCACAAAAAGAGGTACTAAAATGGTTCATAAAAGGAGAATGTTCTCACATTTCTTGGAAATAAGAAATTAAACAACAAACTACCAATGGGAAAATTTTGAAGTGGTACACACAGTGATCTCAAATGCTGGACAGAGACAGAAGACCTGTTTTCTGGAAGGTAATTTGGTATTCTGTTAAATGTCTCTGAAATCTGTGTGTATGTGCACATCATTTACCTAAACTTTTACCTTCTTTTAGGAATTTTACCTTCTCTCAGATGTACCCAAAAACTTTTCTATGAAAATTCTCATAGAAATGAACCTCCTAAATGCCCAGAGATAAAATATTAACTATATACAAATCTATATAAGAAGAGAATATACCATCATTAAAAATGATGTTGTGAAAAATGTTCTGGAAAAATACTCAAGACAAATTGCTGGGTATTAAGATGGAGTTCAGGGCACATGTTGAGACTGATATTGGTTTCATAAAAATTACATTTTTATATATGTACTACAATAGACTGAAATTATAGATGATAAAAATTGCCCTTCTTTTTGTTCTTCTGTAAATTTCTAAACTGTCTATAATTTATGTAATCAAATGTGATTAAGAAAAATTTCATGATTAAAAAATATAAAAGATGAAGTAGCTGGTAGAAAAGCTCATCATCTGTGGAAAAGATTAGACATATTAGGACTGGGAGTGCAATTCCACAGTGCACATTTGCCTATCCTGTGAGAGGCCCTGGGTTCAACCCCAGTACAGAAAAAAAGAAAGAAGGAAGGGAAGGAGAGAGGGTCAGAGGAAGGGGAGGGAAGCGAGAGAAGAAGGAGAGAATGGAAAGACAGAAAGAAAGGGAGGTATGAGAGAAAGGGAGGGATGAAGGAGAGGAAGGAGAGGAAGGGAGGAAGGAAGGAAAGGAAGAGGAAGGAAGGAAGGAAGGAAGGAAGGAAGGAAGGAAGGAAGGAAGGAAGGAAGGAAGGAAGGGAGGGAGGGAGGGAGGAGGGAAGGGAAGGAGGGAGGAAGGAAGGAGGGAAGGAGGAAGAGAGAGAGAGGAAGAGAGGGAGGGAGGGAGGGAACCATTAGTATAAGGGCCAAGGCTTCCCAATCCAGGTCTTCCTCAGCAGGTCAGGTCTTCCTGACCACTGTGCCTTCCTTAACCTGCTTCCCTGCTGGTTCTTGCTCCTGAGACCTGTTCCTAAGAGGTCCAGGACCGTACCTGGAGAAGTCTCCAGGACTCTCCTAATCTACCCACACAACTATCTACCTGCTCTAGGACTTCTGGCCACTTGAGACTCATATGCAAAGTTGAGTTATCATTTTGACTTTCGCTTTTAAGATGACAACAGATTTGTCATTTAATGGAAGAATTAAATAAATAAAATATGGCATATATTGTATCCTCATTGCAAATTTAGCCAATTTCCCCTAAATGTGTTTCTGCCTTCAGTAGCATTTATCCCAAATAAACTTCTTTAACACTGTTTTCTTTCTTTCATCCATTCCTAATTTTTTGTTTTGTTTTGTTTTGTTTTAACAACAGCAAATAAGACTTCTGTGACCTAACAAAGGTTAACAAATCTTAACAAGATTTCTGTGACCTTGAGTGCCAAGAGGCATTTGAGTGCCAAGTGTTTCAGATCCCATCCTGGTCACTCTTTTACAGGTGTGACACTAAAGGCCAGAGAAGATAATTTCTTACTATCCCAGTCAGTTGACAGCTGAAACTTCTCTTAATTACGCTCCATTTCTGGGCTCTGTCCAACTGCCCACTTCTCTTTCACTTTAAGTGGCTCCTCAGCTAGA
Source organism: Xerus rutilus (assembly GCA_028644305.1). Lineage (NCBI taxonomy): Eukaryota > Metazoa > Chordata > Mammalia > Rodentia > Sciuridae > Xerus > Xerus rutilus. The sequence goes on along the minus strand of CM053401.1, from coordinate 134,283,644 downwards.
AAATCCCACCAGCTTGTCTTCTGGTAGCTCTTCTAATTGGTTAGAGTCTCAGAGTCATTGCCTTTTTCCTCCTGTGAAAAATCTTTGCTGTGGTGTGCACAGGAACCTAGATAGCCATGACCACTGATGCTCAGTTTTCAATGACTGAATCACAGCCTGGGTTATATCCCTAGTACCACAAAAAGAGAAGTGGGGCAAGGTGGGGGACGGTAGCTTCTTTCTAAATGGTTCCCTTTTCTCTGCAAAGGAGTTGAGATCATGTATAAAGAGCAAAGATGGAGCCAGGCATGTTGGTGCACCCCTGTAATCCCAGGAGCTTGGGAGGCTGAGGCAGGAGGATTGTGAGTTCAAAGCCAGCCTCAGCAAAAGCGAGGTGCTAAGCAACTCAGTGAGACCCTATCTCTAAATAAAACACAAAATAGGGCTGGGAATGTGGTTCAGTGGTCGAGTACCCCTAAGTTCAATCCCTGGTACCCCACAAAAGCAAAATAAAAAAGAATGAAGAAGGAAGAGTGAGAGGCAGGGGATTTGAGTCCTCATCTATACTCACCTCCATTTATCATCTCCATTGGGTTCAACTCTGTTTGACCTTAACAACCTGCCTTTCTTAGGAAAGGCAATGGGGGCCCTCAAAGTTTGCCTGGAACTCATCCATATAGCAAGTGCCAAAGTGAGACTCAACCGTAGAACCCTAGAGAACTGGCCTGTGCCCTGACACCTATGCCTAGTGGTTTTTTATTGTGTGATTCTCTTTCATTTGTGTGTGTGTGCCTCTGAGTGTGTTATAACTCCTGCTGGTTATAAATATCAGTATATATATTATCTCTTTTAACTTTATTTTCAATCTCATAATCTCCTTCCAGAATTGTGAGCAACTAATTCTTTTCAATTCCTCAGTGATGCTCTCCATTCTCCTCCTTGAGGGTTTGCCACTTTTGTGATTGTTCAACCTGTTTTCACTGCCCTCCCCTTATGGTGATATTCTCTGCAGATGCTATTTTTTTTCTTTTTTTTTCTTTTATTTTTATATTTTTTTAGTTGTTGATGGACACAATGTCTTTATTTTATTGTTTTGTATGTGGTGCTGAGGATCGAACCCAGGGCCTCACGCATGCGAGGCAAGCGCTCTACCGCTGAGCTACAATCCCAGCCCGCTATTTTTTTTCTTAATATGATCATTTTATGTAATACTTTTTTGGTAACAGTGTTATTGAGAATTATAATTCATGTGGCATACAATCTATCCATTTGAAGTGTTCACTTCAGTGGTTTTTAGTACAGTCATAGTTAATGCAACTATCCACACAGTTCATTTGAAAACATTTCCATCATTGCTGCAAAAACCCCACCCATTATTAGTCCCTGTTCATTTACCCTACATCCCTTATTCTTAGGCCACAAGTTAACTGTGCCCATCTTTATGGGTCTACCTATTGGGGACATTTCATGTAAGTAGAAACATATGATATGATTGGCCTCTTTCACTCAGCATAATGTTTTCAAGATTAATCCATGTTGTAGCATGTATCAGTATTTCATTTCTCTTTATTGCTGAATAATATTCTGGTCTATGTATATATATTTTATTTATACATTTATCAGTTGATGGACATTTGGATTATTTCAATTTGAGATCATTATGAATACTGCTGCTATCAACATTCAAGTGTAAGTTTTTTTGTGGACAAAAGCTGAGAATGGAATCAATCAATGGGTCATATGGTAACTATATTTAACCACTTGATGGGCTGACAGACTGTTTTCCAAAGTGGCTGCACCATTTAAATTTTTTATTTTCATTTTTTCCTCCTTATGTGAATATTTTTAAATTGACAAAATTATATGTTTATAGTGTGTGATATGATGTTTTGAAATATGTATATGCATTATGTATATGTATTATGGAATAACTAAATCAAACTTACATATCCATTGTCTCATACATTTATCTTTTTTGTGGTGAGAGCACTTAAAATTTACTCTCTTAGCGATTTTCAAGTATATAATGAGTTGTTATTAAGTCTAGTTTGTCCATTTTTTCTTTTGTTACTAGTGTTTTTGGTGTCTTATCAAAGAAACCACCAAATCACAGAGATGTGACCTTGTAAAAGTATTGCACTTTAACTCTGATTTATTTTTCAGCTATATGATGTGAGGTAGGGATCCAATTTTATCCTTTTAAATATGAATATACAGTTGTCCCAGCATCATTCATTGAAAGACTATCCTTTCCCCCCATTAAATTGTCTTGCAGAAGTCAATAGACCATAAAAATGAGCATTTACTTCTGTACTCTCAACTCTATTGCATTGACCAGTCCTTATGCTCTAAGTCAGTCCCCGTGACTCTAGTGCATTGACTAGTCCTTAAAATCACACTATTAATGACTATAGTTTGAAGCAAGTTTTGAAATCATTAAATGTGAATCCTCCAATCTTGTTCTTTTTTCAAGACTGATTTGGTTACTCTGGGTCCCTTGATTTCTTATAAATTTTAGACTTAGCATATTAATTTCTGCAAAGAAGTCAACTAAAATCTTGGGAAAGATGGTGTCAAACTGTATATTAAGTTGGGATTTATTGCCATCTTAATAATAAATCTTTCAACCATTTATGTTTTAAATTTTATTTAATTTTATTTCAACTATATCTTACAGTGTTTAAATTATAAGTTTTACATTTCTGAGTATTTTATTCTCTTTTTAATGTTATATTGAACCCAATTGCTTTCTTAATTTTCAGGGTGTTCATTCCAGTGTACAGAAATGCAACTGAATTGTTATTGTATTAATGTAGACACAATATTGAAATTGTATCCTGAAAATATGTTGAACTTGTTTATTACTATTGGCTATGCCTTTTTGATTTGTATTTCCTAGTCTACTTCATTTATAATTATATTTTTCTCTTTGATTCTTCCTCTTCAGTATATTTTAGTCAAATCTATCTCTAACAGAAGACAAAGTCAAATTAAATAGGCCAATGTGCAAAGTAAACCAAAAGAATCTGAAGTATTAAAACTTTAACAGAGACAGAAATAACCCAAATTTCATAACTACTTGCTGGTAAAATCAGGATTATATTTGCCTTAAAATTTTCTAAAGTCAAATTTATTTCTAATCAATGACATTTGAAGAAAATATGGAAATAACAGTAAATGCTTTTCATTCCAATGGAAATTTTTATTTCTTTGATAACAAAAGAATGGATGTTCTTTGAAATTGTGGCTTATTTCCAAGTAAGAGACCAGTTCCTTCAACCTTCAGTACATTCTCCAGTGGTGATATTTGAAGATTCTAATAATAAATTTGCAATCTTCAGAAAACTTCTCCCAAAGGCCTAGGCAAAAATGAAATTGTGGCCATGCTGCATTTACTTCCAGCCACACGTGAACATCGTCAGACACTTGAATTGACAGGATCTGATCACTTTTAGCATCTGCTACCCTCATTGGCCTTACTTCTCTTCTTGGCACCATCTGAAGGCCATGTCATCTTTCATATTCCTCAGACAGATGTACAGATAAGATGCAATTAGCTCCAGCCAGTTGGGATAGTTGAGGGACTGTAATGGAAAAAATCATTGCAATTGAGTTGTACAATGCAATGAATTATCAATAATGAGTGACTGCATGTCACACTGGTCTGAAGAGAATACCGATTCTAGTGTATCATGCTAAGTAATTTCTGATGCCAAATGAGGTGAAGAATGTGGATTCTTATAAGCTTTCCCATATGCTTTCAACTTTTCAGATCATAGGGAGAAGATTTACTGGGAGTCTCTGAGACACTCTAAAGTTTATGAAAGGCAGATGAAATTCATTTGTCATAAAGACAAAATAAATGGGTTTATAAATATATAAACTCAACAGACTAAAATGCACAGTCACTATTTATCTGTGCCATATAGTCAGTGTGGCAAAGCAACTCTATGTCAAATTTGTTAAATTACTAACTTACAGCTCACTCCTTTGATTAAGTCGAATTTGTAATGTTTTGTAAACAGGAGGCCTGGGGTGTATGTTTAAGTGATAAATGTAAAGAACACCTGACAAGGCTGGTCTCTAGGGTCTGTTCATCTCCTAATGGCAAGACTAGTGGACTTCCTCTAGGAATTTCCAAGTTTAGGTCAGAGCCCTCAAGAAGCAAAACAAGATGAAATGCTGCATTGAATTCATTTTCATTCTCTCCCTCACTTTCTCATTCCCTTTCTCTGTTTCACACATTGTGCCTTATAAGTCTAAGGGTCCTACTTTATTTAGCCTTTGAAGACACATGGAACAAATATGAAGTGAATAGTCTCCATAAATAGGAAGGTATATCATATGTCTCCTCTTTTCACATCAATCTCTTTCTCTAATACTCTCTATTCTTCCATCCATCCATCTTTCTATGTATTTCCTCACTTCAGTTCCACTGTCATTAATTTCTTACATACCTCTCCAGAGTATAAATTCAAATATACATTTAAGTTCCCATTCTCCCTCTTTTATACAAAAGAAAGAATATTATCCACAGTGTTCTGCACTTTGTTGTTAACTCTCTAATTCAGCTAGAAGATTTATCTATTTTCAACCCTTGGAGGCAAAGTATTCCATCATATAGATGCACCACAATATTTTCAAACTTGTAACTCATTTTTGTTTGATGGACATCTCAGTCATTTGTAATCTTTTGATATAACAAACTTAAAACTGCAATGAAAAATTTAGTATTTATGTTCTTTTGTACGTGTGCCAGAGTATCTGTGGGATGCATTCCCAGAAGTGGAATTGCTGGATGAGGGAGAAAGTACATTCATAACTTAGATATGCCACATTATCTTCCTGAAGGGGGAAAATGCATCAATTTATACTCCTACCCAGTGGCATACCAAGGGCATAGAGAACAGGAGTTTGCCTCCAGTGCAGGTAACAAAAATGTAAAAAACTTTGGAGCCAGAAGCAGGGGCTGGGAAAGTAGCTCAGTGAGAAAGTACTTGCTTAGCATGAGCAAGGTCCTAGGGTCCATCCACAGAACTAGGGGGGCGGGAAAGCCAATAATAAAATCCACTGAAAGTCAGTGTGCTTGTTATTCTCACCCTGAACTAAAAGTTCTACAGTCAGTGATGAAACATGGCTTCCTTCTTGTGTTAGTCAGATTTTCATTGCTATGACCAAAGTACCTGAGGAGAACAACCTAGAGGAGGAAAAGTTTTCTGGGGATCATGGTCCCAAAGGTTTAGATTATGGTCACCCCACTATATTGTTGTGGGTCCAAGATGAGGTACAGCATCATGACACACAAATGAGGAGGAGGAGTGCTGCTCATGGTTGCCGTGAAGCAGAAAGAGAGGGAAGGAGCCACGGGGAAGATGCATCCTTCCAGGGCATGCCCCTAGAGACCTACCTCCTCCAGCCACTCCCCTCCTTCCCTCAGTTACCACCCAGTCAGTGCATTCTAGTTTGAATGGACTAATTAAGTTTCAGCTCTCAGAATCTAAATGTTTCCTCTCCTCTGAACATTCCTACATTATTAATACAGGGTTTTGGGGGGACACTTCATATTTAAACTGTAACACCCCTCAAAATCTTTCATTAATTTCTATTCTAAATAATTGCTGTGGTTACTTTGGAGTAATGTAAATCTACATGTCATCGCTGCATTTTATCTACAGGGAAGTTTATTTGCAGAAGTCTTAGTTATACCATTGGCCCTCTTTAGACTTCATTCTATATTCATGTTGTACAATAAGAGCAGAAAGCTTCTGAAATCAGAGTGCACAGGTCTACAGGGGCTTGCTTCAAGTTCACTTCAAGTCTCCAAACCCCATAGTCCTAGACATCCCTGATTTTAAAAGTAGACTCAAAATGGTTGGGATAATGCAATAAGTGTAAAGAAGAAATAGAATGCTAGTTACCTGTTATCTCAATTCTACCTTTCTATGTGACCATGGAAGCTTCAATTTGCATTTAAAACTTAAGTCTTAGAAAAAGTTAAGGCTTAAAAAGAGAAGGCTCATTGTTATTATTTATTACTGTGAGATAGCAATATGTGGACCAAAAATGTTAATGAAGTTAATATTCGCTTTCTGTACTATAATATTTACTTTTTTTTATCTTTTTACCTTCCTTACTGGTATGATTGATTATGTAAAGGAAGCTCAAGAACCAAAAAAAAATTTCTTTGCTGGCCATAATCATAGACCTTTGTTTTATTTCATTTTTATTGAAAATAATTCATATTTATAATAATTCATAAATTATGCATAATAATTCACATAGAGAGGAGAGGATATTTAATGGGATCTGCTATGGATGTCAAAATGCACCTTCTATCTACTCTTCTCCAGCTAAGTATCAGGGCTCTATCAGTCACCTTAGCAAAGAGTTGTGTCATGCAAAGTTTGGAATGTAGCTCAGTGGTAGGGCATTTGCCTAGCATGGCACAAGGGTCTGGGTTTAATCTCAAGTATTGAAAACAAAATGAATTGTATCTTGTAGCATTCTCTCCTCTGTACACCTGGGTGAACATTGGAAAAATGAGACTTGTGTTACTTTATATTTTTCCTATGATGAATATTATGGTTTGAACTTAAAGTGTCCCTCTGCGTTAATACAGGGATGCTCAGAGATGAAATTAATGGATTGTGCTGGGTGTAACCACATCAGTCCACCCTAGTTAGAATGAACTGACTGGGTGGTAACTGTAGCAGATGGAGCATGGCTGAAGGAGATGGGTCACTGGGGCATGCCCTGGAAGGGTGCATCTTCCCGGTGGCCTCTTCCCCTTTTTCTCTCCGCTCCCTAGCCACCATGAGCAGATCTCCCCCAACATACCCTTCCCCCATGATGTGCTGCCTCATCTCAGACCTAGAACAACAGAATCAGCTGACTAAACATCTGGAACTCTGAGCCCAAATTAACTTATACTCCTCTAAGTTGTTCGTATCAGATATTTTGGTCACAGCAACATAAAGCTAACTAATGTAATGAGTGAGAACAAGCACTTACTCATATATTGAAGAGCCTTTGCATTTCCTCTAGTTTCCTAAACTTGGGACACTAGGCTTCTTAATTCTTGAGTTGTTCCCTGTCCTTGTTTTCTTCTGGATAAGTTTCACTTAACTAATCTCCCTCAAAATGTGTATCCAGAGCAATGCAAACTTTCAGCAGCTGTCTGAGCACCAAATGAAGATCCAGGTCATCTTCTCCCTTGTTCTAAACATTCCACTTCTATGAATACAGCCTCAGTATCCACTTTTAGCAGCTTCTTCAACTGTTTGCTAATACTGAATTTAGAGTCAACTTAACCCCTTAATTCCTTTGAATAGTGGCCTTGCTTGGTTATGATATCTACATTTCTGTACGTGAACAATCAGCTCTTTGAACCCAATCAAGAGTATATCGTTGTGTGAACATTTTGTTTCATTAAATTTATAATATTGTTCCAGCTTGTTGAGATTATTTTGACTTTTGCCTCTGCCAACTGTGGTAGCTTCTGAGGCTTTCAGCATCACATTACTGGCAAACTTGGATAATCAGAATCATCTTTCCTCATTCTGATCATTTTTTAAAAAATGGGCCATGAATGGCAAAACCAGAACCTTGGAACCTGTTAGGAGATGATTCCACCAGCTGGCATTCTCCCACTTGTGAACACTGCACTTCTGGTGTTTTACCATCATTTAGGAGTAAATAGATGCTTATTAGAGAAAATTTAGAAGATGTATGGAAATATGAAGTAAAAGGTAGAATAGCCCCCTCCAGAAAGGAAATGGCTAACACTTCAATGTTCTCATGATATGTACCTATACTGTTTAATGCAGTAATTGTTAGCTATGTGAGCTAATGAAGCTATGAAGCACCTGAAAATATGGCTTGCCCAAACTGAAATGTGGTATAAATGTAAAATATACACTAGAGTTAAAAAGTTAGCATAAAAGAATATCTAATTCATTTATTACATATTGAAATAATATTATTTTGACATATTAGGCAAAATATATTAATAAAATGAACTTGAATTGCTTCTTTTGACTTTTTTATTTTTATTTCTTTTTTTCTTTTGACTTTTAAATTTTTTTTCAATTTTATGCATTATACAATAGGTTCATTGTGATATGTTCATAAATGCATATAATATAGTTTATTTCATTTCAATCCCAAATACTAATCCCTTCCCTCTCATCCTCCCTCCTACTGATCCTTTGATCTCCCTGGTCCCCTCTGATCCCCTTCCTCTACTGTATTGATCTTCCCTCTATTTATTTATTTTTAATTGATGCATTATAGTTATATATAAAATTGAAAGTCATTGTGGTATATTCAGGCACCTAGTATGATTTAGTCAACTTCAATCCCCAGTTCTTCCTTTTCTCCCCTCCTTCATCCTTCTTGGTCCCTTTTTTCTGGTCTACTGTTCTCTCTTCTGTTTTTGCATGATCCTCCTTTTCCATTCTCTCTTTCTTTTTTCTTTGACTTCTGCATATGAGAGAAAATATTCTACCCTTGGCTCTTTGGGTCTGGCTTATTTCACTTAAAAATGATGTTCTCCAGTTCCATCCATTTATCAGCAAATGCTATAATTTCATTCTCTTTTATGGCTGAGTACAACTCTATGATATATATATATATATACTACATCGTCTTTATCCATTCATCTGTGGATCGCACCTGGGCTGGTTCCATAATTTGGCTATTGTGGATTGTGCTGCTATAAACACTAGTACAGACAAATGCTCTACCACTCTCGAAAAAAAAAAATTCTCTTTTTACTTTTTTAAGTAAAACCAATTATCTTAGCAACGAGTTGTGTCATTACACTGCAGCATGTCTATCAATCTGATTGAACATTGAAAAAAATCATCTCAGTGTTGCTTTGTTTTCTTCCTCTAATGATGAGTGAGGATGGAAAATAAAAATTACTAATGTTGGAGACATCTCTACTGTTTATTTTCTTTTTCTTTTTCAATGCTGACGATTGAACCCAGGGTTTTATGCATATCTGGTGACTGTTCTGCTCCTGAGCTATATGTTCAGCCCTATTTTCTGTGTGTTAACCCTTCTTGGCTTGATATCTGAGAAGTCCTGAAAGTGCTTGACATGAATGGGAACATCCATGTGCTTTTTTTTTTTTTTTGGTACTGGGGACTGAACTCAGGGGCACTCGACCACTGAGCCATATCCCCAGCCCTGTTTTATGTTTTATGTACAGACAGGGTCTCATTGAGTTGCTTAGCACCTCACCATTGCTGAGGCTGGCTTTGAACTTGCGATTCTCCTGTCTCAGCCTCCCAAAGTGCTGTGATTACAGGCGTGCCCCACCGTGCCCGGCTATCCATGTGCTTTTTTAGCCATGAATCTGTGCATAACCCTGTAGGGAAGCACCTTGCCACCATCTTAGTCCATGTGACTCTGGTAGAGCTGAATCCATACCTGGCTTAGAGATACATCAGTCAATTGACAGTTCACTCTTCAATCACTCTGGGCATGTGGACAAAGCAGACAAGTAGAGCCATTCTCTGTACTTCTACAACTGCTGGGAAGAGACAGATTCTTTCTGTTGACACAGCCCACAGAATAAAAGTCTGCATTGTCTAGTAACCGTTGTTAACCACACACAGGGAATGGCTGCATAAGAAGGAAATCAGCAGAGAAAACATGGATGGGAACAGCCAACTTTTTAATGCACCTGAGTATACTTCTTCCTGAGTTTTTAACTGAAAAGTCCAGAGGCTACCAACTTATAAATTTATGTATACATATGGAGTTCTGGTGATTCAGTAAGAATTTAATCTCTTAATTTGTCTGTTTAATCTGCAATGCCCTGATAGTGTTGTGATAAAATCTCCCAATACTAGTAAAGGCAATGATAATGGGTAACTTTAAGAAGGGCTTTATTCTTCCTTATTCTCTATCAGCTTTCAACTTCCAAAATCCCAAAAGAAACACATGATGTCAATAAAAACCTGCCTTGTTCTGCTTCAAGATAAATTCCCTAGTCTTCCAACCAAACTGCTATTGTAAAAACCTTTCCATATGGATAATTTGAAACCTACTGTGATTCTGGTAAATTGTTTAAATATCCTTGAAGAAGTAGTTTCTTTCATTACTATATTTAAGCAATGGGAAAGATTTTAGTTTCTCTTTGCAAGTCAAACAATCTGGGCTTTAACTATGTTTTATTCTATTTTATATATCATTTTGTGCCTGTTATACCTTTTATTGTTCACAAAACTTCTCAACTTAAATGAATTTCCCACATATACACAGACACACAATGTATGGATTATCATTTTATCACCTTTCAACTCCCAATATATCTTTCATTGTTCTTCTTTGTTTTACTACAAAAAGATCCCATAAATGTGATATGTGCTATGTATTTGATGCTGCTACTTGAATGAAGAATTTTTTCTATCTTGATAATTTAAACATTGCACCTCAAACTCAGTGATTCTGTTCCATCAAAATGATCAATATTATCTGACTCCATGTAATAATGCCTCTGCTATTGTTATAACAACCTTTGTAGTCACTAACTACAGTCTTCCATTGATTGAATAATCAGTAAATGTTTATTGAGGTCTTTATATTTGTACAGCATTATTTTGGGAAAGGATCATAAATTCATTCATTCTGAAGAACTTGCAATTTGTCAGGTTCTAACCTGGGAATGTGAATACAGAGGTAAAGACAGATGTGTGTTTATAAGAAGATGGATACAGGGACAAAGGCAGGCATGTGTTCTGAAGGCAGGCATGCACCTCTGGTAATGTGGATACAGAGGTGAAGGCAAGCTTTGCACTCTGACAGTCTCTAGGAAGATGAGAGAGGACCTGAATGCTTTACAGGCTCCCTTTCAGCAGTAGGAACAAAGAATAATGCAAGGAAGGAAGAAAAGGGAAGTTTTCCTGCAACAGGAAGTTTCCAGCCTGCTGCCCACTCTCAATGTGGGAGTGCTCCTCATCTTTGGTGTTCTTGGTGACCAGCATAGTGCCCAGTAGGGAGCAGGTCCTTGGCATCATCAGTAAATCAGTGTGTGCGTGGTGCCCTAACTCAAGCCAGAAATAAAAGCTATGATAATTGTCACACTGTGAACCTGTTTCCACTCACTGGGGAAATGGGACTTGAACCTTTACAGAGAGGACCTCCAGATAGGGACACACCAACTATGTTCCAACTATGTTCTCTGTTCTGCACCATGCTTTGGAAACTATTTCTATCACTGAATCCTATGACCAAAAAAGTAGCCTAGCCAGGCATTTAGTGACAGAGGATGGCAAGTCAAAAGAGACAGAGTAATTTAGGTTGTACAGTCCTTCATTCCTTTAGAGCAGTGATTTCAGAATCAAGGAGGAAAGCCAGAGGTGGTGGCACATGCCTGTAATCTCAGCAACTCGGAAGGCTGTGGCAGGAGTATCACCAGTTGGAGGCCAGCCTCAGCAACTTAGACAGACCCTGTCAATAATAGGACTGGGGATGTGGGGATATAGCTCAGTGGTAAATTGCCCCTGGGTTCAATCTCCAATACAAAAAAAAAGGGAAGGAATAACTTGAAAAGCAATTGATTTAGGAAATAGAAAGTGTAAAAGAAATGATTTGTGCCTGAATGAGGGTGATTCATGGGCTGCAATATCATTTTTAATTTCCAGTAAGCTTGCCTAATCTCACTTCCTCTGCCATCGACTGAAATATTAAGTGTAATTTCATCACATTTATTCCTACTGACATTAAATAAAATTGAAAGCTCAATGGCTCCTTAGTATGCACACAGAGTGTGAACTGCAGACTAATAAGCCTAATTTAAAAGAACTCAGGTCATGGCATTTATTTTTTAATTAAGTAAAAAAGAACATGAAGGTATTCTCTTGAGCAAATGCATATCCTTTAAATAGACCAGTATCCACTGCTATAAAAATCCATACCTCTGAAAAGGTGACACTTTAATTTCTAATTAAATCCAATTTAATTTCTAATTCATTTCTACTTAACTTACACTTAATTTCCACTAGCTTATAATTTAATTTCTAAGTCTGTGGCCAATAACACACAAACATCAGGCTGAGAGATGACCTAGATGGAAAATCACAAGATCCCAAAATGTCATAGCTAAAGCATCCTTACATCCCCTGTGTCACTTCATAGAGGAAAGATAGAGCCTGGGTGGAAGAAGTAACTGACCCAAAATGTACAGCATCCAGCTCTGCAAACCCCAAACAAGATGAGAAGAAAAAAAAGGAAGCAGCAGCAATAATTGGAGAGAAACGAGACACTTAGTTCAAACAAAAGTGAGAACAAAAATACAGGGCTTCCAATTCAAATCCCAAAACATTTTGTTGAAGATTAGTTGTTAGAGCACCTCAAGAAGAATGTTCCTCACTAAGTCATTTATTTCATCTGAGGCCATTTGTCTTCCTCCTTCAATACTCTCAAGCATGAATTTAATATCTTTACTCTAAAACAAATAGCCCCATAAAGCTCAAAGGACAGGAGAGATATTACAATTCACCAGGTCCAATAAGATCATTAATTATTTTGCTGACCACTAAGCACTGGTCTTCTGAGTTGCTTGAAAAATGATGGGCTAAAAGCTATAATCTTCAGCATGTGCTATGTCATTAGAATCCATTACCCACACACTGAGTGCATATGGGTCCTCAGTAGATGGTGTACCACGGGTCCCTTGTCACCATCACTGCACAGTGTTTGGAATTTTTCTTTCCTCTGGGCCTCTGCACATGCTCAGGCCTCAGGATTTGTCCATATGTCAGGATTCTAGTCACATCTCTGCCTGGTCTTCAGTGGGACTGCTACCTTCTGGTCCAACATTCATCTCAGACTCTCTCAAACAAATCCCCTGAGGCCAGGCCCCAGAAAAACTTTTCCTTAATACTCTGTGTGCACTCAGAAGGGGGAGTCTGTCCCTCCACTCCACACTTCATAATAGCCTTCTCAACCCCAGCCCTGTCCTCAAGGACTATGTCATGAATGCACAGATACCACAGTGAATTATCAGAGGCGTTCTTATGAACCAGCTCTCATTTTCCATTTTCCTGTAGGTCAGATATTACAAACATAACCTGGAGATGCCTGATGGTTTTAGAATATCTCACAGATAGAGGTACCAACAGTTAAAATTTGTCATGTAGGCTTCAATCTCAAACAACTTCAGGGTATTTGGGGAAAGAAATAAGAAAGAACCAGAGAAGAAAGGATGTCTAAATAATCATGTGGAGTCTGCCAGGAAGCACTCAGCTCTAAACACACAATTTTTCCCTCTTTAAGTCACATACAAGTCACCCTTCTCTCATCTCATTCACAGCCCAGTTGTGCCAGGGCAGTGGAGCAGGATGTAGACAGGCCAAAGAAAGTGCCTAGAGACAGTGTGAACAACATATGATTTGTTGGGAAAAGCTCACAAGAGATCAGTGACTGCTCCAAGAAGAGCTCAGTGGCAATGGGCTGACAGCAGCTCTATCCCTCATGGTGCTTTTCCAAATAGTACATCTTCTCCCTCACAGTGTTTTGTCCAATGGCAGTCAGCAGGAGCAGTAACACATATCTTTTCCACAGTGCCTTCAGATCTGTTCCTGTCCCCACTCAGAGAGGGGTTTTATATGTTAGGCTGCAGAAGTAGTGACATCATAAGCATTAGCTTATTTAGTTTGCTAATCTGACCGGCATCTCAAGGGGCAACTGTACCGGTGTTTATGCAAAAAAGTAGTTTTCTATGGATAACACTAACTTGCCCTAGTTCCCAGTGTACATAAGAGAGACCCAGTGTCCTTCAAGATAATATGTATCTGGGCTGAGGCTGTAGCTCCGTGGCAGAGCGCTTGCCTAGCACATGTGAGACACTGAATTCGATCCTTAGCACCACAAAAAAAATAAACAAAGGCATTCTGTCCATCTACAACTACAAAAAATAATTTTTTAAAAAAAGATAATATGTATCTGAACTTTCCAGCCCAGACTTCCCTCATTGTTCTCTTAACTTGGCTATGTTCTGGGTAACAGAAAGGAGGTATGCAGGAACATAGTGTCCTACTGTTCCCCTTTACTTTAGGGATGATGCATTCCTTCATGGTTTGATGATAGAAGTGGACATTTTAGTACAACACAAGTAAGAAACAAGCCTATCCCTCGTGGTGCTAAATAGAGAAGAGTGAAAAGCAAGAGAAACTCAGCTGGGGAAATCTGCACAGTTGAGTCAGGCAACTTTTGTTCTTAGGATCATGATTAGGGAACCTACTGACCAAAAGACTGAGAATGTCCAGGAAATAGATTGTCAGTTCTGAGGCCAAAAACAGGAGTCAATTTGGAAAGCAGAAACAGGAAACACAGGTAGAAGAATCATGAAGGACAAGGAGGATAAACTAAGCCACGGGCCAGGGCATGATCAGAGTGTGCCTATACTAGAACTTCAGCTGGCTGAGAGGAGGTAAAGTCCCAAAGGAGAACAGATATCCAGATCCAGGCTGCAGTGTCTGACAAGGACCTTTGAATGAATCCCCCTCACCAACCTCAGGTTCAGGAACAGGCTTTACTTTAGAATGGAGTGATTTTTAAAGGTAAAGTCAGTGAGAGAAGAGGTTGGGATCCTCTCTCATCTCAAGGTCCGGATGGAGAGGGTGCTGAGCAGCAGGTTATACGTTCCTCAGCACTCAAGGGGCTTCACATGTTAGGCATGTACTGAACAGCTTCACCAGTGAAGGGCATACAAACTGCTTGGACCAGCTTTAGGTGTATGGGTGTAGTCGTTACTACAGCTGCCTCAGTCTGTTTGGAAGGCTACAACAAAATACCACAGACTGGGTTGTTCATAAACAACAGAAATTTATTGTTCACAGTTCTGGAGGCTAGAAAGTCCTAGATCAAAACGCCAGCAGATTTGACATCTGGCAATAGCTGTGAAAGTTGATTATATAGAATGAAGCCACAGGGGAAAATATTCAAGTATCATGTTCCTGTTTCAAAAACTACCTCACTAACCCATTCCAAAACTGCAAGATTCTAACCTTAACTCCAGATTACAAATCCTACCTAGCAAGAAATGACATCACCAAACAGAACTTGCCAGATCTTGTAAGCCACTGGCAGCACCAATGAACTTTCCTTCAAAACAATTTACATCACCTCCTCTTTCCCCAGTAAAACCCTAACTTTTTTCCTCTGTTCTCTGAACATACCAGAGGCCACCCTGGGCTGTGTATGTGCTGAATTGTAATTCAACTTTTTGTATATTATTCCCAGATAAATCATTTGCTCAGAGATTTTGTCCTCTGTATTTTTATTGCAAGTAGACAAGGCCCACCTCTTGGTTCAGAGGCCACTCACTGTCTTCTCTCTGTATCCTTATGTGCTGGAAGGGACAAGAGAGTTTTCCGAGGCTTCTTTAACAAAGGCACTTATCCCAGCCATGAGGGCTCAACATTTAAAAGGTCCCACTTCCAAATACCATCATCGTGGAGGTTAGGATGTAATATGTGCATTTCAGGGAAACGTAAGCATTAAACATATATCAGTAGCTGTCTGGGAATGTGAAATACGGAAATCTTGGCTCCCATGGGAAATTGGAGCCATTTTGCCTGGGTATATTTCCCAGAGATCCCTGGTCCTATTCAGGCTAGTGTTGGGACCATCAGGATGAGTTCCAGGAGTATTTTCTGACCCTCTCTGTTTTTGTATTACAGTAAATCAAGGTAGCCTCCTAGAATAATAGCGGATACCAGTCAGGTGTCAAATTGTTCAAGTGGGAAATGTGAGATGTGGGAACTGGAAAGCATGAGTTCCATCAAAGGGGACAGCATCCATGAGGCTCTGGCTGCTTACCTTCCATGCAGGAATGTGGATCCAGTGCTGCCAGAGTAGAGGTTCTGCGGAAAAAAAAAAAAAAGAAAAACCTGATCTCCACATTTTTTTAATGTGGAATCTCCCTTGTAATCCAGGTGACTCAGGAGACTGAGGCAGAAGGATCACAATTTGAGGCCAGCCTGGGCAATTTAGCACGACTGTCTCAAGATAAAAATAAGGCTTGGAGATGTAGGTCAGTAGTAGAGCACCCTTGGCTTCAATCTCCAGGACAAATAAATAAATAAATAAATAAATAGACAAATCTCTTGATTTTGCATGTTGTTAAAGAACTCATTAATGAAAACTGCATGAGCCTAATAAAATCATCCATGAGCTGGATGCAGCCATGGCTGCCACTGTCAGCCTGTTCTGTAAGCTGTAATTTGCTTTGTGTTTTAATTCAACAAACATTTTCTTACTACTCATTTTTGCGAATTTCATCCCCCTCCTCCTGCAAACAGAGATATCAGTCTCTTCTCTAGAACCCCATGGGTTTTGGAGGGGGGAAAGGCAGTGCTGCCCAGAGCAGGGTTCACAGTTGTTGGTTTTGTTTGGGTTTGGTTTTTTGGTTTTGGGGGGTTTTTTTTGTTTTTGTTTGGTTTTTTTGGTAGCAGAACTCTCCTTTTCAAATGAAATCTTCTATAGAACTCTAATATATAAAGCCCATAAAAGTGATAAATGAGTTCTTTTATTTCCACAGTGAAAATAGATGTTTTTCTCCTGCTGATTATAAAAATAGCACATGGTTGCTGGGAGAGGGAGGAATAAAACAATATAATATACTGTGAGGGAAAAAGGGGGTAAAATCACTGAAATCAGATCCCCTGAGAGGGACCTCATTACCTTTTCTGTCATCTTCCTTTTGTGCATCTCCTTGTGTGTGTGCAAATACACATGCACATATACACACACTCACAAGTTTCCATAAATGGGCATATTCTGAATTTAACATAGCATTTTAAATGTTCACTTAAATTTACTTTTCTTGCCCTTTCCCTCCTCTCTTCTACTTTCCTACTTCTCTGTCTCCATTCCTATCTGCAACGCATGTTAAGAACCTAATGGGTAATTTTCCATTTCTCTTTCTTTTTCTTTTTCTCTATATATCTATGCCAATGTTTACATGTACACCATGTATCTATTCATGTATCTGCACACCTGTATGATCTATTTATATCATACATGGGATACAGATTTTTTAAATCTATAAAGTTAAATTTGGGGGATCATTGATTTTGAAAAATGAACCAGATCTATATGGTTTCCTGCTGCTTTTGTTAGTGGACCTGGGCACTGGCACACAAACTAGCTTTTAACTGCATGGGCTGCCAGAGTCCTAATGTATCCACTTTAGTTCACATTTCCTTTACCAACACACAACCATGTTAATTCTGGGTCTGGGCCACTACATATACACTGTGATAAGCATTCTTGTACATGAGTTTTTATGTTTTGGTGCATTTTGTTCCCATGTGTGTAGAATCCCAGGCACTAGATAATAGAATCAAGCATATGTTTCCAATTTTAATTTTAAAATGTACTTTCAGATTGTTTTCTAATAATCTAAAACAATCTCATTTCTGTTAGCAGTGAGGCAGTCATCTTTTTCTCTGAAACTTACCAGAGGGTTTGCAATCCATCTCAATTTTGTCAGTTGGTCTTAAAAGGATAGCACATTATTTAATTTGTAATTCTCTTATTTCTAAGGGTTCTGAGCATTTTCTCATAGCCTCAGCAACCATTTGGCTATGTTTTGCCTAATCTCATTCTTTTTAATATCGATTTGAACACTATAGATAGTAGTTAGTTACTATATGTGTTGAATTTTTTCTATTTATCTGGTGAGTTTATGTGTTTTAGATTTTTCTGTGAAATTAGAAATAGAAATAAGTCACTTCAATTTTGGTATCTTTTACCATGGAATATTAAAACATTATGCAATTGGTTCTCCACATTTGCAGTCTCCCCATGCATGGATTCAACCAGCTGTAGATTAATATTTTGGGGGAAAAAATTGCATCTATGCTGAATATGTACAGACTTTTTTCTTATCATTATTGCCTAAATAATACAGTATAACAGATATTTGTATAACATTTACATTGTATTAGACATTATAAGCAATGTAGAATAATTTATAGTATATGGGAAGATGCATGTAAGTTATATGCAAAAACTACATTTTAGATAAGAGACTTGAGCATTTGTAGATTTTGGACAGTGTCAGCCAAGAAGGAAGTCTTACTGAAAGTGATATCAATCATTTTTGCTATATTCTATCTTTAGAAACAAGTCACCAAGTTCAGCCCCAGCTAGGGAGGAAGTGTGAAAACCAGGAGATGGGAATGATTGGGGACCGTTCTAGAAACTCGTCCGCCACCAGCATAATTACATCAGTGCATGTGCTTCCATTCAAAAGGAAATTATTTTGTCCTAAAGGAGCATCTCACATTTGGTTGGTTGTTTGTTCTACCTCTAGACTTTACATTGAGTCAATTTATTTTTATCATGGTGTGCATGTCTGTGTGTGTGTGTGTGTGTGTGTGTGTGTGTGTGTGTGTGTCTGTGCGCGCACATGCGCGCTCGCGTGTGTGGTACTGGGGATTTAACCCAGGGCCTTATACATGCTAGGGAAGTACTCTACCACTCGGACATGAGCCGCATCCTCAGCCCTGGTCAATTTATTTTTATGAAAGTTGTTGCATTGTTTTTGCGGGGATTTTTTCTTCTCTGTGTATTAACAAACATATCTTCAAGGACCAACATTCATTCAAAGATTGAGTTTGGGAACCACTGAATTAGAAGTTTCTTTCTGATTTTCAAACTCTGCCTCACTTTTCCAACCAGAAATTAACTTTCAAATGCAGCAGTGCTCAACAAAATGCATTTCATCCATTACAGACATGTCTTTATCATCTAATTAAGCTGCTTAGGATTTAGTGAGCAGAGTCCATAACCAGCTTCTCTCTCATTCATTATGCAGATGCCATTCGATGTGCCTTTTGAAGCTGATTCATTGACTTTTTATATTTTCATTTAAAAAAGAAAGGCTTTAGCCTTGTGCAAACTACATCAAAACAAACTCAGTGACAGGCATGGAAATATGAGATTCAATCAAGCCCCAATGTATTAGGGATTACACTTACACTGATATTTTCTTTGCACTTAAATGTTCGTTCAAAGCACAAAACTAAACTGGAAGGGCATTATTATGCATTTACAATTTTATTTAGCTGCACATATCTGTCTGTCTGTTTACCTTCTGAAGTTTACAATAACCAGGATAGGATGTTGTTTGGAGCTGCTTGGAGAACTAAGTAGAGGAAGGAGGATTTATTTTTATGTGAGGAAAAATGACCCCATCTTAAGGATGCTGTGCTATACTTGAAGGGAAAACAAAAGATTCATGAAACATATGGTGAGAGACATTTTATTATGAAAAGCAGCCTTTGTTCAGGGAAATCAATTATGCTGCTTTAAATCATCTCAAGAGGATAACATTTGCATAATTAAACTAGTAGTATAGACATCAGATAAACACAGGCATGACAGATTTATTTCAAAATTAAAGTAATCAGAAACTAAAAAGGCATGTTAGAGATTTTCATAAATTGTGTATTCTGATACCCACAGAATACCAGCCCAATTAATGCTTCCCTATGCATGTACTCACCCCTCATTCTTATTTCATTTAAAATTTTTAGACTTGTTTTTAGATTTTTCTATTTTATTTTTAATTTTGAGACAGGGCCTTGCTAAGTTGCTGAGGCTGGCTTTGAACTGAGATTCTCCTGCCTCAGCCTCCCCAGTCACTGGGATTATAGTCCTGTACCAGTACACCTGGCTTTTTAATTTAAATTTTTACAACTTAATTGAGGTATATTTAACATTCACTGACTTGTACATTTTAGAGTGTACAATTAGATGAGTTTTGACTTACAAAAAAAATCATCAACTCTCAAAGTTTCTTTATGCCCATGTATTTCCTCAACCAACCTCACTCTCACTTCTTGGTCCCCAAGAAGCCAACCATCAACTTTCCAACACTTCAGATTGGTTTTCATTTTCCAGAATATTTCATAAATGAAATTATTCAATATATTTTCTTTGTTGTCTGGTTTCTTTCACCAGCACAATTATTTTGAGATACAACCATGTTGTTATATATATCAATAGCTTTGTTTCCTTTGTGATGCTAAGTTATCTATAGTTGAATATCCAAATTTGCTTATCCATTCACCTATTTATGAACATTTAGATTGTTTCTAGCTTGCAGTAACAAATAGAAGTGCCATTAACATTCATATACAAGTGTTTTTGTGGACATGTGTTTTCATTTCTATTGGGGAATATTTAGCAGTGGGATGTGTGGGTCATATGGTAGCACAGGCATAACTTAATAAACTACCAAACCTCATCTTCTAAAGTGTTTGTATCATTTTACACTACCCCTGCTTAGTAGGCACAAGACCCCACCTCCTCCCAGTAGTACCACTGTGAGTATCAAGCCCTTAAAATATGGGCTCTTGGAGGGCATTTATCCAAGCCAGGCAGCCCCATTTTTTCTTAACTCAATGAGATTCAGAAAGCTCCTATTTTAATTTGAAGAGTTTTCCTGTGTATGTGGCAGGGTTAGGGTTGCATTTAGAGTGTGAGCTTTGAAACAAGATTACCTTGTCTGAACTCGACTTCTGTCACTGATAATTGTGTTGCCTCACTTTCTTTGTTCTGAAATGTATTAAACAACAGTGTCTCTCTTATGGAATTTGGGGATGATAAATACTTCAATACATGTAAGTCACTATGTTTTGGGCACAAAACAATTAATAAACATTACTTACTTATTTTATAGATGAACTATAATCCATTGCAGTTCTTATTTCAAAAATAGTATTTAAGCCTTTATTCTAGACATGATGAAGGGATTATTTGTAAAGTTATTGGATCTCAATTTTTATGAACAATTTTTTAGTGACTATACATACTACATATTCATTACAGAGAACTTAGCAGAATTTTGGGAACATGTCAGGAGAGCTGACATATAGATATTTCTCCTATTATAACTACATAGAAATAGTGGATATAATAAAATGAAACAATTTTGAAAAATACACAGCTAAGCCTCTGGTAATGGTGAGCTAGGAAAATCTGATCAATATCCTTGGTGAAGTTGAAAAAAAAAATACTGAAGTTGAAAAAAAAAATACTGAAGTTGAACAAAATACTGAAACTAAAACAAAAACATCTACTAGAGTCACCACATTACTAAGAAGATAGAAAAGAATGACCCCATAAGCTCCCTTTACTTGGGGCTGGGAACTACAAAGGCTGCAAAAGGTGAGTAAGTGAGAGTGGGAAGCAGACAGACTTTCAGTAGTACTTAGCTCAAATCACTTGGCTTTGAAGGGATCCTGGATTGGTATTCAACCTAGGGAACTGCTAGAAACAAACATAAATCTACTCTAGACAAAGATAAGAACTCCAAGTCGGGCTCATGCTTGTAAGCCCAGCACTTTGGGAGGCTGAGAGAGGAGGCAGAGAGAGGAGTTCAAAGACAGCCTCAGCAACAGCGAGGCGCTAAGCAACTCAGTGAGACCCTGTCTCTACATAAAAAACAAAATAGGGCTGGGGATGTGGCTCAGTGGTCGAGTACCCCTGAGATCAATCCCTGGTACCAAAAAAAAGATAAGAACCCCTTAGACCTCAAATTATTTCTGTAAACAATTTTGCAAAACTCACTAATAAGCAGTAAGCAATAAATTGTAATAAAACCAAGAGGAGACACAGCGACAGGAACAAAAAAGCAAAAACAATCAACTGTGGAAATAAACTCACAGAGACTCAGTTACTGAGCTATTAGAAGAGATGCCTTTAAGACACCTATGCTTGCTAGAGTCAAGGAGAAAAAAATCAAAACAAAACTTTGATGGAGAACTTGAAACTGCAAAGTAGAAAAAATGTCATTTTAAAAAATCGACATAATAATTGCACATATTTATAGGACACATTGTGATAGTTCAATACATGTATACAATGTGTAAAGATCCAATCAGGGTAATTAGCATTTCCATTTCTTTAAACATTTATGGCTTCTCTGTACTGGAATTTTCAAACTCTTCTCTTCTAGTTTTTTACTAAACATATCATAAATTTTTGTGAAGTATAGCCACTTTACTGTGCTATAAAACACTAGTACATATTCCTCCTAATTGTAGAATAAAAAGTAATTCTCACATGCAAAACTAATCAAAATTTTAAAATCCCAATAAGTGGGTTTAATAGTAGAATAGACACAACTTAAGAGAACTAGTGGCTTAAAAAGTCAGAATATCCAAAATGAAGCATAGGGAGACAGAAGGAAGTAAACAAAAAAGAACAGGAACAAATGATAAAGGATACAATAAGGAGTGCTAACACATATGTATGGGACCCAGAAGGAAAGGAGAGAGAACGGAGTTGAAGAGAAAATGACCGATATTTTTCAAGTTGATGAAAGACATCAGGTACTGATCAAATCCTCATGAACATCAATGTATAAAAACAAAACAAGAACCCAAACCAAAACAACAGCATGAAAATAAAACACCTAACACAGCACCATTTGAAATTTTAAAAAAATAATAATAATATCAAAAAGAAAAAATTTAAAGTGATCAGATTAAAAAGATAAATGTTCTTGAAATAAATAATAACTAGACCTAGCAGCTGAGCTTTTAATGGAAATCATGGAAGAAACCTAAACTGAAATGTGGTATTGAGAAAGAAAGAAGGACATTTTCAGATGTCATCATCTACTAGGGGGGCTGAGGCACGAGGATAGCAAGTTCAAGGCCAATTTCAGCAACTTAGTGAGACTCTGCCTCAAAATGAAAAATAAAAAGGGCTAGGGATGTAGCACAGTGGTACAGCGCCCCTGAGTTCAATCCCCAGTACCAGAAAAAAAATTATATTAATGAAATACCTTCCTGTAATAAGGAAATTGAACCTTGAAGGATGGTGTGGGCTACAAGTAATCATAGCAAACAAAGAAATTCCTAAACATGTTGGTAAATCTAAATGAGATTTGACTATTAAAAATAAGGTTCTAGTTAGGGAAGAGAAAAGTAGTTGGAGGGTGAGAAGAAAGGATAGTTATAGGGGTGTAGGTTGAACAAAATATGCTATAAGCATGTACAAATATGCCACAATGAAACTCATTGTTTTGTATAATTAAAAATCATTAGAGAGAGAGAGACAGACAGGCACATTCTAGGGTAGGACTATGGCTCAGTGGAAGAGCACTTGCCTGGCATGCAAGAGGCTTTGGATTCAATTCCCAATAAAACACACACACACACACAGACACACAAACGCACACATTCTAGAGGTAGTTACTAAGCTCTACTAAATAGTAAACCACTAAACTACTTCAGAACATCAGCAAGAGAAGAAATGAATATGGAAAGTTTGAGCATGCCAATAAGAATCTGGGAAGGTAGAAAAGTAAAAAAAAAATATGAAGTAAACAAAAAATATAAAATGTAATATTAGCATAAGCCTAAATATAAGTATATAAGAAATAAAACATTGTTTTAAAGAAATAAAAAATTTCCTATCAGAAAATAATGAGAAAAAATTAGTTGTAGCAATAAACATAGTCATTTAATTTCTGCATAGAGCACTGTCCATTAAGATGATCTGGGCATTGTTCTTCAGACGTTCTAGAAAGGTCTGGGGCATTGCTAGCTGTCCAGGTTTCTACATATTTTGGACATCATATGATCCATAAAAGAGGTTCTGCATCCTGAAATCTTCAGGGGCAAGCCCAGAACCATGCACTGGGCCACATGGACAGACAGGAATAACTGGTTTCCCAGATTCTCAGGTGGTTCAGTGCTGCTTAGCCTCTGTGGAGACTATCCTCCGAGGTTGAGGTGCAAGCTTAGATTACAGAGAAGCAGCAGCATCCAAAAACAACCAGAATCTCTTGCAGGAACCATATGATGGAATTCGAATTCATCTACTTGGCTCCAGCCTAAATCTTCACTAGGGGTCCTTAGACCTCATCAGCACAGGGCACTAGTCCTTAGACCTCATCAGCACAGGAGCACTAGTCAGGAATCATGAGTGCTAGCTAACAGGCTATGTGGCTTCAGGCAAAAAAAGATGATGAAACGAGTCAATTCCCAGGGCCCTTTTCAGATAATTTTGTGGCATAGCAACTCTGACAAAGACAGGAAAGTTTGGAAGATGGCAATGACAAGTCTTGGCCTTGAACAAGCCATTCAACCTACCTATGT
The DNA here is from genome assembly GCA_028644305.1 of Xerus rutilus. Taxonomy (NCBI): domain Eukaryota; kingdom Metazoa; phylum Chordata; class Mammalia; order Rodentia; family Sciuridae; genus Xerus; species Xerus rutilus. Next base: position 134,259,528 of record CM053401.1, on the reverse strand, counting down.
AATAGCCTGCTATTCCTCAGAACAAGAGAAATAATCTCCCTGACTTTGAGAGTGGCTTTGAGGAAAAAATTGAATATACACACATAAGACTTTGACACATGGTAGGTAGGGCCACAACATACAGTTGAAAAGGCTGTGCACTACATAACCCTGGACATGGCTTTTGTGCAGACTGTGAAGAAAATGGCAACCCTTGGAAGTTGTGAAATACCATGTCCTAGGTCACGGACACTCTATAAATAACAGTAGAAAATCACAACTTATGCTCTCTCTTTAACAATCTGCAGATCTGCTCATTTCTCTCAATGACTCTTTGACTCTCCTCTTGTCAAAAAAGTGGATGTTAGAAAATGCAGAGATTATATTACTCACTTTGAAAACTTCTGAAGGGTACGCTTGAACTGAAACAGGAATTTTTATTTTGATGGAATGACTTTTGAGCATTTGTACACACAGCTAAGACAAGGCATCTCAGGGCTCCAACCTCCTGCAGTGTGAGTCCAAGAAGAAAGGATCTCTCTCCAAAGCAAATGGAAAAGTGGCCATTATATTGGTGCAGGCAGAAACTTACATTTTCTATTGCTTCATTATATAAGCTTTCTTCTCATTTAATCCAGAATCATATGAAAATAGCCACCATTTCCTTATCTCTTTTTCACTGATGTAAAAAAATAGAGCAGGGTAAAATTAACATACCCACCAATATCCATTCATTTATACATTTTTTCATTCATTTAACAAACTTTTTTTGCACTTCTTATCTAAGTGCTAGGTACAGTCCTATGCACTAGGGACACATGGACAGAAGAGGCACATTCCCATCCTCTCAGACATTCCCATGTGTAAAGGAGGCAAGCAAAACAACACAAATAAGAGAACATCAGGGCGGGGTACCTATCATTTTAGAAAAGACCAACATTGTCTCCCCCTCATTATAAACTTGTGAGCTCTGCCGAAGGGACTCTGTGAACTCAAAAATATGAAAAAGAATTTTCATTTATTTTATTGATTTTATCTGATGCCCTGTTAGATGTCTCCCTTTATCTTTTTAAATATAATTATGCAGCTGACCGTGGACACAAAGCAATTACTTCAGGGAATCTGAAAGATGCTCTTCATGGAAGTATAAAGGACTAATTCATAATTCTAGTAATTTCCAAGGGTGAAGATACTGGGGGGCAAGAACAGAGAGTTATTCCAGGAGCTCGATAGAGCCACCTCTGCTCTTTGCATCCTTCTCCATAGATTATGACACTCTAAAAATTCTGTTTCTATTATCTTGCAACTTGTAAGAAGCCTGGGGGGATTCTTCTGCAGGGCTCTTTCAACATGTATGGCAAGATAATTTATTAAAACAAGAAATTATATATAAAATCTTCCTATATTTTATGCCTACTTAACTTCATTTCAAGGAAGTGAGTGGGCTCAGCAAAACTGCTGAAGTACATGGTACTTAGGATCTGTTGTAAAATCTTCAGCCCACTGCAATGAAGCCTAGGAAGATGTGAATTCTAGATATAAAAAGGGGCAGGCCCTGTTTCTGGACTGTGCCCTGGAGTAGATGACCACATGTGCCATAGTAATGGCAACACTTAGTGGGGCACAGACCCTGTCATGGAGCTTTGAACTTTGTCAGATGCTGTTATATGGAAGTCACAGAGCTGTATTTCTGGAGACACCAGGCACTCTGGAATAAGAGCCTGAAGATCTTCCCCAATGCTCTGGTCCTTCATTTGACCCTGGCATCATTGCACAACTCTGTGTGGGGTAGACAACAAGAAACAAATTTTTTACTTATTGAAGAAGCAAGGAGACCTGAGATGCAATTGTTTAATATCATAAGTAAAATGTCTTTTGCATTCCTGATTTTATACATAGATTCACATTTGCATATAGATATTCACCCACCCATTCCTGGAGGACATGTTTACTGCGTAATAGACAATACCAGACCCTGCCACAGATGCTTTTGATTCCAAAATGACTTAGAGAAGATTTCTCACTGTAGGTGAGGGACATGGCTAATTAACAAGTGTATCAATTATCTGAAGCTGGGTAACAAATCATACCAAATTGTAGTGGCTTAAAACACAAACCTTTAATAATCTTATAAATTCCCAGGTTGATATTTTGGGGTTCTTTAGGCCATGCTCCGCTGATCTCAGATGGACTGACTTATTTGTCTGCAATCCACTAGGGTTGACATCTCAAAAAATCATCCAACTACAAAATCTTCCTCCTGTCTACAAAGTCTTTCACCACTTAGCAAGCTGACTAGGGCTTATTCCCAAGGGTTCTTCAGATATGAAGAGCATCAGAGGGCTGCCCCAGTGTATCAGCCTATCTCAAGTCTTACCCTGCATCAGGTTTGCTACGGTCACAGGGACCAATCATAAGCCCAGCCAGAAAAAGGGAAGAAGAAAGACTCCCAATATCAAAGGAAGTGGAAGGATTGTATTAGAAAGAGGCAGATACAGAGAGAAAGATTATGTGGCCATTTTCATAATTACGAGAAACAAATGCAATCAAATATATTTCAAGCTATAGAAAAGTATTTCCTAAGGAAAAGACTCCACTGAAGGGAATGGAAAATTTTACTTGGGACAAATATGGGGAAGGCTATAACCTAGAAGTAGTTCTTGAACCAGATTTAAAAATACAAGTAGATAGTAAGGGCTGGGAAAATGCGTGGTGTACTCAGGAAACCTCAAGTGCTGTTCTGAGAGCATAGTGCAAGGTGAGAAGTAGCATGGGGAGGGAAGAGCCTGAAGAGAAAGGATGGGTTTTTCCTGAGCATTTCCTCTGTCTATAACCAAGCCCACATCTTCCCTGCTCCATGTGCTTCCAACCACTTGTCCCTGGATGGCCCTCTCTTTTCCCCATTTTGCTCTGCATATTCAGTCTCCTCCCTTCCACTTCCCAAGTAGTATATAATCTTCATTGAAAGTTTTGCAATTTGCTGCTTTCTGATCAAAATGGCCTTCAGAGCAAAATCAGAGTCCAAACCAAGCAGAGGTTAGCAGTTTTCCCACGTGTCCTCCTAACCTCCCAGAAAGATCACTGGTCCAGCAAGGCCACAAGGAAACACAGGAGCACTAGGAAGCTTTATTTACACCACATTTCCTGAAACTTGGGGATGGGGATGCACAGGTTGTGGAGCACTGGCCCTGGGCCTGCACTTGAGTAATGGCACCAGAACAAAGAGTCCAATTCTACACCAAAGCCTGTGAAGAATACAACTTTTGGGGGAGTTACTATTTATTCAACAGATATATGCTGAGTATCTGCTGTGTTATACCTTGTCTTACTTTCTGGGACTCCAGACATGACATAGACCTCATCTTTGCCCAAATTGCATTCAGGCTTTTGAGATAGAAAGTTGTTTAAAGAGAAGCTTCTTCCATGAGTTGTGAAGACACTGAAACAGGGCTTATTCGGGGTCATGAACACATAGAGTAGGGACGTCACCTAGTCTGGATATCCTCTGTCAAGTGTGGCTTATATGGAGTGTGCAGTAGCTCTCATTGTTCTAAGTGTTTCTTGTGGATTATCCAGTTCCAAGTCTACCCTGTGAGGTGGTGGGGTCCTCTCTATCTTACAGATGATGGAAGGAAGCAGGAGAAGCCACCTCCCCAGGTCTCCAAGGCAGGGATGCCATTGCTACATTGACTTTAGAGGATAGTGAGGAAAGGCCACCACAGCTACATCATCATCTGAGATCCTGAGCATGACTCTTCGTGTGAGATCAGACCCAAAACTTCAGGCAGGAGTCCTCCAACATTGGAGGAGAAGTAAGGGTGGGCTGAGGAGCTGGTATGTTCTATCACATGCTGCCATCTTTCTATTTCTCGTACCAATAGTGGTGCACTGGGGATGTTATGCATCTGGAGAAGAGGAGTAGGAAAGAAGGGTCCAACTTAGGACTCTGCACATTCCTAAGGCTCAGGGCAATGGGTCCAGGCTGATATGGGTTGCAGAGAGAGGGCTTGGCATGCCTATGGGTAGGCAGAGATTGTGCTTAAGGACTGCACCTGTGCTGTGTGAATGGCGTAACAGGCAGACAGCATCTACTCTGAAACGCAGCATCAATCAAGATAGTGTCCTCTGAGCTCTCTCTGGAAAGTGAGTTTTGGGCACAGTCGGCTTTTTTGTGTGTGCATTTTCATTTTGTTGCTAAGGATTGAAGCCAGAGTTTCATATGCTCTACCACTGAGTTAACTGCTCAAATCAAGGTGAGTTTTCTGAAAGAGTATTCTGGAGCCAGGAAGCAGTAGCATATCTATTACAGATACTATTTCAGTACCGCATTCACAAAGTACTATTTCACAGACTCTCTGACTCACTAAAATGCACATCAAATACGTTTGATAAATATGTGAACTATACTTATAATAAACATCAGAAAAGTAATTTTTGTCATTCTAGGTCTGGAGACTGAAAAGCATGTTAGATCTAAAGAGAAAGAGATAAACCTGCCTTACTCAAAGAATATAGATTGTGCAGATGTCTATCTAAACATATTTACTGGTCATGTTCTATTTCTCTACTCCCATTGTAAATTTTGTCTACTGGTTATTTCTGATTCTGAAATACTTGTATTGAAAATGCCCAAATTATAGTTTTGTCATTTTCCTTTCTTTTCTTTTCTTTTTGGTGCCAGGGATTGAACTTAGGGGTACTCGACCACTGAGCCACATCCCCAGCCCTATTTTGTGTTTTATGTAGAGACAGGGTCTCACTGAGTTGCTTAGCACCTCGCCATTGCTGAGGCTGGCTTTGAACTTGGGATTCTCCTGTCTCAGCCTCCCCAGCTGCTGGGACAGAAGGTGTGCACCATCGCGCCCGGCTTAGTTTTGTCATTTTCCGTGGGTTTGTCTGTATCAGGTATTAACCATCTATGCATTTCTTTGTATTAAAATTATCTATGTGCATATATTATGTATATAAATAAATAATAAATAACTATTTTGAATGCTTTAAACTTTATGTAAGTAGTGTAATTCTTTGTTATTTTGCAATTTACTCTAAAAAAGAAAGCATCCCACCACAGCCCATATTTAATAACATGAACAAAAAATAAGAATATTTTCAGCAAGATTTCAAGTAAGCAAAAGAGGATCTGTATGCTTTGAAAGGGTAAATCTTTTTTAAAATGAAAATAATTTTATCAATGGTGTTTTATCAAAGAGAAATAGAAATATTAAAATGCTAAACTGGTATAGTTCCTAAAATAATTCAATAAAACTAAAATCCCCATAAAAATGCATAAATCCAGAACATTCTTTGAAAGCTCCATAACAAAAATTCATGAGAATTATAAATTTATCTTTTTCTAGTTTTCTTTTCTAATTGTTCTTTGAATAGCTGTTGTACACATACAAGAGAACTACAAACTCATCAGTAATTAGTTTCCATTTTTAAGTATATATTACAATTATCAGAAACAATTGCTAGAGGAAATCTGAGGCCACAATATTAATAGCAAATGAGAAACATAGTGGAGTTTTGACCATATTAATGTGAGAGAAGCAACAGGGCTGTATCTTTGTCCAATAGAAAAGTTACTTGATGCTGAGTAATTATAGTGGAAATTTTTAGTTTGGAACCTAATTTCAATCAGTGTGCTACTTAAAAATCTTCTTCTCACTTCCATGCAAAAGTTAAAATTGATATTGTAGAAGTTGTAGAGCGTGGGAAGGTTGGGGAGTGGGTTGTTCCCATCCCCCCTTTTTTCCCTTCATTCCCCTTTTTCTAATCCAATGAACTTGTATTCTTCTAGCCTTTTGCAGGTGGCAAAGATTTCTCCCATTCTATAGGCTCTCTGCTCATGTTCTTGATTATTTCCTTTGCTGGGAAGAAGTTTGTTAGGTTGATACCATCCCATTTATTGATTCATTTACTGACTCTTGTTTACTTCTTGTGCTTTAAGAGTCTTATTGAGGAATTTGGTTCCTGAGCCAACATAATGAAGAGTTGGGCCTACTTTTTCTTCTAGTAAGCACAGGGTCTCTGTTCTAATGCCTAGGTCCTTGATCCACTTTGAGTTGAGTTTTGTGCAGGGTGAAAGATAAGAGTTTAATTAGTTTAATAACTAATTTGTAGTTCGTTCTACTACATATGGATTTCCAGTTTTCCCAGCACCATTTGTTGAAGAGGCCATCTTTCCTCCAATGTATGTTTACAGTGCCTTTTTCTAGTATGAGATAACTGTATTTATGTGGGTATGTCATTTATCTTCTATTCTGTTACATTGGTCTTTCTGTCTGTTTTGGTACCAATACCATGCCATTTTTGTTACTGTAGCTCTGTCGTTTAATTTGAGGTCTGATATTGTGATGCCTCCTGTGTCACTTTTCTTGCTAAAAAATGTTTTGACTATTCTGGACCTTTTATTTTTCCAAATGAATTTCATGATTGTATTTTCTATTTCTATCAAGAAAGTCATTGGAATTTTAATAGGAATTGCATTAAATCAGTATAGCACTGTTGGGAGTATGGTCATTTTGACAATATTAATTCTATCTATCCAAGCACACAGGAGATCTTTCCTTTTCTAAGGTCTTTTTCAATTTCTTTCTTTAGTGTTCTGTAGTTTTCATTGTAGAGATCTTCCACCTCTTTTATTAGATTGATTCCCAATTTTTTAAAGCTATTTTGAATAGGACAGTTCTTCTGATTTCTCTTTCTGCTGATTTATCATTGGTGTATAGGAATTCAATTGATTTGTGGGAGTTAGTTTTATATCCTGCTATTTTGCTGAATTAATTTATAACTTCTAGAATCTTTCTGGTGGAGTTTTTTGGACCTTCTAAATATAGAGTCATGTTGGCAAATAAAAATAGTTTGAGCTCTTATTTTCCTTGAATATTCATTTTTAAATAGCTATATCAAGGCTCAATTATCCAGAGCTGAGCATAATGATGCATACCTGTAATCCCAGCAAATTGGGAGGCTAAGACAGGAAGATTGCAAGTTCAAGGTTAGCTTCAGCAATTTAGCAAGGCCATAAGCAATTTAGCAAGACTCTGTCTCAAAATAAAAAATAAAAAAGGGATGGGGATATGGCTCTGTGGTTTAGTGCCCCTGCGTTCAATTCCTGGTACCAAATATATATATATACACACATATACATATATATGTATATGTATATATATATCCAATTATCCACTTGCCTGTTCACAAATGTTAGATATTTCTGGGGCTGAGGTATTTCCATGTTGGCAGGGACTCATTTTTCCTTGTCTCTTGGTGCACTCCTATACATATCTCTCTAGGATATATATCTGGGGTGGAACTGGTGGCTATAAGTCATAAACATTGCCATCTTTACTGAATATTACTGGAATGATATCAAAAGGGTTGTTTTTGTGGTCACAAAGGACTACAACAGCTCCAGACATCATATCCACCACTACAACAGCCAAAAGAAGAATTATATTTTCTTGTGGTTCCTCTGAGGAATGGAAGAAACTTTCTCAGACACCTTCCGACTGACATTTTCTCAAGTCTGGGACTCAGATTAAGTCACACACCTATTTCTAAAGCAACCATTGGCAAATGAGACCCATAGATGAGGGTTTCCCCACCTTGGGCCTCTTAATATTTTGGGCCAGATCATTCTTTGTTGTAAGGAGCTGTCCTGTGCACTGTAGGATGTTTAATAAAAAAATCTCCTAAATTCTACCCATTAGATGCCAGTAGCACCTGCCAGATGTGACAAATGAAAATATCATGGTGGGGGCAAAACAATCTCTGCAACCACTAATTTAGACTAATCATCTGGCCAGGACCAGATGGTAGGAACCAACCAGCATGACCACCACAGACCCCAGCAAGTGTCAGTGCAGGATACAAATGAGTCTTCCAGAATCCCATGTTAAATCACTTACCTCCCTGCTTCCAGAACTGCTGCTTCTGCTACAGTTTTCTTCCCAGGAGATGTGAGAGCGGTAACTGTTACTGCTTTTAGCCTGGCTCCTAGAGTGCAGCAGAAGGCACTCCTGGAAATGAAGCAATTTCAATTGTGCAAAGAGGTGAGCTATAGAGACAGGGAATCACTCAAGTCATTACTATGGAGGGTTTATTTCATTTCCAGGTCAAAATGTAATTGAAAACCATATTCTAATATTCCTGTAGGTCCTTGACTCTTTTCAGCTCTTTTCTTTCAAGGTTCTTTAGAAATAATTGAAAATATTGCTTAAAGTTAAAACAAAATGTGCCTGATTTATTTTTCCCCTTCCAGTTTATATGTTTCATGGGCTAATTTTCAGTCTTCTGTTTCAGTGACAGTGATATAAACTGTTCCTTACAGACGACAGAGTTGCAGTCAGCTTTTTTTAAAGTTGTAGGAGCATCATTTAGGGTACCTCTGCCTCTCATAACTTCTTTTAATAAAAGAGGAGAAAGTTCATCCAAGGAGCTACCACAGCAGGAAGGTGTACTTCCACCACTGAGGCAGTGCTCTCTGAAAGCTTTTAGTGGGCTTCTATAAATTTGTAAACATTGGGTAAATTAAGCATGGTAGCACATGCCTGTAATCCCATTAGCTTGGGAGGCTGAGGTAGGAGGATCACAAGTTCAAAGCCAGAGTCAGCAACTTAGTGAGGCCCTAAACAACTTAGTGAGACCCTGGCTCAAAGAAAAAAAAATTTAAGTGCTGGGAATGTGGCTCAGTGTTTAAGCATCCCTGGGTCCAATCCCTGATACAAAAAAAAAGGAGGGGTCATTTTCCCCAGATGACACTGACCAGGGAACCTTCATATAACTCAGTCTAGAACTTTTCTCTGAGTGCCCAGCTTGAAAATTCAGAAAACTTATATTCAGGAAGAGCTGTAATAGATCTTTTTGTTTTTACAAATCAAAGGACTCCTTCTGGGCTGAGGTTGTGGCTCAGTGGCAGAGCGCTTGTCTCACATGAGTGATACACTGGGTTCAATCCTCAGCACCACATAAAAATAAGTAAACAAAATAAAGACACTATGTCCATGTATAGCTAAAAAATATATATTAAAGAAAAAGGACTCCTTCTACATGCCTGATGCTTCCCCTTCTCCCACTACTCACAGCAACCTCAGGTCAATTTAAGCTGTTTCTGAGCCCTGTATTCCCAGTCCTGTGCTCCCAGAACAAGATCTTGTCTCTGCTTTCAAGATACTCATGGGGTGGAGAAAGAAAATCTCTAATGTCAGGGAAAGCCAAGGATGCACAAATCTTCCATCAAATATGAAAACCAAGTGCCATGGGCATCCTGAAGAAAGAGAGCTCCATGCCTGGGTTCCTTGGAGCAAAAGTTGGGTGTGATTGAAAGAGCACTAGTCTTCGACCTGAAGGGTTTTGTGCCCAGCTTTCCCTCTTAGCTTTGTGAACATGGGTGCAGAATGGGTGGCCATTTGACATTTTGACTCTACCATTTCTCATCTTCAAAGTGGGGATAGTAAAATGTGTTCATAGGACTGATGTGATGATGCAATGACATAAAAGATGGTAAAGACCCTAGCTCAATAAAGGAACAGAGGGAGTTCTCTGTTCCTGAGAAAATTCAGATGTAGCCAGACAGCAATAATAATAATAATTAAGATTTAATAATAATTAAGATTTACTGAACACTTGACCTGTAACTATTCTTACTGCATTATTCATGTATTCTACAGACATTTACGAAGCATCTACTGTGTGTTAGAGATGCTTTTAGGAGTTAAAGACAGAGCAGAGAATGAGACAGTCTGAGTCCTTGTTCCAATGGCCCTTCCAGTCTGCCATGAAAGACAATGAACAAGCTGCTATATCAGGAGTTATGAGCACTATGAGAAAAATAAAGTTGTATAGCAAATCAAAGAGGAGCTGGTGGTGCTAACCTCAGGTAGGGTGTTCAATGAGTCAGAGATACAGAGAAAGTGAAACTGTGGTGTAGGTAGATAGTAGGAGAAAAAACTTGCAAGAACACTGAGACTGCCAGGTGCCCAGTGTGCTAGAGGACCAGTCAGGAGCCAGCGTGGCTGAGGCAGAGCAAGCAAAAGTGAGAAAAAGAAAATGAGGCAGCACATATGGTCAAGGCCAGATATATAGGGCACTGGATTCTCCCATACATGTGGTAGGAACCCATTGGAAGGCAGAGAGCAGAAGTGTCCCCCAGCTGCAGTGAAGGGGTTAAAGGTGAAGGCAAGAAGAGTGGAAGGAACTATTGCACAATCCAGGTGATGTGTGTTGGTGTCACAGCATGGACTAGGGCTGTGATAGTAGAAGTAAGAAGAGGACCAGTGTACTGAGGAATTGGATATGCAGTGTGAGCAAAAGAGAGGCAGCAAAGGTTTCACGCAGAGCAACTGAGTGAATGCCAATGCTGTTCACCAATAGGAAAAGCAGCTGGGGAAAAGCAGGATGAGAGGTAGAGAATTGAGGGCTTTGATTTTATTTTGGCTACATAAAGTTTTAAGATCCCCTTAGTCATAAGTGAAGATGTTATGTATGCAGCTGAAGACATGAAACAAATTCAATTAATATACTTTTCACATATTAACAATTTTCTTAGAAAACTGAGCCACTTGCTCCTATCATAGCCATTTTGCAGATCAGCAAACAGGAGAGTAGCACACAGTACAGAGTAGTCAAGTAAACCGAAACTCTGGATCAATTGTTTCTCAGAGCAAAGGACATGATTTATAAATGAAGCAGGTAGAAGAAGAAAGAAATTGTCCCCAGCACATCATGGGAGACACTGATTGCACCAGAGTAATGACTATTTGGGACCTAGACCACAGAGGAATAAGGACACAGATCAGACCTGAATTGAGACTCCCCAAATCAACCCTTTCCATCACTCCCCATTGCTACCTTTCCCACCACTCATCTTCAACACTTTTCCCATGACTTTCCTGTCCATGAATGATGAACATGCTTACCTGGCTGGTGGTCAAAAAGAGAAGTGGAAAGATCTATGGGATGTTCCCTGTGTTATCAGCTTTTGGTTGCTGTGACTAAAATATCCAACAAGAACAGCTTAAAGGAGGAAAAGTTTACTTAGGCTCATGGTTTCAGAGGTTTAGTCAATGGTGGGCTGACTCCATTGCTCTGGGCCCAAGTGAAGCAGAAGATCATGGCAGAAGGGCACACAGATGATCACTGCTCTGTTCATGGTGGTCAGAAAGTAGAGGGAGGAAGGGAACAGAAGTCTGCAGGGAAGATGCACCCTTCCAGAAAATACTCCTTAGTTACTCACCTCCTCCAGCCACACCCCACCTACCTGTAGTTACCACCTAGTCAGTCCATTCAAACTAGGATGGACTGATGAGGTTACAGCTCTCACAATCCAATCATTTCACCTCCTAATATTCCTACATTAACACAGGAGCTTTTAAGGGGATGCCTCATATCCAAACCATAACATTGCTCATGGTCAAAGATTCTAAGAAAGAAAAAAGAGTTTACTAAGAGCTAGGAGTCAAGAAGAGCATCTTTCCCAATTGTCTTCTTCAAGACACACTGTCACAGAAGGATCAGTGGTGAAGATTGGGATCTTCCACAAGATCTCGGTCTTTATTCTTTATTTAAGAAGAGGTTAAAATCTGCTCAGGATTGGGAAGGAAAACACTCCCTTAGGCGTCTTGTAGACTTCGATGTTGCTCTCTGGCACTAAAATCACAGGAGCAAATAGTAGAAAGAATACGTCTGCAGTTCTGCCCAAGCTCTGAAATGCCTTTTGTGTTCCCTATAAATGTATTCACTCTATTCACTAGACGGCCATGGAAACCAGCAGCAAAGGCATTTTTATTAAGTTCTAATTCAAAAAGCTTAATCACATTTTGGCAGCTTTTCTCCATGACATAGAAGCAGAAACCCTGTTCTCTCTTCTCATGCCCCTTGGGTTTGGGTATTAGGCGTGTGTTTGTAGAACATCTCAGCAGTTAAAAAAGAAGAAATCTGTCAATTTCCTGATGCATAGGTTAGTTTTGCTTCTATTCCATGAGCAAAGTCCTCAGCATTTCTTCACAGCCAACTTCCTCCACAGATCAGTATCTCTCTTTGAATCTGCAAAACAGTCTGGGAGAAGACCTATAAAATGTCATCCCAGCATCAAATATGGAAAAGATCCTTCTGATCTCACTCATTTTGTACCACGCCAGATTCTCCCACAAGTTGGGGGCTGAGTAAGGGGAGGTAAAGCCAGGAAAACTATGAGATTGTGGAGAGCTCAGAGCAGAGCTACAGCCTTAATAAGAAGAGACCAGCCTGGACTGGGCCAGCACTGAGACCTGAATGAAGGAAGGACACTCGAGGGGAAGCGGGGCAACTGGAACAATCCCAGAAAAATTGCAGTGGTGCAGAACAAGAAATCCATAAGAAGAAACAAGAAATAAAAGGAAGGGAAAACTAACTCTGAGAACAGGGCTCGTAGGAAGAAAGCTAGCAGACTGGGGAAACAAGTGTTCTAGAGGCTACTTGGACTGGCTCATGAGAGCTATTGTTAGATTTTCGGGATTTTTGTGAGCCAGCTGAAATCGCACTGGTCATAGGAAGTTGGTACAGTGTACTCCTGCTACAGAAATTGGTAAATCCAGGCACATGCCACTGGCTTTTCCAAACCCTTGTTGACCAGTTAAAATTTACCAGCACACTACTGACTGCCAAGCTCCAAGAGTCCTGTGGCTTGAAATCTCGTGATCTGAAAGGTTTAACTGGTGAGATGATTTAGTAGCCAAGCCTCTTCTTTCTCCCTTGTGCTCTGAAGGGTCTGCTGCCCAAAAGCATCATGAAGGTATCTGTCATCTGCCCCTACTCTCACCCCCACCCCTACCCCCACCCCCAATTCCCAAGCAGGGAGTTCCTGTAAAAGAGAAGTAGTAATCACAGGCTAGACTAGTTGTTCTCAAGGTGCAGTCCCAAATCAACAGCATCAACCTCACCTGGGAACTTGTTATAACTGCAGAGTCTTCTGCTCCTCCCCACACCTGCTTAGTTAGAAACCCTGGGAATGAGGCCCAAGATACCTGTGTTTTAACAAGCTCTCTGAATGACCCTGATGCTTGCCTGACTTTGAGAACCACAGGGTTAGGCACTGGTAATGATAGGGGATAACAGACATGAGGAGTGGGAACAGAAGGTTAAGGGAATAATTTTATAAAATGGGCTGACTGTTCTGACTCCCCACATACTTTCACATTTAAAAAGCAATTTACCTTGAGCCAAGCATGGTGGCACACATGCAATTTGGGAGGCTGAGGCAGAAGGATCACAACTTTGAACTATCCTCAGCAACTTAGAATCTGTCTCAAAATAAAAAAATAAAAAGGATTGGTGGTTAAGAGACCCTGAGTTCAATCCTTAGTGCCCCCCACCCCCTGCAAAAAAATGCAATTTACCTACACCCTTGCCTGACTTAAGTCAACAGAATGTTACCTACCTCAGGAAACTGTTATCTGCAAGAGAAATGCAAGCCCTAAATAATGCTGATAAGAGGAACACAAGTTATCTTGCAGTGGGGGACTTTCCTTACACAGACCAGATCCCAGAACTCAGGGAAATAAGGATAATTGCCACTGATCATAAAATCTGTAAGAGGTTCTAACTAGAACTGGTCAGTATGGGCCAAAGTGTCCTAGGGTTATCATGGTACTGGGGACTTTAAAGTCTGATGTCATCCTGCTGTCAGTCAAAAGTCAAGTGGCATACCTTGGCAGGACTCTCCTTGAAACTCCCAATAAAACTGGAGGGTAGGAAAGGTACAGCATGTCTCTCCTCTCTCAGAGACCCACTCTCTCCCTTGAAAATGTCCCCTTTTCCCCTTTCCTATTCATTCTAATAAACTCATGCCTATTACTCTGAGTGACATGTCTGAAATCTTTCTGACTTGATCATAAGAAGTGGGGTTTGAAGGGGTCTTCATAATATCTCAGTTTCCCAGAAGTCCCCAGCCCGGTAACATTAATGAGAATTGGTCCCAATCTGTGAAACAAGGCAATAAATTTAAAAACACGTCACAATGTCAGAGCAAGGATTGGAAAGAAGATGAAGAATGGAGTACAAGATGGCAGAGATAATGTTTCTGGGTGAAGTTGTCATGGATGATGTGAAGAGATGGAAGGCTTTGCAATCCCAGGTTAGGGAAGGAGCTAATTAACTGTTATACGAGACCTAGGTGATTCCTATATATTACTCAACACTGTGCTACAGTAAAGTTTACAACGTCTGTCACCTCCCCCACATTTACTAATTGATTCATTCATTGAACAGTTATCTTGAAAGACTACCATTTGAGGGTTCTGTGCTTTGCAGGAAAAGAAGTGAATAAGTTATACTCTCTACTCATAAACAACTTCTGTTCTGAAGGGGAAACAGTGGGCAAAATATGATTATAATGCCATGGGATGAGAAATGGACATGTGAATAACAAGTGCCATGTGACCTCAGAGGCAGACAGAGCCTCCTGCCTAACTGCCCTAGCTGGGAAGGCTTTCATCCAAACTATAGCATTTAATTCTTACAAATAACCTGCCAACTATAATTGACTCTGCTGCAGAGAAGGAAACAAAACCTCAGGTAAGTCACTTTTCTAAGGACGCACAGCCTTTAAATGACAGGATCAGGCTTGAATCCAGATTTTTCAAAAACGAATTCCAGCTTTCTTTAGTCTGCAACTGAGGCCTGAAGGTTAGAACTGTAAGGTAGAAACAGCCCTCCCCATACCCAGTTTCAGTCCTCTCCTCTCAAAAGCCTACTGCCCAGGCAGTTTCCCACGGGAGTTTCCCGCCCAAGTTAACAAACCCTAACGGCCCTGAGTTAACTTTCAACTCCTAGAAGTGACCTCGGGCAGCACAGCTAGACCACCGATCCTTACCTGACACACCAACCTGAAATAACCAATCCGCAATGCATTTTACCTCAGATCCTATAAAATCCCATGCTCTGCACTCTCCCCTCCCTCCAAGCGTCCACTTGCACTGACCCCCGCGAATAAAGATCTCTTGGTTATGTGGAGTGTGTCGTGTCCAGTTTGTAGTGAACCTTTCAAGAACATTTTTAGCTTCATCCAGTGTTTTTTCTGTGGTTTGTAGCATTAATAATGATACATATCAAATAAGACCACATTAAGTCCTCCGTTTTTATCTATGCAACTCTTAGAGGAACAGCCTGCCATTTCTGATTAAAGCATGAGTCCTCTTGTTGAAAAATGCAAAGAGAAAAACGACACTTCTTTCATGTGGAATTGTATATTTATGCAGATTTTTGAGAGAATTTTGTTCTATTAAAATTTGTGTTGTGAGGTGCCATGGTAGGGAGCAAGAGCCAGACTTCCCCAAGATGGTCTTAATCAATATCTATTAATATTACTGCTCTAACCCACAGGAAAAACACTGGGTAAGGTTGACTGACCCAGCTGTTTGAAAAGGAGCTCCCTATTTTGTACTTTATGAGGGTTATCAGGGCGGGGGGTGCCTGACCCCTACTAGCCAGTCTTGGTTAAGAGTTTATATTCTAGCCAGGCATGTAAACCCAGCACTTTGGGAGGCTGTAAACCCAGCACTTTACACGCCTGTAAACCCAGCACTTTGGGAGGCTGAGACAGGAGAATCGCAAGTTCAAAGCCAGCCTCAGCAATGACAAGGTGCTAAGCAACTTAGTGAGATCCTGTCTCTACATAAAACACAAAATAGGGCTGGGGATGTGGCTTAGTGGTTGAGTGCCCCTGAGTTCAATCCCCAGTACAAAAAAAAAAAAAAGTTTATGTTCTAATCTATTTATAGTAAAAAGCTCTGAATGGATCAGGACACCCTTTAGAGAAATAGTAACCCAAAGAGTTTGTGCAAAATAATGCCATTATCTGCTCCCTGGACTAAGATGTGTGAAAGGCAAGATTTTGTAAATGCCTACATACGAATTCCAGCTCAAGTCTTCTAACAGCTGTATGGTCTTGAACTTCAGTTGCCCCAAATGCAAAGAGGCAGTAACAAAATCCACCCCTCTGGGTAACTAAGATTGTTACCAAAATGCATATAAAGTTTCAGGAGCAGATGTGTACTCAATGAATAGTTACTCTTGTTTTTAAGATTTCCCTCCCCCTAAAACACAACAAGCATTATAATTTCCCCCAATGAATAACATGTCTGATGCAGCGATTACAGTGAGTATATGATGTTCGAAATCAGGGTTTTTTTGTTTTAGAACTCATCCTATACTGTGCTGGAAAACAAAATTTCAGATAAGATTGTGCCTGAAAAAGAATAGAAAGCTTGTATTATGCCCCATTCAAAAAAGGTCAATATTTTTTTCTCATTTACCTTATGTTTCTTATCCTTAATGATATTAAAGGTCTTTTATTATTGATAATTTTTCATTAAGAACACCAGCAAAATATTTGACTGAAAGACTACGTGTGAGAATTCGCCAAGTCCAAGAAAATAGAATAATGAGAAGCCAGCTTCTATTGCTTTTCTGAATAGCTCTTTGTTCCTTAGCAGGCATATGTCCTCAGAAGAAACCGATTTGGACAGAATCGATAACTTTCTTGCAAACCATTGAGTGTGGAGATCTGCTCAGCTGGCATTTACAGGTAAAAAGAAAAATGGTCTCTCCTATGCCATAGGCATTCACTGAGCCATTTAAGTACTTGCCAGACCTTGAGGCTGTAGGTAGATCTAGAGGACTCTTGGCGCCAAGATCTCGTAGACATATAAGCTGTCAAATCACATGACAATAAGAAGGAACTCCACCACACTTAAAATATGAGCTTGTGCAATGCAAAAAGTGAGAACAGTACTTGTTATGGCCCAAAGATAGAAAAGATGATGTGGCTTACATAACTTCATGATCAAAAGTCACTTATTTCACAGGGAAAAGTTCATACTTCTTTTGAGTGTATACATCTCAAGTCAAACTCCTTGATTGTAATAAAGGGGAACAATTCAAGTGTCTGAAGGCAAGAGTAGGAATGGACTCAGAAATGCTTTATGAAGCTCTGAAGGCTGAATGCCATGGGACCTCTCAAAGGATGGTTCTCATTGCCAGAGAGCCCTCCTATATGCAAGTAATTCTGTCTCCAACTCAGTTTATCTGGTTATCTACCGGAATCTGCTAGATTCACATGTCTATCCTGTGTTTCTACAATCTGTCTTTCTCTTCCTTTCCAGGAACAGAAAGAGCCCTGAATCCACCCAGCTGATGAAGGAAGTTCTTGGGGAAAGCGAGTCATGGCGTGCATAAGACATTCCCCATCACATAAAGCACTACATTAGCCAGGAAAATGGCAAAACAGGTATTCAAAGAGAGGTGCAGATTAAGCACTGTGGGAGGGCAGAGGAGAAAATCTGACTTTGGGTTGGGATTACAGGGAAGTTTGTGGGAGAAATGGAAATAAACTGAGGCTTGAAGGAAAGTTTCAGCTAGTATAGTAATGGGAATGAACCCCGAACCCAGAGGGCAAAGGGAAGTCTAAGGGATAATTGGGCAGCAACTACTGATGGCAAAACCAAGAGACAATCAAGTGCAAGGAATTCACAGAGGCAAACAAATCAAAGGTTGTCCTTAAGTTCTCCTTTTGTGAGATGCATTAGGAAAACTGGGAGCCTGCCCAGGCCCTGGACGTGCAGTCACACTACACATTCTGCAGGAACCATTAAATCCTACTAGCCTCATAATGGCCATCCTTAACTGTTGAGCAGCAAAAGGCACTGTGCCTATTGTCTCAATTCATTTTCATAATAGTGCAGTGAAATCAGTGTCATTATTCTCATTTTGCATATGAAAAAATGAGGTATAGGCTAAGAAAAATAATTAGGGTCACACAGCAAGTAAGTAGCAGATTCAGGTTTTTTGGATACCGACACCTTCATTGGTAATCACTCTAGTATCTCTTCTCCAAATATTCTTTTCACTTGTTGTCACAAAATTAGCATCAGATGCATCAAATTTTCATTGGCTCTGACCTGCTCACCCTAATTAATGCCTGGCACTCAATTCTATCTTGTTTTCACCTCAATGGTTTCACCAAGATAGTGACCTATAAATTGCAGACCACTTAAATTGGTTCAGGGAAATGGATAGAGAATAGTAATCCAGTAATTCCTGGATTTTCTGGTATGATCTGAAACCTCAGAATTTTCCATCAGGTTTTCTGTCCCTTTTGTGTCTCTTGGGTTCTGAGCTTTAAAATTGGCATAGCCTCCCGTTTTGATTTTCAAAATTTCTCACAATAGCACCAAAATAGACATGTAGACCAATGGTACAGAATAGAAGACACAGAGACAAACTCACATAAATACAGTCATCTCATACTAGAAAAAGGCACCAAAAACATACATTGGAGAAAAGATAGCCTCTTCGACAAATGGTGCTGGGAAAACTGGAAATCCATATGCAGCAAAATGAAACTAAGTCCCTATCTCTCACCATGCACAAAGCTCAACTCAAAGTGAATCGAGGACCTAGGAACTAGACCAGAGACCTTGTACCTAATGTTTGGGCCTACTTTTACTCAGCATTAAAGTAATTCATCACATAAGATTAGGCCCCGACTTCCTAAAGCATAAGAAATAAAATCAAGAATCATATGGGATGCATTCAAACTAAAAAGCTTCTTCTCAGCAAAAGAAACAATCAACGAGATGAAGAGAGAACCTACACTTTGGGAGTAAATTTTTGCCACACACACATCAAATAGAGAACTAATCTCCAGTATATATAAAGAACTCAAAAAACTTAACACCAAAAAACACAAACAATCCAATCAATAAAAGGGCTAAGGAGCTGAATAGATACTTCTCAGAAAAAGATATACAATTGATCAAAAATTTATGAAAAACTGTTCAACATCTCTAACAATTAGAGAAATGCAAATCAAAACTACTCTAAGATTTCACTCACAACAGTCAGAATGGCAGTTATCAAGAATACAAATAACAATTTAAGTGTTGATGAGGATGTGGGGGAAAAGGCACACTCATAAGTTGTTGGTGGGACTGCAAATTGGTACAACCAATCTGGAAAGCAGCATGGAGATTCCTTAGAAAACTTGGAATGGAACCACCATTTGAGCCTGCTATCCCACTCCTCAGTCTATACCCAAAGGACTTAAAAACAGCATACTACAATGACACAGCCACTTAAATGTTTATAGCAACTCAATTCACAATAGCTAAACTATGGAAACAACCTACATGTCCTTCAATAGATGAATGGGTAAAAAAAACTGTGGTATTCACAATGGAATATTACTCAGCATTAAAAGAAAATAAAATTATGGCATTTGCAGGTAAATGGATGGAGTTGGAGAATATTATGCTAAGCAAAGTAAGCCAATCCCAAAAAACCAAAGGCCGAATATTCTTTCTGATAAGTGGATGCTGATCCATAATGGGGGAGGGAGCATGGGAAGAATGGAGGAAAGTTGATTGGGCAAAGGAGAGGGAGAGAAGGGGAAAGGTCATGGGGGCAAGAAAGATGGTGGAATGAGATGGACATCATTACCCTAGGTACATGTATGACTGCACATATGGTGCAACTCTACATCATGTATAACCAGAGAAATGAAAAGTTGTGCTCCATTTGTATGCAATGAATCAAAATGAATTCTACTGTCATGCAAACCTAATTAGAATAAATAAGTTTTAAAAAATGTGCATATGAAATCTGAATGATGTCTATGAGTTAAAAGTATTGCTCCAATTCAAATTCTCCAATATAGTTTTAATAACTGATTATGATTAAGCAAAGTGTTATCATTAGAAGAAGGATTAGTAGTACATGAATCTCTGTTTATTAATTTCACAACTTTCAGGAAGTTAAATTATTTAAAAATAAAAATATTAAATGCAATTATAAAGAAAAAGCTTTGATTAATGCTTTTAAAAGCAAAAGAGCATGTACATTTAACAGGGGAGGTATTAAAAAGTGCCTCAAAATAGAATATATGTGTGCTTAAACTTTTGATTCATTTAAATATTAAGATAAGTTCAACCATTCTTTGGTGTCAACAATTACAACCTTGTAAATTAAAACAACCATGGTAAATGTGTAATAGAAAGCTCGGTCCCTGTCCCCAATGCAAATCAATGCCAATTTAATAATGAGGACATGATTTTGAGAAAAGTGGGAACTTCTGTCCCAAATCTGTGACTCTCTCCATCAGGAGGGACGGGGTTTAAAGGAATTCTTCAAGGGTTACCTTCCAGATGTGCTCTGGTAGGGGGTCCCAGGGCGTCCTGATGGCTGTTAGGATTCACTTGTTAATTTGGGATACTTTCACTTCCCAGATTCTCAGCAAGCATCACTTTCCGGTAGTAGGTGTGTTCAAGGGCAATTAACTAGGGGAGAAAAGATAACATTCTCTCCCTAATCTTGTTAGGGAGGGGGAGAGAGGAAAAGAGAGAGAGGAAAAAAAAAAAACACTTAAAAAAAAAAAAAGCCTTTGAGCAATGAAGGCCATATTCAGAAGGTGAAGGGACCACTGTTACAAATGCATGAACAGCTTTGAGGTTATCCTTTTTTGGCCTAATTATGAAGCATGGGGCTGAAATCATTTGTGTTGATTTACCCAATTTCCTATTGTCAATTTCTATGTCTATGCTTGATGTGATTATGTTAATGTGCTAATTAAGTTTGGTGTCTTTCATTGTACATTCCGCTCTCAGCAAAATAAGAAACTGCTCTGAGAAGTATGTTTTTCTTGAATGTGGTTTGGAATAAATAGGGCAAGTGCCCTCTGAGAGTAGGAAATGTTATCTTTTGGGTTGAGCTGGCTTAGATACAATTTAATTTGAACAACTGAACATATTTATAAGGTGCAAGAAGCAAATAAAAAAAAAAACGAGAGAGAGAGTCCCAGCTGTGAAGCGTGACTTGCTTTCACCATTCGAGCTGGAACAACAGTGAATATGCCTCTATGTGGGCCAGAGCACTGGGGGACACTGCAGGGAGCAAAAGCCAAGAATAATCTGCTTATATATTTTACACAAGGCCACGCTTAGCTTGAATTTAGATCTTGTTCTATTTTTTCCTGACTTAATTTATGCCAACATTTTCATTATTCGCACATTGATATTGCTTCTCATCTTAATCTGGAAACTCCAGAGAAAGGCCCGAGGCCCGAGGTCGTGTCTGAGATAATGGATATTTCTAAAAAGAGGCAGAAAAAGTCAATTGTTTCGATTTGCAAATTAAACTATAATATGATACTTTGTTAATACTTAAAATTTTAATTTCATATTATTGAAAGAGCTCTTTTAGATTTATTTAGATATAGACTTTTATCATCTATCACTCTTACACATATATTAGTAATGCTTTTCCTAAAATTGTATTGCATTCATAGTTGTTCTCCTGAATCACTTTCAAGTTAAAGTTAACATCCATGTTTCTTTTTACAGTAGCATCCTCTGGACCATCAGACTGTAGGTGGTGGAGGGCTGGAGATACAGAGCAATGGTACAACATTTGCCTGGCCAGCACCACAAAAAGAAATGAAAGAAAGAACAAAGAGAGGAAGGAAGAAAGAAAGGAAGAAACGGAGGGAGAGAGAGAGAAAGGAAGGAGAAATAGAAAAGTGTGGATGATGGAGTATTTCTCACAAGAGTGTCTCCACTGTGGTCTCTAGAACATTCTGCAGGTCTCACTGCTAAACTTTCTTGATTTTACTAGAAATGGTCATCAAAATATTTTAGTCTAGTTGTGACTGCACATAGGATAACAATTATATCAATGTTTCACAATGACTGTGAAATACCACTGACTGAAGACTGCCTCCTGATTCTAGAGATGTGCATCTTAGAATCCATGAAATAGCACTCTCTCGGTTGTTGAAAATGCCCTAGAATAGTGCCAGGCACTTAGTAAGTATTCAATAAATTTGATAGCTGTTAGTAATAATACCCTAATGTTTTGGAATGGTTTTATACATGTAAAATACAGTATATAATAATTAAGGTAATAAATTACACCCAGGCTTCAGTTATAAGGATATCTTGAGTCCATGTCTGTTCAGTCTCAAACAAATGGAAAATTGAGACGTAAATTCATAATAAACTATGCAGGTAGTTGAGGTGTACTAATCCCCAATTTGGGAAAAACAATTCAGCTTGTTATGATAGTCATGGTTAAACAAGTCGCCTTACCAGCAATGAGTTTGGTGCACAACTCCATTATGGAAAAATCATTGTCATAGTCAGTTTGAGTGTAGGTCCAGAGACATGATCCATGGATAAGGATTTTTATGTTGTAAAAAGCAGAAACATCACCACTGCATACCTATGAAAGTGGCTAATATCCAAAACATTGACAACTCCAAATGCTGGGAGATAAGGAAAAAGAAGGGATCCCATTCATTGATGATAAGCGGTACAGAACGGTACAGCCAGTTTGGAAGACAGCTGGGCAGTGTTTCACAAAACTAAACATACTCTTACTACAAGACTCAGCAGTTACACTCCTTGACATTTGCCCAAACGAGCTGAAAAACTTATGTCCACACAAAAGCCCATACATGGATGTTTATAGCAGTTTTGTTCATGACTGCCAGAACTTGAAGTCAAGCAAGTGGTTTTTCAGTAGATAAATGGATAAATGAACTGAAATACACCCAGATAATGGAATATTATTATGTTAAAAAGAAATGAACTGCCAGGCATAGTGGCACATACTTGTAATCCCAGCAGCTGGGAAGGCTGAGGCAGAAGGATGGTGAGTTCAAAGTTAGCCTCAGTCACTTAGCAAGGTGCCAAGCAACTCAGTGAGACCTTGCCTCTAAGTAAATAAAATACAAAATAAAATAATAAATACAAAATAGGAAGCCAGGCACGGTGGCACACACCTGTAATCTTAGCACTTTGGGAGGCTTAAACACGAGAATCGCAAGTTCAAAGCCAGCCTCAGCAATGGCAAGGCGCTAAGCAACTCGGTGAGACTCTGTCTCTAAATAAAATACAAAATAGGGCTGGAGATGTGGCTCAGTGGTTGAGTGCCCCTGAGTTCAATCCCTGGTACCACCCCTCCAAAAAAGAAATAAATTATAAAGACATGGAAGGAAATTAAATGCATATTAGTAAATAAAAGAAGCCAATCTGAAAAGTCTGCAGATTGAATGCACCAAATTATATGATATTCTGGAAAAGACAAAGTTAAGGAGAAAGCAAAAGATTCACAGTTGTCAAGGGTTGGCTGGGAGGACAGGAAGAATAAATAGTGCATGAAGAACTTTTAGCTCTTTGAAAGTACTTTGTGTGATAGGAGAATGGTGGATCCATGCTATTACATGTCTGTTGAAATCCATAGAATGTACAAGAGTGAACCCACAGGGCAGCTGTGGACTGGGCAATGGTGACCCGTCGGTGCAGTTTCACGACTTGGAACAGAAGCAGTGCTCTGATGCAGGACACTGAAGGTGTGAGCAGAGCGGTTCAGGGGTTATTTGAGAACTCTCTGTACTTTCCACTCAATTTTTCTGTGAACCTAAAAATACTATAAAAATAAAGTTTATTTTTTTTAAAAAGTAGAAACATTCTTACTTGGAAGGAGACTGAAAAGACATCAAGGGCCGTGACAACTAAACACAACATGGGGGCTCAATGGGACCTTGAACCAGGATTTCTTTTTCTTTTTTTTTTTTATAAATGTCATTTTTTAGGTAACTGAAAACAAGTGAGTAAAGTTTTTAGCTTAAATAATTATAGCAATGATAATGTTTTGGTTGGATAATCATAATTTGATTATATAAGAAAAGCCCCTATTCTTAGGAACACATTGCAATGTTTAACAGAAATGGCTATAATGTCTTCAGTTAGTCTCAAAGTGTTCTGAAAAAGTGATATTGATATATATTATATTTCTGGGAGAAATGATAAAGCAAATGTGGTAAAATGTTAATAGTTTAGGGGAAAGGATTATGATAGTTCTACCTAATATTTTTATAATTCTATTATAAAATTTAAATTATTTCTAATTTTTCAAAAAAAAATACCAAATATCAAGGAAGCAAACCACTTCAAAGGAAATAAAAAGTGCATAGAGAGAGTATTAAATTCATTTGGAACTAACAACAACATTCTAAATTCCCTCCACAGCTGCTCACAGTGGCACACACCTGTAATCCCAGCCCGTCCCAGTGGTACATGCCTGTAATTCCAGTCACTCAGGAGACCAAGGCAGACAGACTACAGGCTCAAGACCAGCCTGGGCTTTAATGTGTATCTTAATCTATATGTGCAAACTAAACTCTGGGTGCCTTCTTACCCTGCTTTTTGTTTGCTTCCTCTATTTACCTTCTAAATCTCATCCCAATTTATATGTCACTAGATTAACAAGAGAAGTTACATTTCGAGTTTTTATGTTAAAATGGAATGATGTCTGTCAGTAGGGAGGGCTCTATTTTGCATAAATCAATACTTTGAGAATGAGTGAGCAAGACTATTAGAGTCAAATCAGTCTGGGTTCACATATTTAGCTAAATCATGTATTTAAATGTGTGGCCTTAAGTAAATCACTTAACCTCTCTGAAAATCAGTCAACAAGATCTTTAAAATAGCATTAATAATAGCTTTACTAGAGAGTTACATCCAAGGGTTAAAGGCTAAGTGAAATATATACAAGATAATTTTGTGATCATTTTATATATTTTATATACTGTAAGTATTACTTCTGTATATGTAAAGACATTGTGTGTGTGTGTGAATGCAATATAGTTGTTATATAGATTCTATTGAATAAAAGTGGAGGGGAGTCCAGGACTGCTTAGTATCATATTAAGGTGTTGTGGTCACTGTCCTTAGTCTGGAAACTTGTTTTGCTTTTTAATATATCTGAAGAATAACTCATCAGGCCCTGAGGGACAAACTGAGACTTGAACTGACCAAATGTCAATTTTGGGAGAGATGAGGTGTGCTAGGAATTGAACCCAGGGATGTTCTGTCAATGAGCCATATCCCCAGCCGTTTGCATTTTTTATTTTGAGACATTTTTTATTTTGGGTCTCACTAAGTTGCCCAGACTGACTTTGAACTTGTGACCCTCCTGCCTTAGCCTCTCCAGAAGCTGGGATGACAGGTGTTAAGTCACCACACTCAACTGCAAACTTTTTTCCAATGGGGAGCCAAAGTAGTAAGTACATCCAAGTGATCTTAGAGACTGATCAACTCATTACCTCCTCATGAGATTCTCCTTGGGATACTAGAACATATGCTAAAGGTTGTGAGGGCAGAGAGGGGAGTGTGTATATGGGGGAGGGGGCTGTGGGCCAGAATCAAAGTGGCTAAAGATTAGAAAGTGGCTTTGTCAGCATGAGCAGCTTATGGAGACCCTGTCTCAAAACAAAATAAAGCCAGGTACAGTGGTACACAGCTGTAACCCCAGCTACTCGAGATGCTGAGATAACAAGACTGTGTCTCAAAATAAAAAATAAAAAAGAGCTGGGGACGTAGTTCCATGATACAGTGATTGCTTAGGATATATGGGGCCCCTTGCTTTAATCATCAGCATATGCATGTGCTCACGCAAACACACACACACACACACACACACACACAGAAGAAAAACTACCCAACTATCCATTAAATGGACATGGATAGATAAATGTGGTGGGTGTATCTGTACAATAAAATATTATTCAACAATAAAAAGAAATGAAGTACTGATTTATGCTATGAAGTGGATTTTGTAAAATAAACATGCTAAGTAAAAGAGGCCAGTCATAAGAAACTACATATTATGTGACAATTATATAAAATGCTCTGAATAGGGAACTCTAGAGACAAAGTAAATTAGCAGCTACCTAGGGTTAAGCTGGTTTGGGGCAAGTGATGGGTGACCACTCAAGTGTAAGAGGTGTTTTTTTGGAATGATGAAAATATTTTAAAATTGTGGTAAATATGAACTGTGTGTGAATATGAATTATATGCTTAACTGGGTGAATTCATGATTTGCAAATTACATCTCAATTTTAAAAATACATTTTAAAAAGGAAAAAAAGAAGAAAGATGACTTTGTGACCAATGTCATTGTGTCTTAGCAGCTCCACCTCTATGGGGAAAAACTAGCCATGTGATTAGGGATCACTTTAGTTCTGGCCCATTTTATTCTTTTCGTGTTTATTTTTGGTACTAGAGATGGAACACAGGAGCTCTTAAGCATTAAACCACGCCCCAGCCCTTTTATTTTTGTTTTGAAACAGGGTCACACTAACTTGCTGAGGCTGGCCTCAAACTTCTGATCCTCCTGCTTCAGCTTCCACAGTTGCTGGGGTTACAGGTGTGTACCACCACACCTGGCTCTATTTTGTTTTTTGCATGTTCCTTCAAAAGCTTTCCCATATTCCATCCTTTTCTTTTCTGTCAACAAAGGAGTTCTTGAGTTTTGCTTGTTTGCTTGCTTTTTGGTTTTTAATTGTTACTTCTAACAAGTCTTTCTCTGTCTCTCTTTCTTTCTCTCTCTGAATATGCATTTATCTTTAGCAGGTCTTGCTTAGATTTTCTAGTCTTGTTCTGAGCCAGGAAAGATCTTAAGTTAGCTTCTGCCTTGAATCATTCTGTTTTGTGCTGATTTCTGGAATCCTGGCTATAGTTTCTGTCACTATAGTCAGAACTTCACAAACAGCTCTTGATCCTTATGCCAACTCAGCAAACAACCCCTCCTCTTTTGGGGCACTTTGAGTTAGGTGATTAGGGACAGGTCTAACTAGAAATGGACCTTGCCTCAGAAAAAAAGAAAAAAAGTAAGGATTTTAAAGATACCACTAATACACATTAATAGCGCCAGGGACAATTCATAGGCAGCAGAGATGCTGGTAGGCTCTGTATTTGACCAATTTTTCTGACTTTTGTAAACAAATTAAGTATTAGGGACTCCACAGTGAAAATATAGAATGGCCCTCATAGTAAAGAGTGGGATTGCCAGTGACTTTCTCATTCAAAGATATGATAAAATAGTTCGATACACGAAGTTTGAATTTAAAATTGAACTAATCCAATTTTAGAAGCTCAAGTGATGAAAAAAAGAGTAGGTGAAGATTTTGTTTTCTCCCAAGCATTTTCTTTCTCTCTGTGATGTGCTGCGTTATAGTTTAATAAGCAGGGATGGGGGAATGGGACTCTAGCCTACCTTAGCTATTGTCCCATATTCTTACAGTGGGAATTCTCTGCAACAAAGAATTTGATTTACAATCCTGTGTGAGATTGAGGAACTCAGACCTAGAGATTATCAGTTCTCATGGCTGTTATTGAGAGCTTGGGGGTTGGGGAGGACCACACATTCTGGTAGGTCAGGAAGAAATGGATGCTCCCACTTCTAGGAAGTTTGGTTATCTTAAATCAGGAAATGGAGTAGTGTAATATTGTGATACATATTTTGTTTTCATTCATGGTTCTTGGCCCCCTCCCCCATAGGCAAGTCATAGAAATTCTAATCTTCCTCTGCCTTTCTGGCCATAAAGAAATTTCATGCCCACAGAGGGCATGAAAGCTCCTTGCCCCTTCCTCACTGCCTATGTCTCATGCATCTCTTCACCTATATCCTTTGTAATGTCCTTATAATAAACTGGTAAAAGTATGTGAGCATTCTCCTGAGATCTGCAAGCTGTTCTAGTAAAAATAAAACCCAAGGTGGGGTCCTGGGGACTCTGATTTATAGCCTGGGGGGTCAGAAGCAACCAATCAATTGGCATCTGAAATGTGAAGCAGTGTTCTGGGGCTGAATCCTTAACTTGTGGTATCTGACACATATCTATCTCTAGATATGTGTCAGAGTGAAATTCAATTAGGGACACCTAGTTGGTGTCCACTGCAGAATTGATTGCTTGCTTGGTGTGTGTGTGCGGTGAAATCCCACACATCTTGGCAGAAGAGATCTGCATCGTGAGTAGGGTGAGAGAAACTGAGCTTGAGTGTTGTTTTTCTTTTCTATCCTCTCAGGTGGACTCTGAATTGACCACGGCAGGACTTCCTTGTCTTTCTGTAAGCTGGAAAGAATTGAGGTTCCAGGATCGAAGGACTTAAGGCACCTGGGTGGGGAGGAATGAGTACAGAGGCAGGCCAGGTAGTGGTACCAACGCTCCTCTGCGTTTGATGAGGTCTAGTTTGACTTGGTTTCCAATTGATTGAAAACTGGTTTGCAGAAGCAAGTAGCCCACGAATCAGCAGTGCTCGGAAGTGCCAGTTCTGGAGCAGCCAGCAGGTACTGGAGCAGTAGCTGGAGATATTTCTGCATTCTGGCCCCACACACAGGTGACAAGAAGCAGTAGGAATGGCCCTTTGTGAGAAGGGCCCTTTGTGACTGCCCTAAGCTGATGGGGGTTGGCAACCATGTTCTTGGCAGAGTATACAGGAAAACAGAAATCTAGTAGGTTCTCCAAAAAAAAGGCCAAAAGAGAAATCCAGGCTAGATGTGGCAGTGGATAGCTGACTGGGTGGCATGAGGCAATCAAGATAGATATGTGGAAATTCAAATTCCTTAAGAATGCCTTGGGGTGGGAAACTCTATGAAACACTACAGTTCCTCCTGTCAGGGGAAGATGGGTTATGTGTGTTACACTTTGAGACACATCAATGGCATGACCACGATTGCTTCTCTTTCCCTCCAAACCACAACTCTCCCACCTCACCCAAGATGCTAATGTGGAACTTTTCTGTTCCATCTCTACCTTTTAATTTCCTAAGATACAATAAGAGGAAAAATTTTTTAAAAGTTTCTAAGGTTTACCTCTATGGTTTACCTCTTAGGGTTTTTAAAGTTCACCTCCAGAATTATATGACTGTGTTTAAAATAGCCAGATATTCAAAGGACCAAAATTTAACACCTCAATTGTTAGATGGAGCATTCTCAAAATAAATTTTCTTCAACAGAAATGGGCTTGGTTCCCACTGACATTGTGCCCTACAGGAAGGAAGTCATTGTCACCTGTCCTTTGTTGTAGTAATTTGCATGCTAATGATTGAGCAGTCCCAGACCAGTCGGTTGGATAATGAACTTGATCTAGTTGTGTTGGATCAGAGTAACCAGTGGGGACACAGATGGAATGTTGAATATCACATGGAAAGCGAGATTAACCATTAACCAACTCCATTAGTTCACTTTGCCTTTTTAAGCAAAAAATACTTCTTTATAAATAACAAAAGACAAAATAAAATACACATATTTAGCATTACTTACTAGTTCTGGAGAATTGTATTATGTTAAAATAAATTTGTTCTTATTTGTGAGGGAGGTTTCCAAATTGAATTGATACAGAAAGAATGTGATTAACTATTAAAATATGAATAACTTCATGTATGTGACATTTCTTCACTAATAAAATTTTTAAAATGTGCCTAAGTCAGTGAAACAAAGTTGTTAAAGTGAACTGAAGGTCAGAAGGCACTGTACAGAAGAATTGTTCTAACTACTGGTAAATGAGGTGGACATATTTCTCTAGGACTGGAGGAAATGAAAACTTACACTGAGGAGGGCTGTAAGTACTGAGAAAAATATCTTTATTCATACTCATTTCCCGTTTGTTCTCCAAAAGTAATTGATGTGGCTTTTAATATGAATCAGAATGATAGCAGGAAATTAAAAATAAAAACCTAGCCCAGAGGAGTTAAAAGAGAAAAACACGCAGGAAATGTGTTTGCTATTGCAGAAGGACACCACACTCAGCTCTGTGCACCTTGTCACAGAAGAGATACTGGGTTACATGATTCTCGATATCTGGTAAGAAATTCAACCATTCACTCTGTAAATATTAGAACACTTCATATGGGTCTGGCTATGAGCTGGCTACCAGGAAAAGCTGTAGCTCATAGCTTAAGGGAATAAATAAATGTAAAAGGCGGAGCATGGGGGCACATGCCTGTAATCTCAGCTACTCCGGAGGCTGAGCCAGGAGGATCACAAATTCAAGGTCAGCCTAAGCAATTTAGCAAGACCTTGTCAAAATAAAATAGAATGCGATAACATAAAATAAAACAAAAAGGGCTGGAAAAGTGCTAAAGCACCCCTGGATTCATACCTGGTACTGGAGGGGGGGGTGAAGAAAACCAACCAACACAGTGAGATATGTGATAGAATAAGGGAAATGGAGGGATCTGGAACTCCTTCATGGAGGAGGTCATAGGACATGGTTCCTGATGAATGAGAAGGCACTAGGAGAAGGGCATTTTGAGCAAAGGAAGTATCATAGCATATGTGGGAAATGCCGAGTAGCTTAATTTTATTGAAGTATATTTTGGGTTGGGGGTCGGAAATTAATTAATTAATAAAATTTAATTTTAATTTAAAATTTATTAATTTTATCAAGAAATAAAAATGGACAGGAAGGTGAAATTACAGATCCAGCAGTTTGATTTTTTTTTACTCTTGAAAAAAAATTTTTTAAATTTATTTATTCTACTTAAGTATACATGATAGCAGAATGCATTTTGATTCATTGTACACAGATGGAGCATAACTTTTCATTTCTCTGGTTGTATGTGATGTAGAATCACATCATATATGCAGTCTTACATGAAGCTAGGGCTATGATGTCCATTCCACCATCTTTACTATCCTCATGCCCCCTCCCTCTCCCTCCCTTTAGACCAAAGTTCCTCCATTCTTCCCATGTCCTCTCCTCCATTATAGATCAGCATCCACTTATCAGAGAGAACATTCAGCATTTGGTTTTTTGGGATTGGCTTACTTCGCTTAGCATGATATTCTCCAGCTCTATCCATTTACCTCCAGCAGTTCTTTCCAAGACTTGGAAAGAAATAAGTCCTTGGACTTATTTGTAAATGTTTCTTTCCATGCTTACTGAGGCAGTTCCTGCATTTATCTTCGTTCATTTCCCTCCTGCTTTAATTTTCTTCTCACTTTGTGTCAGACATCTATGGAGTCTGTGGTTCTCCCAGCCCTCCTGTCCTTTTGCAATGGTATCCCTATTCTTTTTTTTTTTTTTAATTTTTTTTAGTTGTTGAGAGACCTTTATTTTATTTATTCATATACAGTGGTATCTCTATTCTTTTGAGCCCTCTGATTCTTTGTGGCTCCTGTCTTAGGATTCTATTAGGAGATGTGACACTTCCTTCTCACATGATCCTACTTCCTCTCCCAAGGGATAGACATGGTCACCTGCCCCCTGGGTGGTCTGGACAAGGCTTGTCACCCAAACTAGACTTACCCTAGCCTTTTTAGAGATGCTGTTCCTTCCCTGAAGTGGAGGAAGCAATGGAGTCCCTCTTTGACCATGGAAGCTGAAGGAGGTTTCACCTTTATCTGCTAGGAGATACGTTCATAACCAGGTGCAGGAAGGTGGTATGAAGTGAGAAAGAATGACATGCAAAAGAGAAGGATGACACAAAGAGAAGGAGAGCTGGGCATGGTGGAGCAAACCAGTAGCTCAGGAGGCTGAGGCAGAAGGATTACAAGTTGAAGGCTAGTGTCACCAACTTAGTGAGGCCCTGTCTCAAAATAAATATGAAGAAGGCTGGAGATGTAGATCAGTGATAAAGCACCCCTGGGTTTAATCCCAGTACTAAGGGAGAGAGAAAGAGAGACAGAGAAACCCTAAGGAGAGCTATTCAGGTTCAGGTTAGAGGTCTAGTTCCAGTTTTCCTGAATTCTAACCCTAACCCTGCTTACTACTTCAAGTTGGGTAGCATTCACATATAAAGTAAGAAATTCTTATTCATTTGCACTAAGATTTTTTAGCTAAAAGCTAAATTCATTTATTTTCATTCAGTACTGTTTAATAAACAAGTATTAGCAGCTGTAGATTTTTCTCTGAGTGTAACTTTTGATGTAGTCATCATTATACAATTTTCCAAATTGTCAATAACCCCTCACCCCTACCAGTGTGCTCCAACTCATTCCTGTCTATTGAAACTTTTCTTGTATCAATAAATACATTATACCACTTACATGCCAGATAACATTCTAGGTTTTTCACAAATGCCAGCTCATTTAATTCTCACAAAACCCCTATGAGGTAAGCACTGTTATAATGTTTTCATAGTAAGGAAACTGAAGCACAGAGGTTTTGACTCACATAGCAGGTGCATACAGTTGTTGAGATTTGAGCATGGGACTATATGGCCTCCAAGATCATGCTCTCAGAGGCAGCCTAGAATCTAAACCACTCACCATTGCCAGTCCAGAAACTGCTATAACCTAGAGAGCTGAAGAACATGGCAAGAGGGCCAGGGCAAGCATCTGCCATCCCATACCTAAAGCCCAGGCTGGAGGGTACCAGGTTCTTCCAGCAAGAGAACAATTCCCACAGATAGACATCTCCAGGGAAAGAGATTATGTCTGTAGCATTATGGGCCAATCACTGTCTCCAAGCCCACTCAGTCATAGCCATGTCTTCCCCTTGGGCCTGAGGTGATTTCATCCTGCAGTTGGAAGAGGAGTTGAGGGTAAATTGAGAGGAATTGCGTTACAGTCCTACAACATATCCCTCAGTAAATAGCAATGGAATTTACACTTATCCTTCATTGTTTATTTTATCTATCAAAGACTAGAAAAACTTGATAAAAATCCACCTGCATTGTGATATTCGCCAGCTTCTCCTTAAATGTGTAGGTATTTTTTTTGTTGTTCACATTTTAGCATCTTATTACTTGGTTTTGATTCCAAGAGTTCATGGATTTTCGCTATAGACATGTTTGTTCTACTTTTACTTTAGCTGGTCTCCTTAAATCCATGTAGAAAGGTCAGAAACTCACCCACATCATACTCAGCTGAACCCCATGTGCCTTGTCCTTGACAGCTAACAGTGGCTTTTTGGTTTTGACTTTTGGAAAGTTAAGCATCTTTCAGATGAGTGCACAGCATCTTTCAAGTGAGTCCCCACCAACCCACTCTCAGCTCCACTTTAACAAAAAGTCTAGGTGATGCTGGAAGGAAAGGTTGGGGAAGAGGGAGCCGTGGATCCTTGCTCTATTCTGAATGGCTGAGATGGTCATTTGCAAGGTGACCACTAAGGTGTCTGCAGTGGGGGTGGAAACCAGTGGTCCTTAGTTTGGGGCTTTTGTTCTTCCAATCCTGTCCCTGGCCTCTTAGTTCTCACTCAGGTTTTCGTTATTCTATATTCTAAATATTTTCATGTCCCCTTGTGGCAAAGATACCAGACCTGATTATAAAATGAAATTTTAAGAACATTACTATAAAGAATCAATGCCTGGGGAAAGGGTAAATTTCCCCCTCCCCTCTGTTAGCCTCTCTTCAGGGAACCTAATTAACCATGAGTCCCTATCTATTGGATTGTAATAGCTGTTTCTAGGAGTCTCCCTTTTGAAATGTAAATATCTCTGTGACAGGCTTACAAGGCAAGAGATTCAACAGGTGCCTGTAAAAAGTGTCATTTCTTCTTACACTTTGAAACTTTCTGAACTCTACAGGAATGTAGCTAATCACTTAATTGCTAGGCCAATTAACTGCTGTCTAAACTACAACCTCTTTGACTTAGTTCTCAGAAATCTCTCTTAAGGAGATAAACTCAAGTCATCTTGAGTTACTGCTATCTGTGGAAGGCCTCTTCATGATAATATAGGTGTTTTACTGTCTTTGTTCTACACCTGCTAACTACTTATCGTAAATTCCCTGTGTATGGTCTTTGGTCACGCAGGCCAAGAATTCAAACCCACCAATGTTGTAATGGTGAAGAAATGATGTCAAATTTCCTATAAAAGCCCCATGTAACTTCAGCTCAGCGGTCCAGAACTTCAGAGCACTAGTCCATCTAGGTCTGCTGGAGTAATAAATCTGAGTTTTCCAACCCTCTGAGTGATGCTAATCTCTTGCTGAGTGTGATTTCCATGACACCCTCACCCAAAGGACAACTAATATAGCAAAAGCCATGGGGACAGGAGCACTATTAAGGCCCCACACCCCTGAATCCCTGCAGAACCTTGTGGGTCTCCTAGTCTCCCAAAGGTACAGAGCCTCAAACCCCTCTGCATTTGGCTTTGTTGATGTGTCTTTCCTGGGACTTGGGCCCAGAATGCAAAAATCAGAGCATGAGGGTCTGACTCTTTTCTCCTCTCCCTTCCTCTCTCCTTTCTTCTTCTCCCTCTCCAAGAAGGTCAGCATGATGAGCTTCCCCATCTGACCTCTCTATTGGACAGGGACCAACTTCACTTCTCCTCTTCCCTCTGTGATGCTATCAGAACATTTTAGTCTCTGAAGTGTATAGAGTACATGGATTACCTCATTCAATTTAACCTTAGCTATAACATAGCATTGTAGGTAACATCATCCCTAATTTATAGACGGGGAAAGTGAGACTTAGGGAGGTTTAACCAAGTTCTAGGGGGAAAAGTAAGTCAGCAATAGAACAAAAATCTGCACTACACTCTTTGCTTCCTTCTTCAAAGGAAGAAAGGCTTATACTTTTTTCTTTTTCTCCCATATTTTTTGTTGGTGCATTATAGTTGTATATAATGGTGGAATTTTTGGTTACATATTCATACGTGCACATGATACAACAATATAATTTGACCAGTATCATTCTCCAGTATTTTCCCTTTCCCTCAGGCTTATGCCTTTTTGTATAAAACTAAGGTTTCATCCACCTCTGGTGTTTCGTTAAGTCTGTGATTCTTGGTGTAAAAGAGAGACCTTGATAGAGAAGGCAGGGTGGAGAGGCGGGGCTGCTACACAGAGAGCCTGCTGGCAGTTGCTGTCTTTGCAGAATTAAAGATGGGTGGGAATGTAGCTCAGTGGTAGAGCACTTGCTTAGCATGCATAAATCCCTGGGTTTAATTCCCAGGAACTCTCCCCCACCCCAAAATGATGAAAGATAAGAAGGCAAGAATGAGGATAACAGAAACCCATAATTTTTTTTTCTCTAGCAAAGAGAGAAGTTAGAAAGATTGGAGGAGTGGGGGAGGGAAACACACAGAGCAGAGAGGAAAGTCTGTGGTTATCTGTTCAGCAGCCCATTATTTGCCCTTCTGCTCCCTCTATTTCCATAGAAGTTCATGCTTCATTCTCAGTCTCCTGCCATTTTAAAGCGAAGTTAAAAAGAGATAAAAATCCCTCGGACCATTACATTTTATACAAAGAAATTCTTTGTCTCTAGTGTTAGGACTCGAAGGGATATGAAGTAGAATGGGGGTGACTGCTTTCTCCCACAAAGTTTAAAGGTGGAGGGAAGGCTTGGGGACCTTGGTGTTTATTAGCAGGTGGCAGGTCAACACTGATCATTTCTGGGAGCTCTGCACCCAGAATTATGTGCTATGGGCTCAGTGGGTCTGTGTTGTTTTTTGTTTTTGTTTTTTAATGCAAATCTCAGCTTAAATTCAACAGTCTTTGGAATTTAAAAGAGTTCTAGGTTGTTTAAAGGTTGAGTGAAATTCCTAAGCCTGTTAACTGGTCACAGTCTACTAACTCTCATAATTAGCACGAGACCACTGTATTGTGTAAACGCCACTCAGTATTCAACAATGCCTAACCGCTCCATTGCAGACTGTTTACCTACGAGGGGGCCTTTCATCCACAATCAATGTTTCTGAGCATTTAACCTATTTAATACTGAGAGATGAGAGAAGGTGGGCCAGGGCTCAAATCATCTCTTCCTCTACCCCTTCTCCATTGCTCCCTACCCCACCCCAGCCTCCAAACCCCAGCATTGTGAGTGACTCAGTTCTAAGTCTTATCTGGGGTATAAACTGCATGACCTTGAGAAAGTCACCTCTTTACCCTGAGCTTGTTTCCTCCTCTGCAAACTTGAGGGAAACTGAATTGGGTGATGACAAAGGTCCTTTCTACCTCTGAGGTTCAGTGATGGGGAAAAAAATGCAAATATCTCTTCCTTGTGAAATTCAAACATATTCATTATTTACCCAAAACTACAACATGCAACAGACTCCACATGGACTATACAAAGCATTCCCATTTCTAGCAGTTGTCAATCTCCTGTCTTTTATTGCAGTTGACAAGTAAAAGGTGGCTTGCAAAAGGTTCGGTATCAAATA
Organism: Xerus rutilus; assembly: GCA_028644305.1. Taxonomy (NCBI): domain Eukaryota; kingdom Metazoa; phylum Chordata; class Mammalia; order Rodentia; family Sciuridae; genus Xerus; species Xerus rutilus. The sequence goes on along the minus strand of CM053401.1, from coordinate 134,223,628 downwards.
TATTTAGATAGTAGCATTTAGAAAAATGGTCAGAGGCTAAGAGCACAGTAGGAAAGTAAAACCTGTCAACAAACATGCATAGCTAGATGTATGTGTATAATAGTCATGCCAACTGCAATTTTATTTTTGAAAGAGAGTATTAGAAACATATTTGGAAAAAAAAATGTTTGCTAAATGGATACATAGATGCCAAGAAGGGGAACTTGCTCTTTTTAAGGAAGTAGAAAGCTGGAAAAAGGAAAGAGCTTGGTGGGAGTCGGCAGCAGTGATGCTGGTGCTGTGATTGTGGATGGGCTGCCAGGGACAGAATTGCCTGTGAGGCACAGGGCCAATAAGGGACTCTTGATAGCAGAAACACCTGAGATGGAATTCTACCTTGTTTGATGAGTAAGCAAAGGAACTTCCTCTTGAAGTTACTTACCTTAAGAAACCATCATTCGAGTACATATTGTGCATTAACTAAGCACACCTAGCTATTAATGTGTTGCCTTTGGGGATATGGACAAGAGAAGCAGAGTTCTCCTTTGGCTTGATGCTAGGAGAATCAGAGAAGTCTACTTTAATATGGGATAGAGGTGTGGCCCAACTGATATCCAGGTTGATTTCCCTCTCTCGTCTTTTCTTTTTTGGCCTGGTCTATCTTGTAAATGGATGCATAATGCTTTACTTTTCTCTTGAAATGTCTTCTCTTTCTATACTGTATTTATTTTATCCAATTGCTAGTGCCTCCTTTGCCCTAGCTCATTCAGCAGTGACCACTGGCTGGAGATGGGCATCCAGGGACTCTGTCTCAGCCTCCAAGCAGCTGCCCTTTTAGCACAGATGCTTTGTTTCATCCCTTGCCTGCCCAAAACCCAGCTTTGAGCCTGGTACACAGCAGAACTCAACATTTGTCAAGCTGAAACTGTTAGCCCAAAAGTGAGAAATACTCCCCAAAGACAGAGTTTACTTGGAAATACACTCCAAGCATTCTCTATTCCCTCAAATGCTTCTCTGCAAAGGCTTAAGATATTGTGATATTTTTGTAAACGCGTCTATGTTTGGAAGCCGTCTTGCCCCTCTGGGCTCTTATCTGCGGTTGTGTTCATTCTTCCATCTCACCTTTACAGGGCACCTACTATGGTGATGTCTTTTCTATAAGCCTTGATCTCCCACAGGGATCCTAGTGGCCAGTAGAAAGAAAAAAAAAAAATCCTTCCAAGTTCTCTGCACCCTAACTCCATCAGTATATGCAGATAAAACCATTTTAAAATCTTTTTAAATTCTCGATTTGCAGTGTAAATAAGGTGTAAAATCTTTTTAAATTCTCAATTTGCAGTGTAAATAACTCTTGCAAGGACCTCAGGCAGTAAACAATGACAGTCACCACAACATGGGGAGCAGAACTGAGCGCCTTACTAAAAGCCAAGCCATTCTTAGTTTTCTGGGTCCGCTGCCTATGCCTGGGTATCTGTTGAGTGCCCTTTGCTGCTGCGTGCACCGATGGCCTCAGAAGTGCCGGGGGGCTTAGGAATTTCTGGGCACCCGGAGGCTCCCTTCAGCACTGGGACGGCGTCCCTGGTCTTGGGATCCAAGCAGAGCGGCCCTGGCATGCTAAGTGGGCAGCACTGGGGCGCCTTTGTTTCTTGTGGCCGTCTCTAAGGACTGGCTTCCCTCTGAATCTAAATGGATTTATCCCTCACCCACCCTGCCGAGGCCCCCAGAGAGGACAGCGCCTCTCACTGACGCGTCCCACACACCTGGAGTGTGGGCGTGGGGGATAACCCAGATTGAGCTGGTGCGGAAAGAAGTATACCCTCAACCCCCAGCCTGGTCAGCCCCAGCACTGCACCGGCCTGAGGGAGCATCTAGCTGGTTAGCAGCCCCAACCTGGGGGGCCCGTTGCTGGCAGCCCCAAGTCTCGCGGTGCTACGGCTCGGACCCGGGAGCCGGCCGGGCGCTCCCCACCGCGCTACAAAGGCTGAACCGGGAGGAGGCGGCCGCGCAGGGAGGAGGAGCAGATAGAGGCGGGGGCGGCGGGCCGCGGCAGCGGGAAGCGCAAGGGAGCGGCGCCCGCCCGCGCCGTCCTTTGTGTGGCCGCGGCGCTGGCCTGCGCTGGTCCCGGCTGCGCGCCCAGCGCGCGCCGATCCTCCCAGCAAGATGGCAACCCCGGCAGCGGTCAACCCTCCTGGTGAGTAGCGGCCGCGGCCCGCAGGCCCCGCCCGGGTCGGAGCGGGCCGGAGCGCACCCTGTGTCCGGGGGCCGCAGACCCGGGCGTACAGCCCGGGTGGGTGGGGGAAAGGCTGTTACTCGGCGCGGCACCCTCAGCATCAGCACCAGCAGCGGCATCTCCATCCTGCTCTCTGCCCCATTCTAGTCCTAGGCTGGCGCCGGCCTGCACCCCTGGATGGCGCGACACTCGCTTGCTTTCTCCAGAACCCGAAGGGCCGGCCCCGAAGCTCTAGCAGTTCTCAAAACAGTCACCTTTGCCTTCGCTATCCCATGCGTTTTTTCTCTTCCGGTTCTGCCTGTGGTAGCACAGCGGCGGCAGCGTGTCCTGGCGGGGTACCGCGCTGTCTGAGGGAAAAGTTTGGATCTGGGATTCAACAGGGCAGAACTCCCGGGATTCTCCCTTGCCTGCCCCGCCCCCCTGAGCGCCGGTCCTCTGCGCCTTTTACAACTGGCGACTGCGTATTCGAATTGGTCATGGGCACGAAAATCCCATCCTATAATAATGTATCATGGAGCATCTCGGCCCCTGTGCAGGTCATCATCTGCCTTCTAGAGCCCTAATCCTGTAACAAGTGTGCTCCTTCCTGCGGTTTAATAAAAGAAAATAATCATGATCAAGTGGGAATATTTGCCTGTGTCGGAATTGTAGCAGAGAAATTCTGTTTTCGTTGAGAAAGTTTCCTGTGGTCTGAGCAGTGCTGGCTTCAGGATCTCTGAGAATGGGACACTGAGATTGCAGCAAAGTTTGGGGTGTTAAGTAATGACTGCTGTGGGTCTGGTAGGTTACTAGGCCCCCGTAGGGACAATCACAGAGGTCAGCCTTCAGGAAAGTTCCAGTTGAGGGAGTTTATGAGACCACAGAGATGAACAAGCACAATGCTTAGCAGAGTGAAGTGTCATAAGTGAGGAGTGAGGGATCACTTCCATCTGTGATGGTCAGGGAAGGTTTGAGGGGATTGGACATTTTAGATGGACCTTACAGAATTGTGAGGTTTGGATATACAGAGTTTGGGACTGAGGGAAATTGTAGGTAGGCATGAGTCATGATGGCCTAGATTTAAGCATGAATGGAGGTCAGTGAGTGGTTGGTGCACTGGGGATTTAAGAGGAATAGAAAGATTTAATATTGAGTTGTGTGAATGTGGTGAGGCTAAGAACTATGGATTTCCCCCACTTTGAGAGAGAGTTCTTAATGGTGTTGAACAGGGAAGGCTCATGATTCCTGTTTTTGTTTGTTTGTTTGTTTGTTTGTTTTTTCAGGTTAATTTGTCAGCTATGTCTAGGTAACATTGAAATAAGGTAACCAGACTGGAGGCGGGGAGGCCAGGTTGCAGTGAAGCAGGTACTGGGGAGGTCAGATTTAGCAGCGTGGCTGAACAGAGGAAGGAAAACACCATTGAGCAGGTAAAGGAGTTCAGGTTCCATACTGCTTATGTTGGAATAATGGCAGAGGAGGAACCAAGGCGACACTGAGGTTAGAAGCCTGTGTAATTCAAAGGAAGGAGGCCCATTAACAGAAATAGGGAGTCCTAAAAGAACAGACAAGGAGTTCCCTGTTTAGAACACTGGGTAGGAAGATGGCTTGTATAAAAACCAATGCAGCCTGGCGTGGTGGCGCAAGCCTGTAATCCCAGCACTTAGGGAGGCTGAGACAGGAGAATTGCGAGTTCAAAACCAGCCTCAGCAACGGCGAGGCACTAAGCAACTCAGTGAGACCCTGTCTCTACATAAAACACAAAATAGGCTGGTGATGTGGCTCAGTGGTCGAATGCCCCTGAGTTCAATCTCCAGTACCAAAAAAAAAAAACTCATGCCAATTTGTTTGCCGTTGAAGCGATTTCAGCCCATTTAGCTACTTAGAAACCAATAGAAAATTAAGATTTAAATGTAATGAAATTAGAAAAGCAAAGAAAGTTAAATGAAGATATTTTAGCCAAGTATGGATTTATACTGGGAAAAGGATTAAAATTTCAGGCAATTTACATAATTCATATTCCATTACATCACCACCGAAAACTGTTTTATCTGTTACAATCCCAGGATCGCCATAAGATGGGCAGCTGCCTGTCTTGGTAGTGTTGAGCATGTAATGCTTGTGCTTCTGGCTCTGGGGAACTTGGTGCAGCTGCAGGGTCTCATTTGTGTTGTTGTTAATACCTGACCAGCCTGACAGTACTTTCTGGGTCTTTTCTCTGTTGATAGCAGAGATCTTGAGCATGAGGAGAATTTCTCAAAAGAACATTCCTTGAGGTGGCTATCCTTTCTGTTATCATCGTGAGTTCTTTTACTGATACCCATGGTAGCATGCATATCTGTGGGGATACATTATTCCCCCATATACATCTCCAGCTTCTTTGATGGAAAGAGTTTAATTTAATGGACATGGCCAAAGATTCAAGCCAGAGAGAGATTTTAGATTCTGTGAACCATTTACAACAAACAGAGGCATAGCCCTTGAGCCCACCCTCATGAGCAAAAGTCACAGGATATTTCATTGACCGCTCTTTTTCTTCTGCCTGCCCCCTCTCTCTAGATGTTGTTGCTTTGCACTGAGTAAGAGCTGTGGTAAACACAGCTAAGCAGACTGGGAGATACCAGGATTTATTTCTGCTGCTAGTTTGTGTTTAGGTTTCAAAGGCTGCCTCCCCACACCCACTCACTTGCTCCTTGTTTTTCAGTTGACCACTGCTCACCATTCCAGTGACACTATTATGTGATGTAGCAAGGACCCTCTGGAGCCCTGATGATGTCAAATGAAGTTGGAGTCTTCACCCTCTCATGTTACTCAGTTGATATGATCCAGGTTCAAATCCATTTTAATCTGCTCCTTATAAGTCTCCTGTTTGGGACTTGGGTAAGAATACTCCTAGTTACTCTAAGGGAGAAGAGGTTTCTGAAAAGAGAAGAATCTGACTCCTAGGTATTTTCATGGCTCCTGCCACTGAAAATCCTGAGTACATTTCTTGCCTCCTGTGGCTGTTGACACTTCTCTACTTCTGTGTCATTTCCAGTCTTTACACTGGGAACTGATACTGTTGTGTTGGCTGTTTTTTTCTGTATTCTGTTTGACCAGGATGACATTCTCTGGATCAGAGAATGGAATTTGGAGTTGGAGGAGGGGCATATGTGCACATTATTTGTTTTGCTATCTTTTTGGATGATACTTAAACATACCTGATTTTAATGAAATAGTGAAAGTTTGACTTAGTTACATGCATGAAAAGGGTATCTGCAGCTGACATGGCACAATTAAGAAGGAGACTGTTTTCCCAATGCCATTGTTCCGTCATAATCTTTCATAACTTAAGTATGAAGGAATCAGGTACAAATTCAGATCAGTAGTCATTAGGAGTTATGGATTATCTAGACAGTCTCTGAAATGAGTATTTGCAGAATAGATTTAGAAGTTCACTTTTTTTCTGGAGTCCATTTTTATACTGCTCCCCTTCTTTATGCTTCTGATCTTTTGACATTTTAAATAGGAATTGATTATATAGTACAGAAAGATTCTCTGGGCAGAGTACTTTAGATGGAGGGATGTTTGGAATGGTTCAACAACATATTGGATATCTTTGATGTGCCAAGCACTCTGTAGGGTGCAGAGTAATGCAAAGATAAGCAAGAATTTTCTTGACCTTGGTGAGTTCTGAGCCCCACAGAGGAGGCATAAGTAGATTAACTTTGTACTTGAAAAAAAAAAGGTAGAATGAAATGAATGTTGACTAGATGTGGCTATATTATAATGGGGACCCAGACAAAGTGTTGTTACCAGGTGACTTCTAAAAACAAACCTTTTGCAGAGATATTTTGACCTATAGAAATTTTAGGAAGGGT
>CM053401.1:134177886-134217083 GCA_028644305.1 Xerus rutilus | reverse complement strand
AAACCTACACTGACACGTCATAATCGCACAAAGCCCATTAGGTTCACTCTTGGTGTGCTTTCTGTAGGTTTGGACAAATATATAATAACAAGCATCCACCATTGTAGTATCATACAGTTTCCCTACCCTAAAAATCCTCTGTACTCTGTCCCTTTATCCTAACTCTATCCCAGCCCTTGGTAAGCACTGTTCTTTATACTCTCTTCACAGTTTTGCTTTTCCAGAATGTTGGAACCTGTGTGGTTCCGATATGGTTTCAGTGTGTCCCTCAAAGTTTCATGTTTGGGAAGCTTGGTGCCAGAGTGGTGATGTTGAGAAGTGGTGGAAACTTGGAACAGGTGGGGCCTACCTAGTGGGAGGTGATTAGACCTTTAAGAAGGATTAATGCTTTTCTCCTGGGAGTATGTTTTCCTTTTCATGGGAAGTTCATTGGAAGTTGTTGTTATGAGAGAGGCTGACACCTCTCCTTCATATCTCTTGCTTCCCATCTTGTCATGTGACCTCTTTCTTCCTCTTTCACATGTACCCTCATCATTGTGATAGTATCTCTTACGAGGCTCTCGTCAGAGCCCGGCAAATGCTGTCACCATGCCCTTGAATCTCCATAAGCTTTTCATTATAAAGTACCCAGCTTTGCTGATTACATGTGACACATGCCTGTTGTCCAGCTGCTCAGGAGACCTTGAAAGTTTGAAGTCAGCATGGGCAACTTAGAGAGACCCTGTCTCAAAGTGAAAACTAAAAAGAGCTGGAGATGTAGCTCAGTGGCAGAGCATCCCTGTGTTCAATCCCCTGTACTGGGGGGAAAACAAAAAACACCTCATTCTCACATAGTATTATAGCAACAGTAAATACACTAATACAGAACCATACTGTATGTTGCTCTTTCACCTTGACTTCTTGCACTTGGTGATGTTCATTTATGTTTCCACCATGTCTTTTGGTGGTTTGATAGTACATCCTTTTTTTTTTTTGGTACTGGAGATTGAACTCAGGGGTACTCGACCACTGAGCCACATCCCCAGCCCTATTTTGTGTTTTATGTAGAGACAGGGTCTCACTGAGTTGCTTAGCGCCTCGCCCTTGCTGAGGCTGGCTTTGAACTCACGATTCTCCTGTCTCAGCCTCCCTAAGTGCTGGGATTACAGGCGTGCACCACGGTGCCTGGCTGATAGTGCATTCTTTTTACTGCTAAATAAGATTCCATCATCTGTTTCTAAGTTTCTAAGTTTTGACATTTATAAATAAAACTACTGATGGTCAACACTTACGAGCAACAACTATGTGCTAGGTACTGATCTAGGTTCTGGGGTTAAAATGAATGAGCAAAATAAGTACAACTCTGGTCATCAAATAGTCATATTGTCATAAAACAGTCACACAAATTTGTTATAAAATGTGTTAATGCTATGAAGAAATGATCCCCTGAGGTAAAATAATTGAGGGACTTAACTTAAATTGAAGCATTGGCACGGGCCACTTGAAGTCAGTGAGACCCTCTTTGAGGAATGACCTTTAACTCAACCTCTGAGGAATGAAGAGAAGTATGAAGAAGAACATTCTAGGCACTGGGAGAGCCCCTGTGGTTGGGAAGAGCTGGGTAGGTTTGAATAACCAGAAAAGGGCAGTATTGAGGGAAAATGATGAGCATGGGTAGAAGTGGTGTGAGAAGCTAGAGATGAGGGTAGAGACTGGCTCCCACAAGGGTGATGGATCTTGGATTAAGGGCTCTGATTTGATTCTAAAGGCAGCAGAAAGCTATTGAAGGGTTTTGAGCGAGGGAGATACACGATTCAACATGCATTTATTTATTTAGTACTGGAGATTGAACCCAGGAATGCTTTACCACTCTACCCTTTTTATTTTTTTATATTTATTTTTTAGTTGTAGGTGGACAGAATATCTTTATTTTATTTTTATGTAGTGCTGAGGATCGAACACAGTGCCTCATGTGTGCTAGGCAAGCACGCTACCACTGCGCCATGACCCCAGCCCCCCTTTTTATTTTTGATTTTGAGATGGGCCCACAAATTGCTAAGGCTGGCCTTTAACTTGCAATCCTCCTGCCTCAGCTTCTTCAGCAGCTGGGGTTATAGGTGTATGCCACCGTGACCAGCCTAGTGTGTACTTTCACAAGATCTCTGTGGCCTCTGTGTGAGGAGCAGATTGGAGGGAGTCTCAGAAGCAGCAAGACGCCAGTTAGATGGTGCAGATGAATGTCAGTGGAGCTGGAGAGAAGTCAATGGTTTTGAGATGTATATGGGACAGGAATGCCATACTGAACAATTCCTGTTCACCCTTGCCCATGTTTACAACTGGGCAGGACCTGTCCTGCTTGGGCTAGAAAATCATTATGACTTTATGTGAAGTGTAAGGAGAAGAGGTGAAGGATGGGTCCCAGTTTTCTGGTTCTGACACCTGGGTGGTTGAAAACGATGGGAAGATGGCAAGGTGCAGGTGGCCAGTGGGGTGTGCCCAAGGCTTCAGTATTTGACACTTGTGTTGGAGTGCCCATGAGACATGCAAGTGGAGCTATTTTGAGAGGCTGTGGGATGCATGGCCCAGAGATCTGGGCTGGAGAAATAAATAAAGCAAGATGTTAGCATTTCCCCAGGTTCCCTTAGAGTATTCTTTGGGGGTAAATTGGGTCACAGAATGTAGGGTATTTAAGCCAAATACCTTAGTTCCCAAACAGTGCTTCCACTTACTGCTTTATTTTCTGTCTGTCTTGAGATTCACTAGGACACAAGGTCATAGGGAGATTATTTCTGCATTTTTTCCAGAGCCATTTATGCACTCATACACATATACACACTTGTGCTGGTTTGTAATGTAAGAAAGTAACGTCCTATACTTAGAGTTGCCCAGCAATGAACTAAATGTGCTGCCTGGGAGGCCGTGAAGTTTTCCAGTAGTATCTGGTGGGCAGTGTTGTGGAGCAGTTCTGGCTGTTGGATTAGGTTATCACACAGAACTTTTTGTTCCATGAATAAAAATCGTTTCCCATTTCTTGTCAAGCTCCCTCCCACTGGAGCGCTTTTACTTGTGCTGTGTCCTTGGAATGATTAAATGCTCCCCTGACTTTCCTTCCCTACTCCCTCCCCCTCCTCATACCTAACCATTTTTCTGTCCAGTTCTGTTTTCCCCTTCTGGTCTCAGTATAAATTCTTACTGCTTTAGAGAAACCTGTCCTGGTGCCTTTATTCAGGTAGAATGTACCTAGAATGCTTCCTGCCAGAGCCCCATAGGGCTGTACTTTGTCTTGGAGCACTTAGAGCATTTCCCCTTGCCTGGAATTAAGTGGTGGATTGTGCAGTTGTTTGATGGATGGATGTGTCCCTTGTCTGAATGGATGGATGCCTGATAGAAACTCATAAGGGAAGGGAGGGCACATTGCTGTGGCAGTGTCAGTACCTGCTAGATTGCCTTTCCCATGGCAAATCCCAGTAAGCTTTTTTTTTTTTTTTTTGGTACTGGGGATTGAACTCAGAGATACTCGACCACTGAGCCACATCCCCAGCCCTATTTTGTGTTTTATGTAGAGACAGGGTCTCACTGAGTTGCTTAGCGCCTCGCCCTTGCTGAGGCTGGCTTTGAACTCGAGATTCTCCTGTCTCAGCCTCCCTAAGTACTGGGATTACAGGCGTGAGCCACCACGCCCAGCCCCAGTAAGCTTTTATTAATGAATGAATGTAGGATTCTAGAGAATTGTCTCATATTTTCAAATGTGGTTATCTTTAACTGTCTGCCTTGAGGAAAAGAAGCATACACTCTATATTTGTGGGTCTCTGTAACAGGATAGGCCAGAGCTATCTGATTTAGATTCTGACTTTAATTTGTGGAAACTGATTTGAATCTGAAAATTTTACCAGCATAATCCCTACTCAAACCGTTGTTTGAACTTTCTAAGGCAAGGGAGCCTTAGAGGCCGATAGACTTTATAAATCCCCCCAGGAGGATGGTAAGTCACATGGATAAGGGTCCTTGTTAACATCCCACTAAGGTCCACTAGGAAGGGGTCCTCTAAGGTGGCTGTTTGGTCTCCAGCAGCTGTAGATGAGGTAGACTGCATGCTGGCTTTAGATGTAGCCATTGTATAGAGATGGTGGCCCGGGACTCAGGAGGCTACAGCAAAGTCAGATCGCATATTCATTGCCATCTCTGCAGCAAAGTCAGATCATATATTCATTGCCATCTAGTTGAATGGTGCAGGCAGGTCTGGAGTTGGAACCTGAGGCCCTTTGCAGATAAGCAGAGCCTCTGTGGCTGCCAATACTATGACAGTTTGACTATTTCCAGACAAATTCATAAAAATGTCCAAATGTTTACAAGTAGGTAGTTCTTGTCTTTATGTGCCATGTGGAAACACTGGCCATCCTTTACAGGTATGGCTGTATCTTCAAAGCAGGCCACGCAGAGCGGGGCTATGCTAGCCCTGCTAAGGAGTGAACTTCTACCTTTAGCACTGCCACTTTACCCTGAGTACAGTGGACATACACGTTGATGTAAAATATTTGGAAAGTATGCAAAAGTGCTAAAGTGGTTTCATGACTCTCACATTTTCGCGCATGTCATTGCATATATTTTTCTAAATATCACACACATATGTATATGTTTCTGAATTGTTTTGAACATATTTTTTTAACCTCTCCCCTTCATTAATGGAATATCCTATAAAGAATATTGACTTGAGAGGCTATACGTTATTGTTTTATGGCAGTGTCATAATTGGTTAACTGTTTCATGTTTCATATTCAGTGTGCTGCTTACTAATGTGGGGGTCACTAACTCACCCAGATACCTTTGACCACTGTTGTTCATGTTTTCTCCTTGTATTGAACTACAGATTTCCAACCAGATCACTTGGCTGACAAATCCCCAGGGCGTGGAGAGCCTGGGCTGAGGTGGTTTCTTGTCCTTCCTGTCTACATTTTGTGCCATTAGACAGGTCATGGTAGTTACTCCTGTTTCTAATGCAGATTCAGGAGTTGTAATAACAGACGATGAATGCGTGTTTGGGGTTTGCTTATCCCTGCTTTTCTTCTGTGCTTTCAAACAGAAGGGAGTAGCTGTAAGTGGACCTGGGCACCTTTCCTTCCAGGTGCAGGCAACAGAAGACTAGAAAGTAAGATAGCCAGGGATGAGTCAGGATGCCATGTCCAAGATGGGTAGCACCAGTGGAGATGGCTTGAAACTGAGCTCTTTGAGTAGATTCAGGGCCTTTGGGTAGATCTGATTGGCTAATGGCCTTGCTGATGGCTGAGTGAAGGAAGTGGGACCAGAGGAGAGGGTGATCTTCCCCACACCAAACACTCACGGAATCCTGTGGTGACTTACTTTGTCCATTAGAGCCTGTCTGCCAGGTGAGTGAGGCAATTTCCTACATGTTTTTGCTTGGACTTTAAAATTGCCCTAACAGCAGTTAAGTAAAAAAGCCAATGAAATTGTTAAATGACTGAAGGTGGCCAGGAAATATACATGGCTGCCTGGCAAAAACAGCAATAGATAATCTTAGACAATCAACAGGAAGCCTAAAGTTAATCTGGGACCTAGTTTTTAATTTATAGAATCACAGATATATAGAACGTATTCCCTTTTTATATTGAATAGATTATTGCAGCAGGTAGTAGGGCATCTGAGAAAGCTGGCCCAGGGGCCACGCAGGTGTGTTCACATAGTGCTTCTCAGTGGGAGGCATTTTCAACGTTTGGAGACATTTTTGGTTGTCATTTCCAAGTTGTGTAGATGCTGCTGGCACCTGAGGATAGCAGCTAGATTTTCCATAGTGCCACAACAAAGAGTTGTCCAGCCCACATGTCGCCAGAATTGTGTTTGATAAACTTTCTCTATGGAGACAAAACTTTTTCTAGGCCTCTGGACAGTGGCAACTGGAAAAAAAACCCAGGGTGCCATCCGGATGATGGCCTGCATGAAACATGTCAGAGACACATGGCAGCTTTAAAACCAAGATGGTGCTTTGAGATAGTTATAAAATCTGTGATGGAAGTTAATTTAAATGTGAAGTAACAAAACTGCAAGAAGTTTTTCTTCTTATTATTTTTAGAACAGCATTTTGATGTTTCTATCACATCAGCAGTTTGAAATGAGGCATAGTCTGGAATCATTTGCCATAATTTGATATGCTTGATAGATTCCATGTCCCCCAAAGAATAAAATGAATGAATGTGATCAAGGATCACAGCTGTGTTCTTGGTGTTTTTGAAAGCATTTTGTACCAGAAAACTTGCAGTTCGGCTCCTCCAATGTCCCTGAACACCACCCCTGTTCGCGGTCCAAAGGATCTGGTGCTGCCTGCTAGGAGGCTAGAAAGATGTGGATCAAACAGGTTGGCTACTGTGGTATGTTCAGCCGTTCCCTGAAGCAGGCAGCCCTGGGACAGGTTTATGCAAATTTGTGCAAATGACTGACCCTGTTGGTGTGGAGAAAATAATGGGACCCTCTCCAGTTCTTTTCTGCAGGCAAAGAAAGAATGCTGAAGAAATGGTTCAGAAGTACAGCTCATTGCAGGACTAAAGTGTGTGTGCCTTTTCCTAATCAGCATCACAAACAGCAGGTCTCAATTTCCAGCTGCCTGCCGAGTCTGTAGGGTCCCGCAGATTCTGGGAAGCCTGCTTCTCCTGGTTTACTCCTCCCCCCAGGTCCCCTGTGGCAGCGAATGGCACCACTCTCCATTCATTGGCTCAAGCCAGACATTAATTATTTTAATTGCCTATCCACCTAATTAAACAAATATTAATTGAATGCCAACTGTGTGCTCACAGTGGTGTGCAAACCCAGGCGTGGTTTCTGCTTTCACAGAGCTTTACTGTGTAGTCAGAGAGTCAGCCATTTATTAAATAATCACACGCATGAGGATATCATTAAAATAAGTATTATGAGAGAAAGGAGTCTTTGTTTCCTAATGCAACAGAAAACCATTGAAGTGAGCCCGAGTAGGGATGTTTTGTGATCAGAGGAGCATTTTGAGAAGATCTTTCTGGTGCCTGAATGAAGGGCATCCTTAGTGGCAGCAGGCAGGCTGGGTGAGAGGAATCTGTTGCATGGCCATCTTGACAGTCCAAGGAAGGGATTGTGGAGGACTGCTCCAAGTGGCAATGGATGAGAAGTAGATGGAGCCTTGAGATAGTTAGAAGTAAAGCCAACACAACCAACAACAAGGATGAAATGGACACAGGCGAGGGAGGCAAGGTTGCTGATTCAGGCATTAGCCGCCATTTCCCTTATAAAGAACACTAGATGAGATCTGGAGTGTTTGGGGGTTTTTGGTGGGAGCTGGGGAGACCACAAATTTGCTCTTGGACACTTAGAGGGAGAGGCACTTTCAGTTCAGAGATGGGAACATGCTCAAAACCTCTGAGTTGCTCCTACCCCTGGAGTCAGTACCCCACCTCTCTCTGCTTTCTCCTCCTCCTCTGTACCTTGAGCAGGTCTGGAACATATATGGTGCTTCATAAATATTTATTGAATTAGTCAATGTATTGGTTTCCAGATTTCCCAAATCCCAAACCAATGAGAAGAGATGTGTCCACCACAAGGATTTTTGTTTGGAGGAATTTTTCATGCTGAGATAATTTCAGGCCTATGGAAAAGTTACAGAAATGGTTCACAGAGCGCCTGCATGCTTGTTACCTAGATTTCCCAGTTGTTATTACATTGGCTGTATGGGTTTCTGTTTTTGTTTCTGTTCCATTTGAGAATAAGAGGCAGATATGATGCACTTGCTAACTCTAAATAATTCAGTGTGTACTTCCTAAGAATAAGGACTTTCTCCCTTAATTTGTAGGCTGACTTAGGAAGTTGGCATTAATCTAATAGCATTATCTAATCCATAGACCTTATTCATAGTTCACTAATTGTTCCTTCTAGCAAAACAAAAGAGTTATTTTCTGGTCTTGGATTTAATCCAGGATTACAAGACACATAAAGTTGTGATGTTTCCTTTAATTCTGTACAATTCCACAGTCTTTTTTTTTTCTTTTATAATCTTAATGTTTCTGCCAAGTGCAATTATTTTGAGGAATGTCCCTCCATTTGGTTTTATGATGTTGCCTCACAATTAAAAGGAGGTTGTACTTTTTTTAAAAAACAAATTTTAATTTTTTTGAAACAAAAATACTACAAACCTACTGTTGCATCACAAGTTTACTTCTAACAGTCTTGTGAAAGCCAGTGTTCAGTTGGTGACACCAACAGGTGATTAGAACAGGTGATTAGTGATATAAAATGCCTTTCCCTACATGCCTGGCACACCTACCTCATCTTTGGGTCCTCTTCACCATATTTAGGCATGTCACATGGTCCTGAGGATTTTTTTTTTTTAAGATTTCAGGTTTAACATTTTCCTAAACTAAATATCAACTTCATTTGACAAGTAAAATAATTGTAAGCTACCTTTGCAAAGATTACCATATCTCTAGTAAAGTCAACAGGGAGTTGACTTTTTTTTACCAACTTTCCTGACATAGAAATTGAAAAGTTTTTCAGGTGAGTTGTTCATGTGGAATGCCTGAAACACACTGCAATTAACAATTGGATCTTCATTCAAACAGTAATTACTCTGTGATTTGTCCTGTTCTTGGTTTCTGGTGCATTTCCAGGTTTAGATATGCATTGCATTTATTTTAGGAAGTTAATTTACTACTTCCCTTAAGTTTCTATTGAAAAAAAGTTTGCAGTTTACTCTGCTTTGTCAAGAGGAACACCTTTTGGGCTGGGCTTATGGCGCAATGGTAGCGTGCTCACGTGGTACATGGGAGGCAATGGGTTCGATCCTCAGCACCACATAAAAATAAAATAAAGATATTCTGTCCACCTACAACTAAAAAATAAATATTTTTTAAAAAAGGGGAACACCTTTTGTTGCCTGACTTAGTGACTTAAAAAAAACAAATTTGAGGGGATATAATTTACCTACAGAAATTTGCTGAATTTTGAATTCTTAGAATTCTTCTGGCCATCCTTCTTCTTTCTCATCTTTTTCTCCCTCTCTCCATCTTGCCACAGCCCGTGTTCCAGATGGCAACACTGCTTGACAAAGTTCCAGTGGGCCCATATGGATATAGGCTAAAGCGTTTACTCCTTATTTTATTTTTGCTTGGAATGATTGTTGGCGGGATAATAGAGATAATTATACTAATGAATGTTTTCTTGCTAACCCTGAAGAAAAAACACTCTCGTCCAATTCTATGCAGAAGTTACTTCAGTCTGGAGTTAATGATTATATCACTCAGGAGCACAGACGTTCTCAGTCTCCTATTATGCCTTCCAGCCTTTTCCCAGGAAAGATAGAAAATCCCAAAAGCACGTCTAGAAAATCCCCTTTCGGAAGCCCCTATAATGTATATGACTTCATGAAAACATCTGCTGTTCCTAGGGAAAATATATTCCCTAGCCCATTCAACGGGAAATGTAGGCAGCCGATGTGGCAATTGCAGCAGCAGGAACTGTGGGCAACAAATCCTTCTACTGTACTCAAGCCAAAAGCTTTAGCTTTGGTACAGCCAAAACCTGAAAAAAGTCCTGGCCCAGGTGGGTTCCTCCTACCAGACATTCAGGATCATATATAATCTTTGAGATGGGAAAGGGAGTTACATGGCAGGTACCCAGACGAATAGTTACTACTCCACAACCACCTCCTACAGTCACACAGCCTCCTTTACCTTGGACAGGAGCCTATATATTGGGGAAAGATGAGTGTCATGTATAAAACTTTATCACTCTGGGAAGAATCAGGAGACAGAGACCTAGATGTTTACCTAGGGAAGTAGAGTTAAAACTGTGCAAGCAATGGTTTGGGCAGAACTTAAGTAATGGTAATTTGGGAAGATTTTATACTAGAAATAATATATGTAGATGATAGTATAGAAGATGTGATTTTAGTCACATAGACTAGCTATATAGAAACTTACTTATTCATTTATAGAAGAAGTAGAAACTTAAGAGTCTGGTGAAAACCACAAACCACAGTCTCACACCTAGTAGATTATTATTAGCTTTCCTAGTTATTACTTATTAGCACATATTAGCCTCAATGGCTATTCTTAGAAAATTAAGTAATGGGTTTAAGGGGATAGATGAGACTTTAACAATTTTAAGGTAGACACTAAGATAGATTAAGAAAAAAATATAAATGTAGAAAACCTCTAGATGAAAAGTAATAGATTAACATTTCAATAGGTCTATTTTTAAACTTATTAAGTGTATTTTTCTATTTTAAACTGGCCAAAACTGTCATATGTAATCATTAAATATAGAACATATGTTTTATGTATCTCCTTATTGTGGGATCTCATGGAATAACATCTTGCTACATTTGTATGATTAATAATGTATTCATTTATGATGATCTAATGATTTTAATGAAAATAGTCTATGAGAAAAACAAAATTTGTTGAACATTTTATGGGTATAAATAAAGCCCTGCCACTGAGCAAATTCAGACGCAGGTTGCACCACATCTGGTCTCTGTGTCTCATTCCCATCCCCTCGCCAACACCACTCATCCCATCTTCGAGGACCTCACGACCCACAGAGGCTGGACCCCTGCACCATCTCTTTCTCTTCCCTTCTTTTTCTCCCTGTCCTCCTTCTCCTCCCTCCTTCCCCCATCTCTCTTTCTCTCTTTCATCAAGACTCAAAGGAACAGGATAGGTGGAAATGTTTGGTCTACCAATATAATGGCAGCTCATCATGCAATGAAGTTTTCTGAATACCTGGGCTTCTCAATGTAACACCTGTGGTACTACTGCAAACACTAGCTTCTAGGATGGCAGACAGGCCTGCCTGTTTCCCTTCTGAGGTGAGTCCTGTATTGGGTGCTGGTTTTGTACCAGGGCCTCTTCTCTGTGCTCTGAGTATAGAGGTGCACAAGACCCTGTATAATTCAGAGTATAGAGGTGCACAAGACCCTGCATGGCATGGTAGACCTGCTGACCTGCACATGAGCTAGCTGGCTACCTTTTCTGGCTGCTGTTTCCTTACATGTAAAATGGCAGCAGGTGTTGGGGAGAGATCCATAGGGTTCACCTCATTTGGTTGTTGCCATCATGTGGATCGGAAATGTTCCCCAAAACTCATGTGTCAAAGGCTTGGTTGCCAACCCATGGCACAGTTGTGGTGGAAACTTTGGAGATAGAGCCTAGCAGGAGAGTCAGGTCATCAGGGCATGCCCTTACAGGGGATATTAAGACCCCAGCCCTTTCTTGTCTCTCTCATTGTTCCGTAGCTACTGCAAGTTGAGTGGCTTTGCTCCACCACATTCTCCCCACCATGATGTGCTATGATGCCACAGAATCAAAACAATGGAGCCAATTGACCATGAACTGAAACCTTAGAAACCATGAGCCAAAATAAAACCTTTCTCTTCAAGTTGATTTTTGGAAGTATTTTGTTATAGTTATAGAAAGCTGACTAATTGCACTAAAGCTTAAATATTCTATTCACAGTGTTTGAGATGGGACCTGGCACAAAGCAGGTGCTCTGTAAGGGCTGCCTTCCTCATTACAATTGTTCTCTTAGCTCCTTCACAGTGGTGTGGAGCACAATACTGATTTTGGCATCAAAGAACCAGTTGTGCCATTGAAGAGAGGGCTCTCTTGTGAAACAGGCCCTGACACTCCAAGGCTGTGGAACACATGAAGAAACATAGTGGACTGCCCCCTCTGGACATTCCTCCTTCCAACCTCATTTCAGAGAGAGACTTGGAGCCTTGCCTCTGCTATCCCTACTCCACTCCTCCCAGCCCTGGAAAGTATATCAGTGGACTTTGAATAGTCCTCAACCTTGCTGGATCAGGCTGTTCCCTACTGTCAGGTTGTGACATCTTCTCACTACTCTTCCCATTCACTGAACTGGCCTTTCACCCTGGCTTCTTGCAAGTCCAGATCTGCACAGCTTCATCACCCACTCCTCCTCTGCAAACCCTCACTGGCAGAGGAAGAGCATCCCATCATTCAAAGACAGCTCTCCCTCCTGGCCCTTCCCTCCCTTTACTCTGGACAGACCAAGATGGAATCTGTCCACCACGAGGGATCCATAGCCCACACACCTGGAACTTAACTTCTGTAGCCCTTGGTACCCTTTCCACCTTTCCACCTGGCCCTCCTGCCCTCCACCTGGGTCCAAGCCATGCAAATTTTGTACAGTACTTTGTAGACAAACTAGAAGTTAGGTCATGTGCCTTTTTTGTTCAGATTTATTCATTCATACTGATTCATAATCCAATGAATATTTATTAACTCTCTGCCCTTTGTTAATTTTGTTCTTGGTTCTGGGAATAGACTGATTAGGAAGAATGACAGTCTGTGCTTTTATAATCTATATTCTCCAGAAGGCAGTTTCTCCCTGTTTTCCACACAAAATGTTCAGTTGAAAAACAAAAACAAAAACAAAAAACAAAAAACTTTTTCCAGAATGCAGGGCCTGTGAGGTCTGTCTACCACCAGAGGGTGCCAGACCATCCAAACAGTTATGTCAGGGATCTCCCACTTGACCATGCACTGAACTCTCAGAGTTCCTGTATCAGACTTGCCTTTCTCCATGTTCTCAAGTGCTGCTGCTGCTGCTGCTCCAAGAACCACAGTTAAGTTCCACAGTGGCAGGGGCAGTGCTAGCTTAGTACTATGTCCACAGCAAGCTAACCTGTTCACTCACGCCAGGGCTTCCATGTTCATGAGCCTGTTGGACCCTGTTATTACAGGGTAGGGGTCTGTCATGGAACCAGGACAGCGGCTGGTCCTTAGGTGCCATTTCTTATAATTCTACTGGGAGGAATTCAAGCAAACCAGAGTAACAAGCAAAAGTTTAGTAGAGTGAGCAGCAGTGTGCTGCGTTGGAACTGCGTGGACCACGCTGAAGAGGCATTGGTGTGGTGCTCACAGAGTTGGACTTGTTAAGGAAATTGGATCCCCCCTGTTTTGCCTCAACTTTCCTGCCCCCTTAATGCATTTATTGCCCTTTGGACTGCCCTCAGCAAACTTCCTTTGTGAGGGCCTTGATGCTCTGGTTGCCAGGGCGATTGGATCAGCGTGACATAGTTTCAATGATAAGGGAGCATCCTGGTGACCTGGTTACAAGAGATAATGAAGACATGATCTGGAAACAGTCGTTTTCCCTGAGGGGTTATAATTAACTCTGATTGGGATGTCTCAACATACCACAAGCGTAACCTGTTCACTCGTGTCAGGGCTTCTTTTCTGAAGCTTATCTGCTTCCATTAGAGTTCACCATGATTATAGGTACTAGTTCCCTGGAGGGATTATAATTATGTGCAGCTTGGGAAGGTGGGGCATTCCAGCTCTTATTTCCCAGTGTTTGCCTGTTACGTAAAATTTCCTGCAGTTTCAGTTTTATGACTCCTCGATTTTTCTTGATACATAGACCTAATGTCTGTCCATCATTGTCCCTTCCCCAACCCACCTTTTCATGGTTAGCTAACCTACCTAACACCAAAGATGATCAGATACAGTTAGCCCATTTCACAGATGAGGAAATGGAGATTTAGATGGTAGAGCAGAGACTTGGAACTCATTCTTCTGATCCTAAGCGTACCTTTTTTCAAATGTTACTCTGGATTGCCCCAGACAGTTTGGGGAGGGAAGGGAAATGGGTTAACAAGTGAACTGTATTGAGGAGATGTGAACCAAAGGTGTTAGCTAGTCATCCTACAGCATGAAAAGCTGGGAAGAGCCCATTCTCAGTGGACTAGTTCTGGCTTTGGATGAATAGGTGTGGGCTTTTGGACCTGACCCCATTCTCTTAGTCACCCTGACCTTTTCTCTTTGGGCCTTCTTTTTCCCATTTATAACCTGAATGGGTAGTTACAAAAATACCTCAAATGTAGCTGGGTCCTGGAAAGTCTTGGGAGAAAAAGCTGAATAGACAGTTTGAGTTCTCAAGGAATTTGGGGGATGCTTGGGGAGGCAAACCTAGATGATCATCTTGTGTAAGCAGGACATCCCTGAATAGCAGAGGATGCTTTGTTTTGAAACAGACTATAAGCCTTCACCAGAGGATCTTATGATGAAAGGTGGAATAAGAAGAACTTAGGCGGAGACCACAGTTAGCTCTGTATGGAGAGCCTGGGGTGATGGGAGACTGGAGCAGAAAGCCAAGACACTTGACTCCCTCACCCAAACCACTATCCATCTATTTCTCTGAGCCTCTCTTCCCATTTTATATTCTCACACCAGAGCCCATGTTCTGAATCTGTCTTTCTATAATACCTTCTTCTTGGTTTAAAAGAAATAGACCTTATATACATATGAATATACATATATAGAATATATAAATATATATTATGAACATATGAAAAAAAAGTATTCATTTCAACAAAAATGTCTTATCCTTGCCCTAGGAGAGTCATGAGATATGATAGTGAGTCATAACCACTCCTGGGATGGAATCCCATTTCTGGCACTTGTGGAAGTGTCTTAACCTTTCTGGGCCTCCCTTTCCATGTCTATATAGTAGACAAACAAAAACAACACTCATGTTCCTCTAAATAATTCACACATTGGGGAATTATTTGGGGAATTAAATAAGATGAACATGTAAGACATGTAAAGCCAGTGCCTGGCACTTGGTAAGAATCCAGCAAATACTTATTACACTGTCACAAGGGTCTAGAATAAATAGTCGACTCTGGACAGGAGTCACTGTGGCAGGTGCTTTAGTATCTAAAAGGAAGATAAGGAAAAGCACTTGTTTACTATACCATTGTTCATACTTTGGGTAAAGTTTTCTCCTTAACTTTAGAGATTGATAATTAAATGCCCTACCTGTCGCCTAGGGCACAGCCAGACAACTAAGCCTTCCATTCTTCAGGCTGCTGAATTAGTAAAACAAGGGAATTGGAAACCTCTTTCAAGGAACTCCTAAAGGAGCTACTTCTGGAAGATGGGAAGTGACTGTCAATGGAAGTTCTCAGGTGCAGGGAGGAATGACAAGACAATAGCAATGAACACAAGAAATATATTTGACTATAAATAATAACAGGATATACTTTATGGGATGAGTAGAGGGAAAGCTGTGTGGTTGAGGACTACTAAACTTTAGCTAAATATGTATAATGGTTTTGGAATAATAATCAATGCATATACAAAATAAGGAGTCTCCAAACTATTTGGAACAACAAATAATAGAGTGAAGCCTGTATTTTAGTCAGCTTTTTTTCTACTTTGACCAAAAGACCTGACAAGAACAATTAGAGGAGGAAAAGTTTATTTTAGGGCTCATGCTTCCAGAGGTCTCAGTCCATAGCCAGCCAGCTCCATTCCTCAGGGCTCAAGGTGAGGCAAACATCATGGTGGCAGAGTATGGTGGAAGGAAGCAGCTCACATGATGATGAAGAAGCAGAGAGAGATTAAGCTCAGAGTAACAAATACCCAAAAGCATGCCCTAATGACCTATCTCCTCCAGCCACACCCTACCTGCCTTCAGGTACCACTCCGTTAATCTCCATCAGGGGATTAATTTACAGATTGTGTTAAGACTCTCATAACTCATTCATTTCACCTCTGAATGTTCTTGCATTGTCTCCCACATAAGCTTTTGGAGGACACCTCCAATCCAAACCATAACAGCCTATAAACTCTTTCAATAAAATAGCAAAGCTGGGTGCAGTGGCGCAAACCTGTAATCCCAGCACTTTGGGAGGCTGAGACAGGAGAATTCCGAGTTCAAAGCCAGCCTCAGCAAGGGAGAGGCACTAAGCAACTCAGTGAGACCCTATCTCTACATAAAACACAAAATAGGGCTGGGGACATGGCTCAGTGGTCGAGTACCCCTGAGTTCAATTCCTGGTACCAATAAATAAATAAATAAATAAATAATAAAATGAAATAGTAAAAAAGCAGGGAAAAAGAAAATCTGTGACAAATAGCAGAAAAAGTGGTAGAAATAAATCTACATATCTAAATAGTCTGAATAAATGTACTGGTCTTTTTTCTTTTCTTTTTTGGTACTGGAGATTGAACTCAGGGGTACTCGACCACGGAGCCACATCCCTGGCCCTATTTTGTGTTTTATGTAGAGACAGGGTCTCACTGAGTTGCTTAGTGCCTCGCCGTTGCTGAGGCTGGCTTTGAACTCGCAATTTTCCTGTCTCAGCCTCCCTAAGTGCTGGGATTACAGACTTGCGCCATCGTGCCCAGCTTGAATAAATGTACTATTATTTCTGGGTTAGGAAACAAAGATTTTCTAAATAGATTTTTTTTAAATAGATGCAAATGTGGTTTATAAGAGATATAATATGAATTACCTTTATAGCTTTAATTGTATAATGTTTTATTTCTTAAGATGGAAATTTGTATAAATTTTCATTTTCTTTTATATGCCTAAAAATTTTCAGAGGTTATGTTTTAAAAATTTACTTTAAATTAAATGACAAGGAGAGTATATTTTTAAGTATATGATAGTTAATGCCAGTTGGGCATGATGGTCCATGGCTGTAATCCTAGGACAGGCGAGGCTGAGGCAGGAGTATTGCAAGTTAAAGGACTGCCTCAGTAATTTAGTGAGGTGTTGCCTCAAAATAAAAAATAAGAAAGTGCTGGGGGTGTAGCTTAGTGGTAAAGCACCCTGGGCTCAAGCCTTAGTTTAAAAAAAAAAAGGGGGAATACCAAATATTTTTATGTATGTATACAGATTTGTGACTGAGAGTCCATTTGTGTAAAGAATAAAAGGAAAACAAAAACCTCAAGAGGAATGTTTTTAAAATATAGAGATAGACAATTCAAAAAGTGTAAAAAAAATAGAATCATGCTAAATCATATTTAGTTTCATTAATAACTAATGGAATACAAGAATACTTTTGCCCATTAGCTTGATAATAATTAAAATGTACTCTAATATCTTGTGTCAGTCAAGAGGTTTGTGCATTTGGTGGGAATGAAACTTAGTACACCATTCTGGTGGTAAGTATTTAAACTCTGGTTCAGTATTTGAGTATACTAATTGATTTTAAGAAAATAATCAGAATGAGAAAAAATGTCATTAAGAAATTATATTGCAGTGTTGTTTATAAAGATAGAAATAATATAAATGAGCAACAAGGGTGACTAGTAATGGAATCTAAATGCCCAACAGTGATATAAACTATTTGTATGTACAGTACTTTCAATGGCCTACCAAGTAGGTAGAACATTGATGATATAGTTCTATTTATTTGTATTTATATGTGTACAGAGAACAGTCTGGAGTCATATGGTAAAAAGTTAATAATCATAATTATCACTTTATGTGTCATGGTATTTTCCAGCTGTTTTAGTCTTGTAATTTATAATAAAGAGTTCAAAAAGAGAACATGTTCTAAATTTGTATGTCATCTTTTCTATTATGTGATTAAAAGCATTAACTTTTAAATCAAAGATATGTTGGTATGCATGCATTTCAGCTGTCACTTAGCTATATAACTCTAGGCTGATCACTTAGCCTCTTTGATCTCCTTGAATCTGTAAAATGGTAAAGGTTCTGCATCGAGCAGTTGTGTGTAAATGGATGATTTATGTAGTGTGTTTGGTATAGCACCCAACAGTGTCTGTGCCTGGGAACATTAGCTGTTACCACCATCAGGATCAACACCATCCTGGACCTGAGGATGTTTCACAAGGACTTGAGCAAGGTTCTCAAATGATCAAACAGTGGCAGCATTGAGGAGTACATGTGGGAGCATTCATGATTTCCTAACATTAGGGACATGTTCCTGACACTGGAATACTCATTATGTCATTATGAGTCAAACAGTAACTTATGTCAAATGTCTTTAAATATAAAGACCCTACCTGTCTAAAGTTATTCCTCAGTGTAGTAGTCCTTTCAGATTAGTTTTTAAACTTTTTTTTTATATGGGGTATTGAATCCAGGGTCGCTTTACCAGTGAGCTACATCCCCAGCACTTTATTTATTTATATTTTGAGACAGGGTCTCACTAAATTGCTGAGTGCCTTGCTAAATTGCCAAGGCTGGCCTCAAACTTGAGATCCTCCTACTTCAGCTTCCCAAGTCACTGGGATTATAGGTGTATGCTACCATGCCTGGCTCCTGTCAGATTATTAATCCATCAAATATATTAATACACTGGTTAGGTTACAGCTCTCATAATTTAATCATGAGCTTTTGAGGGATACCTCATATCCAAGCATAACAATTACTAAAAGGTATACTTAGTGTAGTGAGATTACTAATTCCCATATTACTAGTTAGACTTTTCTGCAAATATACTAGAATTTATAGTGCACTCAGTGCAGCATTTGGTGATTTTGTGTGTGTGTGTTTGTGTGTGTGTATGTGAGAAAGAGAGAAAGTGTCACAGTATGTTTTGCTAGGATTCTTTCATCTGTAAAAGACAGCCCAATTCACACTAGATTATACAAACTGTAAAGGAATTATAAAACTAGATATGTATGTGAGCATTTGGCCAGGTAAAGATACAAGAGTGCTAGTGATGTAACGTGAGATATTGTGTCTCTTCCCCCGTGGTCCCTTAGCCGGTCTCCTCCCATATTGGTCTTTTTCTCAGGCAGATTCTACCCACATGGTGGCCCAGTTACCTCTTGTCAGTGGAAAGTCTTGTTGAGGCCCTGGATGGAATGGCCAACTGACATCTTTGTCACTAGGGTATACCATGTTGTATGTGGTCAGAGGTGGGCATGTGTCCACCTGAGGAGCCCCCATGGGGGGAAATACCCGAGCCACATGGACCTGGAATAAGAGAGGGGACATGGCTCAAATGAGGCTCTCTGCGGTCACCAGAAGGGAGAAGGGGACAAGATGGTCAGTTCAACAGGTGTGTGACCCTGACTGGTAAGGTACTTTCATGTGTCACGGGTTGTAGTTGCTTCATTAGGTTTGCATACTACTCTCATGAAGTTTTATTCTGTGATATTTTATTTCCTTTTTTGTTTGTTTTTTTAATTGAGGAGATGGTGCCAGACACGTCCAGATGGCAGAGAGAGAGGGGAAACACAGTCTCTGGTGTCTCTTCTTAGGACACTAATCCTGTCAAGAGGCCCCCACCCTGAAGACCTTATCTAAACCCGTTTACCTCCTAGAGGCCCCATTTCCAAGTACCATCACATTGGAAGTTACAACTTCAACATACGCATTTTGGGGAATAGAACTCAGCCTGTAGCTCCCGGCACAAAATATTTTAGTGAGATGATATTGTACTGACCTATATTTGGGACAATAAGGTTTGGGTAGAGAAGGAAAAAAGACAGATATCAGTCATTAGCATTTTCATGACCCATGAAATTAATTCCTGCTATAAGGCTTGTGTCACTTCTCCGCTTCTGTGAAGACACATTTTAAAATTATTTCTTCATTCACAGCTCCAATTAATTCTGTATTAAACAGACCTACTTAGGTTTTTGTATTTTAGTAAAACTAGGTATTTTATTTATTACCTTTTTTGGGAGTCATATGTAAATGATAAATACAAAATATATTTAGATCTTATTTCTAACTTTTTTCTTCGAATACATTCTCAAGATAACAAGATGTGCTGCTTAGTTTTGAACATGAATAGTTGGTGTATGGTCTCTGATACAAGACAGGTGTCCAGAAAACTTTAGAGGAAGGAAAGCAGCATTGAAACCTTAAAACATAAAGAAGTAAGGTTGTAGCCGGGCACGGTGGCGCATGCCTGTAATCCCAGCACTTTGGGAGACTGAAACAGGAGAATTGTGAGTTCAAAGCCAGCCTCAGCAACGGCGAGGAGCTAAGCAACTCAGTGAGACCCTGTCTCTACATAAAACACAAAATAGGGCTGGGGATGTGGCTCAATGATCAAGTGCCCCTGAGTTCAATCCCCAGTACAAAAAAAAGAAAAAAGAAAAAAAAGAAGTGAGGTTGTGCTAAAGGAGCAAGTGGAAGTCAGATTGTCAAATGGTTTGGGCAGGAAGAAAATTCAGTTCAGTGTTAGAATGTGGGGTTAACTGAGACTTCTTGGTATAACTATAACTAGAAGTATTATTAAATATGATTCTCAGGAAGATACAGGTCCTGGAGTCATAGCAGGGAACCTTAGGACACACCATGGCCTGACATTTACCCAGGCCTTCCTTGGTGTTCTTTAGGGACATATGACTCTTTCATTAACAAAGCAAGTTGTTCTACATTTAGCTCATAAGGAACTCTGCCTCTTACTGGCCTCACTAGCCCTCACTGTCAGGGTCATCCACCCTCTAGGGCTTGGGATGTGGCTCAGTAGTAGAGCAGTTGCCTAGCATGTGTGACTATACCATCAGTCCCCTTCACTGTTCCTTTATCCCCAGTACCACACACATACACACACACACAAAAGATCACCCATGGTCAGCAGCTCCTGAGGGATGCTGAGGGGCAGTCTCTGTTGTCCATTGTGTTTGTCCATGTGCTGAGTGCTATGCCTTGTTTACCACATTTTCACAATAAATGCTATGTTTATTGAATGACTAAGGGAAAGATTCTGAGTCGGGGAGAGGGTGCCAAGGTTTAGGTGCTGTCTCCAGTCCAGCACTGTGGAATCTTTCATCCTGGCCACATCTATACACAGATTTAAAGGGCTCTAGGAAGATTGTTGTATAGTATCAACAACACTCATATATGCCCTGTCATTTGACCTTGCTTTTCACAATATCTTGGACATTATCTCATGAGTAGAGGTGGTGCATAATTTACTGATGGAAAGGAATCAGACTACTTGCTTGGTTTCATGGGTGAGCAAGTGAACAAGCTGGATGTGGTCCTAGCTTTTCTGGCCTATGTTCTCCTACCCCTGCCCTGGTACTGGGGATTCAATCCATGGGTACTCTACACTGGAGCTACACCCCAGTCCTTTTTATTGTTTTGAGATAGGGTCTTGCTAAATTGCTAAGGCTGGCCTCGAACTTGGAATCCTCCTACCTCAGCCTTCCAAGTAGGCTGGGATTTTGGGCTTGCACAACCACGGCTGGCCTCAATGGCCTATGTTTTTAATCACTGTATAATGTTAAACTTTACACAGTAACTTCAGGTCTTGGAGATCAGGATCAGGTCCTCATCCCCCCTGGTGTTGAAGATTAAACACGAGAGAAAACTGAGGCGAGCATAGAAACGTTTTATTTAAGAGAGGGACAGAGGTAGCAGACATCTCCAGAGAGAAGAAGACCAAGAGCTGGGTGTCTACAGGAGTGGATATGTGTTTTGCTCTTTTATAGATACCAGACCCCACCTCCTTCTCTTTCTTCTTCATGTTTTTGCCGTAAGGACAGAAAGAAGCAGCACAGGGGGTAATTTTTAGCAACTCCTAGTGCTGGGAAGTTCAATCCAAGAGGTGTTATCTATTAGCAACCTGTTGTGTTTTCTTTGATAAACAGCCTTCATCTTTTCAACCCCTATCATTCATTACCCACACTGATTGCCAGACCTTCACTCCCTCCCTCTGTTGAGGAATGCCCCCTGCCTCAGTTTTTAAAGGAATGTCACACTTCCTGTCCGCTCAGGCCAAGGAGGGGCTGCAGGCAAATTGCTTTTTGGCAATTTTTGGCATGTGGGGAGTCAGTACAATGGGCTCATTTTATACAATTATTCTCTTAACCTCATGTTCCTACCATCCTCATTCTCATTTGTTCCCTTACAATTTGTGTGAAATCTGTGTCCGCTGAAGTGCCCTCAGATGATAACTGTGGAAACTGAGGTTGAAGAAGGGCTGTGGTCACAAGGGAGGAGGAACTAGGAGAACTGGACTCTAAACCTTGTCTTCTAAGCCCCTGAGACATGCTATTTTTGGAAGCAGACTTTTTAATTTTTAACAGGAGTAAACTCTGCTCCCTTCTGTAAGAGAGAGAAAGAGGACCTAAAGAAGGCAGAGAACACTACTCCTTTAATATACAATTCCCAACTTTTATTCTCTGTCATCTGTCAATGTCCACATCTGATCTCTGGATCTAGAAGTATACACAAATAATCTGTGATGTGTAATGAACTGAATCCTGAAACATTCTTTGATATGTATTTCCTACTCGGAAGTATATTGAAAGATATGTGGGATTTATTTGATATAATATACATCACTGGGAGATTCTTTTTTTTTTTTTTTTTTGGTACTGGAGATTGAACTCAGGGGCACTCGACCACTGAGCCATATCCCCAGCCCTATTTTGTGTTTCATGTAGAGACAGGGTCTCACTGAATTGTTTAGTGTCTCGCCATTGCTGAGGGTGGCTTTGAACTCGCGATTCTCCTTTCTCAGCCTCCCTAAGTACTGGGATTACAGGCTTGCGCCACCGCGCCCGGCTATCACTGGAAGATTCTTTCTTTTAGGATAGAAAGATTCTTTTAGGATAGAAAGAAGAAATTAACTTCACAGACGGAGTTTTTCAAAACAAAGGAATGGGTATAGCTTGATAGGCTTCCTTGAAGTTCCTAACAGTGATAATAAGAAGTATATATTTGACTTTCTTCTATTTCCTGACGTTAGCTCATAAAACTTTTGGCCTCTCTGGAAATGGTAAGAGTATGTTGTATGCAGATGAGATGGCTGTGGCTGGGACACCAAGATGGCTTCAGGATAGGGGCTGTCACCAGAAAGACCTAAGCAGGACTAGAGGGCTGGGACTTTCAGCCCAGTCCCTTGACCTCCAGAGAGGGTGAGGGGCTAGAGATGGAGTTAATTACTAGTGGCCAATGATTTAATCAATTTTGCTTATGTAATGGAACCAAGGCAAAACCCCCTAAATGTTGGGGGTCAGGATAGCTCCCTGGTTGGTGAACACATGGAGGTTCTGGGAGGGTGGAATAATCCTTAAAAGACTCAGAAGCTGTACCCCCCATTTTTTGCCCTACTTATCTTTCACTTGGCTGGTCCTCAGTTGCATCTTTTTTTTTTTTTGGCAAGTGTGTGTGTGTGTGTGTGTGTGTGTGTGCGCGCGTGTGCACACTGGCACTGGGGATTAAACCCAGGGGCACTTTAACACTGAGCTACATCCCCAGCCCTTTTGATTTTTTGTTTTGAGGCAGGGTCTCACTGAGTTCTTATTTTTTTTGGTACGAGGGATTGAACTCAGGGGTACTCGACCACTGAGCCACATCCTCAGCCCTATTTTGTGTTTTATTTAGAGACAGGGTCTCACTGAGTTGCTTAGTGTCTCCCCATTGCTGAGGCCGGCTTTGAACTCGCAATGCTCCTGTCTCAGCCTCCCAAAGTGCTGGGATTACAGGCGTGCGCCACCGCACCCAGCTCTCACTAATTCTTTAGTGAACTCACCGAGTTGCTGAGGCTGACCTTGAATTTGCGAACATCCTGTCTCAGTCTCCCAAACTGCTGGGATTACAGGCATGTGTCACCTTGCCCATCTCAGTTGCATCTTTTATAATTAACTGATGATAGGACTAAAGTGTTTTCCTGAGTTCTGTGAACTGTTCTAGCAAATTATCAATCCTGAGAAGGGAGTTGTAGAAACCTAAATTTTTATAGCCTATGGGTCACAGAGAGAGGAGGGCCATACTTATGACTGATTGGCATCAGAAGCAGGATAGCCTTGTGGGACTGAGCCCTTTATTGTGTGCCCTGCATTAACTTAGGGCAGTGGTGTTAGACCTGAGTCAAGTAGTAGGAGATCTAGTGGTGTCTGGAGAGCTAGAGAATTTGTTGCTGTAAGGAAAAACCCACTCACATACAGAACCTGCCCAACTAGGGCACAACAGGCCTTCTTTCTGGGTCATCAGACACTGACTACTCTTTGTACTTTCTCAGCAGAGACTCCAACACTCCCCAGGCATCTCTTCCTTCCCAGTTATTTTCTCCTGTGGCTGTCATGTCCATGGGACATCCCTGTTACCCTGAGCAACACCAGTGTGCAGCCTGTGGATGAACATGCTTATTCTCGAGTTCCCATAGTCATCATCAGGATCTTCCTTTCCTCTTAGAAGGCTTCCCATGTTTCACCAGGTCTCCTCTGCAGAATGAGAGCCACTGTTCTGGTGCCACCAGGGCTTCCCAGGTTCCTGACTTGATAGGATAGCTGTACATTGTGCTTTCCTAGGACACTCTGTGCTAGATGCAGCAGGCATGTTTGTGTCTTGGAGACCTATGTGGTCTCCCCACTTGCCAGGCCCAACCAGTCTCCCACTCATGTATTCCCCAGGCATGGCTGGCCAGTTTTTCTTTTAGACTGCAGATTGAAGGTAGCCTGGTGGGAAAACAGATCAGCTAGGTACAATTTATATGCTCAAACCAATCAGATCCCTAACAAAGCTCCTAAGGCAAG
The DNA here is from genome assembly GCA_028644305.1 of Xerus rutilus. Classification (NCBI taxonomy): domain Eukaryota; kingdom Metazoa; phylum Chordata; class Mammalia; order Rodentia; family Sciuridae; genus Xerus; species Xerus rutilus. The sequence continues at coordinate 134,192,835 of CM053401.1, read as the reverse complement.
ATCCTGCTCACCCTGGAAATTTTTGGACTTGGTCCCTATTGGGATAGCCCAGGGCCAGGAGGAAGAGTCCCAAAGTGACTGCAGATGGTGTCCAACCTCAGTTTGAGATGTAAATAGCCTCAAGGCCTTGGGTCCTGGTTTCTTTAAACTATCTTTCTGCTTGTCCCCCCCTCTCTCTGAAAGATTGAGGTCTGCCTGATCCTTCAGGGTTTTTCTCTGCTGTGGTGGTATCTTTTGCTTTAGTGAAGCAAGAAAGTAATCGGAATTGGGAAATACAGAAATGAAGGATCACACTCCCTTATTAATGCCCAGCTCAAATGCAGCGAAGACAGTCTGTCTAGGCCAATGATGGGCACTGGTAATATAAATCCAGCACTGATCTCTTCCATAGTGCTTTTATCTATGATCTCAAGTCTACACCTGCTTTGAATTGGACCCTGCTTGGGGTAGTACATATCTATAGTCCTAAGTCATAATCTCCCCTTCCCTAGCCATCAGCCTTCCCATCCTCATGCACATCCTTCACTAGAATTCCCTATCATCGTGATCCCCTCCCACCCCATGGAACACTGGGCATCAGTCAGAGTTACTTAGTGGAATTTTTCTTAAGAAAGACCAGCCATATGCTGCCACGGACCATTCCCCAATGTAAAGGCAACAACCAAACCATGACCCCAAACCCCAGATTTTCTCTGGGTGGCCAGCAGCCTTGGGGTTTGTAAGCAGCTTGCTTTCAGTCTGTTTTCTATTCTTTTTTTTTGCACCAGGGATTGAACTCAGGGGTGCTCGATCACTGAGCCACATCCCCAGCCCTATTTTGTGCTTTATGTACAGACAGAGTTTCACTGAGTTGCTTAGCGCCTTGCCATTGCTGAGGCTGGCTTTGAACTCACGATTCTCCTGTCTTGGCCTCCCAAAGTGCTGGATTACAGGTGTGCTCCACTGTGCCCAGCCCACTTGTTTTCTATTCTTGCATGTCCTTTCAGAGGGCCCTGCTAGGAATAGCAGAACTGTGGTGGTGGCTGGGTGGAGTATTAATTAGTTGTTCTTGCTTGTGTCCTGGTTATGGCAGCCTCAGGTCTTCTCTCTCCTACTCCCACCGCTCAGGCCTTTCCCAAGGCTCTCTTTTCCACCAACTGCTTCCCTCTGAGACCCCGAAGTGGGTCCTCCCATTCACCAAGACCCTGCAGATGGCACAGAGACCAGCCTGGCTCCCTTCCACCCTGTGTTGTCTCTGGGGCCATCTATCCTGAGCTCCCCCCAGAACACCCATTCCAGAAACTTTCTGGAGTAGGTGAGTAGAGGGGTGGGGAAAGGAAATGGAAGCAGCTTGATTAGCAGCCTTCACAAACCTATCCAGATAACCTCTCTTTTTTTGTTTGTTCTCCCCATTCCCCCTCACATGAGGGCTTTTGCCTTGGGCCTTGTGGCCTTCTTGTTGCAAGGCCCTGTGTCTGTATCTATCTGACTGTTTTTTCAACCTCCCTAGCAGATGACTCGACTCACTCATCTAGCTGCTTCTGCCGGTTTCTACGGCCTTCTTTCATTTGCTTCCACTTCGTTCCACATAATGGTTATTAGTGGTGCTGGTCTACCATGTTTCTCCATTTGGGTGCTGAGGTTGGACTTTTGCATCTCTGATACTTCCTCAGAAATCAGCCAGTGGCTGAACACCTTTCTGACATCTCCTGGTGAGGAACCCCCCCAGGAGGTCCAGCAGTAGAAGCAGCTTTTTGAAGTCACTGGGCACTCCAGGGTTAATGTCCAGGTCCTCACCTCCTTTGTCTCTGGGACAAACTCAGGTGTGTTCATCTCTATCCCCTCCTTAAATGGCCCTATGGAATTGACCACAGTCATAGTGAGGGTTTTACTCCACAGAGCTCTCTCCTGAAAGCTCAGCATAAAAGATTCGCAGTCTTTTCTCAGTAGGTTAAAAATGCAGTGTCTGTGTATTAGGACTCTCTAGAACCAACAGGGTATGTACATGTATGATTATAAAAGGGGATTTATTAGATTGACTCACATGATCAGAAGCTGGATAGTCCCACATGGTATCTGCAGGGTGGAAAGCCAGAGGAACTAGTAGCTTCTCAGTCCAAGAAGCTGGACCCTCAGGACAAGAGGGACCAAAGATGCAGCTCTACTCTGAGGCTAAAGGCCTGGAAACTGCCAGAGAATTGATGGTGAGAATCTACAATGGAGGAGTGAAGTAGTCTGATGTCCTGGGACCATGGCAACTGTTTATTACACACCTGCTCAGACTTTCTCCTTCTGCCATTTATTCCCTCCAGGCTCCCAGCCTATTGGACAGTACCATCCACATTTAGGGCAGGTCTCCCTGCCCATTTTGCTGTCCCATGTGCCAGTCATCTCTGGAAACACCCTCATAGACACCTGTAGATATTCTGGAGCCCAATGCTTAGACCAGTTGTTGGCAAAGTATAGCCAGTGGGCTGTGTCTGCTGTGCCTCCTATTTTTATACAGCCCGAGTAGAGAATAAATTCTACATTTTTAAGGGTATAGGGAGAAACAGTAAAATAATATTTTATGACATGTGAAACTTGCATGAAATTGAAATCCCAGTGTTTGTAAATTGGAACATAGCCTCACTCACTCATTTATGTCCTGTCTGTGGCTGCTTTTGCAGCATAGCTGCAGTGGAGCAGTTACCGCAGGGACCTGATGCTGCCAGAGAGGGAACTTCTGACCCAGTGACAACAGAAATGAAATGTCTCATTTATGGCCTGCAGACCTCACAGGAAAAGTTCTCCTACCTCCAGCTTAGGTGGAGCTCTGGTTCCCTCTCTTCAAGTCTTGGGGTCCCGTGCATAAATTGGGCCAGGGGGGACAGATCTGTTTGGTCTATAGTACCAGACAGTATAAAAATAATACCTTAACCACTTTGACAAGAAAAGTGATTTTAATGCCTTGCATGTAAACAGTTTTACTATTTTGCATATTTTATATTTATAGAGTAATTCACTGTTTAAAATTTAACGCAAAATGTTTTTGTTGAATGATGGATGAATATATTCATCAAGGAATATATTCAACAAGGAAACCACTTTCTTTCATAAAACTTCTTAAGGGGAAATTTTACATCTATGGAAGAATATGTGATTTCCTTAATTTGTTTTGTAAACAAGGGAAATGTTCACATTTTTTTTTCTTTTTAGAAAAGGCATTTTATGGAAAGACTTGTTTACTGAGTGATATGCCATTTGTTTTGGTTTTAAAAGATTCCCTGAATGCAGTGTTCTTTTTCCAGTTACAGAGTAACACTGGGTATCCACTTAAGAATGACAAAATTGCCTTTCTCCATTGTACCTTCCTATGCAGGGTGTACTTTATTGACATTAATCTTCATGTAGAGTCAAATGATAGCACGGCTACATCTGGAAACTTGAATCCAGAAGCAAAATCTAGAGGGAAAAAAGAGGAGAGGGACCTCAGGAAGAAAGTTTAGGTGAAGGTGTGTTTGTGTGTTCATCTGTGCTTTTTATTTGGAGGAGGCCGAGGGTTGGTAGAAATCAGAGATGTCCAGAGGAGCAAAGATGCAGAATAGAAAGCGAGCCATGGAAAGGGGGATCAAGAGAAAATTGACAAGTGGGCAAAGGAAGAGAGGAATGCAGGAGAACAGAGAGGAGGCATTAGGGGACAGAGGAAGTGGAGTGGCACGGAGGAGGGAAGTAGAACAAGAAGAAGAAGAGAGGGCATATCTGGCTGTAGGATGATGGGCTAAAACCAGGGGGACAGGAGCTGAGATTAAGATGGGTAGAAAGTATGGCCTTTGTGGAGGTTTCTCATGAATTTTTTTGGAGTCTTGGTATAGGGCATGGGGAGGGGGGCAGCTGTCCAAGGACACATCCTTTATGTTTTACAAGCCCTGCTTCTGAGAGGCAGCACCTGGATTCTAAACTCCAGGTGAACCACTGGGATTCTCAGTGTCTGCTTGCCCACCTCATGCCCATTGGCAGCTGGACAGATTTCCACTCTCACTGAAGCCCAGTTTCTAGGAAATCCCTAATCCCTTGATGTCTGCAGACAGCTAACTACCTGCATTGCCATCTGCCACCTGACCACACATGCCTTCTGCCCTCCTTCATCCCCCCAGCTATCAGTCCAAAACACTCATCACTGCCTATAAGGTACTAGTCTCCTTGGGATTCTCTCTACCTTCTGAGCTATGGCGACTGGCAGTCTAGAACACCATTTGCTTTATTTTTTAGTTATCTCTGTCTACTGAGCCAAGAGTCTGGACATAGTAACTCTCCCTGAGAAAAGCCATTATCTACTTGGTTCTCACTCTGGAAGCAGCAAGGCCAGTGCTGTTGATCTGAGGCTTCTCAGTCTTTTGAATTGGTTTCCTTGCCTCCTGGGATCCCAGCTCTCTCTTTTCCACACCTTCCACTCCTTATTATCATTACTTCTTCACAGTCCCAACAGCAGCCACTTCTATGCACATTTCTGACCACAGAACATGTGCTCACATTCCTCTGGCTCAAGGCCTGGTCCGCCCTTCCATCCCATCCATATGGAACAGGCAGTGATAGAAATAGGCTCTCTGAGGCCATTACATGGGAGGCAAGTGGGTTCCAGAGATGGCTTTGGCACTGCTATTGGTCTCTTGGCACTGATTTTGTACCTGAGTAATGGAGAACCTCATATGTCTTCTTTGGCCAGCACCTGAACTTCAAGTAAAATTCATCCATTCATTAACTCTTGAAAAATAGGTATTTAATGGCCAGTATGTCCCACTTACAATGTCATGCATAACTGTGAACAAATTATCTTCAACTGCATAAGAAACCTCCACTTACTCCTCGAAGTCATACTTGCCCAACTCCATTGCCGTAGAGCATTCCCTTTCCTTCTTTGTCTGAAGACATGGAGATTGGGTTTAGATGAGTGCTTCATCCAGGCTGGGCAAGGCAGCTTCAATGCGGCCCCAACTTTTTACCAAGAGGGTAAAAAGGTTCTTGCTAAATTGCAGGGCACTGACAGGTAAAGCATTCTTGCACAGAAAAGCATTTGGGATCTGGGCACTCAACACGGCTTTTAGGAACCCCCTTCCATGGGACCCACTCAATTTCAAACATGACAACAAGGAAAACATGGCTATTATTTAAGCGTATGGCGACTCCATAAGAAAAATGAATAGACACCACCTCACATCCCAGGGAGCTTATTTTGCCTGGGGAACAGAGATACACCCTCAGCATGTGATAGATGCTACTGTCGCCATGACCATCCACATGTCCCCATCACAGTGTCACCTCCTTAGAGTTTGAGTGGAATGCTGTGTGGTTTGAGGAATCTAAATTAAGCTATGATATTCCCAATTCACCCACATTCCCCAGATTATTAACCATCCGGTGTCCTGGCAAGGCTGTTTGCTTCATGATTTATATGAGTGCTGGTACCTCAGAGGACGGAGTCCACTTTCACTGTGGCTGAGCCAGCAATCCATCCATGTGAAGACTGGACTTGTGTCCTGGCTTTCCTGACAGTTTCCATGTGTACCTGAGCTTTTAATGTTTCTACATGCTGCCTGGCTTAATATTCTTCCCATTCTCTTTCAGAGGCCTCCTTTTTTGGATGATAATTAAGAAGGCAACAATAACTATGAGCCCAGAAGGCAGGACTCTACTTCTGCTCACCTTGTCTGTTACTTACTAAATAAACAATGTTCACCCGCAGCCACCAATTTGTCACCTCCCCAGAGCTTTCAGGACCTGCCACTCACTGTCCCTCCTGCTTTGTGTTGGTGACACCTCAGGTCCCAGAACTCTCTGGACTTACCAGTGTGTAAGCCATTTGTCCTTCTTCCTTGATCTAGTGGGCTTCATCTTTGCTTCCTGTGCTTTGGAGGGATATGAGATTTCACTCCCCGTTGCCCTCTGGTGTAGAGAACTCGTAAGGTGGGAAATAGAGTCACAGAGTTGCTCCCAGGAGAAGGAATTGCAGTCTTCTGGCCACTGCTGTCCCTTGTCCTGATTTTTAAGCTGATGATAGCATCTCTTCTGGTTTTTTTTGTTTTGTTTTGTTTTTTGGGTTTTTTGTTTTGTTTTGTTTTTTGGTGTGGAAATTGAACCCAGTGGAGCTATACCACCTAGCTACATCCCCAACCCATTTAATTTTTGATTTTTTTAATAATTTTATTTATTTATTTATTCTACTTAGGTATACATGATAGAATGCATTTTGATTCATTGTACACAGATGGAGCACAACTTTTCATTTCTCTGGTTGTATGTGATATAGAATCACAACATACATGCAGTCATACATAAAGCTAGGGCTATGTTGTCCATCATATTCCATCATCTTTACTATCCCCACCCCCCCACACCTTTGTGACCAAAATTCCTCCATTCATCCCATGTCTTCTCCCACATATGGATCAGCATCTACTTATCATAGAGAATATTTGGCATTTGGTTCTTTGGGATTGGCTTACTTCACTTAGCATGATATTCTCCAACTCCATCCATTTACCTGCAAATGCCATAATTTTATTCTCTTTTATTACTGAGTAATATTCCATTGTGTATATATACCACAGTTTCTTTATCCATTCATCTATCTAAGGGTATCTAGGTTGATTCCACAGTTTAGCTATTGTGAATTGAGCTGCTATAAACATTGAAGTGGCTGTGTCACTGTAGTATGCGGTTTTTAAGTCTTTTGGGTATAGACCAAGGAAGGAGTGGGATAGCTGGGTCAACTGGTGGTTCCATTCCAAGTTTCCTAAGGAATCTCCATACTGCTTTCCAGATTGTTTGTACCAATTTGTAGTCCCACCAGCAATGTATGAGTGCACCTTTTCCCCAACAACTTCACCAACACTTATCGTTGTTTGTATTCTTGATAATTGCCATTCTGACTGGTGTGAGATGAAATCTTAGAGTAGTTTTGATTTGCATTTGTCTAATTGCTAGAGATGTTTAACATTTTTTCATATGACTGTGGATCGATTGTATATTTTCTTCTGGAAGTTTCTGTTCAGCTCCTTGGTCCATTTATTGATTGGGTTGTTTGGTTTTTTGGTGTTAAGTTTTTTGAGTTCTTTATATATCCTGGAGATTAGTACTCTATCAGATGTGCGTGTGGCAAAGATTTGTTCCCAGAATGTCGGCTCTCTCTTCACATTATTGATTGTGTCCTTTGCTGAGAATAAGCTTTTTAGTTTGAATCCGTCCTATTTATTGATTCTTGATTTTACTTCTTGCGCTATAGGAGTCTTGTTAAGGAAGTAAGGTCCTAATCCGACATGATGAAGATTTGGGCCTATTTTTCCTTCTATTAAGCGTTGGGTCTCTAGTGTAATTCCCAGGTTCTTGATCCACTTTGAGTTGAATTTTATGCATGGTGAGAGATAGGGGTTTAGTTTCATTTTGCTGCATATAGATTTCCAGTTTTTCTAGCACCATTTGTTGAAGAGGCTATCTTTTCTCCAGTGTACGTGTTTGGTTCCTTTGTCTAGTATAAGATAACTGTATTTAAGTGGGTTTGTCTCTGTGTCTTCTATCTATACCATTGGTCTACATGTCTATTTTGGTGCCAGTACCATGCCATTTTTGATACTATAGCTTTGTAGTATAATTTGAGGTCTGGTATTGTGATGCCTCCTGCTTCACTCTTCTTGCTAAGGATTGCTTTGTCTGTTCTGGGTCTCTTATTCTTCCAAATGAATTTCATGATTGCCTTTTCTATTTCTGTAGGGAATGACTTTGGGATTTTAATTGGGATCACATTGAATCTATATAGCGCTTTGGGTAGTATGGTCATTTTGACAGTATTGATTCTGCTTATGGGGGATTTTTCCATCTTCTAAAGTTTTCTTCCATTTCTTTCTTTAGTGTATTGTAGTTTGCATTGTAGAGGTCTTTCACCTCTTTTGTTAAATTGATTCCCAAGTATTTTATTTTATTTTTTTGAAGCTATTGTGAATGGGATAGTTTTCCTAATTTCTCTTTCAGAAGGTTTATCACTGATGTATAGAAATGCAATTGATTTATGGGTGTTGATTTTATATCCTGCTACTTTACTGAATTCATTTATTAATTCTAGAAGTTTTCTGGTAGAATTTTTTGGATCCTCTAAGTGTAAAATCATTTCATCTGCAAATAATGATAGTTTGAGTTCTTCTTTTCCTATTCATATCCCTTTAATTTCTTTCATCTGTCTAATTGCTCTGGCTAGTGTTTCAAGGGCTATGTTGAATAGCAATGGTAAAAGAGGGCATCTCTGTCTTGTTCCCATTTTTAGAGGTAATGCTTCCAATTTTTCTCCATTTAGGATGATGTTGGCCTTGAGTTTGGCATAGATAGCTTTTACAAAATTGAGGTATGTTCCTACTATCCCTAGTTTTTCTAGTGCTTTGAACATAAAAGGGTGCTGTATTTTGTCAAATGCTTTGTCTGCATCAATTGATAAAATCATATGACTCTTATTTTAAGTCTATTGATGTAATGGATTACATTAATTGGTTTCCATATGTTGAACCAACCTTCATCCTTGGAATAAACCCTACTTTTTTGGTATGTTTTTGTATGTGATTTGCCAGACTTTTATTGAGAATTTTTGCAGCCGGGCACAGTGGCGCAAGCCTGTAATCCCAGCACTTAGGGAGGCTGAGACAGGAAAATCGCGAGTTCAAAGCCAGCCTCAGCAATGGTGAGGTGCTAAGCAACTCAGTGAGACCCTGTCTCTACATAAAACACAAAAAAGGGCTGGGGATGTGGCTCAGTGGTTGAGTGACCCTGAGTTCAATCTCCAGTACCAAAAAAAAAAAAAAAATTTTTGCATCTATGTTCATCAGGGATATTGGTCTGAAATTTTCTTTCTTTGATGTGTCTCTGTAAGTTGTCCAGGCTGACCTTGAATTTGCAATCTTCCAACCTCAGTCTCCTGTGCCACAACAGCTGGCTTCCCCTACCTTAAGTAACTAATTTTCCAGTATTTCTTTGCTGGAGACTCACCTTCTCCATCTCTATAGTTCATCTCCTCCTTCCTCCATATACACACTTGTCTAGCGTCATCCTGCCATTCTTTATGTTTCCTGAATATGGCAGGATGATGCTAGACAAGTGTGTATATTGTGTGTGATTGTTTATCATGCAGTACTACTGTTGTAATCAGAAACTAAACGTAATCACACTTGGGACATGGTGATTATGTTACTTCTTCCACAGCCTTGCTGTGAGGGCTCGGGAGCCTACTCAAGTGTACGATCTCTTTGAAACTCAGTTGATACTCCATCTTTGAATCTTTCTTTCTCCCCTCCCACCATACCCTTTGGAGTAAGTTTGCCCAGCATAAGTGGCTGTACAATGTCAGACCTGCTGCTTCTGTGACACTCCCTCAGCTCTGTGCCTCAGTTCAAGCAGCCTGCCTTGGGGTTCAATGTCCTGGTGTGCTGTTTACTTTCAGTTACATCATTTACATTGTTTCCCCATCCTAAGAGTATTATATCCTAAATTTTAAAAACTTAGCAATAAGGGAAAATAAATTATAGAATCTTAACATAAATAAATAATAGATTTTTAAGCTTAATACCTAGCTTTGTTCCCTTTGTAGTGTATTTACCTCGTATGTAGGCACACACACACACACACACACAAATGCACACACTCAAACACACTCATGCATACTCAAACACACATAGACACACAGACACAATTTTTCTCTACATGAAAATATATTAGAGGTGCACTGGATTAATTCATTTTGATAATGCTGAAGGCAGAGCACCAAAGTTAATGTTAGGCTGTGACTGAGGCAGAAGCTGAATATTACCATTGTTGAATAAAAATCTGACATGGTGGGGAAATAAGGTAGGGTGAGGGGTACTTCATATTTCCCTAACATTTTCTTCTTTTCTTTGTTCTGTTTGTTTTCTTAATTACATCTAGATTGACAATGATTTACAACAGGTGTTACAATGTGATTTTGAAGGGTTTGCTCCCTGTAAATTTCATCCCTGTAAAGATGTGAGATGTCCAAATATGACTAGCTTGAAAGATGCATAGTCCAAATAGAAACAAATAAAAAATGTTAAATCCTAAAGGTTGCTTATTGTTATGAAGTCCAGTATACCAAACAATTCCACAAAGATTTGGGCTATCATATACTTTAATAATCTATTTTACTCTGCTTTGTAATATTATTTGTGGTTCAATACACATTTTGGTTTAGAAAGGATGTGACATCTTTGTAAAGGTAGCAAGCTAATATATTCTCATATTTGTTTTATTTCCCCATTTCCTTTTACATTTGAATATTTATTAAAGTTCTTAATAATTGGTTTTGCACATACAATTAATGACTTTCACCATATGTTCCTGGATTATTACATATCTCACTCTTGCAATGATACTTTTATATTTACAAACCATCTGATTGAGAGTATGGAAACATACCATCCATATAAGGAGATTTTCAATCCAACTACATCTAAAATGCCTATTTATATTTGAAAGTGAGTATTAAGATTTAAACAATAGGTTCAGTTGGCATGCCTTGTTTGTAGTATTGGTGTTTAATACAGTATGTGTAGATGTGATGACGACCTGTATATCACATGATCATCACTCATGTGTATACAAGTTCAGGGATGCCAGAATGATGTTGAAATAGGCATTTGGCTGTTTATCCTTTCAAAGGCAAGGCATTCATTCAGAATGGGTTAGTCAGCTTTCACTCACTGTGGCAAAGTGAAAAAGGGGAAAAGATTTATTTTGGCTCATGATTTCAGCCCATGGTCACTTGGCTGTTTCCTTGAGCCTGTGGTGAAGCAGTATATCATGGTGGGAGGGTGGAGTAGAGGAGGCTGCTCACCTCATGGCAGTTGGGAAGCAAAGAGAGGGCAAGGGTAGGGTTCAATACCTCCTTCAAGAGCACACCCCCCAACAATCTAACTTCCTCTTAATAGGTCCCACCTCCTAAAGGCTCTACCACCTCTCAATAGTGCCATAGACTGGTGACTAAACCTTTAACATAGGGTCCTTGGGAGATATTACACTTCCAAACTATAACAGAGAAGCTAGGGCCAAATAATAGATTTTAGGCAAATATGGCGGCTACAACTAAATTTTGATGGATGCCTGACAAATAAGTTTGCATCATACTTTGTATCCTGCTCTACTAACTTATCCTTAGCATTTTTTGGTAACACTATTCTTTGAAATTTTGATATTTAATGACTGACTGATTTTTATCTGTGTATATATTCCATAATTTATTAGCTTTTCCTTTTAAGTCAAATACATTCATTCATTTGGTTTCTGTTCAACTTTAGACTGTATCTGGACAATCAACATGCATCTGGATTATTCTTTTTTTTCCTCCGTTTACTCTTCATGTACTTAAGCATCTTGAGGAGGTCTCTGCAATAATCAAACACTGGCTTTTCCCTTTTATACAGGAGGATCTCTCAGGCACTTGAAGATGGTTTCATCTCTCCTCCCTCAAGGGCTCTCGTTCAGGCTGGCAATTTTGTCTCATTAGTAGGTTCTCCTCCATATGACATTTGAACCCTTCTCAATCCATGGACCGTATCTTTTTGAACCTGGAGTATCCGAGCTCTGAATGCCTTTACACCTCCTACCAGCAGTCCACCCCTTGTTTTTTCTCCTGGGGCCTCTACTGCTTCATTGGGTCCCTGATTCCTTGGGCTTAGGCCTTGATAGGCCATAATTTTTTCAGAGGCATTCTGTACCCAGACACTTAGGTGTTGTGTTTTCTCTTCTATATGGCTGATGACCCCTGCCTTCCTCTAATGGTCTCTAGTTGTTGGGGTGTTAGATTTGACTCAAGCATGAGACAGCTCATGGGTGGGTGTCCCACTGTGGTCAGTCCTATGGTCTTTGTTCCTCCTATCTCACTGAGTAGGCCATGCTGAATGAATATTGCCTTGCTTCAGAATCATAACCTTGACAATGACCTTCCCACTTTACTTCTTGCTGCTGATACCTCTTGTTGGATGTGTGTTGTTCACCATTCCATAAATTCCAGCACAGAGATGCTGAGACTTCAGCCAGCAGGGTGGCAAAGGAAACTATACACTAGTGGGAATGTGGATGCTGACCACATGGTGGTTTCAAAGGACACAGGGACCCAGGGAGCCAGGGCTCTGCCTACACCATCTGTGTTAGCTGAGGTGGGAAGGTGTCCCTCCCTGAATGCATTGGGACTGGTTCCTATTCCCTGATACTAAAGCCTGCCTGCTGGGAGGGCTCAGGCCCACAGCCAGGGCTCAGTGTCCAGGCTGGAGACAGCAGCTGGAGGAGGCAGGACCTGGTCTCTTCCTCCCTCCTTGGATCCAACAGCCATTCCTTTCATAATTTTGCTACCTCCTGCCCTATTGCAGAGCTGCAGGGCCAGCCTGCCGATGGGATAAGGATGTCTCACAGAGCACCACACAGCTGGTTAAAACCTAGCAAGAATCTGGACGTAGAGTCCCCAGATTCCTAATCTAATGATTTTTCTGTACGTTGTGTTACAAAAAAAAAAAAAAAAACAACCACCTCGAAGGAGGACCTTTGGGAGCTGCCTGCTTTGCCTTTATCCTGAAGTAGAAGGGACCCTCCCTTGCTAGCACTTCAGGAAAATCCTTTATGATCTTTCACTGAATCATTTTGATAACAGTCTAGATATTGCAAATGTATATTTGCTACAGCTGCACAAGAAATCTGAGTAACCAGTTTTTCAGAACCTAAGCAGTTAATGCTAGAAATTTTGCTGCAAATAAATTGATCAGTATGCAAGACAGTTGTCACGGCTGAATCATGGTCCACAGTTAAGGTAAACAGAGCTGTGATGACATCTTCTGAGCAGAATACAAATGCAGCTACATTTCCTCCCAGAGGTTTCTGACATTCCTTCTACACGGATAACAGATTCTCCTAAGAAGGTGTTGGTCACAAGGAAGAAAGATCTTTGTTTAATCCCTCTGAAAAGGTAGGGCTGTGGTATTTGATGTGCTTTCTGTGCAGAGAATTGTTCTAAGAGAGCCGAGTATTGAGGAGAGCATTTTTCCTTGGTTAGCTGCCTCCCCTCGCTCCTTTCCCACCCATGGAGGGAGCCTTGTGATTTTTCATTTATTGGATGCTCATTAAAATAGTATATGTGGTTGTATTGTGGAAGTCTGCATGTCATTAATTTTTTTCCAATGTGAAGATCAAGGAATATTTTCCTTATTTGGAGTCACATGAAATAGCAGGCTTAGAACAAAATGTCCTTTTTCATTTCCTCCTCTTCCTTTCATCTTAATGCTCTCAAGTTTCACATTTTTCCCCAGGTTTTTCCTGCCTGCGTCGTATTATAGAAATTGCACACAATATGTCTTCATTTGAAATGTAGAATAATCTGTAGCTAGATGCTGCATCACAAGCCAGATATGTTTTCTGTGTTATTGTGAAGCTTGTAAGATCCTCAGCTTGTACTGATTTTAGAATGAGCTCAAAACCTTATTGCAACTTTGTCTAAGAGCAGGCAGTCATTTCCCCCTGTGTGTAATGGAAGACAGCTTCTTGGTGGGATATTTGCTTTTGGGGTTGGACTGCTATGGATACAGATGTTTCTATTTGTGCATTTGCCAATAGTGGTATTAGGGACCCTGATCAGAGAGCATTAGAAGAGGGTTGCATTTGAAGTGAGGGAATAACTAGATCTGTATGGAGATGCAGCTGGGATAAAAGGCCAGGAAGCTCCAGTGGCTAAAGGGAACAAGAATGCATACCCCTCAAGTGGGCTGAACGCATCTGCTAAGAAATGCTGGAGCAGCCAAAGGAATGCATTTAGGAAAGAACATCTTTTATATTGTGCTTAATCCTGTAGCATTGTAGCATTTCTGTAGCCTGTTGCCAGGTTAGCACAGGTGTGTCCTCCTCCAGGAAACCTTCTTAGATCTCCGCAGTTATCCTCGACACAGTGTCTCTCTCACAGCAGGCAGCTCTCTGGCCACATGTCTGCCTCACACTGTCTTACATCCGGTCTCTTGGGTCCCTTTATTTGTGCCTGTTGCACAGCCCCTGGCTCAGAACAAGAGCTTCACAAATGCTGCACATTTGTAAAGGGCAGCACCCCAGCAAACGGAAGGAGCATCTGATTAACTCCATTTATAGCTGGAGAAATTGAGTCAGATAGGGATGAAGTGAGAACTGGATTTGTGGCCCTGTGAATAAATGGCCCAGGAAGGGGTGAATGTTTGTGCCTCTACCTCACTCCAAAAGTCCCCATGTATAGAGCATGTGTGGCATGGTAGGTGTAAATACATGACCAGCCCAACCATATGCTTCTGCCTCCTCTAGAAATTTTTTGCACTGTGCAGTGTAGGAGGATCAGGTGATCAAGGTTTTTTAGAATTTTCCCTTTTGGGACCCTGAAGCTAACACACCACGATTTTGAGGCAGTGACATCACTGCATTACTCTTTGAGCTCCGCCACACTGGCCCTGTCTTCCACCTGGGCTGCTGTGCCTTCCTTCATTCACAGGAGAAGAACAGGTATAGTGCCAGTGTCACGGGGACCAGCGCCATGCTGGGGAGGAGGGGGCTGGTGGAAACAGGCTTCCTTGAGAAGTGATATTTAAGCAGAATATAAATGACTGAGGAGTGAACGGTGAAGAGATCATTACAGGAGGAAGTTGGGGAGTAATGAGCTCTCCAGGGAGATGCAGCTTCCTTGCCATATGCAAGGGTCCTGAGTTTAGAGGAACATGGCATGCTCAAGAAACTGACTGGGTAGTGTGAATGGAGCTGGAGGGTTAGGTAGGAGAGGCAGACAGCAGACTGACCATACAGGCACTGGTGGATCATGGCAGGGAACTTTGCATTGTGCTAAGAGCAAAGAGAAGCCCATAGAGGATGGAAGGGCTGTCCTTATCCATCTGACTTCCAAGGGGCACTCAATGGGAGGGTAAAGGATAGGTGTAGGAAGACCAT
>CM053401.1:134113286-134177386 GCA_028644305.1 Xerus rutilus | reverse complement strand
AAACCAGTGTGGATTCTTAAAGGGGACAGAGACAGGAAATAGATGTGCATTAGGATCTAGGATTGAGTGGGCCTAAGAAGAAAAAGCCATTCAGCACTATAATTTCCAAATGTAAAATAAACTGTTGTGTATGTGATATAGTCTGAAGGCGGGACTTGAGATTTTCATGATCATTAAGAAGGTTTAAAGGGCTGAGAACTGGAGCTCAGGATTAGGCTAGATTCACCTTTATTCAGCATGCTCACTTTTGGTGCTGATATAGCCAGTTTTGCATCCTCAGTTTCCTCTTATTTCTACAGAGGGACCTGCAGAGCTGGGAAGAGAAATGCTGGTGCCCCCAGGCAAAACTCCTCAGGTCAGCTCTGTAATAAATGATGTGGCTTGCCTTGGGGGCTCACTGCAACCTTCCTATTTTAACCAGCCATTCTTGCTAACAAGGTGCTAAGCTCAGCACAGTCTGGGTTGCTAAAAGGATGTGCATGTGTAGTATCAGTATATAGATTTTTAATTGACTTTTTAAAACATCAGGTCTTATAAAAATTACTTTAAATGTTTTATGTGCTCTAATTGCATTCTGAGAGACAAAGTTTTATCTATTACCCAAGTCCTTTTTCAGAAGAGGCTAGCTCAGGATTCTATTGAAGGAGGTAGGCTGGTTGGGCCCAAATCCAGGCAAAGATGCTCAGGTGCAGCCCAGTATTCTCAGGACCAGGAGCCCTCTCTGTGCTTGGGGGTGGGGAGTGTCTTTGAGCCTCTGCTGAGACTTTCTGCCCAGCCCCTCCCAGGGTCTGGGCTGAAGTAAGCCAAGGCTATATTCCTCCTGGACCTCCACGTTCCTGACCTGAGTCCAACATCCATTCCTTAATCCCCTTGTTCCATGGGCTAATGATTTGACCAGGGACTCAGTCCCATTTTTAGAGAATTCCCCAGAGCTGTCCCTTTCCCTACCTTTCTCTCTTTCCTTTTCTCTCAGGCACGCGCGCCAGCATACACACACAGACACACACACATACACAGAGCATCAAGAGAAGCATCAAGAGTCCATAGAAGATGGGAGCACCTGCCAACACCTCTCCCAGGGGCAGGCAGGGGGCACAGCCCCTGAAAGGCAACTTGACCTTCCCCAGTAACCTAACATTGTCTTCATTTTTAGGATCCTTCCTCCCCTCTGTCAGACTGAAAGAGTAAGCAAACGAAGTTTCCATTTGATAAGGCTTCATGATGTAGTGGTTTATCCTGTGTTTCAGCAAGGGAACCTCTATTTTTATAGAGTTGTTTTCATAATAATTCTTGGATCTGACATTTTATACATGTTTTGCTGAAATCCTGTGATTGAAGCTACCACAGCTCTGGAGGCCTTGATAACAGCTCCTTCAACCGAACTCAAATGCTTATTAGCTCAGTGCAAAGGAGATCCAGGCAGAAGCCACATTTATCAAAAAGCAGATGACCCCACAGCAGGGCTCTGCTCCAAGGCCCACATTCATTGCTACTTTCCCTATCACTGGCTGGTGCTTCTCCTTGAGATTGTGGAACACACTTGGAGAGGTACAGGGAGAGAGAGAGAAGAGGAAAGGGGAATGGAGGTGATGGGAGAGATCCTTATGAGATCACTCACTCTGAACTGATTACTCTGGTTGAAAGAAATGTCCTAAATTTTAAGGAGACTCACTCAGCTCACTCTAGTGGGCTCAGCCCACTATATGTCAGTTTCACAGCCAAGTAGAACTGATGGTTTGAGGGTTGTGGGCCTTCCTGGCTGCATAACTGGGCCAGCACTGTGGATCCTTCCTATATGAACTTCCTTCTCCTTCCCTGAAAGCCTTGCACAGGAAGTGTCCCAGCAGGCTGGATGCTGTCCCAGAAGTTGGGACACAAGGTGAAGATTCAGAAATCTCAGATTCCTTCCAGTGTGGTTGCACATAAATGAGAGAGATGAGCTGTAACTGGTTACATGAAATGAATTTCTGCAATGACCTCACTGATCTCAAGAGAGGGTGGCCAGGAGAGGGGCTTCAGCAGAGCAGAGTCAGTATTTCTAACATTACAGGGAGCAGCCATGATTGGGTAGGGTCTGTGTCTACACCCTAGGCTACACATTGATAGGGATGCAGTGTGGAGGTTGAAGGCAGAGACGTATCAGTCCTGTCCCTCTGTGTTTTAGTCTAGTGCTGGGCTTCTAAAATATCAACACTAAAGGAAATTTATTGCATCTAGCCAGTAGACCAGAGTCTCCTGACATAACCCCATGAACTATGAGAATGTGGTCAAATTAAAGGCATATTTACATAGGCTCTTGTGTCACTTGGTTAGCATTTATGAACCAGTATTGCTGTTACAGAGCATTTTCCAGCACCTGTATGTTTACTTTGTTAGCAGGAGCTTTGAGCTGACCCAGGATGCTCCTTTGCTACTGCTGTTGAACCACTCCTGTTGATGTGACCTTTTATCTTTCTCATTAGAGCATAAATGAATTATTTGATGACTCTTATTGGATGATGCATTAGTATTACACAGGCCCAGTTAGAGAGATTCACATCACTCCCTCCTAAGTAATGGCATGTTCAGAAGTGCTATCTTGGCTTGTCATGGAGATAAAAATTCAGGCTCATTGACAGGGAAGTGAGGTCAGGTGCATTTTCAGCTCACCTTTTGAAGACTCATATCATCCACTCATTGTGTTGAATTCTTTAGTGAATACAATAGGGCTTAAAAGTCATATTTTGATTTCTCTCTTTTATTATCCAGATGCTTCAGTATCATAGAGAGACATAAAACAAAGGACGATTTACTTAGGCTGTTTATAGCAGAAGAAATAAGTGTAGCTTATTGTAGTTATATTTAAAGTAGAAAATTGGAAGTGGTGACAGAAGACAATAGCAAGTGTTACTCTGAGAAACTCTGTGTACTTAGGGTGGTTACATTTTTTTGTCTGTGTTACTGATAAGTAGATAAGACTGGGGGTAGGGTGAGTTTTCTTGAGAATCTGAATAATCAGTATGGGTCCGACTTTATCTTCTGTGTTGGTGTCCATCTTTAGACTTTTCTAAATTCCTGAATCTGATTGCTGCACACTGTGATTGCATACATGCACAGGTGGGAGGCACAGTTTCTTGGTTCCTAATTTTTCACAGGCAAATCCTGATTCCCAATTTCCCAGTGTAGTTCAGAAAACTCCAGGCCATCTCATTTTGTTTTCCTTGTTCTTTTTCTTTCTTTTCTGTGTTTTAGGATTTTTTGTTATTGTTGTTGTTCTTTTTTTATTTTTATTTATTTGGTACTGGGTTTGAACCCAGGGATTCTTTACCATTGAGCTCCATCTCCAGCTTTTTTTAATTTTTATTTTGATACAGAGTCTGCTTA
Source organism: Xerus rutilus (assembly GCA_028644305.1). Classification (NCBI taxonomy): domain Eukaryota; kingdom Metazoa; phylum Chordata; class Mammalia; order Rodentia; family Sciuridae; genus Xerus; species Xerus rutilus. The sequence continues at coordinate 134,174,023 of CM053401.1, read as the reverse complement.
TGTTGCCCAGGCTGGCCTTGAATCACTCAGCCCCCTGAATCACTGGGGTTACAGGTGTGCACCACTGCGCCCAGCTAGGTCCATCTCTTTCTTATACCCTCTGCTTGATTGAGGCCCAATCGACTTGGCCAAGCTGGGACCCTTTGCCATACAGTTCACTTGCCATGTCTGCTTCATGGAGGGTCAGGTAAAGAAAGAACTATGTTTACTAACATGAGGTGACCAGTCATCCTTATTGTCCTGGAACTCTCTCAGTTTTAGCACTAAAGTCCCGGATCCCATGAATTCCTGGAAAATCAGGACAGTTGTTCACTCTAAACATCCCAAAGCAGGCTGAGTGAGGAGGACTACTAAATAAATTGCATTATGCAAGAGCCTGAAGATCATTCATATCAACTTGAGCCAAAAGGAATTTTAAAGATAACTTGAGGTTTTGTTAAATACTTGCATGAGTTCTTCGGAATTTTGAAAGTGCTACTTTTTTTCCTCCTTAATGCTGATATTTTTGATGTGGGCAGCAAAATTGCTCTTCCTCATTATGAACACTGGGTGGCAGTATGGCCCTGCGGCCCAGCAGAACATCCTGTGGATTTTCTTACAGTGTTCTTGGTGGATATCTCCCAGGTTTAATTTTCTGGAAGGTGAGATGATGGCTTACCAATTATGCACAATATTGATGGCTTTGCTTCATTTAGAAATTCATGCATTCAGCTCCCACTTGTCTACAATCTAGACAACTGTAGCCAATGCCTAGTGCCTGGCTTCCCAAACTACTTTGTAGGGAGTGTGTGTCTGGCCCCCTGGTGGTGTGTGCGTGATCTTTTACCTGTACTATTTTGTAGCATCTTTCTTGTCCACCTTCTTTTCTTTTTGCAGTGGTATTTCTGTTACACTGTCAACTTTGCAATTATCTAACTCCTTTTGTTCTTTTGTTCTTAGCAGTTAGGACAGCTCTTGAGTCTGAGAATTAGGGATTCCAAATTGGCAGAGGATCATATCAAGTGATTCTGAACAAAATGATGCCCTGATTAGAACTCTTACTGCACTAGGCATCTAATCCCAAGTCCTCCCATGTACCCTAAAACACAGATAGTATGATTTGTCTCATGGAAGGGGGGCCTTCTGGGGTGTGCTCATGCAAAGATGGCTATTTCTCTGTAACTTAGCCAGCTGTTTCCTGGTGGCCTGACTATCCTGTGCTATCCCCAAGTCACCCATTGGTTTCTATGGGCTCTTAGACCCAGGGAGGTATGGTCACACTTCCTATGGGGCCAGCAGCTCTGGCATCTGTAGTTGTAGTCTTTTAGCACACACCTCAATCTTTCAATGAGCTCTTCTGACAAGGAATTTGTAGTACTGGCTGCCAGGCAGGATGGCCTCCCTTTGGATTCCAATGAAACAGTGCCCCATCCAGTCTGTCAGGCCCACTAAGAACAAGGAGGGGAACATGGGGACTGGGAGTAATTCTACCCAGGGGACCCACTCAACTAGATGTCCAGAAAAGCCTTGACATCTATAATGTTTCTCATTTTCTTCCCCAAAGACTCTGGGCATGCTCAATGTCAGTCAAATCCCCTTTCTGCCTGACATCTCCAGGGGTAATAGTAGTGTCCCTTAGAGAGGCTTGGTGTCTTGAAGGGGTATTTGGAGTGTTAGTCAAGCAAATATCCATCAAGGCTTTCTTTTATGTATGTTGTGAGGCCCAGTAAAGAGGGAATGCGAGTAATTATTTGGTGAGTTACAACAAGCAGACAGACAATTTGAGTTAATTTAGGTCCCACATGATCATTTCTCCCTCAACAGCCATTTGTTAGGCTTTGGACTTAACAGGACAATGGCTTTAAATGAGCTTTTCACCAAGACTTACTAAGTCCCAAAGTCTCAAGCAGCGCAACTGCTATTTGTCTCCTTTTCCATGTAATCCTTTCATCAACCTTAAAACTTGCCATTTTCAAAACCCCTTGAGCTTCTTCAGACTGATAACACACCATAAAATAAACAAGTAAAGAAAGGAAGTGTGACAAGGTGGAATAAAAGATATGGACGGGAGCAGGCTTCCCCAAAGGTGAGGGGAGACAAGGAATGTCGCCCTTTCCAACATGCAGCCCAAGCACCCACTGGTGGCCTGTGTGGAGTTCCCCAGGGGGCAAGTTGACACTTGAGCGCCCAAGACCTTTCATTTTGCTTCTTTCTGTCTTGAACTGTTTGATGACTGTGTAGAGATATTGCTTTTAGCCCTGCCAAATATTGGGAGCATTGGATGGCAGTCTGAAGGAAAACAGTGCCCCTCATTCCCATATCTCGGGTTACCAGTTATAGTGCCCTGCCTATAACCAGTGCTTATTGTGACCTTGACTTTGCAGAATGGACTTCGATGATGAAGATGGTGAAGGTCCCAGTAAATTTTCAAGGTAAGTTTATTTTACTTTCTTTAAAGAAGTCAATAGCCAGCAGTCACCTTCCTGGGCACACAGTGATTTAATGTCTTTTGCCATTGAAAAGCCATTGCCCTGCACTTTGGCCTTCTTGCTTGTCCCTCATTCTGTGCTAGTAGCAGCTAGCTAGGGGCAGCCTTACTGTACCTAGCTAAGAAGGTGAAGTCAAGTTAGATGATCAGAAGTTAAGTTAGAAGTTCTTAATCCTGTTTGCTTTTTTATTGGAACAATGACTAGTGACTTTAATGGACTGCCTTTTAAAAGACCTGGAGTTTATTTAGAGAAGAACTGCTATGATAAGTTCTCTTTTCCTACTACAGAAAATAAGGAGAAACATGGGTGGCTCTGTTCTGGATGTGAGTAAAACTTGGTTTGGGGCTCCTGAGAGCCATCACTCACTGGTCATGTGCTGGGCTCTGTGGGACTGTCCTGAGTATAGACCACGTGGCAGAAAGGACCCTGGATCACAGATGCTGGTGGTATTGTAATTATTATGTACACAAAAGATAAGGCAGGTTCGGTCCTGTGGCTCCTCATTTCCCCCTTTGGTGTATTCTGTTTGAGACATAGGAGGAAATGTGGCAGTGTGGAGAGGAAGGCACCAGCCATTCTGTCATTCTAAGCCTAGTTTCTGTCTTTGCCCAGTTTAATTGTGGAAGGTCTGGCCTTGGCATTCCTCTCTGTCATCCAAGCCTCCAGCCTTCCTAATTCTTAGTTGTTGGTGAACTTGAAAACTTGCCACATTGGTGGTTGCTTTTCTCCTGCTTCTGTGGCCCACTGTTTGGTCTGCAGCTACTATTGTTCAAAACAGTTTTGAGAAGAATATCTGTATTGAGCCCTCTAGACAACTGAACTACCTGTTTGCTCTTCCCCTATGGCGGTTATTTTTTGGTTATGCTTCCTTATATCCAGGACCAAAATGGTCATGCCTGTGAATTTAGCATTTTCCCCACAAGTCCAAGAGGCACGTCTGCCTCATTACTTTTCAGGAATCACCAATCTTGAAGTCCATAGTAACCTTTCACTATCCCATAAACATTTCTCTCCAAAAACAAGTCCTTTTATTTCCTAGTTTCTGCTTTGGGTTGAAACAGCAGAAAGAAGATAGAAAACATTTCAATCACTAATAACCTTAGAGTTTCCAGTTGAAATAAGACATGAGTTTCAAACCTCAGTGCAGACAGGAGCCCAGCTTGCACTTACCCCCATTTTCCAGGTTGTGTTCTAGCAACAATGGTGTTTTCTTCCTGAAAAGGAGTTGGTCTTGGGAATAAAGGCACCCATCTCTCTGCTCCAGTTCGCACTGGCCATCCATAGCCTGTCTGTATAAGGAAACAGTGATTTTGATTCCTTTGTGTCAAAATCTCCCTTGCGATGACATTCCATAGCATCTTAGCCTCAGGAAATGATGATCCTGAGGTCTCAGAACACTAAAAGAAAGGAGATGAGGAGCAACATTTGGGTAACATTGAAGATTAGTATCACTGATGAATTAACGGAGTTGGAGCGAAGGAGTGCATTGTCTTGGGCTGAGGCACTAAGAAACAAAAACCATGGACTACATAACTGTGAGCCAGTCAGGAAATCAGAATTTAGTCGGGATTTACACCTAGGTTTCTAGGAACCACTGCCTGCCTTCTGCATGTCAAAAGTAAACAGGAAGCCAGGATGTGCTTCCAACACACACTGTTCTTATAGGGTTGGGTTCATAGGACCCCAGAAGCCACTTCCTCTACACAGCACAGGCACCTGTGGGTGCATCTGAATTGCTTAGATATGGGAAGATGACTGAGTCTACTCCCCAGCCCTCTACTTTGCCAGTGGCTGCTGTCCAGGGGAAGATGCGAGCTTGCTTCAGTTCACCCCCTGTAGGCCCTAGTGAGGCAGGCCCAGGCCCTGGTGAGGCACACCCTGGGGCCCTTCTGTTTCCTGCTTCTCTGCTTGCAGTAAGTCAAGAAAAGCCCTTTAGGTGAGTCCTGGAAAGATGGAGGCTGAGATATGAGCCAGTACCCACTGTAATTTGTTGACTCAGAATCTGGGAAGGGTGCTGTGCCATGATTTTTGTCCTATGATGTTTTTACAGTCAGCTTTCTTAGCATTTCTTGAAGGTGGTCCCAAGTTCAAATGTTCTGCATATCATCAGACCTTGTGTCTCAATTGTGGTCAATAGTCATATTTGAACTAAATCATGGCAAGTTTGGTGTTCCTATTTTCTTAAAACTGGGCCCATAACAGCAAGTCTCAGATGGAACAAAGTAATAGATGTGAAGCTGCCACTGCTGCCTGGTCTCCGATGCATGCATATGCACACACACACACTTGCCTTCACACACACTCTCCAGGATCCCACCTCCCAGGACCAGGAATGCTGTCAGCCTGCTTCACCACATCCTGGGGCCTGACCTGTGTCTGGCTCTTTTGGGGCTATGACATGCAGGACATGGCTCTGTTGGCATTAGATGTTTCCCTCCTCCTGGAAGTCACAGGGACTGGTGGGACAGAAGCCAGATTGCAGTAGGCTGAGAACTGATTGATAAGAAAATGAATAGAGATGACTCTTTGAGTAGTTGGATGTGGGTAAAAAAGGAAGAGCACATGTGGGGCTCGAGGAGGAAGTATGTTTTTTAAGGTGGGAAACCCATGAACACATCTACATGAGGAAGAGAAAGAGTGAGGATAGCCTGGAAGATTCTGGGACAAGACTGGGAAGAGATGGGTCCAGAGGATTGGGAAAGAGGAGGGATAGTTCCAGGTCTGCCAAGAGGACCACTCATTTTCTGAGACAGAGGAAAGAGATGCAGAGATACCCAAATGTGAAGCTGGGTGGATGTGTCAGAAGTTGAGAGAGTTAATTCTGATGGTTTCTACTTTCTTGGTTAAACAGGAAGTGAGACCATGTGCAGTAAATTGTTCAAATGTTTAACTGTATGCTGAAAGAAAAATTTGAGATGCCCCTGGGTTGAATCAAAGGAAACTAACTGAAGAAAGAGATGTAAGAACTTCAGAAATCCCTTGAAATTATACACCACTGATGTGAGGTGGCACCAGTAAGCACCATGGACTGGTGACCGCCAGCATTAGCAGCTGCAGACTTCACAGTCTGGTAGTTGGGATGGGGTGGGGCAGATACTAGGGACAGATGCGGATGTGGTGGTTGGGGTTTTGCAGAGAGTGTAGCCAAAGAGGCCAAGCTATAGAGAAGCCAAGAGCCAGGAAGGAACAAGAGCTAATCATGGGAGAGAAAAAAGGAGGTGGCCAGAAAGTAAAAGTAGCAATGTGGTCAAGGAATAGTTCTAATTTAGTGGGAGTCTGGGAGGTCTAGAAAAGAGGAAGTTGTGGTCAAATAGTGGAAAGCGGCTGAGGTCTGGTGGAGTAGGGGAAGGAAGCTCCTGGGCAAAGAGGCAGTGAGGGCACAGAAAGGTGGGGCATGTGCTGCCCCACACTGAGGCAGTTTGGGTGCTGGGTGTCTCTGGGCAGCCAATGGTGATAATGATAAAGAGCGCTAAGGGTGGTAGAGACAGACACCACGAGCTTCAGAGGAGGAGGAGGCCCTTTGCCCAAGAGGCCAAAGGAGTGGAGATACAGAGCTGGCCTTCCCAGGCCAGGCCTAAGAAAGCAGCCTCCACGCCTACATCCTGACATTCCTTTATCAAGTCACCAGTCCTGACTCCAGAGGGTAATGAACTCTTCACCTCCTGCAAAACTCTAATCATACACCAAAAAGGGATTCTCCAAAGATGAACCTTCCTGACAGCTGGTAGTTGTGCCACACCCTCTTTCAGAGAAGTCAGGGCGACTCTGTTCACCAGGAAGGCAGGCGCCCATCCCACCAGCACCACCAGCACTACTGCAGGGCCACACTCACAGAGGCTGCAAACCTCCCCATCACACTGAGCCACTGGGACACCTTCCTATTTTCATGGTCCACCAGGTTTAACATATTTTAGGGAGTCTCAGGATTTTCCCCCTGTGTCCTTAGCCAGAATCAGCAGCTATCAGTGGAGAATGGCCTCTTGAATGTTATTGGGCCAACAATATCCCAGAGCCATCACCAAGAGTCAGAGTTACATATCAGGCTCTTAATGTAACTTATGTTTGTAAAACTTTATTAAAATGAAAGAATGGATGCTTGGTGCAGTCATCCCAGCCACTCAGGAGCCTGAGGTGAGAGGATCACAAGTTGGAGGCCAGCCTCAGTGAGGCTGTAAGTAACTTAGTGAGGCCCTAGCAACTTATCGAGACCCTGTCTCAAAATTTAAAAATTAAAAGGGCTGGAGATGTGGCTCAGTGATAAAGTACCCCTGGATTCAATCCCCAGTACCAAAAATAAAAAATAAAAAAGGCTAGAATGTAGTTTGGTGGTAGTGGAAACATAACTAATGCAACTATCTTCTTAATGATATATTTGTAACTTATGAACTACCAAGTATTCTCTCCCCAAACTTTATTATTGTCACAGTATGTTACCATCCTGATATTATTTGCTGCATTCTGATTTTTTTGCCTTTCTCAAAAGACCCTAAAGGCCTTCAGAGTCATTGCTTATATCAATTACTGCAGATTCAGCTCCAGTGCCCCAGGCCTCCCAAGGTCTAAAATCTAAAGCCCTCATTGATGGCTTCCTGGCCTTTCTTTAATCTCTCAAGGGAGGGCTCCCAGGTGACCTCCATCTGGCATTCCCTGGTGATGTTGAGGAGCACCAGTTGCACCAGGCCAAAATTATTCCTTATATTTTGTAGGGTTTGGCCAGTGGACCTCTAAAGTTATTTGAAAGTAAGGGTATTCATAATAGGAAAATTTCCACCAAATCAACCTTTTGTTTTGCACCATCCCCATTTTGGTAATTACCCTTGGTTTGGGGCAATATTTAAGCTTGTGGGCATTTTGTTCCCTTGGCTTTACAGGTTGTGGTGCTGTTTAATTGTTTAATCTTTGTATCTGAATTTACCACCCTGTTTTGTTAATAGACATGATAACCAAAACCCTGTTGATAAGGAAAGACATGCAAGATAGGCATGTCCTGCAGAGATTTTTTTTTTTTTTTTTTGATATGGGGTATTGAACTCAGGGGCACTCAACCACTGAGCCACATCCCCAGCCCTGTTTTGTGTTTTATGTAGAGACAGAGTCTCACTGAGTTGCTTAGCACCTTGCCATTGCTGAGGCTGGCTTCTGCTGAGATCTTTCCTGGCAAAAGATGAAGAGGGTTGTCGATGCTGAAAATTCTTAGTGTATGCATCGTACCTTAGAGAAAGTCTGCTTTCTTTTCTAGGTGAGAAGTGTTCAGAGTACTTCTGATGGCAGATGATGACCAGGCAGCAGCAAGGATCACCATGTTTGGTTTGGTCTTATCAATCTTCATGGGAAGGACATACTGGATGGGCCACAAGTGGTTGCTTTAAAATAGGGAGAGATCAAGTGGAGCCTTTTTGGCTTCAGCAGAAGAAACACCCAACACAAGCCCTTCCTGGCTTTTCATGCCTTCTTCCTGCTCCTTTGAAATGTTCACTCCTCCCTTCTTTCCTTCTTTCCCTCCTTCTCTCCCTCTTTCTTTCTACTGGGGATTGAACCCAGGAGCACTCCACCACTGAGCTGCATTCCCAACCCTTTTTAAAGACAGGCTCTCTAAACTTCTTAGGGTCCTGCTAAGTTGCTGACGCTGTCCTGGAACTAGCAATTCTCCTCTCAGCCACCTGTGTAACTGGGATTACAGGCATGCACCACAGAGCACAGCCGTGCTTGGTTTGTTTGAGTCAAAAAAGTGTTGCCGATAAGTCAAGTGGCACTTGGTACATTGTAGCACTTACGCAATTGAATGACAGTGTAGTTCATGAGTACCTATGTCATGTCAGTGGGTTAGGGATGGTTCAGGTCAGAACACAAGGCATGGAGTGTGTTTTAGAAGGAGTTAATTCCCTGACATTACCCAGTATGGATCAATTGTTTCTTCATATGAGATGTTTGGCTCTCACATGATTGATTTGTAGTTTGATGCCTTTCTTACCATGTTTTTTTACCATTTCTTTCTTTCTTTTTCTTTTCTTTTTTTATTTTTTGCTAGAGAGATTAACCTTGATTTGAAATATTAGCTACATAACATTAGAATTTTTGCACAAAAGGGAAGAAATAATTTATAGAATCATTAAGTAGTCCTAAACTATGTCTCTTTGGAAGCTGCCAGGCACACCCCTTCCCCCCCCATAAAGCCTTAAATATCTTTTCTGCTCTCTGTGGACATTTTAGCTCTGAATCTAGAACCAATTAGTGCTCTGTAGAGGAGAGGTTGAAATCAGGGCAGGTCTGGCTCAAGTGCTGGTAAGTCAGTGTACCTCTTTGAGCATCAGGTTCCTCTTCCATAAATAGAAGAGCTATTTCCTTACAAGGCAGTTATGAGGATCAAGTGCAGCAATAGCTCGAAAGTGCTTGGTGAGCTGAAAGATGCTGTAGAAACATGAAGCACATGCGCACCCGTGGGAATGAGGGCTATCAGAGGCTCTGAGCTTGGGCCTCCTTTTGGGAATATCTGGGCTTTCCTTTTCTCTGTGTTTTGGATGAGCCTTGTATTCAGCCTAGACACACGGGTAAAGAAAGACAATGAAAACACTTAGGTTCTGTGTGTGGCTCCTCAACCAGTCCTGCATGTGAGCTGTTCTTCTCTCAGGGTCTTCAGGGACCTGGATGTGTCCCTGGAACATTTTCTTAAGGGGATCTCCTCATCACACACTCTCACAATATCCTCTCCTTCATCTTTAGGCCTCAAGGGAATGACAGGCAAATGTGTCAGCTCCTGCTCAGCATCTTCATGGAGATTTTGTGCAGTTCTCCTTTTTAATTTTAATCAAGACAGACTTATGCCTCACTGTTCTGATTAAACTTAAGAGAGCACCCTTGGAGCAGAGTTGGAAAAGAAACCCCTCAGCTAGCACTTAGTTGCACCTCTTCTTCGTGTGCCCTTGATTTCCACAGCTGTGTCCTAGGGGCCAAGCTGTGGGTCCTCTTGCACCAGCAGAAGCATCTCTAAAGATGATAGATTTGCCTATGTCCCCAGCTTGCTGCACAGCCCTGGTCTTCTCCCAAACATGTGTGAGCCAGTGTCTTTATTGATGCTACTCAGCTCTTACTAGCTTGTGGGACTAATGCAACTTGAGACACCAAGTTTGCAGCGCCATCCCTGCAGTTCCTCTGAGCAGACCCCAAATCATCCCCTTCCTCTGAGGAGGAAGTAAACTTGACTCAGCAAGCCTGGTGTTGAAGATTTGCCTCTCTGTTTTCATAAGATGCTATTTTCTCCTCTTTGCCTCCATGAAGGCTTAAAAATGAAACTACACACACACATATGTATGCCATTTATTTATCAGATCTTGTTGCTAGGTAACTGGCAGCTCTCCATCCTTTTGACATTCTGCTAATAACTCAGTCTTATTTCAGAAGATATAAAATAGAGCACTTTATGGACTAGTCAGTGAATACAATCAGTTTTTAAATAATCAGTTTTTAAATCAGTTGCCCTAATGTTATCTTCTTCATGCATTTTATCCCTCAAATCAAGTTTATCAAGCACTGTGGTAAAGTTGTTTTAGATCTCTGTTTAAGAACCTCACACAGACATCCCTGCCCCCTAGAAATGTTTATGGTCCAGGGCAACATAAGCATTTTTGGAAAATAATATCAGAAACAAATGCACTTTGATATGCTTTATTGGAGCAGTTGTAAGGGGAAACCAGCTGAGGGGTTTGAACTTGACTTATTGATTTGGGGTCACCACTGAAGGAGTTTAAGGGAAGAGTCAGATTTACCACAACACTAAGAGTGAATGGGAGGGATATGAGACTGGAGAGGAGGGATGAGAGAAGGCTTAGCACCACAGTGACAGCCACAGCAGGCAATGGGGGTGGGGAAGGGAGAAGAGAGTCAAGAGATTTTTCCTAGTATTTGACTTAGACAAAAGTTTGAGGAAAAGAAGCAGTTCACCATGGATGAACTAAAGAAAAGTGTGTTCTGACAGAGAGGCATTGAGTGCCCAAATGTGTTGGAATAGAGAAGGAGGTAGTGTGGGGGGCTTCACTAGGGAGCTACTAAAAGTCAGGCTGAGGAGTTGGCATGTAGACCTCAGCTGGTGTAAACAAGTAGCCTTCCTAAGATGCTTTGAGTAAAAGATCTTGGAGGAGAGGAAAGCCCTTCCCACAGGGTTCCCCTGCAAGAGAGTGCAGAAAGGTGGAAAGGACACCAAGTCCTGAGTGGGGTCCTGCATGGTGACTGTACTGCTCTGAGTGCTGGCGTTCCTGCCTGACATCCTCCGCATGTGCATTCTCCACATACCATCTTTCCCAGGTCTGCCTGGAGGAAGTGTGAGCTGGTGGGGTGGGGAAAAGCTCCTGTGGGAGCTCTTATAGACCTCACTCCTCAGTGAAAAGAGCTACCTGAGGGCTCAGGGAGGTGGTCTGCACCACTCATCTGCTCTGGGACCATGGAGTGAGAGGGAAAGGAAGAGCCTCTCTGTCTCTTCCTGTCAGATTCCTGCCAGCACTTGAGAACTCAAGAATCCCCTAGCCAAATTCCCACATTCACCACTTTTCCTCTCTCTCTGATCCTAGATTTCTTCTTCTCTGGTTACCTGTAAATAAACCCTGCCAGTTTCTCCAGAGCTTTTTCTTCAGAAGCATGTAGACCCTTCCTTCCCAGGAGTGTCTTTGCTCTGTGAAGCAGAGGTATTGGTCCTTGGGCTGGTCCATTTCCACACTTCTGATTAGTCACCTGGGAAGTACTCCTGGAGGTCCTAGCCTAGCCCACCTCAACCCCCATTCCCCCAGGAATTCCTTGCTGGTCTCAGCCTTCATCTCTTCCCTTCAACAAGGCTTACTCACCTCTGGCCTCTGCCAGAAGTCAGCTGCAAGGGCACATAACACATAACACCAAGGCCCTTATCAGCCTGGCCTCCCTTGTGGCTTGCTCTTGTGGTCTGGCATGGAGCCCCAACTTCTGTTACTCCTCAACTTCTATTGCTCCTTTGGGCCCCATGTCAGGATCTGTTTCCTCACTGCCCTTGGTGCTTCCTTCTAGTTCCAGGCATTTTTTTGATCCTCTTGATCCCCTTTCAAGCATGGCTTTCTTCTGCCCACTGTCACATGAGGTTTCTCCATCCATTTCCTACTGCCCTGCCCACCTCTTCCGGTCTCTGACTCCTGGGCCACATCCTTCTCAGCTCTCTCCATCTTTTCTGTGGTTTTTACTTTCCCTGTGCCTTTCTGAGCATTTAATCATAGTTTGGCTTTGGTTCCCACTGTGCAAAGTGTATGTTTTTTCTTTCTTATTAACCCCTCTGCTGCCTGGGGACTGGGGCTGGGCTTTTCTTATTTTTCTCTACTGTCTCCTCCCTCTTGGGGCCTTGCCAAGGGTCCTTTGTATGGAAGGTACACACTTGCAGCTCACTTCGGCTCACTTCAGGGACCTCTCCTGCAGTCTCTCTGCCTCTGCCTTTGCTCACAGAGGACCTCAGCACGTGCGCCTTGCATGCCATCAGGCTTGACTGACACATCTGTCCCCCAGACTGGGAGGATGGAGTGTTAAGCTGATTAATACATGCAGTGTTTGGAGGCAGCCTTGCCTGAGGTTGTTCCTTTCTTACTGTTAGTGTCACTCATTCTTTGAGCATCAGTGAAACCCTAAATCCTGCAGCAGACATGGGATGTATTTTTGGACAGTTCTTTTATCCCAAGTCACAGCTTTGTCTTAGTGTTGTTGAACTGGGTTGGCTGTTACTCTCTTCCAAGCCTAAAGTTAATAATCCCCAGATGGAGACATGCTACCAGCCCTTCTGTTAGCTTTTCATCTTTAACGCATCACAGTGCTTTTTTCTTTAAAAAAAAAAAAAAAGGATATTTGTTGTTTAATAAGCCAGGAATGCACCTGTTCTGTTACTATGCTGCAGAAAATGTGTTAGGTAAGAACAAACACTTGTTCACAACCTTATACCAAGTAAATTTGTGAATGTTTTGGTCTGCTTAGTGACACAAAGAATAGTATGGCTATGCAGGTGCTCCTTGACTTACCAGGGCATCATATCCAGCTAACCCTGCTGTAGTTAAAAATATTGTTAAGTCAAAAATGCCTTTAATTTCACCTCACCTACCAGAGATCACCGCTTAGCCTAGCCTACCTCAAACAGGCCCACCACGCTTACATTAGACTGCATCAACTAAAACCATCTGTGCAAAGCCTATTTTATAATAAGGTATTGAGTGTCTTGTGTAATTTATTGAATACTGTACAAAAATTGAAAAATGGAATGTATCATTAAGGCATGTTAAAGTACAGTTTTTGCTGAACTGTATCACTCTCACACCATCTTAAATTTTAAAAATGTATTATGTCAGGGGCCATCTTATAGTGCTTCTTATCATAAGGTAAGACCATATATGCAAGCAGTCAGTAACTGCATTCATTGTATTTAGAAGCATGTACCTATGCACACCCATGTGTAGGTTCATGTGTGCTCATGGAAAGCATGTTGGGAACTTTATTCTGCCGAAGTATCATGTCTTAATTTTTTATGCCTATTTAAAATTCCATAATAACATGGGAGTACTTAAAAGACTTCAATACTTTTTTTAAAAAAACAATGCTAGGGATTGAACCCAGGGGTACACTTTACCACTGAGCTATACCCCTGGCCCTTTTTATTTTTAAATTTGAGATAGGTCTGGCTAAGTTGCCCAGGCTGGCCTTGAACTTACTTGTGATCCTCCTGCCTCAGGATCCTGAGTTGCTGGGATTACAGTCCTGCGCCATCCTGCCTAGCTTTAATACTTTCTTAGAGACTGAGGCTGCAGGGGTTCGTGTTCCCCCTACACAGAGGCTGGAACTCGCAGAGGAGGGAGTCAGCAGATATGTGCTGCTTTGCCCAGCATGTATCCAAAGCCCTCGGTTCTTACAAGTTAGCCCTTTGCTCTTTCTTGGTCATTTGATGTGAACAATGTGCCATTTCATCCTTTTAGATAGTAACCTCTGGTCTGATACTTCTCTTTTCGCCCCCTTCTGATCTCCTGCTTTCTGGGAAGAGAGAATCACAGTGAGATTGAACGGCGCAGGCGGAACAAGATGACTCAGTACATCACAGAGCTCTCTGACATGGTCCCCACCTGCAGTGCGCTGGCCCGGAAGCCAGACAAGCTCACCATCCTCCGCATGGCTGTCTCACACATGAAGTCCATGCGGGGCACAGGGAACAAGTCTACTGATGGCGCATACAAGCCTTCCTTCCTCACCGAGCAGGTACCTGGCCGTTACTCATCTATGGCCCATTTTCTTTGTCAGCATCATTCTGAAAACTGGGAGAGTCACAGTGTCATCACACTGAAATAAGCTATGTGGGTAGATGGGGTTTGAGGTTGAGGAAGGGATGAAGCCAAGAAATTTTGCTTCCACTCCTAAGCAAGAAGCTCTCTTTAAGAACTTTAGGTTCCTGTATCTTCTGGTTTTGTAGAAACCAAGGCATCCCTTACAAAAGATACTGTGCATTGGAACAATGAGCTTTTGGTGACACAAGAAGAAGTCAGTTAAAGACATGATCTTGATTACTAGGATAGGTGAGGATAATCATCCTGTGAGAACCATGGTAGCAGTGATGATGGCAACAAGGTCTTTGCTGCTAGCACGGGCAGGCATTTGCAGAGCCTGGTCTGAGTCATATCTTTCTGTACATTATTTCATTTAGTCCTTATTCCAGTTCAGTGGATAAGCTACTATGATTCATCCTTGTTTTATAGATGAGGAAATTAGACTTAGAAAGAATCAGTAAATTGCCCAAGGTCAATCAGCTGCTTAGTGAAGGAGCGAGGAGTTGGTCCAATAGAGACAAGGACCCAAAAGCCATACTTTTTTTTCCAGTATTGAGATTGAACCCACAGGTACTGTACCACTGAGCTACACCTCAACCCTTTTTATTTTTTACTTTGAGACAGGGCCTCACTAAGTTGCTGAGGCTGGCCTAGAACTTGTGATTCTCTTGCCTCAGCCTCCCAAGTCACTGGGATTACAGGTATACACCAACAAGCCCAGCCCAAAAACATATTTTTAAACTCCTGTAAAGTCTTTGAATAGTTGGGAAGAAGAAACATAGGTGACAGTATCTTGTAATGGATTTACATAAACCAGAAGGCCTGTGTTCAGGGTCCTTACATGTGCCTGTCACAGGGCAAATCAGCACATGCTCTGTGTTTCAGTTTGCTCATCTATAATAAAGGTAAATCTTTTTGACTGTCTGACTTTAAGAGGTTTTGCAGGATAAATGAGGCAATGCATTTGAAAGCAATTTGCATATGGTGGAAGGGAGAAAAGGCAGAATTATGTGGTTGACAGGGAGTATAGTTAGGAAGTGCAAAAGGATGTGCCAGTGTAACATCCTGAGTAATGGAATGTTCAGCAGGACCAGAGCATGTGGGCAAAAAGAGAGCAGATGTAGCAGGGTTTCATCAGGGCCACTTCTCAGGACAGAGACAACATTGACAGGCTATGCAGGAACCACAGAATGTATACAGAAAGAGGAGAGCAGAGGGACTTTTTTAAAGGGGACAGTATACACAGAATCTCAGAGAGAGGAATGATGGCAAATTGTTTGCACTTCTGGAGCTGAGAATCTTCCTGTCGTGGGAATAAGTTTAGAAAAAGAACAAGGAAGAGAAACCAACACTTTTTACTGTGTGTCCTGTGACATACATTTTAGCAAGTGCTAAACAATCTCTTTGAAACCCTTCCAGGGTCACATGATCTGTCACTCTGGAGGTGTTAGGAAAGTATGCTAGTGGTCATATGAGGACATGGAACAGGGTGGTTCAGGACATGGGCTTCAAGCCTTGTTTCCATTTCCATAAAAAATGAATACAGTGATTATCCCATCTCCTGCAGATGAGGTGATCAAAGCAATGAATGTACACTGCTTGGAGGATAATGAAGGATGAATGGCTGTTAGGTAACCAGACAAATTTATTAAGCATACCAACTGCTAGGGTCAGTAGAAAGCTTTTTCTCTACATTTCTTTATTTCTTACAAAAATCCTGCCAGACCAAGATTTGAGGTAAATCCCTTTATCTTTAAGTACCTAAAGAGGAGAGATGAAGACAGAGGAGAGAGAAGGCAGACTATACAAATCACATGGGTCCTACCAATGTTTCTCTCTGGGTATATGGAAGATTATGACACATATATTTACAGAGCACCTACTGTATGCCAGGCTCTTACTAAGCCCTTCAAACATAGCTCAATTAACCTCCCCAAATCTCATTGAAAACAGAGCTGCATAAAATACTGAAAGTCGAGGACATTAAGTATCCTGCCCAAAGTTGCTCAGCTAAGTGAAAAAGCCATAGAGGACAATCTCCTTTTACTCTAAAATCCCTGCTCTTAACCCCTGCCATCTGTTCAAGTGGAGGAGAGGGGCAGGGTGGGTTCTGGGTCCCCAACACAAAACCTTGGTTATGAACAATAAGCTCCCAGGAAATGAACTTTGGGGATAAGATGATATGAAAAAGGGTCCACAGTGAGGGTGGGGCTATGTCACATATGACCTTCACCCAATCTTTGCGAATGAATGAAAACACGAATGCATAAGCAAAGCCATTCAGCCTCCTCCAGTGGCAGAGTTCTCCACTTCCTCAGACACCCTGCTCCATTATTTTTTAAAACAACTCTTCCTGTTGGAAAAATCTTCCCAATACTGAAAATAAAAATGCTGACCCAGTCCTCTGAACTGAGTAAGCATCTGGGAGACCCAGAACCACAGAAGTGCAAAGTATGGGAAATGGGAAAAATAAACTTTTCCTTAAAAAACACTGTGAAGTTTGCTTTCTTCCTGGGTTCCCAGGCTGAGCATGATTGAATTTCTCTCCAGGCAAGTGCTCAGGGTACATTCAGAAAGCTCCTCAGGTCCTATTCCCACAGATCAGCATCTTCTAGGCTTTGGGTCCCTGGAACTCCCTCAGGGACTGGGACATAGGGTAGGACCAGAGTCTCCAGATCAATGAATGGGCTGCCGGAGCCTTTACCTCCACTCAGGGGGCCCTTGCCACGTTTTATAGTTAGGCTTCCATATATGATTATATTTGAACAAAGGATTCACAGCAAAAGATGCTTGCTAATTGCTAACCCACAAGGATGCGATTGTTCTTTGGGGTCTGACAAAAAGGTGGTTGTCAGGCAGTTATAGACTCTGCTGCACTGGAAGGGTTAAATTCTCAACTCTTGCAGGTATGGAACCCCTTTGATTCACCAGGAAAGGACTCCTTAGCTTGATGTAAGAACAGTGTGGGGAGCTACACTTGAGCTGCCTTTAGGTCCTACAAAGAAAAGACATCTCATCTTAGCAAAGTTGATTTTGCCCTATCTATGTCCCTTCTGAGGATGATGGCAAAGCTTCCTGCTGGCCATTTATTGATTCTGAACCACTTTCTTCTTGTCTTCAATGACAGTCATGATTCTGCCTACCTATGTGATCCCAGAACTAATTCTCCAAACCTTTTCTCACTGTAAAGTGGTATGGACAGTGCTATATGCCCTGCTGCTTCCTGGGCTACTCTGAGAATCTGTCAAGAGTCTGACGATGATTGTCAGCATTCTGGAAGCATGACAGACCTGAGAAAGTAAGGGGATACTCATATCCAGTGCCAGTGTTCAGCTCAAAAATGCAGGAAGAGAAGAGGAGGAAGAATTCACTGTCAGCACGTCAGGCACTGGAGGGAGACACAAGCTCTTGTTACTGCTCTCCTTACCCTTCTATTTTCCTTTCCTTCCTTTCATCCAGCACCTTTGGTGCCAGGCACTATGTTCTGGGTGCTTCTGCTGCAATAACATGATAGTGGTTGCAACATGTGGGTGGAGCTGCTCCCTCTTCTGGAAACCCAACACCTGGTGATCACTACCTGCTCTCCCATTCCCCTAACCTGAAAATGTCCTCTGTTCTTAAAAGGACTAGTTAAAACAGGGCTGATAATATTTAGAGTGTCTGTGTCTTAGGGACAGAGTGAATTTTGTGCCTTTTTCTAGCTTTGTATTCCAGTAAAACTGCACTAATTTTCCAAACTATTTGTGCACCAGAACGAGTATCTGAATAAAAGAAATTAAGGGTTACATTTAACTGGTCTAGATCTTTCAGTGCATTGTGCTAATGTGTTTTTTGTTTTGTTTGTGTTTTTGCAGGAACTGAAGCATCTCATTTTGGAAGCGGCTGATGGATTTCTGTTTGTAGTGGCAGCTGAAACAGGGCGAGTGATTTATGTGTCTGACTCCGTCACCCCCGTTCTCAACCAGCCCCAGTCAGAGTGGTTTGGGAGCACCCTCTATGAACAAGTGCATCCTGACGATGTGGAGAAGCTGAGAGAGCAGCTGTGCACCTCAGAAAATTCCATGACAGGTCAGTAGGCTCCTTCTACAAGGCTGTTTTGTCTTAGAAAAAAATTCTTCCAGTAGACACACTAATAAGTTGGGTATCACAAAAAGCTTCCTCGAGGGGATGCATTTTACTTAGTGTGTGTAATGGCTTGTTTTACCCTGTAACATTTTAAAAATCCATTTTTAATACATTACTCTCCCTGTATTTTACATGTAATAAGTGCACATTGCCACTGGGAGTCACCATTGATAACGTAATTAGACCCACATACTCTGTAATGAGGTTTGTGCAACAAGTGAGTAGTTACTTTTGTGATCCTGATTCTAGACAGTTACTAACCAGGCCTTAGTTACCTGAAATGTAGTTTCTTATTAAAATATTTGAGTACAGTCTGTTCTGCTATAATCTAACACATCCAGTCTTTTTAAGAAATCACTGCGGCCGGGCATGTGGCTCACGCCTATAATCTCAGCAGCTTGGAAGGCTGAGGCAGGAGGATGGCAGGTTCAAAGCCAGCTTCAGCAACATAGCAAGGCACTTAGCAAGATCATGTTTCTAAATAAAATATAAAAAAGGGCTGGGGATGTGGCTCAATGATTGAGCACCCCTGGGTTCAATCCTCAATACCAAAAAAAAAGAAAAAAGAAATCACTGCAGCATTCAGAAAAGTGCAGTAAAAACTTAAGGGCTCATGGGAGGAAAGTGGGTTAGGAATATAACACTCAATAATTTGTCAGTGGCAGATGAAAGCAAAGATAGGAACCCATAAAAAATGCTAGTACAGCTTTACATGCTAAATGGTTAAGAAATTTATAAAGATAACTAAATAAGGCACTTAACTTTGAAAATGACCTAAAGTTTGCTTGTGGAAATAGGTCTCAGAAGGTGTTCCCGTTTGTGTGTTATCTTGAAATGATGAAAGGACAGTTGTATGAAACCAGAGAGATTTTTAACATCAAATGAAGACCAGTGTAGTTTATATCAAGATGTGAGCTAAATTAGTAGAGGTCTGTGCTGTGTGCATTTTGTGTCGTTTGGTTTAGTTGGGCAGTTTTTTGTGTTCATCTAGTATCTCTCACAGATAAGCAAAGACAAAATTCACATTATGCTCACATAGATTATTCCCTAATGTATTAGTCAAATTGGAACAAATTCACATTTTCATAACAAGAGTTATAGATGCATTATAATAAGATTGCATTCTGCTGTGTGACAAATCTGTTTGTGCTATGTCATTCTCCTTCATGTTGCAAGCTGCTGAAATTCACTTGTCTGTCCACAGTGCCTAATCAGTTCTTTGCACGTAGTAGGCATTTGGCAGATGCTTGATGAGCAACTGAGTCAGTGTTTTGCTCATTGTTGTTGGCTCAGGCCACCTGACAAATACCACAAACTGGGTGACTTAACAGAAATTTATTTCTCACAGTTCTAGAGGTTAGGAAGTCCAAGATCAAGCAACTTGTGTCTGGTGAGAACCAATATTTTGGTTCTTATATGGTGGTACCTTCTAGCTGTATCCTTCTAAGGTAGAAAGGACTAGTTATCTGTCTGTCTCCTCTTCTGTAAGGGCACTAATCATAATCATGAAGTCCCCACTCTCACGACCTAATCACCTCCCAAAGGCTCACCTCCTAATACCATTAGCTTGGAGTTATGATTTCAAGAAGTAAATTTGGAGTCAACCATTCAGCTCATTGCAACCAAAATCATGGTGTCACCAGGGTTGATTTCCCCTGAGGCCTCTCTCCTTGATTTGCAGATTGTTACGTTTTCTTTGAGTCCTCACATGGTTTTTTACCCCTGTGCATGCATCCCCACTGCTCCTCCTTCTTTTTGTAAAGACACAATTGTATTGGATTAAGGCCTACCACATGACCTCATTTGCTTTAATTACTTCTTTAGAGGCCCTATCTCTAATTGAAGCCACATTCTAAGGTTCTGGGGGGTTAGGGCTTCAAAATATGATTTTTTATGGTGGCAGAGAGGCACAATTCCATCCATAACACATGATAAGCCTGAATCAGATGTTGCTAAAAGTGGCAAGAGTACAGGTATTGTTGGATGATAATAGTAATTTTTTCAATGTTGATGCTCACTGCTGTCTGTATATAGGAGGGAGAAGATAGAGAGTTATGGTGTGAAGACTAGGTATATTTTATCCATCTATGTGTCTCTTTATAGTGTGACACATCACCTGCAGGGAGCTTCATTCACATCCTTGTAAAACAATGATGCTAATGTAGCCTCAGAAAGACTTGTTCTGCTGCCCCATTCCCCTGGCTGAATTAGAGAACTCCATATAGAACCCCTAGAAACACACATTATAAAGTGATATATTTGGGAGGGATATGAAAGGGAAAGCAAATCCACCAAGAAACATTGGTTTGACAGCTGAAATCACCTCCTCTGGAAAGAGTTGTTTCTCCTTAGACTTTTGTATTTGACCACAGAGGATGTGGCTTTTTTGAAACCCAGCCCCAAGACCCTGCTGGGGCAGATGGCATGGGAAATGGTGGTCAAAGGCAGGAAAGGCTGCAGTGAAGAGTGTGGCTAGCTGACTCACCAGGGTTGGGTGGACATTGCTGTTTGTGTGAAAGTCTAAATGCGTCTTGGCAGAGTTTAAAGGGGCAGTGTGAAACATGTTTGACCAGAGATGTTCTTGGAGGGGATGCTTGGCAGTGGCCATGATACCTAGGGCTGGTGTAGTGCAAGAAGTCCTCCAAGATGTCAATGGAACCCCCTGTGAATGGTGAACAGCCAGGCCTCTGAGCAATTCTTCTGGTCAGGCTTCTCTTTAGAAGAATAAGATGGAGCTGGAGAAGTGTGTTCTTATGCTCAGAGCAGAGGAGGACAGTGTCTCTCAGAGCTGCAGAGAGTGTATGTGAGTCCCAGGACAGAGTCTGAAAACTGTTGAGAGAGCCTAGAAGAGCTCCTTATAGTAGGGCTGGTATGTGGCCATGTCTCAGGGTTCACTGGTGTCCAGGACAAGGCAGGAGCTGGCCTTTGTGCATTACTGACCAACATATAGGTGTGGTACATACAGACTTAATGAAGAAGGCACAGGGATGATCTGACACCTTTGATTCTTGGACTAGGGTCTCTCAAACTCTCCTGTCCCTGGTGTTTAGGCCAGAACGAGGCGACATGATCCACTTTGTGGGACTCAGGCTGAGAGGGTTTTGGAGCAGGGAGCCAAGCAGGAGATAGGGGTAGCTTAACATGAGTAGTCTAACCTTCTGTTCTCTGAGCCCTTGGTCAGTAGGAAGTTCAGGTTTCATTTGTTGGATGTGCAGGGCCACTTGCTCTGAACATGGGGGTTTGGGTGTACACAGTGGGACAGAGACAGGAGGACAGTGGAATGGATGTTGAACTACAGTAGGGCCTGCAGCCTCCTGCTAGCTCAGGGTCCCAGCATAATAATGCTTGCCCAGAGGTGCTTTATCTGGGGTGGGGATGGCGTATTTCTTTGTTGAATTAACTCTTTCATCAGCTGAGAGATGGTGACAAATGGTGTGTGAGAAGATACATAAATATATGAAAAGATATGTAGATCTCCTTGGAAGCATCATGGAGTGATATGGGCCACTGTGAATAAACACTGGACCCATTGTTGAGAGAGAGTAAGGGTACTCCTCACATAACAACACACCATTGCTAGTTGAGAAAGTGCTGGAAAGAGAGTCAAGAGCCCTGCTCTTTGTTCTAGTCTTTACCTTGTGATCTTGGTAAGTCTCTTTCTTCTCTGACCCTCATTCTCCTTATGTCTTTTCAGGAAATTCCTAACCAAGGCTCATGCCAGCTCTTATTCCATTCTTTTGTCTAAGGTTCTAGGATAGAATTAAATTCACTGATTAAGAAATGGTGGAAGGTTGGAGAATAGGGGCTTAAAGCCAGAACAACACTTAAACAGAAGCAATAGCTAAGGCTTAGGGCCAGGGACTACCACGTTTCTAGGACAATGTGCCATTGAAGAGCTTATTTCAACAGGCAAATAAAAGGGATCTATCAGGTCAAGTGGAGTAATGGTGGATGAAACCAGGCAAATCCCTTTATGAACTGCCTAGGGAGGATCAGACTTCCCCTGTGTAGAAGTGGCCCAGGATTCTAGAGTGGTCAGAAGGCCAGCTTGTCTTCTTCCAAGAGATTTTCATGGTCATGGAGAGGAATGACTGTACAGCCAGACTGGGTTCAAATGACAGAAACTCACCCTCAAACAGTGTGGGTGAAAAAGAAATTTACTGACGTGTAACTGAAAAGGGATTCTGGTTTCAGGCATAGAAAGATCCAGGTGATCAAATACCACTAAAAAATACAGTCACTCATTATCTATGGATTCCATGTTTGCAAATTTATCTGCTAGCCAAACTGATTTGCATCCCCAAAATTAATATTTCTAGGGCTTTTGTGGGCATGTGCAGAGTGGAAGAATTTGGGGGCTTCCTGATGGCATATTCCTGGCTGAAGTCAAGCAAGTTCATGTTTGCTACGCCTTCTTGTTTTAGCCTTTCTGTTATCAACTAGTGTTCTTTTTGTATTCTATTTGATGCCACTTTTTATTTTGCATGTTTGTGCTTTTTTGGGTGCTTTAGCTATTTAGAATGGCCCAAGTGTTATTCTGAAGTGCTGTATAGTATTCCCAATTACAAGAAGTCTGTAATCTGCCTCACGGAGGAAATAGTATGTATTAGATAAACTTCATTCAGACATGAGTTATAGCCTGTGAGCGCAATGTTAGGGAATCAACACCTTAAATAAGGTGTCTCTAAACAGAAACATGCAAAAAACAGGTTATGTACTAACTGGTTGACAAGTGTGGTGACAGAGTCTCAGAGGAACCAAACCCTGTACTTCTCCTAGGAGCCATCGTTCAGTATTTACTAATTCAGTGCTCATAGGAAAGTTATAAAACATAGCAACTTTGAATAGTGTGAATCGACTATGTGCCTTTTTCTCTATCTCTGGCTTTGCTTTCTTCTATGCAGAGTAGATTGTCAGGCAGGCTTTTCTCATGCAACAAGGTGTTGCTTTGTAGCCCTAGGTTTGTGGTCAGTGGCCATGCAATGCCACAGAGGCACAGTGATTCCTGCAGAGTTTCTGCAAGTGTCCTGGGGTTGCCTCTCTTGGCTCAGTTTGGACCCCTTGCTCTACCCTGACTGTTCCCTAGAGCTAAGGAGACTCCAAGTTGGGGTATGAGGCCTGCTTCCAAGGTGCTTGAACCCAATTGAGGAAGGTAACTCCCCAGAGGAGAAAGGGTGCTGTTATCAAAAGGGGAAAGAGATGCTGGGCAAGCAGAACAAAAGGTGCACAGTGGCTGGACCTGGAAATCAAAGCTTAGTGGTGTTACAAAAGTGAATCTGATGGAAAGGTGGAGTGTTCTGGAGGACAGTACACCCAGAATGCTAGGAATATTCATACTACAAGATTCTGAACAGAATATGGGTAGATGTCAAGAGTAGAGAAGGGCAGGGATCAGAAGAAAGTGCTGTGGGGAGAGAAGCTGCAAAAATAACACTGGTGGATCTCTGAGCCCAGCTCTGTTCCTTGGAAAAGGAAGGAGAAGAGCCAAGGAGAGGCCCAGGGCATTCCAGATGATAGCAAGGCCTCATACTGTAACTGGATATGCCTGAGGATGGAGTTGAGGCTCAGTAGGAAGCAGGGCAGAAAAACCACTTGGCAGGGGCCACCCAAGAGAAGCAGAGTGAGTGAACTCTTTTCAAGTGTCTTCTAATGGCTGAACTCTGAAAAACCTTGATTCTGATGAGCAGAAACAGGCTTGTCAGCAAGCCTCAGCCCTGCACTGGGGAGGAACTGCCTAGATTCTAAGGTCATAGTTGTGAAAGAGGATGGCTTTCCAAAACAAGGTGCATTTAGCCCATTTGTCCTGCATTACACTGCTGTGGTTTGATTTCTACTGGATGCTCCCTGCATTCAGATAATTGGGTCAGCATTTTATTTCAGTATAGGGAATAACTTTGAAAAAAACTGTTCAACAGCAGAAGATGCAAGCAAAGGCTGAATTCCTTCCTTCTTCCTTCCTTCCTCCTTCTTTTCCTCCCTCCTTCCCTTCCTTCCTTTCTTTTTTCCTCCCTTTCTTCCTTACTCAGTCTTTCTTTGTTTATCCATTGAGTACTTCATTTAACCATGTATTCCTATGATTAACAAATACCTGTTTTGCATGGTTGTGAAAAGATCACCTGGTATGCATTTTACCGGATCAGTCTCTTCTGCCCATCTCCCATAGGAGCTCAAGCTGTTGTGAATGAATGACTCCATTTCCCAACCATCCCAGCCCAGATTCTTTGTGATAATTCGGGGAACGCCTGAGCCAGGTTGGTCCCCAAGGGCTTCATCTGGAAAGCCCCCATTCCATGAGTCACACATCCCAATCAGCTGTGATTAAACTTTCCTATCTCCCCAAGAGCTCTGTCAAAGTCCAGAGATACTTTCAGCCTTGGATCACAGGACTTGGCTAGGCCATGGTCTGGGCACAGATAGCAGCTCATGAGAGCAGGCCACCAGGAAGCCAGTTTCAGACAGCTCTGCAGCTCTGTTGGTAGACTGTCATCAGACTGTTTCCCTGAGACCCTAAACATAGTGCATTCACTTAGGAGTCTCCATGTCTGTCTAAGAGAGAGGACACCCCTGAGACAGTGGATGCTAGTTACTTTTACTTTCTCATTCAACATTAACAGTGGAATATTAATCTCTACAATTAATTCTACATTCTTATAGCATTTTCTACCTTCTAGAGTAGATATCGGCCCTGGGTACACAATACAACAATCACTTGGGATGATTTGACAAATATACTCTCTCAGGTTTCAGGGAGGGTGTTGGGCCACCTGTATTTTGTCAAAACTTCAGAGTGATTCTCATGCACAAGGCGAGTTAAAAAACCTTGGTCCCCTGGCCTCATGATGGCCCTGTGTAGGGTTTGCCGACCCCATTTCACAGATAAGGAACCTAAGACTTAGAATAACTGAGGGTTTAACAGGGCCACACAGCTGAGGCAAACAGCTGCTACAAAGCAGAGCTTGTATATAGTCAGTGCAAATGAAGCTCACTGACTTGGGGACATCTAGATATAAGGAAGCCTCAAGGTCTCAGCATGGCCTCATGTCCCTAGAGGCCATAACAGCTCAGCCTAAGGCTTTGGGGACCCTGGTTCCTACAGGGCAAATCAGAGCAACCTTCAGGGGATTCTGGAGCACATGAATAGTGAATGACATTAAATCTTTGAGACTAAGGCAGACCTTTGGGGTCTCCAGAATCCTGTGTTGGTTCTGGTGACATGATTCTCAGTGTAATCCTCGACTAGCTGTGTTAGTAGACTTGCTAAAAAGGCAGATTCCCAGTTCTACCCTGGAAAAACTGAGTCAGAAGCTCTAGGACCCAAGAATCTACATTTTTACCCAAACTTGGAGTCATTATGATGCATGCTAAAGTTGAGACCCACTGATTTAGTGAAGTCATCTTGGGACTCAACGTCAAGTCACACAGAGTGAGCCCACCTTTATTTTTGACCTTGTCAAGCGCTTTGATATCTGACTTTAGATGGGAGATATGTGGTTTTGTGAATGGTTTTATTAAATATAAAACTCCATAAAAATGTTTATCTGTACTTGGAAGGTAACCCCCAGTAACATGTGGCAAGTATGCTCTGTGGACCAGCAGCAACCTATATATGTCCTGGAAGGTTCTTAGAAATGCTGAATTCCAGGCCCAATCCCAGGCCTACTAACTGAGAATCTATAATCCGATAACAGTCCCAAGTGACTTATATACTTTAATGTACAAAAAGTTTGAAGAGAGATGAAGTAAGGAATTTAGCACGTTGTGCTAGAAGGGGGGGACCTGCAACTGGAAGGGGCATCCTTTGGAATCTGGAACTGTCATGAGGTGATGGGATCTGCCTCAGTGACTTCCACTACCCTGGTGCCCCTGCCCAACTCTCACAGGATAGGGCCAGGCTTTTGGAGAGAGCAGTTGGAAAAGCATTCTTCATATGTTCGCTGGCTTCTCCTCACTGTCCAGGGCACATACTGACCAGTTTCTAGTTCCTAGCATCAGACAGATGTCTTCTCCACCAGAGAGCCAAAGAGAATCCTAAGTGAATGCACCACATTTAAGAAACAAACTTAACTGTCTGAAAATGGCCCCCACATACATGATAGCAGTGCAACTAGGAGGTCTTTGCTCTGAAAGCTTGCATGTCCCAGCTCTCCACCAGTGTCTGTTCCAAGATTGCAGGGTCAGAGGGAAGAATCTCTATTATGGCTAGGAGAAGAAGAAGGAACTGAGAGTATGCCCACACTCACCCTGGAGGACGCCAGGAAGAGCAAACAAAGCCATTTGTACAGGATGCACCAAAGGACAGACAGCAGACAACGCATAGGATGTGTGTGGGAAAATAGCTGGCAGTTGTCAACTTTCAGTCTTAACCCACCCACCACAGCTGGGCCTTCTTTCTAACACTTTGCAAAAGAGGGTAAGAACAAACTGTTAAACTGAGCCATGCAATTGAGTCCTTCAGTGGAAGAATGTCAGGCAGATAATTGGCCCCACAGGGGTCCTGTGAGCTGAGCCCTCTACCCTGGTGGTGTCAGTTCTGGGAAGAGACAGTCTGTTTCCAAATGTCACTCATGAAGGTCAGTCCATGAAAACCATGCTTTCTAATACATAGCTTATTTTCTTTGGGATATCAAATCTTAGTCTTTGGACTGATGCCAGAATCTGAAATACTAAACCTGGTCAGCAGTCCATTACTTGCCATATTAGGTAACATAGAAGGAAAAATATCCAGATTTTATCTCAAGTCAACTATTAACACTGTTATTGACTTTCTGTTTTTTTGCAATAGAAATAAAACATTTTAATAGTAAGGAAAGCATGTTTATTTGATTTAGACCCATTGGAAATTGCCCAATTGTGTAGTAAACACTTAGGTTACTGGAAAAAGCCTTTAGAGGTGGGTTGCCAGAGTGCCTCTTAAATTCACGTGAGGGTGAAATCTGAGAACTGCAGGGCTGGTTGTTTTTCACAGTGACTTTCCCACTAGAAACCACAGCCTCCTTAGATCTGTTATCCCAGATGTTTCTTTGGAGCCAGTTCAGTTCTTTCTCATTGTTAAATATTTATACAACCTGCCTTGTTTTGCTTCGCTACATACATTGCATGCTGATGCTGCTTAAACTGTGTTTTTCTCTTATATTTTATGTTGAAAGATATTTCATAAATCTGGACAGATTTCCAGCCTGGGCTGCTGGATTCATTATCACTGTAGTGTCACAGCTGATAAAGGAGCCAGGGCAGTGTTTCTGCACACGTTGCTGTCTCCAGCTGGAAGACCGGCTTCCCTGCACACCGTGTGCTAAGCTCAGTGGGAAGTTGAGGGGCTGAAGGGGAGACAGTCAGGGCACGTGGAAGTATCCCTGCCCTTGGAGCCAGGTGGCCCTGATGATAGTTGCAGTATATGACCCTTAACCTTGGGTAATGAGCTAACCTTCCCAGGGCTCAGTTACCTCACCTATACATGCAGACCATAATTTGTCTAGTCCAGGACTGCTTTGAAACACACTTGACGTGACATATGGGATAGTAGTTACAATAGTGTTTGGAAATTGTAAAGATTTCATTTATTATTTAACAACTGAAAATTGCATTTAACCACTAATGTAGTGTGATAGTTTTCCAAACTTTCTGTCTTTCTCTGCTTTATTTCTCTTCTTACTCCTCAAATGGGTCTTAGGATTTTGGTGCTATTGACAAGGGTAGCCCCTTTTCAAAGGGCAACATTGCCTCTTCTACCCTGTGCTGGATATTATCATCACAGGTTGGAGTGGAAGAGAGGGGAGTAAGGATGTGTTTCCTGTCTTCCTCTTTCTGTCCTGTTCTGTTCTTTAATTCTTTCCACCAGCATACATATATTGAGCAGTGACTAACTGTGCAAGATGCTATGCTAAGTGTTGGAGGTTTAATGATGAATAAAACTGAAATGGCCTGGCTCTCATGGAGTTTACAGTTTAGTGGGGAAGAGAGACACCAAAGAAATAGTCACACTCAATACACACAACACAATGTGATAGGCATCATGAAGAGAAAGTCCATGAGGCAACAGGAACCAATCATATGGCATCAGACTTGTCTGGGTAGGTTAAGGAAGGTTCTTGTCAATGAATGTGACTTAGAACTTTGCTAAGGGACTGAAGGCAACCTGGTGAGGGAGGGTAAGGCAGGGTAGGGGGCTGCTGCTTCCCAGAACATTTGTAGGCCACTGAAGGTTTCCAACTAGA
The DNA here is from genome assembly GCA_028644305.1 of Xerus rutilus. Lineage (NCBI taxonomy): Eukaryota > Metazoa > Chordata > Mammalia > Rodentia > Sciuridae > Xerus > Xerus rutilus. The sequence continues at coordinate 134,145,913 of CM053401.1, read as the reverse complement.
GGAATCCCATAAACATATGAGATGTGAGAAGCTCACCCTGGTGACAGAGTAGAGAACATGTTGTAGGAAGACCAGACTAGCTGAAGAGCTGGGGTCGAGTTTAGGAGGGTGTTGGAGTTACCCAAGGAGGGAATGATGCAGGCTTGGCTGGCTGGTATATGGGCTCTTCTGGCCACTAAAACAAATTAGCACAAACTGGACAGCTTAAAACAAGAGTTTATTCTCTCACAGCTATGCAGGCCAGAAGTCTAAAAGCAGGTTGTCAGTGGGGTTCCTTCTGTAGGCTCTGAGGGAGAATCTGTTACAGGGCTCTTTCCCAGCCTCTAGTGGCAGCTGACAATCCTTGAGGTTCCTTGTAGGCTTATCCCTCTAGTCTCTGCATCCAAATTTCCCTCTTCTTACAGACATACTAGTTGTGTTGGATTAGTGTCCATCTTAATCCAGTATCACCTCATTTTAACTTGATCATATCTACCAAAAAAGGCCACACTCAGTTTCTGGGTAAACATGAATTCTCGGAGAATACTATAAAACCCAGTACAGGTGGTAAGTGTGGACGTGGAGAGAAGTGATTACATTCAAGAGATATTTAGACAGAAAAAACAAAGGGGGGCAGTTGATGTACTCACTCTAATTCTTTCTCTACACAAACAATACTTAAGAAGCTGCTATCTCTAGTCTTTGGTTGTCCTTTGTTGCTGCAGTATGTTCTCACTGACCAAATCTCTTTTACCAAAATGAGTTTGGTCACAGAGAGAGCAGGAAGCCCCTCGTCATGTCCTTGGTTTGTCATGTTGAATCAAGTCACAAACTCATCCCCTCCATTGATGCATTTGCATTCACTCATGGATCCCTTTGGAACCATCACCTCATTTGCATAGATCACCTTGGCTGCAATGCCCAATGTACTCAGTGTTCCCTACTGAGAAATAAAAATACTCCATGCTGTTAATTTTTTATAACCATTAATCACCATGCTTTGTGATTAATGTCACAACATTGTCACAGTCCCAGGAATGGGTCTTGCAGGCCTGTGGGTCATGTGTAATTTTGCTTGCCCCACCATCTTGGCATGGTGTCCGTTCAGAGAGGAGCTTCAACACAGGTAGAACCATGCTGTACAATTCCTGTTGCTGCTTTTTGCACTCTTCTTCATTTCCTTCCAGCTGGACCTGCTCTTTAAAGCTGTATGTTTAAGCCTGCCCTTGGTGGCATAAAAAGCAGCATGTTCCTCTCCACACCTCTCACATTGACAAGACTTAGAATTCAAACACACACCCAGACGCAGGCAGGCAGTTCAGCTCTTTGGGTGCTCCTCATCAGCTCAGAGCCCGGGCTTCTGTCTCTCTTCACCTGCCTTGTTCTGATCTGATTCATCATCAGATGCCTGAGTTCTGCACACCTCCCCGCTGCCTTAGGCCAGACCTGCCACTTTGCTTTCTCCACATGGACAGAAGAAATGCTGGACACAATCCAGAGTTATGGACAGTCCCATTTTCTGCTGCAAGCAGTGGCAGTTTGCCACAGCCAGGGTGGGTTCAAATGTAGCCTGTGGGTCCAGGGTAGTGACTGAAGCAAGAGAGCACGATGGGAGATGGGCCAGGACACTGGAGGGGAGTGGGACAAGTAGCACATATTCAGCAGGTAAGGGGAAGTTTTTCTTCTAGCATAGGACATACTCTGCTGCAAAAGGGACCTCAGGCCTGTCTTTGCCAGTCTATAGGGACATAGTTGGGTTCCAGATACAAGACATAGGTGACTGATGTTCAGCCACCATGCCTACGGTTCCAGAGGCTTCCTTTGTACTTGGGTCTTGAAGCAGGTGCAGAGTACCCCGTCCCTTCATTGTCTCCTTTCCCTCGCTGTCCTCAGATCCTGCCTGAGTACCTATCATACTTTGTCTAGAGTAATAACTTATTGGGGAAGGGATCATAACTTGTTGAAGATGGAGCATACCTGGGCTTTGCAAGGTTTGGTGATGAGACTTGTCCATTTATTAATGTCCCCAAATGATTGGATTTTCTATCCATAATTGACCATCCTCTACAAGAAAAGTAACTGAGATGCATACAACCTCACCAAAGAAGGACATACAAGGAATTATGGTGGCAGCCAGGGATGCAAACAGAACAGCCACTACTGTGAGTCTGATGCTCATTTTATTTATATACAACCAACTAGATTCTCCCCTTTGGCATTAGAAGACAACTCCTTTTCTAAACAAGGTGCTGCATAGGTCAGTCAGTGGAGCCCTCTAGCTTCCCTGAGCTTAGCTGCCTTAAAATCCTAAAGCCCTAAGATGGGAGGGAGGAGTGCCCTGTAAAGCCAAGTTTTGCCCAAGTTCCTAAGAGCAGTGTCTTTGTCCTTAATAAAATGGAGTGAGAAGGTAAAAGCTCTCTTAAATGGACCAGTACACTTCTTTCCCCACCCCATCAAAAATACATGTGAGTTAGACTTGAGAACCCTAAATCTCACTTTAAATTAATACAATTTAACCACATAAAGGAACCATTGGTGCATTTCTTTAAAATGCTGAGGCTCATCTCCTGAGGATCAGTTCTTTACATTACCATTTTTGTACCATGACTTTTTGTGAAATAAGGAATATCCAGTTAGTATCTGAAAAACATGTATTATAACTTCATATGTAAGTTTTTAAAATTCTCAGCTCTAGGGGTATATCTTAGTGGTAAGTGCTTGCCTACCATGTGGGAAGCCCTCGGTATGATTCCCCCAGCACCAAATCCTCATCATCACCATCATCATCATCATCATCATCATCATCATCACCACCACCACAGCCCTTAAAGCAATAGTTCTCAATCTCAATGCACATCAGAATTCCACTGGATCTTTTAAAGATTCAGATGTCAGGGATCTGCCCTATTTTTTTGAATTGCACTGTGTAAGGAAGCCCAGGTATCTCTATGTTTAAAAGTAACCTTTGTGGTTCCACTGTGAACCAGAGGCTAAGAACTGTTGAACCTTCATGTGACCCCTGCAAAAAAAAAAAAAAAAAAAAAAGTACAAAGGAAACAAACCACAGACAAAATAAAATACAGCCCAATCTGTTCTGTATCTAGAAAGAAATTTCAGGAGGAATAAAAAAAATTTTGTTTATTGTACTACATCAACAAAATGTTAAAAATCTAATCAGTGACACCGTTGAAAAATGTGCAGTATCAGCATTTTAAACCGTACTTGCAAGAGTCTTGATTTCTTAATAAATTATCTTTTATTTTAACTTTGAGAGCCAAGAAGTAAATAGACTTTTTTTTCCTCTTTCTATAAAAGGAAACTATAGCAAAAATAACCTAGAAGTAGTATTGTTTTTAGGCAGATATAATTATTTTTAGTTAATTTGGAACATTTGAAAAGACATTGAATCATTGCTTCCTGCTGGTATGATTTAGATTTCAGTAATAGTCTCATGTGATGGTCATATTTTGTAAAGCTTTGGTTAAAAATAACTTGATTGCAAAAACCCAAGCATGATCAAGAAAATTAAAATAATTTCCTCTAGCTTCACCGAAGACACGTTTCCCTCTGAAATGTTGTGACTCATGCCAAATGGTTAAATAAAAAATGCATGTATAGCACTGATCTTTCCTGTTTATTGCTTTTTCAGTAGAAGCTAATTGAGGAAAACATCTGCATCCAGTTTTCCCTTTTTTTTTTGGTAGATTCTTTTCTTATACTCCAACACAAAGCCTTCTCTGCCAGTCGTTTACTTGGGTAGTGATATGACAAATGAATGGCTTTCGGTTTTCTCCTTTCTGGCGATGACATAAATTACTCTCCAGTGAGCTATTTACAAGGTCAACATTTAACCCTGAGTTGAATGCATACCTATTCTGAGGACCTGGAATCATAAGAGCTCTACATTGTGGAGTCACAGGGGTGAGCTCTTCTGTCATACAGCTCCCTCTGTGATAAGCCTGTGAAGTGGCCACCAGATTTCAGTATCTACAGTGGCAGAGCTGCCACCTTAGTAGAGAGTCCTTTCCACTTTGCAATAGTACACTTGTATTTGGTTTGCAGTCCCCTCCAATAGCTTCTGTCATTGTTTTAAGACAACTTACATTGTTCGGTAGGACCGGAGGTCCACAGACCCATAGACATACCACTCGCGAGGCATCAAGCTGAGAGCAGGGACATTGGAAACATATTCTGCTCTGTGTTGAGTCCCGGTTTCACCGTGGTCAGTTGGCGATTTGATCAAGGATCAGGTTTCCCAAAACTCCACTTGCTTATCACCACTGGTATCAAGACCATTTCTGACACATCTGAGGACTTAGTAAATACTTGTTGCCTTCCTTTTCCTTAATGTAGGTACCTTTGTCTTTGGTGGAGTTCCCTAGGCAAAAACATCAGACAGGGATTCATGCACACATTTTGATGACCATCCTCAGAAGAAAGTGGGGAGGGAGAAGATGCATAGGTCAGGACAGATCAGAGGAGAAGTCAGTTTCAGGAAATGTCTGACCCACAGGGACAGAGTTCAGGAGTGTACATTGCAACACAGTGTTTGTCCCACCTGGAGGCAAGGGAGTGGGCCTTTGTAACCCTGTTGCAGTAGTCACTGATCATGGGCCTAGAGGGGTTTAACTCCCAGGCAACTTTAGGCCAGGCAACTTCTAGGACAGTCCTCTTGAAAAGATTCAGATGTGAACTGTTAGCAGCAGCTGGGAGAGGGATGCACTTGTCAAACTGGTGCAGGAGATCCTAAGAGTCTTGATGGGATGCCTGTAGCCCTCTGAATAAGGAAGCTGCAGATGCAAAAGCAACAGGGCCAACCATTGTGGACTGGAACCTCTAAAGCTATAAGCCAAAATAAACATTTTTTCCCTTTTAAAGTTGATTATCTCAGGTATTTGTTATTGTGACAGAAAACTAACACAGTATGTAAATAGTTTGTTACATCTTATTATTTAGAAGATAATAACAAGGAAATATTCAGTACAGATGCATTTGTTTAGTATTTTTGATCCATCGTTGGTTGAATCTGCACATGTGAAATCTGCGAATATAGAGACAAGGCTAACTAGATTTGTTAAACCACGTTGCTGCTCATCCTTGCTTGCTTCCATCCTATCCAAGGTACAGTGTTTCTTCAGAAATTCCTCAGTGTCTCCCTGATCTAATTAAGGCCTCTTGCACTGTTTTTCTGCATGGGTGCACATTTTCCTGCTATTTTTATGTTTTTTAATCATTTCATTAGCAAATTACAAAGATATGGCCCAAAGTTGCCTTCTTGACCTCTAAGTCAGCTGGCATTCTGCCATACATCATGCTGCCTTTCTACAGCCCACGAGGGATAATCATTTACCATTAAAATTAAAACCTTTGGGCTTGCATTTCTGGCATTTTTGTAGCATGATTCCCCCAACAGGAATGTATTTCTTTAAATCACACTCCAGCATATTCTAAACAGGATGAAGAATTTGTACTTTTGTCTGCAGATTAAATAGCAGAAGAGGTGCTGGCTGGGAGAGACTGTGGGGTGATGATTTTATAATGAAGAGCAGAGCAGCCTGCTGCAGCAGGAGGCCCCCCTGTGACTCCACATCACGTTTGGAATGTGAATGCAAGAGAAAGTTCTGGGGCTTTACCAAGAGATATGGGAGCAGTTATGGAGGTAGTAGAGGTGGCATGGGCTGTCCTTCACGTTGGAGCTCTCTACCCCTTGGTAGGGATGCCCCTCCACCCCATGTTCCCATCTTAGTCTTTTCAGTGCTCGTGAGAGATTCTCTCTTTGATGATCTCTGCAGACTGTGGCTGTCCTTCTTTTGCCATCCTGTTGCCTGCTCATTGCCTCGTTAGCAGCTCATTAACACCTTCCCCAGATGGTAGGGTGGGGGGTAATGAGGGCAGTAACATGCAAACCAGACTGCTTGGCAGAAAGGCTCCTTTTGCCTGTTTGTGGGATGGGATCCTTAATAGTTATAGTGCTCAATCCTTTTTGCCAGTCTTATTCAGGGGCCCCAGTTGTCTTTTGTTATTCCACAGCTCACACCCCAGTGCCATTTTCTTGGGTAGAAACAAGAAGGGCTCAGGGAGTTGGTTCCTCACAAACCTATCCCTCCTCCCTGGAAGTAGTACTGCTGGTGAGTCAACCAGGAGCATGGTCTGCTCATTGAACATGACTGGTTGCCAACTGCTCCTGCTTCTCAGCGTGGTTTTTGTGTAGATTGGCACTATCCCTGAATAGCCAGGCTCTCAGTCCCCAAGGTAGAGTATTCTCTTTCCTTGCACATTAGATACAAATGCTCATCTTGCAAGTTTTTGCTTCTAAAATGTAACTTCCTGATATTATATTTTAAAATGCAAATCATGTGAGTTTCCCCAGACTGACATGTTGCTTTTACAATATGATCTGGCCTTTGCAAAGCACATTCAATATTTATTGTCAACAACATGAAGGGGTAAATAGGGCCATTGGAAGCATAGTTCCTAAACATCTGGAATCTCTGCCTTTTCTGCCCTGTGTGACAGACAGCAGAACCATCTTGAAAGTTTAACCCCTCTGTTTCCCTTCCTGGGGCTCTGTGTCCTACCCTGGGCCCCAGCTCACCTCTAGCCTTTCACCCGCTGAGCCTCAGCCCAACAGGACTTTGCCTCATTCTCAGACCCCTCTCTCCATTCTCCCACATCCATCTTCCCTTGGCTTGGGGCAGCCTTTCCTTCCAATTCCACCTCTGGAATAGCAGTGCTCCTTTCTATACCTGCTCTTACAAGAAGCATTCCTTGATGCCTTCTTTGCTCTCTCTTGATACTTACCTTCTTTCTTTCCTCTGTGCTGCTTTTGCACTTTGTGCAGACTTCTCCTGGGTCTTCTCCAGATCCCAGGTAAGTCAGTCTTATAGTTAGGTGGGAACAATATATTGTTTCACCTGCGAGCTGCTTTGCATGGTGCTGTAGCTTTTATTTTATGGTTTCTGTTGGTTGGAGGCAAATCATAGATCCTTGCTCCCCACCCAGTCTCTAATTGTTCATGAAATTCCATGCACTATCTTTCAAAAATATTATTTTGAAGAAATATATTTTGAATAAATATTATTTCAAAGAAATAAAGAAAAAGAAAATCAATTGCCTATGGCTTTTGAGGTCAAGGAGGCCAGAAGGTGAAGGAAGCTGTTTTTTGTAGTCCATTTTTATCTGAATTCACCACATGCCCAACACCCTTTATTCCCCTGCCAGTTTGAGTTGCCAGCATCATGTGTGATGTGAGAGAAACCTGCTGAGCACATGGTCTGGTGGATAGAGTTTAGCACTGCCTGTCTATCCAGCTGGGTAAGGAGACTTCACTTGGTTGAAACCATTAAACCATGTATCCCTTCTTAACGAAAACTCTTCCATGCTCAAGTGTCAATGTCCCCAGTGGGCAAATAGTTGGAACTGGCCAGTAGGGCATGCATAGCCTCCCATTCACAGGCTCAAGGTGGTGTGGAAATGATTTTAGGGAGAAGCCTGAGTTCTGAATCTTCAAGGATCCTTTAGAAAACTGGGGGGAAAGGGACACATGGGAGTTGTAATTCAGCCACCTTCCAATTGTGACAGCTTAGCCTCCACAATAGGTAGTTGTCATTCAGGACAGAGCTATTAGAAATCCACTGTGTGAGGCTCTCTGACCTACAGGACAAGGAGATGCTCAACCCTTCATCAGAATTTGTAATATAGGAAGAGAGGCTAACCATCTGCCTAAGTAGCAGTAATGGTCGGTGCCATGATGGGCAGTGTACTAAAAGACTCTCCCAAGGTTACCAACCCTAATTATTCAAAGTGTAATCTAGATTGTGCTGTGAAGGGATTTTTGCTGTTATAATTGAAGTCCCAAGTCAGGTAACAGAAGGGAAAGTCACAAACATTGAAAGAACAAAAAGAATTTGATGTCATTACTGATTTTGAAGATGGAGGGGGCCATGAGCAAGAATCTATAGTGACCTCCTAGAGTGATCCTCATCCAGCAGCCAGCAAGAAACTGGGCATCTCAGTCTGACAGCTCCAGGGAACTGAATTCTGCCAAGAACTTGAATGGGCTTGGAAGTGGGTTTTTCTCCAAAAGCTCTGGATAAGAGTGCAGCCCATCCAATACCTTGATTTTGTTTATATGAGACCTTTTTTAGAGAACCCCGTTAACTGTGAGCTAATAAGTGGGTATTGTTTTAAACTGCTCAGTTTGTGATTATTTGCTACAAATAGTACTAATACAGATACCTGTAGATACTGATACAGATACCATTCTGTCAAGGGCCTTTAGTAACATTCCCTGTGCCATGGAGGATTCCCAGAGGAATAGGACTGGGTCACTGCTCTGAAAAGATCTCAGCTTGTCAAGACCATTAAATAGTTGGATATGAATCTGAAATAATGGAGCAGTGTTATGAGGTTATTATAAGTGTCTTTTTGCTAAGAACAGTATGAAGAAAAATGGCCTTCTTCATGAAGCAGTAATTTAAGAGAGAGGGGAAGGATTTTCTCATAGATTTCTTTTTCATATTAGTCTCCACATGTTCGTAAGAAGTTGAGCCTCTGAATGTGGCTCATGGAATGTTCTTGGTGTAGTGTTGGCCTTGGAATAGTTCAAACCAGAATAGTACAAGGTACAGCCAACTGATTCAGCTGGGCCCCTGAGAAAGCATTTCTTTAGAAGAATGGAGCTTTCTCCCCTGCCCCCTTACTGAATCAAATTCAAAGAAACTTAAACCCTGAGTTGCCAGGTCCAGTTGCATCCCTTCTCCTGCCTGGGCACTAGATACTGCATTGATAGCATACCTTTTTTTTTCCCAGAGAACCTTTTGGAACATTTCCCTGTCGTGCTAAAAGCAAAATATAGCCCTGTTTAGGAGTGAGAGACAGGAGGCTTGTTGGCCTTGGATCTACCTGAGTTTCTTAACCTTCATGGACTGACATCTATATCTCAATGATTCCCTCTTTGCTCTTTGTTGCCAATTTGCAAAGAGTGAAGATATATATGCATTGTTTTGCCTAAGTCAGCACACCTTGAGAATGAGAGGAAGCTCTACTAATACCTATGCTGGGACAATAGGCAGAACTCGGGAATGTCTTAGGCAAAATCAGAAGGTGTGTTTGTTGCTCTAACCATGTCTGCATCAAGAAAAGTTGCTCCACCTATAACTCCACTCAAATATGGAAGTGAAACCATTCCCCTGAGTCCCCAAGAATGGCCAAGACAGGCTGGAATAATCCAAATGTTTCTACTAAATCAAAAGGAAAAACTGAAAAGCAATAAACAAATATACAGGAAGAATTACCAAACCAAACCAAAACCAGATTTTCCAAGTCTAGATCTCTGATCTTGAAAGAGACATACGCTGGCCACAGTCGCCTGCAGATGGCTAACCTCCTGGCCCTCACTACTCATCTGTTTGTTTGCTGGGTGCTGTCTATCTTCAGTAGGGAGCAGGCTCCAAGCTTCTGAGAATAGTTGATCCTGTATAGAGTAGGGACTCTACAGCCAGGAAGCCCTTGTTCAAAACCCAAGTCCCCAGTCCTAAGCTGTGAGGTAATCTTGGCTGAATTATTTAGTGCCTCTAGGTCGTTTCCTCATGGGAAGAATAAAGCCTACTTGAGGATACCAAGAAGGAGGCATTGCTGGGAATGTCTACTCAGGACACAGGCAGATAAGACCTGCATTGTCCAGAGAATATTAAAAAACAATAACAGAACCTACTGAAAGTTAATCTGCTTTTTATTACTACTGTGCCCCAGCAATTCCTGGCATATCAATGATATGATATTTTTCTCCTCTGAGTCTGATTGCCCTTCTCCCTGCTCTACTTTAGTGCACCACTGTGACCTATTTCCTAGGTTGTTATATAGATCAAACAAAGTAGTACATGTAAATCTTTCATAATACCTGGGCCTTAGTGGAGTATCAGTGAGGGAGACATTGATTCCTTTGTCCATCCTTTTCTGTCGAAGGCCAGGAAACCTCATATTAGGCTACTTAATTTCAAGTGACAGAAGCTAAAGTTCAGGCATACACACAAAGGACAATTTATTGGTGCTAATGACTTGAGCAGCTGGAGAGTACGCTGTTTTTTGTTTTCACTACCTTTTTGGAATTAGTTTTATTTTTTCAGATCTCATTTTCCATGAAGCTGTTGATGGTCATTGCTTCTGGGGAAAAAAAAATGGGGGAAAAGGTAGCTAAGGTCACACTTTGCATATGGAGGACTCTGATTGGATCATGTCTAGTCTTGGGACCCATCACCATGGACAAGTTACTATTATTGGCCCAACTTGTGTAAGGTGCCCAGTCCTCAAGCAATTGCCATGGCCAGGGAGATGAGATCTTATAAAAAGATAGCAGCATCTTTTTCAACTATCATATTGAAGGAAAATAGCACGGGAGCTATTTCTCAAAAATCTCTGCAGTGGGGTTGGTAATGGGTAAATGGAATAGCAGATGTCTCTAAGCAACTCTACAGCCCACCCAGAGTCCCTTCTTTCAGTTTGGGGAAAAAATGGTTTGGCTACAGCTTAAGAATTGATCTGTTTATACCCTTAACCATTTCTAAATACCTACCAGAGATAATGAAATCTGAGGAAAAGGTACCATCTGTTGTGGTCTGAATGTTGTTGTCCCCCTCCCCTGCCAAATTTCTATGTTGAAACCTATCCTCAGTACTATATTACAAAAAGTTGGGTCCTTTAGGAGGTGATTAGGTCACAAGGGCCTAATGGGATGGGCACCCTTATAAAACAGAGTTGAGAAAGCCTGTTTGTCCTCCTAACCTGTGAGAATGAAGTAAGAAGATGTCATCTATGATGAATAGGCTCTTAATAGACACTAGATCTGCCAGTGCTTTTGTCTTGGACTTTTGAGGCTCCAGAACTATGAGAAATAAATTCTATTATTTAGAAGTTCCTGGGTCTCAAGTATTTTGTTATAGCAGCCCAAATGAGCTAAGATGCCATCTTTAGCAGTAGAAAGCCCAGGTTCTCTCCCAGGTTCATTGGTCATAGCTTGTGGGTCTGAAGTTGGTTCAGGAGCAGGCCTCAGGAACACCACTTGGATTCCTATGCTATGGTGGGTGTTTTTTTCCTGTGTGCACAGCTGCTGTAATGGCAAGGGTCAATCTTCTGAGAATAAGAACACATTGTCACTGGAACAGCAACCAAACATCTTCCAGCCTCTGTGTCCCCATTTCAAGAGGCCCCACGGTTTTGGAACCACATCACATATTGTCCATCATGGGGCTGCTGCTTTGTTTTTGTTGTTAAACATTTTTTCTTGCTTCTTCTTACTATCTTGGTTTTCCTCCTTTTTAAACCAAGATAAAATGTTTCCAGTTTTCTTAAAGATTCTTTTGATGCAATGATTCTAATTTATATTTGTTTTTCTCTTGTAGCCTGGGGAGCATTTGTACATGCACAAAGTCTTCTTTTGTGATCTTATCCAAGACAAACTTTTGATTCTTCTTTTTTTAAAAGTTAACTGCTAACCAAAATAATACTTTAAAATCAGGTTGCTGAAAACAATTGTGGAAGGGGCCTCGGCCCATAGAAAAAGATGCTCTGTTTTTGGAATTTTTATGATCCTTCTTCTAAAGCAGGAGTCAGAAAATGTTTTTTGGTAAAGGGCCAGGTAGTTAGTATTTTAGGCTTTGTGGTCCACATAATCTGTCACAATTACTTGGCTTTACCACTATAGTATGGAATTAGCCATGGATAATAAATAAATGAATAGGCATGGCTGTTTTCCAATAAAACTTTATTTATAAAAACAAGATGATGGGCCAGATTTGAACTTTAGGCTATAGTTTGCTGACCCCTGTTCTAGAACTTTTTCTACTTTTTAGCTGTCTGGAAAAATTATAGTTAAAAACTTTGAGGTAGTATGAGTCAATGTTTTTTCCCATTTTGGGGGGTAGAAAAACTGAATATAAGTGTGACAGTGGGGTTCACTGTGAGCTTTAAAGGTAGAGTAGGCTGTTGGTATTGATAGCCTTAAAAATATTTGATGCAATGATTCCATTGTGGGGAACCTATCCTAAATGGAGTGTGTGTGTGTGTGTGTGTACATAGATATTTTTACCACAGCGTTATTTGCCATATGGAAAACATGGGAACAACTTAATTATCCAATAATAAATTATTCATTCAAAATAATATTATAAAGCCCTTAAAATTAGGTTTGTGTCAAAATCCTCATGAGTTTATACTACGCAACATGAAGTGCATAAATATATCCTTGAGACTTCAGTTAATTGAAATACAGAGCAGATTGACAGAAAGTGTACCTAAATGTCAATAGTGGTTTTTCTGTGGAGAAGATTATCTGGGATTTTTACTTCATGAGTATGTTTGAGTTGGGAGCAGAGAGATACTTTTCTAAAAGATCGTGTTAGTTTTAGAATAAAAAAGGCATTTTAAGGAGAAAAATGAGTAGACCAAGTTCTTCTGCCTTTTGGGCTCATGCAGTATGCTGCATGATTCTAAGCCAGAATGCCCTGTTTCCTAGAGAAACCAGGAGGCAGGGACTGGGCCAGGCCAGTCTGAATGTAAAATTTCAAGTGGAACAATCATAGGTGACCTGAGTTCCCAATCTGGTGGTGGGAGCAGGAGCCTACTGAGAGAAGAGGAGACTCACCAGAATGGAAGAAATAGGACAGGTGCTAAGTCAGGGATGTTCGGTTGGATTTTCCACGTTGATGCTGAGACCATGTAGGGCTTGGAGTGAAGAGAAAGATTGGGGGTGATGAGCTAGAGTCTCAAATGAGGGAGGGTTGACCTAGCAGGTGGACATGGCAAGTGTTGTGAGTGGGGAAGGAGCAGGAGTGAGGCAGAGCAGAGCAGAGCTGCTTTGGGAGGGGCTGGGGATGGGAGAGGAGAGCCACTAGTCTCTGGTGTGAGAGCAGGTGACCTCTTCTCTTGAGGAGGGGCTACTGCTGGAAAGTAGTGCATCAGGCTGGCTGTTGTGTAGGGCTGAAGGATCCCTTAGGGTGGGCACTTAGAAGGCACCCTGGAGAGCAATAGGAGGGAGGTCATAGGAACAGGCACGAATACCCAGAGGAGACGTGGCCGGGTGGCTGGTAGTTTTAGGCATCAGACAAGGAGAACAGGATGGGATGTATGGTGGGATTATCTCAGAGACAGGATTATGAAAGAATGAGTTTTCCCAAGCTCAAGGATGGGGGTTGAAGTGCAGGAGGGAACCTGGGAAGAGTCAGCATTGTCCTAGATTGGTTGTACCTCTAGATCCACAGGGAGCCAGCCCTGGGAACCCAGACCTATTGTTCTAAGCAAGCCGAAGGCTTCTATGAGTCAGAAAAGAAGAAGCCCCATTATAAGCCAACCCCATACCCCATGGCCTGTGGACATAGACTGATACACATCCCAATATGCTGAGATTCAGCCCAGTGTCTGATGACCACTCACCTTCAGAAATCTCCCCTGCTATTAAATTTGTCAGAAGTCCAGTTCACACACACACTTTCAGGAACACACCTACTAGATAAAGTCAGGCATGCTTTCATTCCAGAGGAGCACAGAAGTGGGGCTCATTGTACCCAAGGAAATCAGAGAAGCACACAGAGAAATAAACGTTGAAGCAGTTGTCTCTCAGGGTCATGACAGCAAATCATGGAAATGTGTTTTTTCATTTCCTCATGTTCCACCGCTCATGTGCTACACAGCTGTGATTTATTTTCAGAGCACACTTTGGAATTTGACAGACCTACATACTGGCCTGCTTCACAGCTGAAACTATTTGCCATTTGGTAGATGAGAAAGCAAGTGACAGTTTACACTAAAAGGGCTGTAAAAAGATACCTGTCTGTGAGTGAGACAGACAGGTGTCAAAAACTGGAGCCCAGAGAGCACAGGACCAGCAAAGCTCAGGTCTCTGCAAAACTAGGACCCTTCCAGGATAAGCTCCTGGCCTCTGGATAGAGTTGAATTCTGGTGTTCACACCTAGCTTAATGGTGGACACATCAGCAGTAAGCATGATGGTGACTGCTGGTGTTGGTTTGGTGTTGTGCATCCTACAAGCCCTGCAAATGCATGGGGAAAACGGCTGTCTCAGGGTCTCTGCAGTGCTGAGGAGAGTGAGCTGATAAAGCACAGTCCAAGACCATGAGTGCCAGACAGTTCTAGGACAGAGCTGCAGAGCTGGCCCAGGACCACACAGCATGCTGCAGGATGTGGACCAGGGAGGTGGCCACCCTGTGTTGCCCACTTTATTCCTCTACCTCCTCCTCCATTTAGAACAGTGGGACCCAGGCATGGGGAGGCGTCTTCAAGGCCCATTTGATTTCAGTGACAGGAACTCATTTGAATATCACAAAGGGCTGGTCACAGTCACTTTCTCACACTTACTCTACCTTATTGTTGTCCATAGCACTTACCTCCATTTGAAAATCTGTTCTATTCTATTTTAGTTTATTCCATTCCATTCTGTTCTTTATTTTTGTTATTTCTCTCACCCATTAGAATGCAATGGCCATGGGACTGGGGATGTAAGCTCAGTCGGTAGAGTGCTTACCTGGCATGATGAGGCCCTGGGTTTAATCCCTAGCATCGAAAAAATAAAAAAGGAGGGGCTGGGGCTGTAGCTCAGTGGTAGAGCACTTGCCTGGCATGCATGAGGCACTGGGTTCAATCCTCAGCACCACATATGAATAATAAATGAATAAAATAAAGATCTATCAACAACTAAAAAATATTTAAAAAAAAAAAAAGGAATGTAATTGTTTTTGCCTGTTTCTTTATGTTGAGATCATCACCCAGCAAGTTGCAGTTGCTGAGTGAATATTTACAATGACTGAGATGAAATGATTGGACACAGGGACTGGGCTGTGGAGGGTGGAAGGAGCTTCCAGAAGGCCCAGAGATGTTAGAGGGCAAGTGCATGGAGACAAATGGGTTGACAGGAGCAGCCAGAGCCTGAGTGGAGCACTGAAGAGGCATTTGGTGAGAGCCAGGTATGAGAATGAGCAGAGGCCAGCTTTTATAATTTTATATCAGGCTGCAGGACAGATGTCACTGGCACTTACCAGTAGAGAGAACATGAGAGGTTTTCAGGAAAGGGTGACATGACATTTGTTTTAAGTCTGCCATGTGGATGTTTGTCTCCTTTGTGCAGCCCACTTTCATGTACACTAACATTTTGCAGAAGAAAACCTCAAAGACTAGTGAGGCTGAGTGCCTGGGGTCTCAGAAATGATAGGGCCATGATAGTAGCAATGCAAAGGTCAGATTGAAGGGTGCAAAACCTTGGGAAGGGACACCCACCTTGTTGCAGCCCTCCTTCCAGAAAAGCAGTGAGTAGGACAGAGCTGAGGCATGATGCAGAGAAAGCAAGTGCATGGGCCAAAGGGGTATGGGAGGTAGATTGACAGAATGTTGGTGATAGATCAGATTTTAGAGTGAGTTTTTCATATTCTTTATATAACAAGCATTTGTATTTTCTTTGAGCCATCCACAGTAGTCACATTGTAATATTAATTTGTTTAATACTCACAACCACCATCTGAGGAAAGTACTGTTATTTTTTTCATGCTATAGATGAAGAAGCTGTATCACAGAGATGTTAGGTAACTTACCAAAAATCACACAGTAAGTGAGGGAGGCTGGATATAAAGGTAGGTAGGTGAGCACTAGAGTACATCCTCTTAACTGATAATTTCAAGCTTAAACAACAGAGTAGTAATTGTGCCAGTGACTAAGATAGGAATTGTAATGAAAGACAAGTCCAGTTTTGGAGCTGTGGATTTTCATTGTCTGTGAGATGCCGAAGAGACACTTGGACACATAGATGCTTCCAAGAGAGGTCTGTGTTTTAAAAAAAATAATAATTGATGATGATTGTTTAAAATGGTAAGAAAGCCAGAAGTGTTGGCATACATCTGTATGCATACATCCAGCAGCTTGGGAGTCTGAGGCAAGAGGATCACAAGTTCAAACCAGCCTCAGCAACTTATCAAGGCCCTAATCAACTCAGCAAGACCCTGTCTCTAAATAAAATATAAAAATGGTTGGGGATATGGCTCAGTGGTTAAGTGCCCCAGGGTTCAATCCTGGTACCAAAAAAAAAAAGTAAGAAAGACTATTCAAAGGAGTCAGGATGAAAGGTACAGGAACTGCTGCAATAGGATCTTTGCCATTGGGAAAAGAGATCAGACTCAACTATGACTCCAACAGAGACAGGTGGGGATTCAGGAGCAGCATGGGATCACTAAGAGGAAACATAAGTGGTAGAGAGAATTCTTGCTAAAC
The DNA here is from genome assembly GCA_028644305.1 of Xerus rutilus. Taxonomy (NCBI): domain Eukaryota; kingdom Metazoa; phylum Chordata; class Mammalia; order Rodentia; family Sciuridae; genus Xerus; species Xerus rutilus. The sequence goes on along the minus strand of CM053401.1, from coordinate 134,129,667 downwards.
TGACTCAATAGAATTCTTGATGAAATCAGGCTAGGGTGATAAGATATCAAGAGTGGTCAGTGACAAGGGTGAAGGACTTTTGCCAAACTGTTAGAAAACTTCCTGTCATCATAATAAAATATCTGAATAATTAACCTGTAAAGAGAAAAGGTTTATTTTGGCTCGTAGTTTTGGAAGTTCCAGTCTAAGAACACATAGACCTGTATTGTGTGCCTCTGGTGGGGGAGCTGGATGACCACAGTAGGCAGGCAGCACATGGTAGACCACACCAGCTTCCCTAATTCTCGAGCCAGCAGGTAGAAAGAAGAAGAGATAGGGCTCCCACAATCCCTGTGGTGCGCACATCCCTGATAACCCAAGGACCTCCTACTAGGTCCCACTTCTTAAAGGCTTCACAACCTCACAGTAACACTGTAAAGATTAGACGACCAGGGAGGAGATGAATTAGGCCGCGGGGTAAGACTTTATTGGAATACACGCTCTTGGGCCAAATCCACCGGTCCATCAGAGCGTGCCCGGGAGAAATGGCGCTGGAGCTTCCGTGCACAGAGAATTTCAAGAAAGCCCGGTCAGGAAGGGGAGGGCTTGGGGGCAGGAAGAGAAGACCAGAGTCCTTCCTGGATAGGTCAGGGAAACCCGCTGATTGATAGGAGGCGTGTCTACTGGTGGTGTCAGCATCTGGCTTGCCACTCCATTCTGCAGCTACTGACCGGTCCCCCTAATTGAACATCCTGGACCCTGACCAGACCTAACAAATACCACCATGGGGACACATGAATCTGTGGGGAACACTCATCCAAACCATTGCACTGACTTAGCAGGACTTTCTCAAATCAGCTTCTATAAGGACAAAGAGGGAAGCCTCAGTTTGAGCCTAGTCAGATGGGGGTTCCAAGGAACCTGACTACAGTTTTGGTCAAAGGAGAGAAACCTTTGTCTGCTGGAGATGCCCATCTCCCTGTCACCAACATGCAGGAATAGTACAAAGATCACCAGAGGTTCCTGGGAAACAGTGAAAAAGAAAAGATCCAAGGTCCCAGGAATGCCAACACCAGGGTCAGCAAGGGCTGAACTGAAGAAGAGAAACCACCACCTTCAAAGAAGTCCCAAAGAGGGACAAGTCAAGAAGAGAGACAAGATGTAGAGGAGCTTGAAGGTGTTCGTTAAATTTGACAAGAGAGAGATCTGTGGCCTGGGCTAGACAGTATCCATGAGGCTGTAGTGAGTGCAGGCAGATTGTAGTGAGCTGAGCCTTCGTGAGGAGTGGAGGTGCCAACAGTGACATGGATGGAATGCTCTAATTGGAAATGGAGAGGAGGGCAGGAACTTCATAGTCAATGTACATTTGTGTTTGCTTTTCTCCCTAGAATAAAAGAGATATGATGATGTTTAGATACTGGAAGAAATAGTAGGGAATGGAGAAGTTAGAAATAATTGAGTGGGAATTGATGGGGAATGGAACAAAACCCCACTGGAGTGCGGAGAATACACTGAGATTCAGCACTTTCTCCTCTGAGAGGGGAACAAGTGGATGATGGAGGCAGGGGACGTGAAGGGACAGATTGTATGCAGCAGTGAGAGATACGAGTACTCAGCAAAGGCAACTAGATTTCGGACTCAAATTTCCATGTTGATAGCGATGCTCTTGTCGATGTTTAGGGTGTGTATTAGAGGAGTGGTGAAACTGTCTTTGAAATATACAGTCAGATTCCAGTGATGTAGGTCTAATCAGCAAAGGAGATGGAGGTTTGTTGCTAGAATTGTAGACACAGGGTCACCAGTTTCCAGAAGTGATCATAAAACCTTGGAGTGGGACTGATGTATGATTGAACAGGGGACTGATGTATGAGAAGAAAAGGTGGCTGGGAGCAGAGGAGCAGACAGGGAAAAAACAAGGAATGCTGTACAGTAAGCCAAGGGATGGGAAGAGTTTTGAAAAGGAATCAGTGTGTAGTTGTGTAGAGCGCAGCACAGCAGTTGGAAAAGTACATATTACATTTAGCAATGAGGAAGTCACTGGTGACCTTGGCAAATGGATTTCCACGGAGTGATGGAGGAGACAGCCAAACTGGAGTGATATGAGACGATGGAATCTGACAGCAGAAATGGCAAAGTGTAGATTGTTCTGAAGAAAACAAGGCATTTTAAATTATGTGGATTTCATTGCTCTGTGAGTTTCCTGCCAAAGAATATTGGGAATTCCAGGAAACAATTTGTGCAGCCCCACTTTTTCTCATTGGCAGAGCTTTGGAGAACACTCTTCCCCACCTCTTCAACATCTCCCAATCTAAGGCTGAGGCTGACATTAATGTTCTTCTCTCTCTCTTAGGCCGGATACTGGACCTGAAGACGGGGACAGTCAAGAAGGAAGGGCAGCAATCGTCCATGAGGATGTGCATGGGCTCACGGCGCTCCTTTATCTGCAGGATGAGGTCCATTGGGGGCAAGAGAGGGCCATCACTGTGGTGGGATTGCTCCATTTTGATCTACCATTAAGACCCTTGACTAATCACCAGGCACAGTAATATACGCCTGTAATCCCAGCAGCTTGGAAGGCTAAGTTCAAAGCCAGCCTCACCAACTTAGCAAGGCCCTAAGCAACTTAGTGAGACCGTGTCTCAAAATAAAATATTAAAAGGGCTGGGGATGTGGCTCAGTGGTAAGCACCCCTAGGTTCAATCCCCAGTACCCCCAAAAAAGACTATTGATTAATGCCGTGAAGATCATACATGCTGATTTGGTTTCCCTCCAGTGACTTCATCTTCTCCTCCTGAGCCCATGAATATACAGAATCTCTGATCTGTCCTGCGTCCCTCTTTGTCTGGCTTTTCACTATCTTCTGCCTCCTCCTGGATTCATGTCCCCTTCTTCATTGTATCTTTTGACTTTCTACCCATTCTTCATGAATTTTCTCAAATCCAGCCTCTCCAAGGTTCCATTATTTCTCAACATCTTGTATTAAAACCACTTATTCTTATATCTTCTTTGACAACTCATACATCTTTACTGATCTCTATTATATCTCTCAAATTGTTGACTGATACTCTAAGTGTAAATATCTTGGCTTCATGAATCAGTTATAATGCCCCGAAGATAAAAAGCTCTTATTTATACCTCTGTTAGCCTCCCTGACATCTTGTAAAATGTTCTGTACATGCAGTTATCTCCCATGTTCATGGCAATTGGTTCCAGGGCCCCTTACCAATAATCTACAGATACTCAAGACCCATTTATAGTATTTGCATATAATATGTGCATCCTTCCCATGCATAAATCATCTCTGGATTACTTATAATTAATACAGTGTAATGCTGATTTCATTCATTCATTCAACAAATTTTCTCATGGTATAGGAAGCCAGTGTTAACAAAAGCATTATGGACATGCATAATACTTATTTTCATGGGATTGATACACAATAGACAAAAGAAACATGTTAGTATATGAAATGTCAGATGGTGGTGGGAAACACCATCAGCACAGTGGAAGAAAGCAAGGCAAATTTGAGGAGTAGAAATAGTAGGCCTTGCTAATCTACCTGTGTATAGCATGAGTAGAGGCAGGCCTCACTGATCAGGTAACATTTGAGTAGGGACCCAAAGAAAGTAAATGAACAAGACATGGAATATCTGGGCAAAGAGGACAACTGGTAGAGGGCTGAGCCCATGCAGACACGCTGAGGCAGGATTATTCTTGCATGGTCAAGGAACACTAAGGAGATGACTGTGTCAGAAGTAGGTGCTAGAGGAGAGTCATGGTGAGAGACAGTTAAGAGATGATAGATGTCAGGTCGTGTTGACTTCAAATTTTTTAGTTTTGACTCTGAATGAGATGGGAGGTCACTGGAGTTTTAGTATAAGAGTCAAGTGTTCTAAATGACATTTTAAAAATTGCTCTGGCTTTGTGTGGAGAATAAGCCTGCAGAGGAGAAGGCTAGAAGCAAGGAGAATACTGCAGTAATTCAGGTGAGAATAGTGATTGTAGTAAGCAGTGCTTAGCTTTTGAATATATTTTAGAGATAGAGCCAGACTGCAAGTGAGGTATGAGAATATGAGAGAAGTTTAGATAAGTCTGAAATGAAAAATGGAGTTGCCATTTACTAAGATGGGAAGGATAGTTAGGGGAGCTGGTTTTGGATAGAGGGCAAATGTCAGCCCTTATAAGATCAAGATGCACATCAGGCAGCTAAATGGAGAAGATGGCTAGGCAGTTGAACGTGTAATTCTGGAATCCAAGGGAGGAGCTGAAGATAACAGGCTTGGGGATTTTCAAGACAATATCTGAAGCCACAAGAGTGAGACGGGATGAGGTCACCTGGAAAGTTAATGTTGACAAAACTCAACTCAAAGTGGATCAGGGACCTAGGAATTAGACCAGAGACCCTGTGCCTAATAGAAGAAAAAGTAGACCCAAATCTTCATCATATCAGATTAGGTACTGACTTCCTTAACCAGAATCCTAAAGTGTGAGAAATAAAATCAAGAATTAATAAATGGGAAGGATTCAGACTAAAAAGCTGCTTCTCAGCAAAGGAAACAATCAATACTGTGAAGACAGCCCACAGAGAGGGAGAACATCTTTACTACACACACATCAGAACACTAATTTCCTAGATATATAAAGAAGTCAAAAAACTAAACACCAAAAAAATAAATAACCCAATCAATAAATGGGCTAAGGAGCTGAATAGAAACATCTCAGAAGTTATGCAATCAATCAAGAAATATGTGAAAAAATATTCAACTTCTGTAGTAATTAGAGAAATGCAAATCAAAACTACTTTAAGATTTCATCTCACTCCAGACAGAATGGCAATTATCAAAAATACAAGCAATACTAAGTTTGGCGAGGATCTGGGGAGAGAGGTACACTCATACATTGCTGGTGGGACTGCAAATTGGTGCAACCACTCTGCAAAGCAGTATGGAGATTCCTTAAAAAACGTGGAATGGAGCCACCATTTGACCCAGCTATCCCACTCCTCAGTCTTTACCCAAACGATTTAAAATTAACATACTATAGTGACACAGCCACATCAGTATTTATAGCAGCTCAATTCACAATAGCTAAACTTTGGAATCAACCTAGATGCACTTCAATAAATGAATGGATAAAGAAACTGTGGTATATATTCACAATGGAATATTACTCAGCATTAAAAGAGAATAAAATTATGGCATTTGCAGGTAAATGGATGGAGTTGGAAAATATCATGCTAAGAGAAGTAAGCCAATCCCAAAAAAGCAAAGGCCAAATGTTCTCTCTGATAAGTGGATGCTGATCCATAATGCGGGGTGGGGATGGGAAGAATGGAAGAACTTTGGGCAAAGGGGAGCAAGCGGAGGGGAAGGGTCATGGGGGCAGGAAAGACGGTGGAATGGGATGGACATAATTACCCTAAGTACATATATGACTGCACATATGGTGTGACTCTACATGTACAACCAGAGAAATGAAAAGTTGTACTCCATTTGTGTACAATGAATCAAAAAAAGAGAGGAAGGAAGGAAGGAAGGAAGGAAGGAAGGAAGGAAGGAGTGTCGACAGGAGATCACAGGACTATTCCTGTGCATTCCTATACCAGGGAGGTAAAGAGGGGCCTTCAAAGGAGACTTGGAGCCAGGCGTGGTGGTGCAAGCCTGTAATCCCAGCACTTTGGGAGGCTGAGACAGGAGAATCGTGAGTACAAAGCCAGCCTCAGCAACAGCGAGGTGCTAAGCAACTCACTGAGACCCTGTCTCTGCATAAAACACAAAATAGGGATGGAGATATGGCTCAGTGGTCGAGTGCCCCTGAGTTCAATCTCCAGTACCAAAAAAAAAGGAGACTTGAGGCACCTAGGCTGGTTGCAGACAAGAGAAGGCCAAGGAAGTTTCTAGGAGGAAGACTGCCAAATTCTGCCCATGAGTACTGAATATTACAAAGAGAAACAACAGGAGCTAGAGCTGCAGGCAGGTGAGTAAGACTGATCTTGGCTGCCTCCTCCAGAGCAGGCACCTGCCCAGCCATTCCTGGTTCATGATCTCTTAAGCAGACTCTCCCTCAGCACCCCTCCTGACAAGACAGCCCGACTCTACACCCATCCTGGGTTGGCCCCACATAACCTGCACTATCTGAGCACCCATCCTCCCCACAAGCTGCCTCACTCTGGGAATATTCTAGTTCTCAGGGCTGGCATTATGGAGCCCTCACTAATGTCATTCTTACCCAATTCTTTGCTGTTGGAACCATGACTTGCCACTTGCACATTTGGTGGGTACCATGAAGTTTCACACTATAGATGTTTTAAAAGAATTAAAGAGTTTCTCTTTTTTGTACTGGGGATTGAACCCAGGGGCACTTTACCACTGAGCTACATCCCAGACCTTTTTACTTTTTATTTTTAAATAGGGTCTTGCTAAGTTGCTGAGGGTCTCGCAAAGTTGCTGAGGCTGGCCTCAAACTTGTGCTCCTCCTTCCTCAGCCTCCTGAGTGGCCAAGATTTCAGTCCTGTGCCACCACACACAGCTAGAAATACAAATTCTTCATTGCACCATCCAAGCAATTCCCTTATGAATTAATTGCTTGGAAGTACCTTAGTAGGCCATTTCTCTTAGTAGCCTGTAATGCTATTTTTACTGTCCTGCCAACCAAATTCATGTACTCCCCTGCCTACCCTGGCATGCCTCTGGGCTGCTTTTTGAAGTGGCAGGCCCACACTGCCTGGATGGACCTGAGAGGTTGGCTACACTGCTGTTTTCTGAAAGCATAACTTCCTCCTCCAAATAAAACAACTTAATTTCAGCAAGACATGGGGCAAAGTCTACCAGTAAAGGGCAAAGGACCATGCTGGCATCCCTGGGCTGTACTGTCATGAATTGATCCTGCTGTGAAAGCCACACTAGTGCTGGCAGCTGTCCAAGGTCTCAGAGTATAACTGGGCTCTCATCTTTGCTGTGTTATAAATTAAGACATCAGGATGTTACTTGCTGTGTGGTTGGGAAGTAGAAGTGCATGTATCAAGTGAGCATGCCAAGCAGCGGTCAGAGCCTGGCCATAGTCCAGGCCTTGGATGTTTGGTGCCCAGATATCCAGACGATTGTGGAGAAGGGAGGCAGGAAAGTCCCTACCAGAGTGGGCAGTGTGATACTTCACATCTCCTGGCTTCCAGACAGGGACCCACAGAAAGACCTGATTCTATACCTGTTGGCCCCTTGCTCTCACTCACCCCTGCATCAGCAGGCTTCCAACTATGTAGTTAGAGCCAAAACATTGCAGAGGAGGAGGGAGAGTTTCTACAGCTGTGATGCTAAAGCCTGAGAAGATGCTACTGTTCATCAACTGGCAACATCTGTTTCCAGTTGTTGTGTCTGCTCAGGGCTGAAGAGACACTGCTACTGTCATCACCTATTTCTCTCTTCCTGGAAGCCACCATTTCCACTGAAGTGATCTGGTGGAACTTAGCATAGCTAGGTTTATCCTAGAGTCTTTCTACAGGTCTCCAGCTCTGGGCTGGGCCCTGAAACTCTTGCCGTGTATACTGCAAAGTGAATCACACTCTCCTTCCTCTGATGGCAATCAAAACTTCAAAGGCATGCTAGCCTGCTTCTCCACTTTGGAAGGAAATTGGTCACAGGTTTCATCTGAGTACATGCATAAGCATCAATCGAGGGCCATGTACTTGACAGAAGCACTATATGTTTTAAAAACATATTTGGGTCTTCACTCATTCTAACACATTTATCAAATCTTAGGTGTGGAAATGCTCCTTTGGACCACCTTCCTCTTAATAGAATAACCACCATGAGGAAAAGGTTCAGGTCAGTATCCCTTTCTGATGTATATATTGAGGTTGTGCTGGCAGATAGCTTCAATACCCTAAGCTGAGGAGTAGCTCAGCTTTAAGAGAAGTCTGAGTATAGAGAGGACCAAGAGACCCATGCATCAGGTGCAGTGGCTGAAACGAAAAGTGAGAGTTGGTGGAATTTATTTGGAACTGTCATATAACACAGAAGGAGGGAAAAGAAGGTGGTGGGAAATTGAGATTCAAAGTCATAAAGACAGACAAGGGAACCCAGTAGTTTAGATGTCAAAGCAGTCATTGACACCTTTGCCTCATTCACATGTGATAACAATAATTTCACAAATGTTTTTTCTTTAGGAATGGCCTTGGACCTGTAAAAGAAGGAGAAGCCCAGTATGCAGTGGTCCACTGCACAGGATACATCAAGGCTTGGCCACCAGCAGGTGAGCTCAGCTGCAAATGCAATCCAAGGGAACCGGGTACATATTTGCTACATTAACATGGTGTCCTGTGAGGAACATATTCTTAGAGGAAGAGGCAGGACAATCTTATTCTCCTTTATAGTTAGAACACAATGATCTTTGTCATTGGAAAAAGCCCTGCTATCTGAAACAGGTTTCCAGAAAGAGAAACCTGTTTCTCATTCTACAGAAGTCATCAGAGCCTTAACAACTCATTTCTAGGTTCTGTCACCCACAGCCCTCTGTAAAGTCAGAGTGGTAATTGGACATCCAAATTATCAGAAAAGTGCACATATAAACCCAATAAGTACCTCTTACACTCATTAGGATGATTAAAATAAAAGGTAATAGCAAGTATTGGTGAGGATATGGAGCAATTGGAACCCTCATACATTGCTGGTGGGAATGTGAAATGGTACAGCCACTTGGAAAAAGAATCTAGCAGTTCAAAATGGTAAACAGAATTACCAGATGATTCAGCAGTTTCACTCCTAGATACAATCTAAAAGAATTGAAGACCTGTGTCTTCAAAGAAATGTATACATAAGTGTTCATAGCAGCAGCATCATAATGTTCAAAAAATTGAATGTATCCCAACAGATAAATGGATAAATAAAATGTGGTCCATCCCTACAGTGTAATACTAAACAGCCATGGAAAGCAGTAAAATACTAAAACATGGTCTGTTGATGAACTTTGAAATTATCATGTTAAGTGAAAGTATCCAGATACAAAAGGCTACATGTTATATGATCTCATTTATACCACAATGTCCAGAACAGGCAAAATATTTGGTTTCCAAGTATAGCAGGGAGAAAAGACAGGACATGACTGTGAAAGGGTACAGTAGTTTTGGGAGGAGTAATAAAAGTGTTCTAAAATTAGTAGTGATAGTTGCACAACTCTGTAAATATACTAAAAACTACTAAATTGTACACTTTTAGATGGTAAATTTTGTGGTACATGAATTGTATCTTGATAAACTGTATATGGTGGTGGGCTGCTGGGATCAAACCAAGAGTCTTATGCATGTTAAACAAACACTACCACTGAACTATACACCCAGCCCAATAATTGTTCTTTTTTTTTTTTTTTTTTTGGGTACTGGGGATTGAACTCGGGGGTACTTGACCACTGAGCCACATCCCCAGCCCTATTTTGTGTTTTATGTAGAGACAGGGTCTTACTGAGTTACTTAGCACCTCGCCATTGCTGAGGCTGGCTTTGAACTTGCGATTCTCCTGTCTCAGTTCCCAAAGTGCTGGGATTACAGGCGTGTGCCACCGCTCCTGGCAATTATTGTTCTTAAACAAATCATTTGTGTACAGCATATAGTATATTTCAGTGAATGTTCCATTTAGCTTGAGAACAATATGTGTTCAGCAATTGTTGGATGGAGTATTTTCTAAATGTCAATTGCATCAAGTTGATTGATAGTGCTATTAAGGGCAACTATGTCCATATTGATTTTTTTTTACCTGCTTCATTTATCCATTACTGAAAGAAGAGTGTTGAAGTGTCCAATTATGATAGTGTATTTGCTTATTTCTCCTTGTAGTTCTATCAGTTTTTGCCTCACATATTTTGATGCTCTGTTCTTTGGTGCACATATGCTAAAGATTGTTATGTCTTTTTGGAGAATTTTCCCCTTTTATGTAATGCCCTTCTATGTCACTGTACTTTTTCTTGCTCTGAATTCTACTTTGCCTGAAATCAATATAGTTTCTCCAGCTTTCTTTTGATTAGTGTTAACCTAAGTGTGTCTTTATATTTAAAGTGGGTTTCTTATAAACAGCATATACTTGTATCTAATTTCTTTATCCACTCTGACAATCTGCCTTTTGATTGGTGTATTGAGACCATCACATTCAACATGATTATATAGTTTCATTAACAGTTGCCATGTTTCCTATTCATTACATTTATTCTTTGTTTCTTTCCCCCCTCTTTTCCTGGCTTTCCTTGGAGCATTTTATATTTCATTTTCTTTTCTCTTAGCATGTTATATTGCTTTCAAAATGTTTTCATTATTTGTCCTAAGTTTGAAATATACATTTACAATTAATATAAATCCACATTCAAATAATGTTATGATTCATGGTAACACAAATGTCTACTAACAGAGCACCCCCTCTTCCCATTCCTGATGATGTTGCTTTCATCCCCTTCACTTGTCTTCATCATCACACAGGACATTGTTACTGTTGTTCAGTTTGAACAGAGATCTATTAAATCAGTTAAGAATAATAAAAATGAAAGGTTTTATTTTACTTTCATTTATTGCTCACCAATGCTCTTCTTCCTGTCTTTATGTAGACCTGAGTCTCTGACCTACATCATTTCCTTCTTCCTGAAGAAATTGTTTGTTTGTTTGTTACACTGGGGATTTTTTAAAAATTTTTAATACATGACAGTAGAATGTATTTTGACATATAATACATATATGAGGTACAACTTCCCATTCTTCTGCTTATACATGATGTGCAATTACATTGGCCATGTATTCATATATGAACATATGTGAACACAGGTAATATCCAATTCATTCCACTAACTTTTCTATTCTCATTTCCCCTCCTTTCCCTCCATTCCCCTTTGTCTAATCCAATAAACTTCTATTCCTCCCTACCCACCACTTATTGTAAGTTAGCATCTGCATATCAGAGAATATTCGGCCTTTGGGTTTTTGGAATTGGCTTATTTCACTTAGCATGGTAGTTTCCAGTTCCATCCATTTACCAGCAAATGCCATAATTCATTTCTCTTTACAGCTGAGTTATATTCCATTGTGTATATATACCACATTTTCTTTATTTATTCATTTGTTGAAGGGCACCTAGTTTAGTTCCATAGTTTAGCTATTGTGAATTGAGCTGCTATAAACATTGACGTGACTGTGTCACTATAGTATGTTGATTTTTAAGTACTTTAGGTGCATACTGAGGAATGGGATAACTAAGTCAAATGGTGGTTCCATTCCAGGTTTTCTGAGGAATCTCCATACTGCTTTCCCGAGTGGTTGCACCAATTTGCAGTCCCACCAGCAATGTATGAGTGTACTTTTTCTCCACATCCTCTCCAACATTTATTGTTACTTGTATTCTTGATAATTGCCATTCTGACTAGAGTGAGATGAAATTTCAGTGAAGTTTTAACTTGTATTTCTCTAACCGGTAGACATGTTGAACACTTTTTCATATATCTGTTGACTAACTGTATTTCTTCTTCTGTGAAATGCCTGTTCACTTCCTTTGCCCATTTATTGATTGAGTTATTTGTTTTTATGGTATTGACGTTTTTGAGTTCTTTATAAATCCTGGAGATTAATGCCCTGAGGTGCAGATGGCAAAGACTTTCTCCCATTCTGTAGGTTCTGTCTTCACATTCTTGATTGTTTCCTTTACTATGAAGAAGCTTTTTAGTTTAGCCCTGGGACATTTGACCACTGAGCTACATTCCTACCCTTTTTTATTTTTTATTTGGAGACAGTGTCTTGCTAAGTTACTGAGGGCCTCACTAAGTTTCTGAGACTAGCTTTGAACTTGCAATCTTCTTGCCTCAGCTTCCTGAGTCACTGGGATTACAGACATGCACCACATGCCTGGCTGAACAACTAACTTATTTTAATATATCTTGCAAAGCAGGTTTACTGTTATAAAATCTCTGTTTTTGTTCTTAGTAGAAAAATCTTTATTTCTTCTTAGCATTTGATGGATAATTTTACTGGATATAGAATTCTATGTTAGCAGTGACTTTCTTTTAACATTTTAAAAATATTTCACTATACTCTCTTCTTGTTTGCATGGTTTCTTATGAGAAGTCAGCATAATTCTTATCCTTGTTGTTCTCCTATTAGCAGTGTGAGGATTTTATTTTCTGGCTCTTTCAAAAATTTCTTCTTATATTTGGTTTTCTGCAGTTTCACTATGGTATACCATAGTGAAATTCTATACCATTCTATACCATGGTATAGAATTCTTTTTATGCTGCTTGGTGTTCTCTGAGCTTCCTGGGTCTGTGCTTTGGGGTCTGTCATTTACTGGAGGAAATTCTTGGACACTCCTTCTTCAAATATTTATTCTGCCTTTTCTCTTTCTTCTTTGAATTTTTGAATTGCACATATTATACCTTTGAAAATTGTACCACAGGTTTCAAATATTCTTTTCTTTCTTTTTTCTTCTTCTTTTTTTTCCTGTTGGTATTTTATTTTGCATAATCTCAAAATGCTGTATTTTCAAGTTCACTGATTCCACCCCTCCTTGGCTGTTTGGGCTACTGATGAGTCTGCCAAAGTTGTTCTTCATTATCACTGTAGTGTTTTTAATTTCTAGCATTTTCTCTTCATTCTTTCTTAGAATCTTCATCTCTGCTTACATTGTTCCTTTGTTCTTACATATTTTCTACTTTCCCCATTAGAGTTCTTAATTTACTAATCATGGTCATTTTAAATTCCCTGTCTGGTAATTTCAAAATCTGTGTCACATCCAAGTTTGGTTCTATACTTCCTTTGTCCCTTTAGACTGTTGTTCCTTGCCTTTTAGTGTGACTTTTGATTCTTTGTTGCAAGCCAAAATATATCTGGTAATAAGAACTAAGTTAAATGGGCCTTTCGTGTAAGGTTTTATATTAATCTTGCTAAAAATCGGGCTGTTTTTAATGTTTGTTGTAGCTGTCGGATGCTTGAAGCTATAAATTTCTCTCACATCCTTGTTTTTCTCCCCTGCTCCCTTTGAGTGTCCTCAAGAGCTCCTTCTTAGAGTCTATGCCTTGCGGCTCCTCATCTGTAAACCATTGTTATATAAGAGCTCTATTGATGTGTTCTAATTGTTCTATAATCTAATGATTAAACCTCACTCTTTTAGTGGGTTTGTGTCCTGGGGCCAGGACCTTCACAAGTGTGTCCTCCTCTCCCCTCGCCTCCCCTTAGGTTGAGTAGGAAGGAGACAGTGGCAAGAATTGGGTGGGGACCTTCCCCCACCATACCAACAATTGTTTTAGTCTGTTTTATGTTGCTATAGCAAATACCACAAACTAGATAAGTTATAAAGAAATGAAATGTATTCCTCACAGTTCCAGAGACTGGACAGTTCAAGTTCAAGGGGCCACATTTGGTGAGGGCCTTCTTGCTGCATCATAACCTGGAAGATAACATCACATGGTGAGAATGTGTACACTTGAGTTTCTCTTCTTATGAAGTCACTGTTCCCTTCATGGGGGACCCACTCTTACAAACTAATTTAATTTTAATTATGTCCTAAAGGCATCACCTCCAGATATAGGAATCATCAATATAGGAATCTGGGGATTGTGTTTCCAACACATGAACTTTTTGAAGACATTTTTAGACCATAGAAACTCTAGTATTACAATACACAAGATTATCAGGGTATTGTTTGCCAAAGGCCTCAGCTAGACTCAAGAACAGGGAGCTCATAAGAGCCTGGACCTTAGCTTTGTGGATCCAGACATGGTCTGGAAACTGCTATAGAACTGATCTGACCCAGGGAGTAAGAAAGAATTCTCAGAATCTGAGGTATTAACCAGCTACAATCCAATAATGGCATGGGGGTCTCTGTGTAAATGGTATGGATGCTCCTGTGTGATGTCCAGGGGACTTGTTAGATTTTGAAGTACTTGAGACACCAGATTTGTATTAGGAGGTTGTTTGGTGAGAGGAAAATAGGAGCAAATGGACTTGGGCCCTTGGAGGGAGATTCCTAGCAGCTTGGTTCTCCAAGCACATGTAATGGACCTATGCGTGGCAGTTGTTGAACAAGACTCTAAGGGCTACAGGGCACAGTGCTCCAGGGAGTGTTCAGACAGGCACGGTGGCCCATATGTAACTACAGGAGACTCCAGAAGCATGCAGCTAGTGTCTGTGGTCAGAAGAGGCCACCCAGAGGAAGCTTATATTAGTGCTGGTCAGTTCTGCCAAATTCTGCAGATTTCTTCATTTGAATTAGTTCATTATACCAAGCAAATTCTTCTTCTTCTTTCTGACCTCCAAGTGCTCTCTTTCTTACCTGCTTTATTTGAGCTCCAAGCCTGTGACCTCATGGGAAAATTGCCCTAATCATGGTAAATTCACTTTCAATGTCCTTGTGGATAAGGGGGAAAAAAGAGGCTAAGGCTAGGACTACAGACAGATGGGTGCATCCAGAGTCTGCAAAGCTGGTTCAGGACAAGCTCCCCTGGAGTTGCACATGGCCGTGACTGCTAGTGATGAGAGTCACTGGGCACTAGGGCTTACTGTGCCTAAAATCTTCCACAGTGGCCCTTGAAACTCTGCCACATGAGAAATGGTTGAAGGAGCCAGCCGGAGGTGGGTGTTTAAGTTGGAGAAAGTGAGACATGATTTCTGTCTTCAAGTATTTGTGGGGGTGTCATATGAAGGAAGAATTTATCTCACTTAGAATAATCCCAGAAAGGACAATTTGGACCAAAAAGGAAAAGTCGTTGGAAGGCAGATTATAACTCAATAGAGACAAGTGAGCAAAGAGTATAAACAGGATGTTCATAATGTATATACAGACACACTAAGCATATGGGAAGATATTCAACCTTGCTGTTAATAAGAGCTGCAAATTAAAACAATTTGATACTGGCCAAAAATTAGAAAAGATAAAATCAAATGACAAAAATTAGAAAAGATAAAATATTGGCAATGTAAAGATTAGACGACCAGGGAGGAGATGAATTAAAGCCACTCGGCAAGGCTTTATTGGAATACACGCTCTCGGGACAAATCCCCCTGTCCATCAGAGCATGTCCGGGAGAAATGGTGCTGGAGCTTCCATGCACAGAGAATTTCAAGAAAGCCCGGTCAGGAAGGGGAGGGCTTGGGGGCAGGAAGAGAAGACCAGAGTCCTTCCTGAATAGGTCAGGAAAATCCACTGATTGACAGGAGGCGTGTCTACTGGTGACTGTCAGCATCTGGCTTGACTCTGCTCTGCAGCTGCTGACTGCAACTGCCCTGACCAGTCCCTTTAATTGGACGTCCTGGACCCCGGCCCAACCTAACACCCCAGCCTTTTTGGTGATATAGGACAGCAGATTCTGTCTGGCTACTTCATGCGGGATTGGGGGCGTCGAGAGATGGGGGTGCGGCTGGGGCGTTGGTCAGGCAGGGAGGCAGGTGCAGGGGTGTGGGAGCCTCTGGTTGTCAGTCATGTCGCTTGAATGTAGAAACATCACCTGTGGATAGGAACAGAAGCTTGGGAGAGATTACTGATTAGCAGAAAAAGAAGGGAGATTGCTGAGAAATTTTGAGTTTGGTGGGAGTCCAGCGTGATGGACCAGTTCAAGGCTGGTCTATTCTGCAATGAAATTTGTTCAAGTTTTAAAGTAGCAATTACTACATAATTAAGTCCTCTTGCCCTAGCCCAGAGGCAGTGAATGGGGGCCAAGAAGAGCCCTACTATTACCAATAGAAATATGGCCGTTTTTTGCCCTAGAGAGGGAGGTGATAATTCAGCCTCATTGTACAGTTAAGTAACAAGGCTGGAGAGGACAAGACATGTAAACATAGTATATAGTTTTTAATGTCATAGATGTCTATCTTTAAATTATTTTAAATGCCCAGGAATGGCTGTGTTCTTGGTTTTGCTAGGTGTTTAAGATGAAGCAAGTCAAATTGATTTTTGTTCTTACCAATTGTTAAGAGTCACCTTTTGGTCTCCTGGGAGGCATCCTTGAGGAACTTGAGGGCAGCAGTTAGCTTTGCTAGTGCCATCTGTGTTAGGATAGGTCGAGGTCTGGCAGTGACCATCCGGCTTCCCCGGGAAGCATGAGAGAAGGTTCCCTCTCTTTTTAACCTTCCTGTTCATCATATGGCATTTGATTGGCTCTTTAATTCTCTAATGGTCTCAGAAATCTCCCTGATCAGGAGGTCCTGTGGCCCAGAGGTGCAGAGAGCCTCTTAGAGAAGTTTCTTCATTCCTTGGATTTAGGTTGACTCAAAGGGCAAGAGCCAAATACTGGTTTTCTTGGCCCTTTAATTTTAGTTTTAGTTTTTAAGTCTTGATCTTAAACACTCAGCAAGCCAATCTCACCAGTTATAAAGTAAGGGTACTGGGCTTTAACTTTAAGGTCTATCTTATAGGTGGTGGCTGATCTATCTTAAAATAATTTGGGTTGG
>CM053401.1:134046806-134112786 GCA_028644305.1 Xerus rutilus | reverse complement strand
CTGTCATCTGACCTAGATGAGGGGGCTGAAATGAAGTCATAGCATTCTCACCCTACTCTGAGGTCATGGAGCATTGGAGCGGCATGCAACTCACTTAACGACTGAATGATACCTTGTAAATTTGCAAGGCTGCCACGTCTTGCTCATGAGCTCAGGCTCTTTAATTATAAACGATGACTTGGTTGGGAAGTTCAAGAGTCCTGGTAAGGAACTGTGAAGATTTGTGTCAGCCAACCAGAGTCACTGTGAATATGTAAAACTGACCTTGAAAAATCTATAAAGGTAGCATTAGAGGTAGATTTTATGTTGCTAACAGGGGCTAACGGACAGATTCTTTAACAGCCCACGCAAACCCATTTGCTTAGGTCTGAATGGGTTAACTGTGCATTTGTGGTTCTTCTTTCTGCCTGCTGACTCCATGTTAAAGGCAAATGTCACAGTGGATTCTGATATGTTCCAGAGCCCTTTCTGCTACACAGTAGCCTCTCAACCTCACAGAAGTTCATACTATACAGTTTTCATTTTAAAAACTTGGGTGTGATTAAAGGAAAAGGAGAGTGTTAAAGACAATAATTCCCTTGTCAATTCCTTTAGTTGTTGGGTTTGTCAGAAATCACCATACACATATCACAATGAATCTCATTTTTATGTAAAACTGCACTGATTTTTTTTAATCACCCATAACAGGTTACAGTTTACATTTCAGGGGATGTGTTTAGAATCTAAAGGACACTGGAATTCTAAAGGTGTGAATCACCTCCACCCCATTATTGCCACCCTGCACCCTGCAGTTTCTCAGACCTTCAACTTTGACCTGGAATCCTCTGTAAAACAGAAGCATCCTTCTCCAATCAGCATCACTGATCTGCTTGGTTCTTTGCATAACAATTATGGAGAATGTCCAATTAATTGGGGTGTGTCTGCACTCGAGAGCTCTGGGGAAAGAGCCTGACCCTGAGCTGGTAACCTCCATGGGATCCTCCAGGTCTGGAAGGGGCTTGTTATTGGCACCTAGTGTACTTTCTCACTGGTGAAACTTTGCTTTTTCTTCTCTTTGCTGCTAGACTTTCAGTAAGTGTTGGCCACAGCATGCCAGAGGCCTGAGGTCATGTTGGCTTTTGGCTAGAATCTGCTGTGATCAGGCCAGTGCTGTCACTGTGCCCAACAATTCAGTCCTGCCACAAACTCATCTGTAACAGCCCTGCACTTCTTGCAGCTTGCTCATTGAATACTGTGTTGTTTTTCCACCACTTGAAAATCTCTAAAAGCTGCTTGTCTGTATTGAGGCCACCAAGTCACAGGGTGAGGTCTAGACCCCTGCTCTTTAGCCCCAAGCCCTTCTGTGGTGTAAACATCAGGTCTCCTGCTCAGGACCTCTCCAGACATTCAAGCCATGACCTTGGCCTGAGATAGGGAAAGAAGGGTGGCATAGCCTTGGCTTTCTCATTCTTAGGCAGGCGAAATCACTCTTCTGTCTCCTTCCATCAATGTTCTTTGAGCTCCTGCTACAGACAAGGCACTTGCAAGGTCCAAGGGATCTCGAGGTGAAGCTGACATGGTTTCTGCTCTTGTGGAAGGTGCAGTAGGTGGGGGGGGGACAGACTGGCCTTCAGGTCAGTGCAGTGGTGGGGGGGGGGCAGACTGGCCTTCAGGTCAGTGCAAGGTCACAGGTCAGCAGTCATAACAGAGGCAGGAGGTCATCTATTGGGGAGTGTCAAGGCAAGCTTCTCCATACTCTACACTGCAGCCAAGCCTTACTAAAAGCCTAGCAGGCAATGTTGACTTAAGGAATCAGAGTTATACTAAGCCAAAACATAAACAAAGGAGAAGTTAGGAATTTTCACTAGTTGACACACATTGCAGGCGTGGGAAATAATAGGGGTCAGGACAAGGGAGATGTCATAATGATCAGTTTTTATTGGAAAGTACCCACTATGTACCAAGTTCAGTGAAAACTCACTATGTATTATGCTATATAATTTTCACAACAACCCTGATCAGGTGCAGTTACTATTATTAATATCTCCTTTCCACAGAGGAGAATAATGAAGCAGTTAGCCCAACACACACAGCCAGCAAGTAATAGGGTTGGGTTGCCAGACTTGGTCTTCACATGCCCTAACTATCTGGCTCTGCTTTCTCCAGGTGAGAGAGAGATGCTAGGATCAAAGCCATCTGTAATTCCTTGTGATTAGTAGGGAGATGGCTGGCAGGGGATTGCGTCAGATCCTGCCTTATGCACTAAACCTGGGAGTTTAGACTCTTCTGTACATTCTATGGAGAGTCACAGAAAGTAACTGAAGTTCTTTAAACATCATTCTGCAAGTTGGAGTGAAGATGGGGGAGGAGCAGCAATAGGCTTGAAAGCACAGGGACCAGTGAGGACCAGTGTTTCTGTCATTACCTGAGAGGTACTGTGAGACTGAATCACATGCATGCATCTACACAGCAGCCATATAGGTGGGGAAGGTGTCGGGAATCTAGGGAGACCAGGGGTATGTGGATGAATGGAATAAAGTAGGTCACAGACAGGAGGGGTGGCACAGATAAGGACCACAGCTGGTGGGTGAGGAAGCAAGGATTTAAACCCAGGAAATCTGACTCCAAAGTCAAGATGATTAAGCATTATGCTTGATCACCTCCTCTTTAATGTGAAATCATCTGGGGCTTTAAATTCAGAATTTAGATTTTAGATATTTGGCCATTGGTATCTTTTATCATCTGTCTTCTGATATCTTTCTGTGTTTTGAGAAACAGATTTGCCATTCTGCAGTAAATTTCACAACTGTTACCTATAAGAAGTCAGACACCACTCGGCTTCATGGCCCACTCATTTTGTCTGTACCATGCTCCCTCCATTGGTTTAGTCCATTTCTCAGTGGCAGGATGACTTTTGAAATAATTTCCTTCAAGAACGGTGAGCAGGTGCCACATGCATTACTCATTGGAGGTCTGAGAATGTCTTCTTGTTGCCCTCACATAGAAGTGCGGAGAATACTTGGGTCACAGGTTCTCCCTCTGAGCTCTAAAGACACTGCCCTGTTGTCTTTGGAAGTTAGCATTGTAAAGACATCTGAGACCTGCCTTTGTTGTTCTTCTCTAGTTTTTCTTTTTTCCACCATAACACTTATAGGTTGTTTTGTTGGTATTGTTCTTATCCTTGGAATTAGAGATTTTTTGCTCAGATACATCTCATGCAGGTCATTTTTATTCATTTTACTGCAGTGGGACACTTTGGTTTGCAGATTCTGGTGTCTCCACTGTGGGGAAAACTGTGTCTACAATTTTTAGAGTTGCTGCTGCTGCTGTTTGGCACTCTGTTCATGCCAGGAGGTTCCACACCCATTTCCTGGATCTGCTCTTGCTGCCACTCTCAGATATTTGTTCCTCATGTTAATTTCCTTTTCTTCCAAAATGTTAGAGAATTTCTCAATCCAAGTTTTCTATTCATGGTTACCATTTAATTTTTTTAAGAATGTGACCACTTGCTTTTCATCTGAACTCAATCCTTGCTGAACTCAGTCCTTGCCTTTATTAAACATCATGTCCTCTTGAGTCACATGGAGCAATTGAATTTAGATATTTTTCTCCCTTCTTCTTATAAATAATGTCTTCTTTTCTAGGGGGATAATTTTCTCTTATTCCTTAACTCAATCTCCTCTTTTTCACATGCTCCCTATTTTTTCCAAGTGGCTCCTCTTAGAGATGTCAATATGTGGTTATCATTTGTTTCATCATTGATCCTGTGCATTGGAGAAAGGTCTTTGGGCCTGGCAAGGGCAAGAAGGTGAATGCTTGACTTTGGTGCAGTTTCACTGTCTCCTGAACAAAGGCTCATTAATCTGTACGAGAGGGTGGGTTGGGGTGGGGAGGTGGCTAAAGTCACAAGCAGCCCCATAGGAAGCATGCTGCTTCTTTGGGAGGTGAGGAATCCAAGCCTGTGAGTTTACAGGGACACGTATTTGCAGAACACCACCAGTTGTACTACAAAGCTTTGCTTTGCAAAATGGGGGATCCATTTTGTAGGCTTACCAGTCAAGATTCCTGATATGCAAAATACCTGCAGATCAGCATTTTTCAAAATACCTTACAAGATCAAAAGGATTCCCTGGCCAATACAATTGGGAAACTTTGCCCTCTGTATTCCTCTGCTAGCAATTGTACTCCAAAGTTTCTTGTTATATTCTCTGAGAATCCTACAGTGATGAAACCTTTTATCTTTGTTTAAACTATGTTTCCCAAATGTGTTTTGCCAGAGGAACTTTTTTCCCCCCTGAAACTTACTAATGTTCCTCAGGGAACCCCTTGGAAGTGAGCTGTGAACAAGTGGCCTGAATTGCTTGGAGCCAGGAAATGGTTCTTTTCTTCCCCCTGTGTTTTGTGAAATGCAAAAATGACTTAATTCACATGTGAAGGTGGAAGTCCCAGGGCAGCCTCTGCCCTGTGTTACTGAAGGACGGTCCAACTTTCCAAATGTTTGCACGGGGTTAATGCAATCCCTCGTAAGAAATGAAGAAGCATTTCTGGCCAAGGCTCTGTTTTATCCCAAACAACAGTTTCCAGTTACATTTCATTTGTGTTGTTTATATTAGTCAGAATTTATTTCAACCTAACATGAGGGAAGATTCTATCCAAGAAGATGATAATGTAATGTAGGGCAAAATGAGCTTGTGCAGCCTATTAGGGAATCATCAAAACTTACTAAGATAGCTGGAATTATCCTGTTCGTATTAAAAACCACTTTGATAAGTGTTGCAGCTCCTGCCAGGAAGCGCTCCCTCCCCACGCCATTCCTCTCAACCCTGGCATCCAGCCTTGGCTGTGTGCCCCTCCTGGAAGCAGTGTTCTTTTCTATTATAATACCAATCACATGGCATCATAATGCTCTGGGTCTCCGTTTCTTATACCAGCTGGTGAACTCCTTGAAAGTAGGAAGCAGCTCTCATTCACTGCTTAATCCCTGGTCTATAGCAGAGTATCAGACACATACCTGGTGTCTGGACCCACAGAATGTCAGAGCCAAGGAGAACCTCGGTATCATCTCAGCCCTTCCAGTCTTACAGAGAGAGAACCTAAAGCCCCACAGGTTTTGATTCTCAGCTCCACAGCACTCCCTGCCCTTGACCATGGCCTTGACCAGGCAGAGCTGAGCCACACAGGGAGCCAGTTTGGCCATGCCATGATTCCTGTCCAGTGCCAAGTATCACATGGTCACATCACTGTGCTAACAAGACCGGGATGATTGAGGCTCAGGGACCAGGCACTGTGCTGAACGCTTCTTGTATGTTTCCTCATAGAATGCCCACAGCAGCACTGTGGAGTGAGGACTGCAGTTATACCATTTCACAAATTAGTAACTGTTGCCATTGTCATTTCCCGAATCTTTGAGGGGCTAAAGGCTTTTGCCATTAGTATCTGGTAGAGTCAGGACTCCTGACTCAGGACAACTCTAGTCACCCCAGAATTGGAGCACTTAATAAACTCTAAGCCACACTATCCTAATAGATGTTTCTTCTGCCATAGTTGGAGCCAGGCACAGTGACCATTTCCCTTTAAAGGATATTTTTCTGGAGCCAGTTTTGCCACTGAATGTGTTCATTGTTAGTCCTCCATAGTGACAGCCTAGGTCTCTAACAGCTATGGAGAATCTTTTCACTATCATTTCTAACATAAAGATTCATGTCTTCCTGTATAGAGAGAGCAACCCCCAGAGCTGTGGTGCAGAGCTCTGAACAAGTCTCTTCAACAAATACAAACACCTGTTTGCTCCAAATGCTTAGGCTGCAGGTCACTTTCCACATGGCCCTCGTGGTAGCCAGTATGCTGTGGGGAGACAGGAAGGTGCTTTTAGCCAACCTATAGCAAAAAGTGGAAATATTTGCCTTGTCATGCATTCCCATCTCACTGTTAAGATTCTTACTTCGATGAGCTGATCACCAAAACAGATCCTGAGATGTGCCTGTAGGGGAGTAGTCACTAGAATCTTTTTTCACAAGTGGAATGAATGGTGGTGAAATTGCCAACCAATGGGGAGCATTTCAGATTTTTCAAAACAAGTTCAAATATCATCAAGGCTGTGCTTCAGCAAAATGAAAGTGGCCGTAGGATGAACTATAGTTGGGGAGAGGTGGGCAGGAGAGGAGAGAGATGGGAGTGGACACTGGGAGTTGTTTGCAATGAGAAAAGACTATTCCAGGCAGTAAATCAGGGAAGGATGAAAGGGTGCTTGCTCTTTTGCTTCCTTTAGGAAATGGCCCACTGTGTTCCCACTGAAATTGCAGGGCTCCTGTTTGTCAAGATAACCCAGACTCAGTCTTGAGCAGGGGCCAAGGAGGCCTCAGGGTCCACTCATCTCCTTATGGATGGAAGACAGAGGCCCAGAGCAGGGACATCACTGCGCCCTCAGTCCGTCCCTCTGATGCCCCCACTGTACTTCAGTGTGTCTGTTGTTACAGCCCTGTAGCCAGCACTGTGTTTACAGTTTTCTATTTACTGGAAATGGAGCTCTACCTTCCAAGTCCTAGTTTAGACAGAAAATCCTCATTTGCAAACTCCTTTCTGGGCCAAAGAGGATGTCTGTTGATTTCATGACTTAGTGGCAGTGTGTTCGGAAAGGAACTCTGTATCTCTAGCAAATGTTTGAGTGAACCCTCTGCCATACTCAGGCATGTTACCCCTCCACCTGCTAATCAGGTGCAGGGCTCTGAAGTCTGAATTTCGGCATGCCATGCCTGTGTTTCTGATGTTGGAGAATGAGGGGTAAGGTAAGAAAATTTTCCAAGTATGCAAAGTCTGCCTTTTTGGAGATCAAAGTATCATATGCTGGCCATTTATTCATTTATTTATTTATTTAACTATTAGAAGAGCAGCCCCTGCTCATTAATGAAATCTGGAAGCTGTAGAAAACCTTGCAAAATGAAAATTAACCTGTTGACCCACTTTAAATGTTTTTTGAAGATTATAAAACCAAAAAGCAACAGCCTCGCTTCCTACCCTGGCCCTGCCCCCAAGAACCAGTTGACAGCCCCCCAATGCTTCTCATTGTAGAGCCTTATATATACATATATATTTTTTTAATGGAGCTCAGGTAGTCTACTACTACACAGTCTGATTTCTTTTTAGTTTATCATGGATATCATAATTTCCAAACCAGTATGTGTAGTTGTACTTCATTCTTTCAGACAGCTGCATATTATTCCACCAATCATTCATTCTCCATTTGGGGGACGCTGTCTTTAGTTTGGGACACTTACCAAAGATATTGCAGCTAATGTAGTTGCCACATGAGTCTTTGTCCATGAATGTTGGTATTTATGAAAGGTAATCTTTCAAAAGTGGTATAAGTATGACAAATTTAAGTTGTAGTAGCTACCATCAAATTACCCCTCAAAGCAAGATAAGAAAGTCCTTTCTTTTCACCCTTCTACCAACTCTAGATGTTTTCTTCATTTTGTAAATTGTATCGGTCTGATATGTGGAGTGGAAATGGGGGGAGAAGTTGACATATTTAAATTAGATTTTCTTTACTGGTGAAATTGAGCATTCTTCCTGGGCACATTCATTGTATTTCCTGTGAATTGCTTATTTGTTGTCTGTGCTCATTTTATTACTTGTGATTTCTGCCTTCTTATTTCTTTCTAGAAGGTCTTTATAGCATTATGAATATTAGCCTTTTGATCACAGTATGTGTTACAAATATTTTCTTCCTACCTGACATTTATCTTTTATTTGTGCCATTTTGCATCACAGAGAATGTTTTGTCTGCTTAAATAAAAGACTCAATACATGCTTTTCTCTTTGAGAGTGCTCATTACAAACTCAGAGTTCTCAATTCAAAGATGACCTCAAGGCTTCTCTGAGTACATGGAGCTTTTCAGCCTATAGGGCTGTTTGTTGTTTCTTTTTCAGCTTTTTTTTATACTCTGGAAGAATTCTCTGCTCTACCTCCCGCTGGTGGCTGACATTTCCTATTTCTTTGCATTTGCTATTTCTCATCCTTCATGACTTAGAAAGCCAGACAGGCAGCACAACTTGACAGGATGATGGATAAAAGGAAGCAAAACAGGCTGAATTGTATCGGGATGGGCAACCCCTCTGAGAGAGCAGTACCAAGGCTTTAGTGAGAGGCCTGTGGGGCATCTGTTGGGGCTGTAGGAAGTCCATGCTCTGCTTAGTTGAGATTGATAAATGGTGATTGACAGGTGCATTGATGCTTTTGCAGTCTTGTATCTTGCAAGAGAGGTGGTCAGAGGGAACCTCTGCCCTGACTACACGGGTGCTCAGAGCCTTCAGCTGGAGACATCAAGGCGATGCCATGTGTGACTGCGTCAGACCCATCAGTGCATAGTACTTTCCCTCTTTCCCCTAATGCCATCCATAGCCATGGGAGCTTTTCCTTGTCTCTGCTGATCTTTACAAGGCCCGATTCTGATAAATCCTGCTCCATAAAGCCTTGACCAGTATCCTATCAGAGACTTCCCAAACAATTGGCTTATGTGGACCTTATACTTTCATCTTGGGTTTTTTTGTTTTTGTTTGCTTTTGATTTTGTTTATTTTGTTCTGCAGTACTAGGGATTGCACCCAGGAGTGCTCTACACTTGAACTACATTCCCAGTGCTTTTTATTTTGAGATAGAGTTTTCCTAAGTTGCCCAGACTGGCCTCAAATTTGCTATCATCCTGCCTCAGCCTCCCCAGTAGCTGGGATTACAAGCATGTGCCATCTCACCCAGACTGTATTATAGTTAGTTTGCATCTCTGTCTCCCCTGCATACCTGGTTCTCCAAAAGGGTAGGATTTACCCTTATTTAAACTACTGAGCACAGAGCTTAGAACACAGCAGAATCCTAGGGATATTTGGTATTAAAATTCCTCTTCACATCTCCCAGTCCCACACCCTGAAGTGCCCCCCCAAAAGGTCCCCAGATTTACCAATATCACTATTTTAAATTATCTAATCATAAGAATTTGAATAACTTTATATTACAACACTTTAGTTTTTAAAATGGCAAATGGATTTTAGTTCATGATTCGTTTTGATTAACTGCTTTCGATTTGCCTCTATAACTATTTGGAAAATATCCATGATCCATGGCATTGTCTCTCATGGGTACCAGAAGGATGCTCTCAGTTCATGTACTTGTTTGTGTCACACCTGACCTGGTGGAGAAAATGGCACTAAACATAAAGTATTCACAGAAGCTTTTAGGAATTGAATTGTGTCCCTCCAAAAATTCACAGGTGGACATACCAGCCTGCGGAACTTCAAAGTGTGACTTTATTTGGAAACAGGTTATTTGTTCATATGACCCATATTTTTTTTTTTTTGGTACTGGAGATTGAACTCAGGAGTGCTCGACCACTGAGCCACATCCCCAGCCCTATTTTGTGGTTTTTTTATGTAGAGACAGGGTCTCACTGAGTTGCTTAGTGCCTCACCCTTGCTGAGGCTGGCTTTGAACTCGTGATTCTTCTGTCTCAGCTTCCCTAAGTGCTGAGATTACAGGCTTGTGTCACCACGCCTGGCTCATATGACCAATATTTTTATGAAAGGGTATTTGGACACAGTCATGACACACAGGGAAAACACCATTTGAAGGTGAAGGCAGAGACCGTGAGATGCACTGACAAGCCAAAGAACACCAAAAATTACCAGGAAACCACCAGTCTGCGTGAGGGGCATGGAGCAGATGCTCCCTCAGCACCCACAGAAGGAACCAACCCTGCCAATACCTTGATCTCAGACTTCTGGCATCCAGAACTGAGACAATACATTTCTGTTGTTTAAGCCAAATATCTGTGGTACTTTGTTACGGCTAGCAAGCTAGTACAGAAGGAAGGAGAATTATGGGGAAAGGGGAAGAAAAAAGAATAAAAAAAAGTAATCAAATGTGGAAAATAGAAATTAAGTGAACAGTGAGAACTGGTTTCACTTTAGTATGTCCTTGATGAAACAGTAAATATTATGAATTATATTACATTCTGAAATGGAAAATATGCATAAAGCAACTTCTGCTGCACGCCAGATTATGGCCATGGTGTGAAGGAGAAGCCCATATCCAGTTGTTTGGCTATGAACTGAGCCAGCTGCCTTTTTCATAAAACAACAATTTTTACTTGAAAAAAATGACAAAATATGGCTATTCAAACTTGTGTAGTTGGCATTTATCTCCTAAAAAATAAATAATAAAATGAACCTGTCAGTTCAGAGGAAACAATTGACAGTATGGTAGAATGCAAGATTTCTAATGAAAATTCAGATTTTAAAAACAAGTCCACTGGTATTATCTTGACCAACATCTACACATGTTTCTGATAAGATCCATGCTGATATGAACAAGTGGGATTTTTTTTGTATAATGTGATAAGTCAACACTTAGATGATCTATATAATATGGGGAATTAATATTTTTTAAATGACCACTACATAATGTATACAATCATGTGGGAGAAGATCCATACTAAAAGTTAAGCCAATCAATTTCATAAAACTGTATGAAAAATTAATTGATGTAGTTTTGGACTTTATGTTGCTCTACCCCCTTTGCAATTAAGATTTGCCAAGATTTGGGAAAATGTCAAAGAAAAATATCCACAATATTCTGAAAAAGTGTCTTTCTTTTCCAACTACTGATCTGTGAGGCTGTATGTTCTTCATGTACTTCAAATAAAGCAGCCTGTTCTAACACATTGAGGGCAGATTTTAAAATCCTGCTGTCCACTGTTAAGTGAGGCATTAAAGAGATTTGTGAAAACGTTAATCAATAATTAAGAGATAATTTCTTGACTAACTGTGGAAGAGTTATCTAAGTCCATAGACCATATTTATTTAATGGAGAGGCAATGGAGCCATTCCCGCTAAGACCTGAAGCAAGGCAGGAATGCCTACTACCTCTACGACTGCACCACACTGTAACAACAATGTTAGCCACACATTTAGATAAGGACATTTGGAGGCAAACGAATGTGTAAAAAAGAAAGAAAACTGTCTTTCTTTTCAGATTATCATAGAGTATAGCTGTAAAAGTCCAGTGGATCAATGATAAAGCTAACTAAAGCAATAAAATAATTCAGTGATGTGACACAATGATGTGATGTGACACAATATAGAAGTTCAGTAATCTCCATATATGAGAATAAACAGATGATATAATGCTAGAGAAAACCCCATTTACAAAACAATGAAGTTAATTTATACATTTAATGCAAACCTCATAAAAATACCATCAAGCTGTTCTATGGAGTTAGATAAGTTGATACTAAAAAGTTCATGAGGAAAAATACACCTTCAAGCCGGGCGTGATGGCACACGCTTGTAATCCCAGCACTTTGGGAGGCTGAGACAGGAGAATCACAGGTTCAAAGTCAGCCTCAGCAAAAGCGAGGCGCTAAGCAACTCAGTGAGACCCTGTCTGTACATAAAACACAAAATAGGGCTGGGGATGTGGCTTAGTGGTCGAGCACCCCTGAGTTCAATCCCTGGTAACAAAAAAAAAAGAAAAGAAAAGAAAAATACACCTTCAAGAATAGCAAAGCCAGGTGCAATAGTGCATACCTGTAATCCCAGTGGCTCCAGAGGCTGAGGCAGGAGGACAGCAAGTTCAAAGCCAGCCTCAGCAACAGGGAGGTGCTAAACAACTCAGTGAGACTGTCTCTAAATAAAATACAAAAAAGTGCTGGAGATATGGCTCAGTGGTTGAGTGACCCTGAGTTCAATCCCCAGTAACCCCCGCAAAAAAACAAAGTAGCCAAGAAAACACTCAAAAAGAAGAACTACAAGGGAAATGCCATCAGATGTTAGAGCATAGAGGAAAGCCTTAATTAACATGATGTGGCACTGGGCTGGGGGAGCTGACTGGCCAACAAAACAGTAGAGAAGGTCCAAAATGAGCAAACGTGGGAATTTATTAGGTAGTAAAGGTGGCACTTCAGATCACTACATTTTAAACAAATGTCAGCAAATGAACTGAAGAAAAAGATAAAATGAGGTATATATCTCACATCCTACATAAGGAGTTATCCTTGAATAACTCCAAGTGGATTAAGGATCTAAGTGTAAAAAATGAAACCATGAAAGTGTCAGGGGAAAACAAGGGTGAGTTTCTCTGTAATTTCTGAGTGGGAAATGGCTTTCTAACTTTGGCTCAGACTCCAGACATAATAATAATTGTTTTTTAAAAAAAAGGTTGGCAAAGCTAACTACATGAAAATGTTAAAAGCTTAGCTCATGATGAAAGTCAAAAGACAGAGAAGCACCTGTTCGAACATATTCACAACACATACTACAAAGGCTTCATAACCCTAATATAGACAGAACTCTCAAAAATTGATAGACCAAATTATGCTATGTACATACATGAATATACCAGTGAATTCCACCTTTATATATAACTGTAAAGCATCAATTTTAATTAAACAGAAGGAAGACCAATAGACTAGAGAAAGGGGAGTAGGGCAGGGCTGGAGAGGAAGAAAAGAAGCAGCACTGGGGATTGAGGTGGAGAAAATTATATTACATGCATGTTTGATTGTGTCAAAATGAGCCCCACTATTATGTATAACTGTAATATACCAATAAAAACATTTTAAGAAATTGGTAATGACCAAAATTCCAATAGAAAAATGGGAAAGAGACAGATAGTTTAATATAAAGCAAGATATAAAAGTGGTCTTCAAACAAGAAATAATGTTTGTAAGGTCAGATCGGTGGTAAAGACCATGACCATTAGCCAAAGGGGTATAAGCATGGTTTTATTGGAGTCTGCTCTCCAGCGAGGTTCACCAGTCCGACAGTGTGGGTGGAGGAAGTCGCACCCAAGACTGGGAGAGACCATTTTCATGGGTAGGTTGAGGGAGAGGGATCCTCATGAAGAGGCGTCTCTTCTTGGTTTGCTCAGGCCCATTGACAGGTATGGGCAGATTTCAGAGGTCAGTGCATTCACTGATGATTGGTTGATGTCAGAGTGGTGGGCAGTCCACCATTTGGTGCGCGGAGGAAGTCTTGACGCCAGCAGGTAACTTGAGATGCCAAGCCCCCCTGTGTCTAGCCGCCATCTTTCAACCCAACAATGTTCAAATGCATGTATAATTAGAGAAATGCAAATTAAGACAACACTAAGGTATCACTATTTCTCATCTGTCAGACAGACAAAACTTAAATAATGTGACAGCTCATTCTGTTGGACAGAATTACAGAGAAACAGCCCTGTCATGACTTGCTAGTGGGAATGCAAATTGATACAACCCTTCTGGAGGGAAATTTGGTAAAACAAAACTACATCTGTGCTCACTTTTGACTCGATGATCCCACTTCTAGAGATCCATCCTGAAGATACAACTCCAGTGATCAGAAAAATATATGCACAAAGTTATCCATTGTGGCATTGTTTCTAATTGCAAAATATTGGGAACACCTAAATTTTCAAACATAAGAGAACGTGATTGAATAAACATGGCATACCAACACAATCAAGCACTGGGCAGTTATGAAAACGAATTGAGGAAGAGCCAGCTCTTTGAACAAGTGTAGAAGAATTCTGGGACATACTGTTAAATGCAATAATCAGAGCCCAAAAGAATACGTATTGTACACTCCTCTTCATAGAAGTGATACCGCCAGTTACCGGTGACGACTTCTGCTCCTTCACATGCTTAAGTTTGAACATTAGAGAAGCACACCAGGGCAAGCATTTAAGTAGGGTTTATTTAAAAGGGGTAACATAGACTTCTCCGGGGAGGGAGAAGGGGGCCATAGCTGGTATCTTGGTATCCCAAAAAGTACACGTGTTTTGCCTTTTTATATGTCCTAGGCTTCCTTTGTTCTCCTGCTCTCTTCCCCTTATCTCTTTCCTTCCTGTGACTAGGCCCAGGATGTTTGGTGGGATGGCCAAAAAGGTGAAAAAGCATACGGATAGGGGGAAGGGCCCAGGTGCAATTTACAACTCCTTGGGACAGGTTACCTTAGCAACTGGTTGGAGCTGGGATGGTAAGAGTGGAGGAAGGCCTCCGAAGGTATTAGCATTTCAATACTTCTTTAACTTCCCAGACCCAAATTGGCCTCCTTGATCCAACCTGACTCAATTTACACTGACTCCTGTCTAATTCTGGCTTCCGAAGAAGGAAGAAGATGAGAAAGTAGACATCACTGTGCTCACATGTACAAAAGAAATACAGCAGGAATAAACCAGAAACTAAAGGGATCAGTTACCTGCACTGGGGGATGGAAAGAAGAGGAGAGTATGCAGTGGGAGGAGACAGGAGTGACATTTCTCTGGCTCTCAGAACCACAATGATATTTAACAGGCCCTTCAAAGTCTGTGTGGTGAACTGCCACTGTACTTATGTGACTATATCACCGTGAACCTCAGGTCTGATCTAGTGTGGAAATATTTAACGCTAAGTGTTAGGCAGTATCGAAGCAAATTTTCTACTTAAAACCACTTGCCCAGGAGGTATGAAAAAGGGATGCCTTTACTCTCCGGTAGTTCTAATCAGCTGCAGATGTTCAAGAACCTTGTATTACAAGGGGCCTTGGAGACCAGACCCTTCCTGGATCAAACAGAAGATCCTTTTCTGATGAGTGAATAATGAAGATTGTTTTAATCAGCTCCTCCCTTTGACAGGAGCACTGGTTTTCTGTGCTTAGTCAGCATAAACATCACCAATTTCTCTTCTGAGACTTTAAAAAAGCCCTGATTTCCTTTTATAAGGGAAACACTGGCTCTATTCTTCTGCCTGAGAAGTTAGGAACTTCACCTTCAGTGGTTTTTATTTGTTTTTGGTTTTTCTTTTGCCTCCGACCATCTTTGATTCTTTGTCAACAGAGGAGTGAAATATTTACATGACCTGGAATACCCATTTAAGCATCTTAAATTTCCTTAAGTAAATGTTTTGGCCAAATTGTGCAAATACATTTAGATAAGCAATCTGCATTTCATCTTCCTTAATATCTTCTGCATCATCCACAGATGGAGATAATAATGTACCATGAAATTACCAAAAGATATCCGGCAGAGAGATGAGCAGGAAATGAGCAAGAGGCTATGGAGTTCATTAGGTAGCTTCCAAACCCTGAGTGGCCAGCAGCGGATCTGTACCTTTTTTTTTTTTTTTTTTTTTTGGTACCACGGATTGAACTCAGGGGTACTCAACCACTAAGCCACATCCGCAGCCCTATTTTGTGTTTTATGTAGAGACAGGGTCTCACTGAGTTGCTTAGCACCTCGCTTTTGCTGAGGCTGGCTTTGAACTTGCGATTCTCCTGTCTCAGCCTCCCTAAGTGCTGTACTTTTGATTGCATAAGTGAAATCCCCCTTTTCCATTCTCCCTGGGCATGTTGAGGATGCTAGCATTTCTCATTTCAGGAATGACAATACCTGAAGAAGATGCTGATGTGGGACAAGGCAGTAAATACTGCCTTGTGGCAATTGGAAGACTCCAGGTAAGAAAGTACTCAGAGCTGTTTTCATCTCAAAGGAGAGCTTAGTGCAAAGAACAAGAGATGGTGAGCTTGGATGCCTGTTCTCTTCTGTACCCAGCATTTGTTGGCCTTTGTGTCTCACTGTAGGACAAGAACAAGGTCAAATCTGGTGGAAGAGAAAGGGACTATGAACTATAAATAGCCGAGGTTTCATTGGATGGGGGTTATATCAGTCCATTTCCCTAACAGAGACTAGGTCTGCCTGCAACACATCCCTGATTAAAAAAACATTTCAGTGTTTTTCCCAGAGCCCAAGCAGTAAAGTCCAAATTCCCTCATTCCAACCTCATCTCCTTCTCTTCATCCTCTCTCACCACATCCTATTCCCAAACAGCACTATTCTCTTCTCTGAAAACCCACCATGTGATCCCCCCCCCCCACCTCTGGGTGTTCACAGCTTGTTTTTTCTGCCTGGGATTTCCTTGTTCCCCTTTTTCTCCTTTCAAAAATTACTTTCTTCCTAGGTACTTCATATCTATTCATCCTCCAAGATATAACTAAAATGACTCCCCATCACCATAGTCAAAATTAATTATTCTGTCCTCCCTCTCTCTAGCACCGGGTTTCCACCTGAGCCATCATCTCTTCGCTGTTCCTTGTGCTACCACTAGCTGAGTGCAGGGTGGCTCTGTTAGCCAAGTGTGTGATGGTGAGCCGAGTGTGAGATTGTCCCCTGTGAGGACCTCAGGGGCGGGGCATGCCGTTTTATCTTGTGAGAAATGCGCTCAGTGCCTGACACAGAGTCACTACTCAGTCAACTAGATTGTTCATGTCCTTGTGATAATTAGGGTCCTCCCATCCTAATGAGAGGACACATGATAGACACAGGCAGACTAACCCTTCATGTCCTTGGTTTCCCAGGCCTGAATATTTTTAGACAAATGAATAAGCAGTTTCATTCAATGAGACAGACATGGGTATTCTTGGTTGATTAGTAAAGAGAGAATATTTGGGCAAATTCAGTCCACAAACATACTTTCCAAATATTTGAACCAGTTACTTAGGCTCATTTGCCATTTTCAATAAAGAGAAGACAGGAGAAGAAAGGTGTATTAACGTTTATTTAGCAACAGCTTCTTAACCTGCAGTGTCTCAACCTATGAGGTTATGGGTTTCATCATTCCCATTGCTTAATTAGGAAATTTACGCTCAGAAATGTAAAGAAAGAGGCCCATTGTCACAGTTTAGTTAAAGGCATAACCAGGCCTCTATGAGCACTTCATACTCTGCACCAGTCACAAGGAAGAATGTGTGATGTTTGATTCCCATTCCATCTCCATCTCTGTCAGTAGCACCTAAGCTGTGGATTTTCCCATTGCAGGTGACCAGCTCTCCCGTGTGCATGGACATGAATGGGATGTCAGTGCCCACAGAGTTCTTATCTCGCCATAACTCTGATGGAATCATCACATTTGTGGATCCAAGATGCATCAGTGTGATTGGCTACCAACCCCAGGTTAGTAGATAGTTTTGAACTCATGGCAGTTGGCTAGAGATTTAACATACCTTAACTCATATTTGTCCCATTTATTTGAGATACAGCATAATGACATTACAGAGAAACACCAATAAAGGTCCAGATGCTTTGCCCAGATTAGGCGATATCCTTCCAAACAAGAAAATTCACTGTAGTGCTGGGAGTGTACTTAGCAGCATAGTGCTTATTTAGCATGTACAAGGCCCTGAGTTTAATCCTCAACACCACAAAAAAAAGTTTTATTGTAAACTTTTTCCTGCCTGTTTGGATTCTGAATCTCAAGCTGACTTTTCATAAACTAGAGTTAAGGTAATTTTACAAAATTTATTAGTATGAAAGAATCTTGTAAAGATGCCCACCTCGTTTTCATAACTCCTCACAGAAGCCTTTTTGTATGGGCCACACTTTCAGGTCTTTATTCCAGATTCTTTGTGTAAAAGTCAGTGGCATCTGGGTACAATGGCACACACCTGTAATGCTAGCAACTTGGGAGGCCAAGATAGGAAGATCTCAAGTTCAAGGCCAACCGCAGCAACTTGGCAAAGCTCTAAGCAAATGAGTGAGATCTTGTCTCAAAATAATAAAAAGGGCTGGGGATGTGGCTCAGTGGTTAAGCACCCCTGGGTTCCATCCTCAGTACCCCAAAAAATAAATAAATAAATAAAGTCAGTGGCATGAGAAACAGAAGGCGGGAGTGGTCATCCTAAGTTAAGACCAGAGAGATAAAACAGCTACATACAGTATGAAAGCCTGAACTGTATCCTGGACCTGAAGACATCTAACTAGAAGAGGTACACAGGAGACAATGTAAATGTTAACACATATAGAATATAGGGTGATCTTATTGAACAATTATTGTTTTTAAGTATGGTGCATTGTGATTTTGTAAGAGAATGTCATTTTTATGAGACATGCTAAAAATACTTCGGGGAGAAGTGTCATGATTTCTACAACTTCCCATCAAGTGATTCAGCAAGAAATTGTTAGCTATGTATATATAGACACATATGCACGTATACGTATAGATACACATATGAAGAAAAAGAAAATGCAAGAGTGGCAAGATATTGACAATTCTCAAATCTGTGTAAAAGATACACAAGTGTTTATTGTACTATCTTTTCAACTTTTCTGTAGATTTTAATTTCTTTCAAAAGAAAAAAATTAAAATAAAGAAAAGAAAAATATGCTTGTTCTGAGAAAAAACCTTTGGGATATATTAGTTGAATATTAATGACATGGATATTTCGTTGATCTTTTGGAGGTGCTGGGAATTAACCAGGGCCTCATGCATGCTAGGCAAGTGCTCTACTACTAAGCTACTTTCCTGGCTCTACATGTGTAGCTTAGAACTAGAAGCAGTTCCCATCAGAAATATTAGAACCCTGTGCATAATTCTACATGTCTAGATTTATACAAACCTGGAGGCTCTTGGATGGAATAAAGAGGAAAACTGACTTGTTTGCAAATGCACTGATGGCAGCACATTTCCAGCCAGATCCATTAATCCTCCAGCACCTCCCGTGAGCATCTGTTTGTTCCTGGGCACACAGATAAAACTTGCTTCATTGTTGGTTTCAGCTCAATCTTGGCAAGTGTATCCCCATGTGGGTTCCGATCAATGAGTTAGTTTACATCCTTTGCCGTTTAAGATGCTTCCAACTGGACCACTTTCCAGAGCACATTTGAAGTTGGCCTTTGATGGTTTATCTTATTCTGCTCTGTTTCATTGTGAAACGTAGTTTTGTTTTGGGTTAAAGCTGGATCCTTTGAGCAAACCATAGACTAGAGAAGGTGGATAGTAAACAGACTTCTAAAAACCACAGTTATTTTATGATAACTTCATTTCTTCAGTCACAAGGCAACTACAGTTTCCACATTTAAACAATTTCAGTTTTCTTAGGCAACACATCTGTCCATTTGCTAGCCTTTTGCTTTCTTTCAATGTTTATTAAAATATGTTGATTATAGTTTGTGTCTCCAAGGCAAACAAAAATAAAATTGCATTCTGAAGCTGCTGATCTAGTGCCTTAGCAAAATTAGAAATTGGTATGAAGTGTGCCAAAGGAATTTAGAATGGATACAAGGAAGTCAGACCCACTATGGCTCCCAGGAAAAATTGGCATCTGTTTTTCTTTTTTTTCAGTCTTTGGTGGAGCAGACTGAAGGGATGAGTTAAAGAAGACATAAAAGAACTCTCTTGTCTAATAATTATAAATAATTAAAAGTGGAATTTGGGGCTATTAAAGCTTTTCTCTTTCATTTAGGATCTTCTGGGAAAGGATATTTTGGAGTTCTGCCACCCTGAGGATCAGAGCCATCTGCGTGAGAGCTTTCAGCAGGTGCTGCCCATGCTTGTTCCCAGCTGATGCTGGGTAGCCTGGGTGCACGTGGGTATGGTTTGTGGGACACTAGTCCTGCTATGTGCTTGGCAGGCTTCAAGTTCCTAAACAAAGCATCAGTCAGGCCTCCCGGGAAGGAGCTCACTGTATAGCAGAGAAAACAGACACATGAGGAGGTCATTATTGGGTGATGGGAGAAGAACTATAAAGTGTCATGGAGAAAATACCGTATAGCACAGAATGCTGCAGCCAGCTGTGTGGGCAAGAGGCAGGAAGAGTCTCCCAAAGAAGGGGACAGTTGGAATAAGTCTTCAAGAGTGAGCATGGAAGAAATAAGAGAACTCTCTGGACTGAGGGGAAGCAGTGCCAGAGATGCAGAAGCATGTGGCTGAGCAGGAGGATCCTCAGTAGGTCTGTGGCTGAATGACACTGGATGACTAGGAGGGATGGCATGGTGGGAAGTAATCATGAAGGAGCCTGGCATGGCCAAAATTTTGGGCCTCTTATGCATGCCATGCTAAGGCGTTTAGATTCTCTTCTCAGTCACCTAAGGGTAAGTGCGGATTCCTTTGAGGATTTAAAGCAGAGTAATGTTTTGAAAACACTTTGGTGATCCAAGTATGCAGATGTGCAGATGTGAAAAATAACTGGAAACAAAGACAACTCAGGAGCTTTTTAAATTGCTCTGGTAACAATGAATCCTGCATATATATATATATCACTAACAAAAATAATAATAATAATAATAATAATAATAATAATAATAATAGAAGGGAGATCCATAGAGCAAACAGATCAGGAAGAAGAAGGAGAGGAGGGAAAGGAAAGGTACTGGGGAATGAGATTGATTAAATTATGTTATGGCATATATAATATGGCATAATAAATTCCACTATAATGTATACTTATAATGCACCAATAAAACAAAAAAAAACTGCCTGGGCAAGAGGTGATGAGGCCAGAAGTTGGGCAGGAACCATGGGAAACAAACTTGAGACAGTTTCATTGGTGGTGATACTTCAGCTGGAGATGATGAAGAAGAGGGAGGGATTTAGGATGATTGGGAGCCTGACAGGGCAGCCAGCCTAATAACAGTATCATGTGCATCACTACTGTTAACTGCTGTTTACTGAATGCCTACCATGCACCACTGGGCACATACGATACCTCATGGAATCCTCACAAGAGTTGTAGGAGGTAGGCGCTGACATCTTACTGTTCCAGGTGAACTGAGCAGGGCCTAGTGCTGAAAAGTGCCAAGTGCCACTCAGTCAATGAGAAAACCGACTACCAAGTAAAGGCCTGTCATTTGCTGAACTGGCTCAGCCGTGGTAACACAGAATATACCCCCTTTCTCTGCAAAGGACTGAGGTCCCCCTCTCAGTACTGGGAAAGAAGAGAGCAGACAACATTACAAGAAAAGAGGCCTTTGAGTTTCTTTTTAAGAGGGAATAATAATAATCTGTCATTCATCTGAGCGCATACACACTTGACATTCTACTTTGCAAGTGTTTTAGATGGAGCCTCTCTGGCAGCTGAGCCCGTTGAAGGCATTGCCGTGTCTGCACAAAGGCTAAGAACTCCAATTTTATGCCCATGTGTGGGCAAAGCTCTTAACCCTCCTTCCTCCGTGCACACTCTGCTCCTTCCTTCTGGAACATCACCCACTCCTGGTTTTCTTTCCCCTTCTCAGCCACCCTTTGTGGGCTCCTCCTTCAACACCTTCTTCTCCAAGCCATGATGGTGAGGGCCCTGTCCTTGCTGCCTTCTCTTCTTTTCATTCTGTGCTATCTCCCTAGGTGATATCTAATAGAAAACTCCAGCCCAGCCAAGTGCAGTGACACAAGCCTGTAATCCCAGTAACTCAGAAGGCTAGGTGGGAGCATCACTGGAGGCTGGTCTCAGCAACTTAGCAAGACCCTGCCTCAAAATAAAAAATTAAAAGGGCTGGGGATATAGTTCAGTGGTCAAGTACCCACAGGTCCAAAACCCTAGTTCCAAAAAAATTGAAAAAGAAAAAGAAAAAAGAAAACTCCAGCCCACCCTGTTCTCCTGACTCCGCATCTACTTCTATTCAGGTAGCTGCTCCACGTCTTCACCCGAATGTCCAGTAACCTTCAGACACAGACCTCTTCTCTTAGCCTTCATCTTCCCTCACAGCATTGTTCACCTGGCTGCTCAGGCCAGAGAAATCAAGCCCCTCACTCTTCCCTTGCTCTCTCTGCACACCCAGCCCCTCAACGGGTCCTCCTGGGACTCCTCCAAAAGACACCTATAGTCCATGCCTCCTTTGCTTCCACTCCCCTCAACCAGGCCACCTCCATCTCCCATTTTGACTATTGCAGTAATTCCCTCGATGATCTCTCTGCCCTTAACTCTTGTTTCACTGCAAGCCATTATGAAAATATAATCTAGGTTTGGCCATATTTAACTTAAAACCTGCCAACAGTTTTTCAGGTTATCTAGAATCAAATCCAAGTTTCTTGCCACAGTTTCTCAAGTCTCTGCATGAGCCTTGTCCTATCTCATTTTTCTTTAGACATTACTCTTTAATCACATTGGCCACCTTCTGGTTCCTTGAACATGGATTTTTTTCCCAATGTAGGGCCTTTATGTATGATTGAACAGCTTTTCCCTCACTTTTTATATGACTGACATTTTATCCTTTAGGTTTCAGTTTATCTCAGAGATGTCATAAGTGAACTACTATAGCTAAGAAAGAGGCCCCAGCCAGATCAGCCCCTTGTCTCTCCTTTACAACTAGTCCAGTTTTATTTATTTGTCCATTGGTTTGTTTAGGGGTTGGTTGTTGTTTTACAATAATGGGGAGTGAACTCGGGTCCTTTACCACTGAGCTACATCCTTAGCCATCTTTTTTATTTTATTTCATTTTATTCTATTTTATTTTATTTATTTATTTATTTTTGGTACTGCAGATTGAAACCAGGGGCACTTTACTAGTGAGCTACATCTCCAACCTTTTTTTTTTTACTTTGAGACAACGTCTTATTAAGTTGCTGAGGCTTGCTCCAACTTGAGATCCTCCTGCCTCAGCCTCCAGGTCACTAGAGTTATAGGCATGCACCTGATCTTTTTCCTGTCTTCTTTACTAAAACCTAACCTCCCTGTGGGCAGACTCCATATCTGTGCCTTCATCATCATATCCTTCACTGAGTGTGGAATTCAATAGAGGGTAGCTTTTAATAAAGCAGCCTAAGTGGATCAGAACCAGAGCAGGTAGCTTTCATTTTGGAAAAATGTGAAATTAGAATGATTAAACATTGAGAGAGTATATCTTTTATGCCATGTGTTTGCTCAGTATGTGTGGTTATGATAAGCTGCATCACCTAGCATCATCAGGCTTGGGATGGGGTGGCTTCACTATCCTTGGTATATGGAAATGGATTCATCACTTACGGTAATGGAGCCTCTGTTCTTTGCCCAGAAACAAGCCAGACCCTTCTTCATATTGTCTTATGTAATCATCAACTTTACATAGTACATATTGTCGTTCCTGCTTTTTCCCAGTAGACACCAAGATTCAGAGAAGTTCGGTTGCTTACTCCAGGTCACACAGTAAGGCAGTAACAGACCCAGGTCTGGAGTTCAGGTCCGCCTCCCTCCAGAGCATCCAATGACAATATCACACCCCACATATGGGCCTTTCCATCAGGCTGCACAGCTGAGACTTTGAACTGCTGATACTGTCAGAACTTGATTGGGTTTGAAAAGAAAAAGAAGAAACTTAATATCTGATTCCAACCTGGTAGCTGGCTTAAGTAACTTTTGTCATGAGCAGCTCCTCATTCCTCA
The DNA here is from genome assembly GCA_028644305.1 of Xerus rutilus. NCBI lineage: Eukaryota > Metazoa > Chordata > Mammalia > Rodentia > Sciuridae > Xerus > Xerus rutilus. Next base: position 134,089,675 of record CM053401.1, on the reverse strand, counting down.
GATGGAGGGGAGGCCAGGGCAGCACCACCCAGGTGCTGGCAGCCCCAGCCTGGTCCTAGGGCTCAGTGGGCAGCAGCTGAGCAGCCATAAGGACATCCTAGAGCATACCCCACCTTGGCCCTGAGCTATGTTCTTTGGGCTCCAACCACTGGCAGCCAAGGCAAGGAACAAATGTTGATAAAGGGAAATGGCTTATTCTTGCAAAAGCAGAGGAAGCTGTCAGCTAAGACTCAGCCTTACATTCTGGATTTAAACAAAAGCATTTAGTCACCCAAACTAGAATCCTTGAGAACATTATCAGGTCTGTAAGGATTTTGAGTTTGGTATAGAAACAGTGCATCAGTCCAGGGGCCAGGAAAGCTTTGTCTGCTCTTAGGAGTCCTTCTCTAGGTAGTTTACTGGGGAGTCAATTGTAGGAGCTGAGCCCAGTGAAACTTAAGGCAGGCTTTCCCATCCCCTCCCTCTCCTTTCTGCTGAGACATCTTCCATCAAGATAGTAATGATGATGATGATGGCAGAGCTGTGGTCATGAAGACCCATGCTAAGCTGGGTTTTATGCTCCATCTTTGCAGTCCTCCGTATTATTATCATCACTCCTGAATGAAGCACAGTTGGATGTGTCTCTCTCGTCACAAAGCCTTGACCATATCACCTAAACTGCCTTATAGACATAGTCCAGCTCATGCTGTACTCCCTGCCAGAAGAGCCCTTGGAACATCTTCACTTGCCAACACTCTATTTACACCCCATCTCCTGCCAGGAGCCCCTTCTGGATCCTAGCAACAGTCCATCTCTCCTTGCCCACCTGGTAACCCCATGGCATTTTTTAAAAATATATTTTTAGTTGTAGATGGACACAATATCTTCATTTTATTTATTTATATGTGGTGCAGAGGATTGAACCCAGGGCCTCACATGTACTAGGCAAGCACTGTATCACTGAGCCACAACCCCAGCCCAACCTCAGGGCATTTGATCTTAGATTTGTGCAGTGGTATTTAGCGGACTCTGTGGGTGATGGATATCTACCATCTTGCCTGCTATTTGGGGTTAGAGATTCTACCTTGGCACTAGGGATCCCTGGAAAGAGAATTGAGGTCAGTAGATCCAGGACTGAGCTGTTTCTCTGCCACTCCTTCATCTTGAGCCCTCGGGCCAGGTGTCTATCTGCTTCAAAGTTTACTTTCCAGGTACACAAAACAGTTGTGAGGACTGTGTGACAGAGCACACAGAAGATGCTTAGCTGTGACTTGGTGCCTAGGAGATGCAGAGCTGGTGGCTCCCTTCAGCTCCTGGGACCCAGCTTGGTGCACAAACATGCCTTCTGCATGCTTACAAAACGCAGCTTAAGTATTTTGCACTTCCTTGGGCATTTTGTTTGGAAGAATCACAGAAGGAACATATCCTCCACACAAGTCACATAGTGCAGAGGGTGTGGGTCTCAACAGTGGCTCCCTGTTTCCTCTGTGTCCAGTGTAGGCACAGAGGAGTCCCCTGAGGGAGCCCTTCAGTCTGCTGGCCTGAATGCAGGGCACATGGCCTTGACCTCTGGCCCCTGTGAGAGAAGAGCCAAGTTTCTGCTAGGGCCACAGACTCGTTGCCCAGCAGCATCCTCTGAATGGGCTAGCCTCACCCTATCCTTATCTCTGCCTCCTTTCCCACCATGGCAGGAGAGGCCTCCCACCCTCCTCAAGCTCTCTGTTCATTTTATTTATCACTTAGGATTTTCTACCAGGGAGCCTAGTCTGACACCCTCAGGCTTCATCTATCTTCCCTCAAGGCCTCTATGGAGCCAGTCCAGGAAGTGGCCTTGAGTGCCTCCTCTGTGCCAGGCACCAGGCTGGGGTCAAGGAGGCTCAGGTAGCCAAGATGCTGCTGTACCCATGCTGCTTACAGTCTGGTGAAGACGGCAGACACCCAACAGGAGGAGAGTACAAATGTATGTTAGAAAAGGGGGAGTCGATCCAGCCCTGGCCCCTGGGACCAAGTTCCCATTCTTATCATCAATCACTGTAATCTTTCAGGTAGGAAACATGGAGATTTACCAGCCCCAGCCAATCGAAGGATCTGGGGACTGCACATTTCTACAGAAAGACCTACTGCTTGTCTTATCTTGTCCTGGGGGCTTAAGCACACCCAGGCCTCTACCTACTAGTCATTTGTCATTTCTCTTTCTTCCGTTGATGCTTCAGGTGTGAGAGCTGTGCCTGAAGGCTTCCTTGAGCATGCACACAGCATGTGTCTCTGCATGTCTTTGTGTGTGTCTAAACAGAGCAAAAGAACAAGATGTGTGACTAAAGAGAAGCTTGTGATTTGGAAGATCTTGGTTCCTATCTCAGTTTTTCCACCAAAAATTGTCAGATTTTGGGCAACCTATCTAATTTCTCTGGGTCTCAGTATTGTCACTTGTAAATAGTAAAGTCCTCCTCATTAAACTCTTGTGAGGATATACCTGAAGTAATGCATTTGAAAGTCTGTTGGAAACTACACTGCAACTTAAAAGTGGTGATAGATAGATACATGCAGATAAAGAATGCATACAGGGCTTGGAATGTGGCTCAGTGGTAGAGTGCTTGCCAGCTAGCATGTACAAGGCCCTGGTTTGATCCCCAACCTCACCCAAAAGAAAAAAAAAAAGAATGCATACAAATTTATCATTTTTTAAACATCTCCTCCAAGAGTACTCTCTGGAATTCATTTTTCAATGTTAAACAGAGGTTAGGAATTTTTTACATGAGGTATGAAGAAATACATGAAGAGCAAGAGATACTAACACCAAACCCAGAATACCCAGGCAGCCAAGACAAGAAAAAAAACTCCAGTGTTACAGAGCTCTCATGATCTGATTTGTAAAAGCTAAATTAAAAATTTTGATAAAAGCCAGACATAGTAGCACATGCCTACAATCCCAACTAGTTAGAAGGCTGAGCTAGGAGGATCGCAAGTTCAAGTCCAGCCTCTGCAACTTAGCAAGATCTTGTCTAAAAATAAAGAAGGACCAGGGATGAAGCTCCATGGTAGAGCACCCCTGGGTTTAATCCTCAGCACCCGGGGGCGGGGGCAGGGGCAAAAAGTCTTGATATAAAGCAGTCATTGACCAGTAGTTTTCTCACACAGTGGTAAAAGCATGACCCAAATGCAGTGACCTGTTTCAGAGGGGAAGTAGACAGAGTGTTCCATTAGCTAGCTGCCCTCCTCACTCTTCTCCCCCACTCTTCTCCTCTCCTGCTGTCTTTTGGCTACAGTGCCCCTGTTCTGAGGTCCCACTGACCTTCCCTGTAACCACTGCCTGGTGCCTCTCCCTCCTCCCGCTGACTTCCGTCTCCAAATGTTTTCTCAGGTGGTTAAGCTGAAAGGCCAAGTACTGTCGGTCATGTATCGATTCCGCACCAAGAACCGCGAGTGGATGCTGATCCGCACCAGCAGCTTCACATTCCAGAACCCTTATTCTGATGAGATCGAGTACATCATCTGCACCAACACCAATGTCAAGTATGTGCTCAGCTTCCCCTTCTGCTGGCCTCCCCATGCCTTCCCTTGGGTCCAGAGCTGGAAATTTTACTTGGGCTCTTTTCTCCCTACAGCTAGAAATCCCCACAGGGCTAAAGAGCAAGAACAGGGAGAGCTGAGCTCAGTGGCATTGTAGCTCAGTGGCAAAGAACTTGCCTAGAATATGAGAAGCACTGGGTTTGATCCTTAGCACCACATAAAAATAAATTAAAGGCATACTATCAACTAAGAAAAAAAAAAAGAATGGAGAGAGCTAGAGGAGGTGGCACAATGCTATAATCCCAGCTACTCCAGAGGCTGAGGCAGGAGGATCACAAGTTCGAGGCCAGCCTGGGCAACTTAGTTAGACCCTATCTCAAAATAAAAAGAGCTGGGGATATAGTCCAGTGGTACTGAACCCCAGTACCACTCCAGTACTGCAGAAGGGAAAAAAAAGGAATTGAGAGTGTGGATCCCCATCACTTGGAAAATATCCCTCCTGTGTTCCTCCTTCTCAGCTGTAGGAGCCCAAAGGACTGAGCCCATGTCAGTCCCTTTCCTTCAGGCCAAGGTGCTCTGGTCTTCCTTCCTCATTCTTTTGCCTCTGAACACAGAACCTAGCTATGCTGGGTGCTCCCTCTGCTCCATGTTGTGGCAAGTGTATGTGCCTGCTTTCTTGGTCTTGATGAAGTAGAGGAAGTGAGGCTAAGCCCCTTGGCAGCTCTAGGATATGGAGCAGGTGGCCTGGGGTGGGCACTACTGCCCATTCACGGAAGCATTCTTCCCTGCTCCTTCTCCGAGCCTGGGGCCTTAACGTCTCTGCTGGATTCTGGGAGTCTCCAGTATCCTGCATAAGCTGGCAGACAGACCTGGGCTGTGCTCTTGGCTCTGCTGCTTCCTGGCTATGTGATCTTAAGCAAGTCACCTCATCTCTTAACTTTCACTTTCTCACCTGTGAAGTATGATGATCCTCCTTCATACAGTTACTGTGAAGACTAAATGACATTGAGCTCAGAGCTGTGGGCCAGACACTGTTCAGCACCCAGCATAGTAAGCATGATCATGGGCAGTTCGCATCTTCGCTCTGGTTTGAGTCTCAAGGAAATACAAACAGTTCCAGACTGATGATGGTTCAACCTTGTGATAATGTGAAAATGATACACATTTAATGTAAACCATACTTTAAATTTTGAAGCTGGGTCTTTTCCGCAGCTGGCCTTATGCAGTATGAACTTCTCAAGATGTTGAACAGCAGCAGCCACAGCCCCCAGCCAGTCCCACAATCACAAAAGGGAACAACCATCACTCCATAGTGTGTGGCGTTTATCTAAAATGATTGGTAGGTTGGAGCTATTAAATGTAGTTTTGACTTATGATATTTTCAACGTATGGGTTTATCAGGAGGCAACCCCACTGTATGTCCAGAAGCATCCTTTCAAGGCCAAGGAATGACATTTTGGCAAAAGCTGTCTCAGCTGGTGCATATGGAATTCATGCCCAGGTGAATTAGGAGGGCTACAGCTAACTGAGTGTGTGACCAGGCTGGCATGCTGAGAATGTCCTCATATCTTCCTGTTATCTGTTATTGGTACCACCATCCTTCATTTTCCTCAGTTCAAAACATGTATGTTGCCCAGCCCCACCTCCTCCTGGAACCCACCTAGTGATGCCTCTTCTCAGCAGCCTCCCTGGGGGCTGAGCCTCCTACAGTCATTCTTACCTCCTGGCTCCCTCAGTGCTGCCCTATCTTATTTCCTGTTGCAGTCTCCAAACCCTTTGAATGTGGATGCTCCCATTTGGGCACCACAAAGCAGCCTCCCATTTAGTCAGCAGCATGCTGTGGGCCCTCAGCCTTGGCCTTGCTCCTGGGCATAAGGCAAAGAGCTGGAAAACAAGTCCATGCAAGATCCTTCAGAGAGCAGATGGCCTGGGTTTCGATGTCAGCTCCCAACTGACTTCAGTGTCACCTCCCCTTTCTGAACCTCAGTTGCCTCGTCTACACAGTAGGGAAAAGAGCAGAAGTAACTCCTAGCATCAGGGAGCCTTTGTGCAAGCTCTGCAGGATGCCCTGCATGTGAGGCGCTCCGACAGGCTGCCACACAGGGCCAGCACAGACAGGTGTCTGAGACAGCTCTCGCAGCTCCAAGAAATTGGAGCTCATCTCCTTTTTTTCTCCTCAGTGCTCTGCCTGTGTTCTAACTGTCCTCTCACGAGGAAAGCCAGGGCCCTGCTCATGCTGCCTCATGCTTATAAGAGGGTTCATCTCAGGTCCCTTTGCTCTTCTTCTTCTGCCTTCTCCTAGGGCCAAGCCCTTCATTCTCTTTATCTCCTGGCATATTTTCTGTCTCCCTGGCTCACATGTCTTATCTATCCCTCCTGAGAGATCCTTCCCAAGGTCTTCAAACAGGCACACCACTTCCTGACCTTAGAGGACCCCTGTCCTACCAGCCTGCCAAAGACACTCTTTCCAGCCTGCCCTTGGTAAATGTGCCCGGCAGAGTCTTCTCCTGACCATTCATCTCTTCTTAACCTCTTGCAGCCTGGATTTTTCCCCAGCACTCCTGAGGTTGCCAGCAGCCTTTAGTGACCCACATAGGATAACTCATTGTCATGGTTCTTCTCCCCAAGTGGTCTGTTCAACTAGCTCTTCTTTCTTGACATCTTCTCCCGTGGATTACTTGATAGAGAACTCTAATTCTTCCACCTCCATGTTGTAGTCAAGACTTTCTTGATTATAAGTTTTACAGGAACAAATATAAGAACTCATGGATCCAGGTAGGCAAAAAGATAATGGTATTTAAGTTTAGTTAAACTTGGAGAACTCAGTCAAACTGAGGATGTTTTATTTCCCTACTTCCTTCAACATGGAAAGCAGAGTTCCTCACTCAGGGAGCATAAGAGTACCCCCTAGTGCCATGCCCCCTGTGTCCATCCCTAGCCTCCATGAAAACAGGGAAGGTTGAGAAGCAGGGGTGAGAGTCAGACAGACTAGGCTCAAGGTTCCATGACTTTTCTTCTGTTCAACAGACAGGGTATGGAGGGTGGCAAGCTGGGCTTCTCTTTCAGAATCTGCTAAGCCGGAGGTAACAGGTGTGCCTATTGACTAGATGGAGCCAGATATGGGGCACAGGCTGCTATCTCCTATTGTGGCCTTCCTCCAGTCACTTCAGGCTGAGGCTGCCTGTGCCAGAAACCATGAACATGGACAAGCACATCTCCCATTTAGAGTCAGCAAATTAACTGGTTCTTAGTTAAAAGCTGCATCCTCTCCGAGTCCTGCCCGCCCACCTTCTCTTCCATTCACCTGTACCCATATCCTTTCCCTAGTTATTCCTACATTCGTGACATGATGCCTGTGCACACCAGGCTTGAGGCTTTTTGTTACCTAGAATTTTAGGGTGTCGTCTGAACACCTGTGCCTTCCTCCCCAACCCAAGTCGTGCCTGCCTTTAAAGCCACTTACTTCTACAGCAAATCCAGGCCACCCTGCTGAGTCCCTGGCTGGACACCCAACAGAGTCTTCTACATTTGGGTCATAAGAGCAGACTAAAGCTCCCCTTTTTTAAGTTTTTGATACTTTAAAAATTGTCATCATTCTTCATTCATTTGCAACGTTTATACAAGATTCAGCTGTCAAAGTCACATGATATTTTTGCCACTAATACAGCAGATATTCCCTGAAGGGACACAACCTGCACCAACCAAGGTAAAGGTGCCACCATTCTGGTTCCTGCCTTTAGGAAGGAGCTCTGCTCTGGAAGGCTAGGGCTTAGGCTTCAGTAACATGGAGAACATGAGAAAGGAGAGACAGCAGGACATGTAAAGTACAGCAGGAACACAGAGGAGACAAGGACAAGCCCTTCTGCAGTGCTGGAAGGCATCCCTAGGAGTATGCCCTGCAGTGGAGCCTGGAAGTGAAGGAGCTACCCCTCTCTAAAACTAGTTCCAGCTGGGGTTTTGCTTTCTTTTTCTGAAATCCAGGCAGCATGGACAAAACAGAAACCGTTTTGTGCAGGAGTGTGCCTGTGTGTTTCTTTGGGACAGTTGCCTGGCAACATGTGGAAATTATGTGGATCAGAATGCACCAGCACCTGTCTTCAGGGCAACACTGGTTAGAAAAGCTCATTGTGGACAGTAGAGGGCAGTGATAACCACAGCAGTGAACAATTTTTTTTAATTTGTGAGGCTCAACCTTGCCAGCAGTAGGCAGGCTTGCTGTGGAAAAATCCTCTAATACTCTGTGCTTAGTGGGGATATTTACAAGCTTGGTTGCATTCATTTGAAAACATCCAAAAGAAACTTGCTGGAAGGATTTATGTGAAACTGCTGAAAAGAAAACCTGTTTAGTATCTCTGACTGTCCTGTTACGTCTGTACAGAATAAAGTTCAGGAAAACACAGACCAGTCTAACATGCAGATTGTGCTTCTCGAACCACGACCAGGTCTTGATGTCCTCTTTCTGAGACCAGCTGCGGGCTGGTTCTGAGTCTGGATCTTTGTTGTGTTTACATTTACACACTTAGTTGCTGTGCTTTCTTCCTTTCCCTCCTCTCTTCAGAGGAGTGAGCCAAGGTCTTCTCTGTGCACCTGCTTGGGCCAAGCCCTCTCTCCTGCTGTGGCATTGTTTCATTCGAGTTGTTACAGGTTTTCATAAACACAAGTGCTTGTCATGGTGTGTGTGTGTGTGTACGTACGTACGTGTGTGTATGTGAGAGAGAGTGTGTTCCTAAAGCCCCATCATGCCTAGACTAACACTTGGTTCTCTCTGAACCTATCAACTATGACATGTATTTAGTGTGGATTGGTACTCTGCAGAAGGTGGAGAGTAAATGTAGGTACAAAAAAAAGGAAAGGAAGATTGCATTCCTGGTCTCTGCTAAGCCTAGGGCCAGTCAGGGGCTGAGATATCAAGTCACCAAGCCCCAAACCTGGAAGTTGTCCCAGGTTCCTGGCTCTTATTCCTCTGCAAAAGATAGCCTGGCATAGAACCAGAGCTCCAGGCTCTAGCAGGACTCTCTAGGATATCTCCTCCTATGCCTCTTGCACCAGTGGAGGGAGGCCTTTGTCATTTTGCAGGTGATTATTGGCCCTGCTAACCAGCTCCCCTGCCTGCCCTCAGGCCCCTGTTGAGTTGACCCACAAGGCTCAGAGAGCAGTTGTTCGGAAATATACATGGGACCTTGCTGCTCCCTGCTCCTGAACAAATCAATTCCAAACCCCTAAACAGGCATTCAACTTCTTCACAATAGGTATACAGTCAGTGCTCCATCCAAAGTGGGTATTAATAGCCTCTTTCTAGTCATCTGAGCTCTCCAAGTCCCAGACACCCCAGCTAGATTCCGACTATTCCCAGGGGCACAATCTCATTGCCTTTCAATGTCCCCCTAATGGCTTTATGCTCACTTACACAGACTGAGTTTGTTTTTAAAAAAAAAAAAAAAAAAAAAAACTGTCCAGAGAGCTTCAGGGATAATTGACAGCGTTTGCCCGACTTCCTGCACCTTACTGGCAGGAAGCCAGGCTGAATGCATTGAGTTTCTAGTCATTATCTGTTGGCCCCCAGCTAATGGAGAGCCTCACTCTGCTACAGTGAGAGCCTGCCTCCCTCAAATGTGCGGTTGGTCAGCTTTCTCTCAGACAGACGTGCTTTCTCCCTCTCTGGAATGTGCCAGTACACCGAGGTTTATTTTTATACTAGTACTATGAAATATCTGAGAACCCTCCTTGGGCCCCTTCTCAGGATGGGGTAGCAGGGGGTCAGCACTTCTTTCAAATGTACTCAACTTTGGAAACAGAAACCCAAAGCCTGTGGGATGGAGATGCTGATATCTGGACCACAGAACCACTGAAGTTAAAACAATGGGGATTTGCCAGCCTTGAATGAGGCCTTACTTCTACTTCCCAGTGAAAGGAGCTTTCCCTACTCTAGGAGTCCAAAGAGGAACAGGACTGAGAGCTAACTCCTAGTCTGATGCCAAGTCTCTATCACTCTTCATGCAAAAGAGAAGCATGTGCCTTTCGTCCAACACACACTTGCACCAGGGTGCATGGTGGACACTGGGAGAAAACTGGGTCTGTGGCCCACACAGCCCTTGGCTGGATAACTGTACACAGTGGCCCTGCCCATTCTCTAAGCTTCTGGGCTTGGGCTGGACATGGAGTAGGCATGGCTATTATTTTTTAAAGAAATGCTTGTGGAGCCAGTCACGGTGTCGCAAGCCTGTAATCTCAGCACTTAGGGAGGCTGAGACAGGAGAATCATGAGTTCAAAGCCAGCCTTAGCAACGGCGAGGCACTAAGCAACTCATGGAGACCCTGTCTCTACAGAAAACACAAAGTAGGGCTGGGGATGTGGCTCAGTGGTCGAGTGCCCCTGAGTTCAATCTCCAGTACCCAAAAAAAAAAAAAATGCTGTGGTTTGAAAGTTGGGCTCTGGGAAAGGGGTGGGGAACAGAAATGCAGATTTCACTGCTCCAATCCCACAAAAATCCCAAGGGATAGGCTATTTTTCCCCCATCTTTTGGTTCAATATGTTGTCTTGCTGTGCCCAAAGTTCTGGAATAGGAGATGTGGAATAATAGCTCTTGTTACAACCCATGGGTATTTATCCTGTGTGTGAATAGCAGCCAAGACTGAGGAAAGAGTTCAAGGTCCACAGCCAGACAGATTGAACATGAATCCTATGGGTGGCCATATAATAACTCTGTCATGCTGGATACATCATTTAAACTCTCTGGGCCTCTGTTTTTTTATCTGTTAGGTGGGAACATACAGAGATGTGAAGATGTTGGCAAAGAACTGGCAGTCCATCTTACATTCAGGTTTTAGAAGCCCTACAAATGACAACATGATGGTACCCTCAAGAAGTAAACTAAAAATTTTTTAAAGTGAAACCGTAAAGTAAGAATAAGTATAGAAAGTGATGATTTTTTTCTATTGATTTTAAAATATTTTGAAATACCAATTTGTCTGGAAAATTACTATTAGTGTTCCTACTTTCTTGTATAACAAGCCTGGGCTTAGGCTGCCTGATACAAAATCACATGTTTCTGGTTTTAGCTTTATCATTTTTCTGGACTCTCACCCCAGGGTTAGTAGGCAGACCACATGCTCAGATAGAACTTTCTATCTGAAGGTTCTCACATGCACATGCTCTGTGGTCTTAACCCACCATCCTCCAATGGTGTGCCTACTCATCTGTCTCCGCCTGGAGACAGCTGCATGAGGACAGAGATCTTGTGAGTTCCAGGTCATTGTTCTCTGTTCCTGGTGCCCAGCATGGAGCTTGGCATGGATCTTTCACTTAACTCAGTACAGTTCACTGAGTGGATGACTCATCTGGGCTTAATCCTAAACAGACTGTTCACTGGGTCCTCCAGCTGGAGTTTTTTCCAAGGGAGTATTTAAAATTGACAAGGAAGCTGAGCGCAGTGGTGCACGCTTATAGTTCCATTGGCTCGAGAAGCTGAGGCAGGAGGATAGAGAGTTCAAAGCCAGCCTCAGCAAAATCGAGGCACTAAGCAACTTAGGGAGACCTTGTCTCTAAATAAAATACAAAATAGGGCTGGAGATGTGGCTCAGTGATCGAGTGTACCTGAGTTCAATCCCTGGTACCTCCCTCCCCCGCAAAAAAAAGATTGACAAGGACACTCAATCTGCCCTGTGTATGAGCTCTGGGTTATAGAGTTCACTGTCCCTTGAAAGCAACCTGGTTTCATATTTTAAAACTTAAAGCATCCATGTATTCTTATCAGTTGTTTCCCTTGCCCAGTTGGAGCAGCCTGGCACTGTGAGAAGAGCAAGGCAACTTAGAGCCAGAAGTGTGGGCTCAGATCCTTGCTCTGCTTTATCAGAACCACCTCTAGTCAGCCAGCTGAGCTTGACAACGACCTAACCTTCCAACTTCAACTTCTTAATTTTTATATGTAGGTAAAGTACAATATGAAAATTTAATATGAATATTGCTTGAGATGATATGAACTCCTACTAGTTTGTGGGTAAGCATTATCTAAAGCCAACTTTTTCACCAACTTTAAACCCAATTGCATTTTTTTTTCATTTTTTAATTTAGCTTTTAAAAATCTTTTTTATTGTGTTATCTTTTTATCCTGCGTAAAATAAAGTCATACATCAAAACCTATTTCTTAAATAGTTCAGTGTGGCAGTCTAAACTGGAAATACAGGGCTCAGAATCTTTATTTGGGAAATTAAAAATAAAATAGCCAGGCATGGTGTTGCATGCCTCCAACCCCTACGACTTTGGAGGCTGAGGTAGGAGGATAGCAAGTTTGGGGTCATCCTTAGAGAGACCTTGTCTCAAATAAAAAATACAAAGGGCTGAGGATATAACTCTATGGTAAAGCACTTCTGAGTTCAATCCCTACTACCAAAAAAAATAGCATAAAAAAGAATATTAAGTAATTTTAAAAAGAAGACATTTAAAGATACATTGGTATCACTCTCTGTGACTTTGGAGAATGGGAAAGTTCTGGTGTAAGCCTGTCACCACCTCTTACGTTCTTCACAGCACTCTCTGACTTTGTGTTTCACAGGCAACTTCAACAGCAACAGGCAGAATTGGAAGTGCATCAGAGAGACGGGTTGTCATCATATGACTTATCTCAGGTGAGTTTCTGGGAAATTCTTTGCAAGTTGAAAGTGTCTCCAACCCAGTGGACTGGGGTTCAGCCTTTAGCTTGAGCCCCTCAGCCCAAAGAGTCTGTTGTCCCATCCACCCTCTACAGTGCAAAGAGCATCTTGGTCCCCTGGGAATCTGTTGTGACTTTTCTGTGCAGAAGTGAGCCATGAAGAGCATAAACTTGTGAAGACCAGGGGAAGAACTAACAGCCATGGTCAACCAGCACTGAGAATTCACAGGGCTGATGGACATTTCAAAAGGCCATATAGAAACTCTAGTACTCACATACTCAGAAGCCACCAGAAGCAGGTTCTGAACTCCTTTGGCCCTCTGGCTTCCTAGCCATCTCCTGCCTTCGATCCTGTGTCCCTTTCTCCTTGATATGCCTTGTCTTATCACACTGTCTCCCAACATACCTAAAGGATCTCTCTCCTTTTCTTCTCCCCCTTCTCCTTCTTTCTTCTTCTGCTCCTTTCTTCTGATAACTGGGTATACATAGAACTAGCCTGCATTAGTATTTGACCACTTCCCTAAGTTACTTTGTGTTCCCTTTTCCTGATATTTGGAGTAAATTAATTCTTTTCCATTTATCTCTAAGAAAGTAGTCAGTATGAGTCTGGTGTACTTTCTATGACCCCCTAGTTCACAGTCCCCCCAGAACATCATTGTCCTTGGCCTTTCCCCACCCTGTGAAAATGGTCAAACCCGAAATGCCAGTGATTCAGGGGGAGGCTGGGCTCTGCTGAAGGAGAGCTGGTTACTCCTGAAATGCGTGTTCTGTGCCTCACACATGGGTTGCCATTGTGCTTTAATGTGCCAGCAGGTCCCTGTCCCCAACCTACCTGCTGGTGTTCACGAGGCTGGGAAGACTGTAGAAAAGGCAGATGCAATCTTCTCCCAAGAAAGAGACCCCCGGTTTGCTGAGATGTTTGCAGGAATTAGTGCATGTAAGTTTCCAAATGGCACTAAGTTGTGAGGATGTGGGATTTACAGTTGCTTTCAGCCCATGTGGAGACAGCCACCCTGAGAGAGAAGAGGTCAGGGCAGGTGAGTGTTGAGTGACTGCTGCAGGGTACCAAAAGAACTCAACATATGGGAGTTGGAATGGATTCTCCATATTCCTGGTCTTGCCTTTTACTTACTGGTTTCCTGGGGCACTGGGAACTGATATCTCATCTTTAAAATTTAAAGGGTTAGCTGGGTATGGTGGTGCACACCTATAATCCCAGAGACTCAGGAGGCTGAGGCAGGAGGATCACAAGTTCAAGGCCAGCCTCAGCAACATAGCAAGACTCTGTCTCAAAATAAAATGTAGAACAAAATGTCTGGGGATGTAGCTCAGTGGTAGAGTGCCCCTGGGTTCAATCCTCAGTACAAAAAAAAAAGAAAGAAAAGAAAAATAAAATTGAAGGGGTTAGGATAAATGAACTGTATTAATTCATTGTGTAGTTTAGTTTTATTATCATATCAGAGACAAGCCCCTATAAAAAATTACAACTTAATTCATAACATGATAGCTCACATTTTAAAATAAAAATATACAATAACTAAGAAAAATAAAAATGATCTACTCTCCTACCATGTGAATATGATCATTTTAACTTTCCAAAGTAAAGTCCCTCTGTCTTTTCCTATACATGTATATTATTTACATGCACAACACTGGACTTGTCCTGCTAAATGGCTTGCTTTTTTCCACATGACAATTTATTACGAATATATTTCCAGATCATTAAACAAACTAAAGCACTTTTATTGCTGGCATGGAGCTCCATGACATGGATGTCCATAATTCATTTGGCGGATCCTCTCTGGCCTTCATGAAGTTGTCCACGTATGTCAGTGTTGCTGTTAGAACAATGCAGTTCTGGTGGAAGGTGCCATGTAGAGCCCACATGACTAGCTGCCTTGCTCTCCCACTCAGGTCTCCACTGACATTAGCAAACTATAAAATTTGAAAAAGTCTTGTTGGTTCCAAATTCTGGAAAAGAAGAGGCTCCATTCCCACATGGTCAAGGAGTTTCTGCAAGATACAGTGTAGTCAGGATCAGTGGAAGGGAGAAAGCAGTTTGGCTCCTGAAAAGGAAACATGGGAGGTACTGTAAGGGAAGGAACCCCAGTATGGTCCTACTAGGACTAATGAGCAAAAGACAGGTAGACCAAGAACAGGACAGATAGACATCTAGGAGCTGGAAGGGACTGGACCTTGGTCCTCCTGATGCAGCATATACTAGAAGAGCAAAGCCTTCATTCCCACATAGTTGAGGACTAAAGTTTCAGGAAGCAAAGATGGTGCCAGAGTTCATCCAAGGAACAGAGATGCCAACTCAACACAAGTTTCAGTTGCCAAAGCACAACAAAAAACAGACCCTTAGCAACCAGGGAAGCTCCCTGCTGTTGGTTTCCTTGGCCACCCAAATGTGCCCACAGATCATTTTATGCAGCAAGAAGACACAAGAATGCACCTAATAGGTCTTTCCTCCTCTCCAGTAAACCCAAAATATCTAATCAGAGGCCCACAGCATCTCTGAGAAGTCCATTTGGATTTTTAATCTTATGCAAACATAGACATCTTCCCATAACACTGTCAAAACAGAAAGGGGATGGAGTGAAGGGGGAGACAGTCAAGAAAAAAAGAAGGGTACAATGCAGAAATCAGAGCAGATGTTCTCCTTTGGCAATTAGTTCTTATGATGAAGAGGAGAAAGTTCAGAAAATCTGCAGCTTCTCTTCTCTGGGGAACTAGAGAGGACATTATTGCATTATGAGAACGTGTCATCTGAGGTGAGGAGGGGACATTTAACAAAGTGGAGTCAGGACAAAGCAGACAGCCAAGTCAGGGGCTTAGAAAAATGAATGTCCCCAAATGCAATGCTTGTGTCATCCAACTGCAGGCACTTCACAAATACCAGGCTAAAAATGTTAAAGATTCTCAGACCTAGACATAGTCTTTTGTGTTGTTTTTAAGCTTGAACAATAAAGAAGAATGCCTGCAGACATTCAAAGAGAAAAAAAATACTTAAAAGGAAAATCTTCAGTTAGATTTCTCTAAGATACGAAATGTCAGAACTCTGGGTTTGGGGGATATGTAGAGAATTCAGAAGGAAAATATGCAACCCTACTTTTTTTTCCACCAACCAAACTGCTTTCATTTACAGAATGATATCTTCAAGCATTCGCTGTCTACTTACACTTTCTGAAAAAATTACTTGCAAAAAAATAGTGCTTATTTCTGAAATAGAGCTTATTTATATCAAAATATAAAACACAGGAATTTCCAACAGAGGTTGGAAAAGCAATGGTGTAATAGAAATAGAATGTTTAAGGGGCTGAGGTTGTAGCTTAGTGGTGGAGTACTTGCCTAGCATGGGTGAGGCACTGGGTTCAATTCTCAGCAGCACATAAAAATAAAGAAAGAAAGAGAGAGAGAGAGAGAGAGGGAGGGAGGGAGGGAGGGAGGGAGGGAGGAAGGAAGGAAGGAAGAATTGTGTTTACCTACAACTAAAAAATATTTTAAAAAGAAATAGAATTGTTAATGCCTAGAATCAATATATAAATTATTAGCAGCTACAAAAGATAAACAGTAAAAACCAGAATCTCAAAACAGTTCTACTAAGATCCAGGCATCTTTTGGACTATGGGTTGTGAACAGATAAAAAAAAATTTTATCAGTATATACTATTTTCTTTATTAACATTTATGGAGAAAGAGCTTCCAGTATATTTAAACATATTACTAATGGACATTTTTTTAAAAAAAAGAGGAAGGCAGGCAAGAAAGGAAGAAGGAAATTATTTTCAAGGAAAAATTTAGCAAATCAGGAATTTCTCAGAAGAAAAATAAAGCAAGATAAGCAAGAAAGTTAATTGGTGGTAAGGATTACAAGAGTGAGCAATGAAATAAATCGATGTTCCCAGAACTCCTGATTGGTTACTTCTAATATACTGTCAAAATACAACATAATCAAAGTAGAATGAAATGAACTGTTGGGCCTGAAAGGATGGGTGATAGAGATGCTCTGAAAACCCAAGAAGGTAGTAGAGTGGTCACTGTCACCAGAGGAAGAAGACTTCAGAGCATCCCCAGGGGCAGAGAGACTTATTTGGCACAGATAGAAGATATGACCTGAAGTGAAAAATATAAATATCATGAACTTTGAGAGAAAAGCCATATCCCAGCCTGGGCCTGAGTGTTTACAGTTCTATGAGGAATGCAGTATCTCGAGAAAGCCTGGAGGAAAGCCAGAGAACACAGGTCCCTAGAGAGTCAGTCTGAAGTCCACTGCATCACCTGGGTTGGGGGTTCTAGGGCAGTTGAGGGAGCACTGGGCTGGAATTCAAGCGTTGCTTTCCCATGACAGCAGCACCCTAGTTTTCTCATCTGTAACAAATGATAGCAAACATTTAGATACCACCAGGCACAATTCTGAGCACCTTGCTTACATTAACCCATTTGATTTCCTACCTCAGCCCTATCAGGAAGACACTGATTATCACCTTCTTTTGGATGGGGAAACTGAGGCAAGGGAAGGTTAAACATGTCCAAGGTGGCACCTCAGATACATAAGAAAGAGTTGGGATCCAAGGCCAGGGGCCGAGTGTCAGAATGTATCTCTTCCCTACTACCCCATGCTTCCTCATCCATTAGATGAACACTTATGGTACCTACCCTCATGGCTGGAAGGATTGGATAAAATAATGTCTGAAGAAGCACTTTCATTCATTCTTTTAATCTTCCCCACTCTCAAATAGGACCTTGCCTTCAGGTGGCTTGTACCCACCCTGAGTCAGGGAACAACAGCCAGATGCTCCCTCATGCCAGGGAGGCCCCAGGAGAGGTGAGATGTGGAGGTAAAGACAGAGGAGTCTGCCCCAGTGTATGCCTCCTACTCTTCCATGCCCACCCCTGCACCTTTTCTGGGGCAGCCTCCCCAGTAGTCTGAAGGACAGGGATGCTCACATGTGATTCCTGTTCTGGTTTTCTTAGCGGAGAAGAAGATGATGAATTCAGCTTCTGCAGCAGGAACCCAGCAGATCTACTCTCAAGGAAGCCCATTCCCTCCTGGACACTCGGGGAAAGCCTTCAGGTAGTGGGGCTGGTGGGGAGGGGTGGGACTAGTCCTCCCCTCAGGAAAGCCCTGGATCTCAGAGCTCAGCTATGCATGCTGCAAACATTGAGTTCGTGGCTCCTGTTCTGCAGCTCTGAGGCAGGCTGAGGATTATGTTGTCACTGGCTCAGCTCCGTGAGCCCTCCATTAGTTGCCCTAGGTGCTTAGTTTCAGCCATTCGTTCTCAGATGGGAAAGGCACCAGCCACTGTCACCAGTGCCTGCTGGGGAGATAAGAGTGAGTTGGTCCCTAGCCAAAATACAGACAGCAGACAGGAAGCTGCCTACACCCTAGTTCCCAGAGGCCATAACCAAGTCCAAGGACAAAAGGACACAACCCATCAAGTCTGGGCCTCAACCTATAGGAATACAAAGGTACAGTAGGGTGTCAGGCCTCCTTGGGGAGGCATGGTCTTTGTATCCAGACATCTTATAGATCATTGAGGAAGCTCCAACATCTTTACTGGAGGCAATACCTAACTCCAATTTCTGCTGAGGGAACAGGAGTATAACCTAGGGAGAACAGGTCAGATGAGAAACTGATGGCTCTCAGAGACAGGGTCACTCACATGTATATACCAGACACCCCTAAGTTCACAAGAAGTGTCCCAGATCCCATGACCAGCAGAGTAGAGCTCCTCAGATAGCACAGCCTCTGGTGAAGTTGGACGGAGCGTTAGCAGAGCTTCCAGGTGCAGGCAGGGACCTGGATTAGGCATATGGGCCTGACGCCCAGAAGGAAGGCCCTGCCAAGGGACTTCCCTGGCCACAAGGAATAAGAACCTTGCTTCCTTGCTGGTCTGGGGACAGACCTCCCAGAGAGGAATGGCTCTTCAGCTGTGCCCTAGATTAGCCAAGATTGGAATGGCTCTGACCAGTCCTGCTCTGACCAGTCCTGCCACTGGTCCTCACTGAAGAGCAACTGCTCTGAAGCTCTGGGGAACCCTGGCAGCACCCTCTGGTCTGGGAATAGCAAAACAAGAGGGTTGTTGAGCAGTGGTCAGGGCATCCAGAAATCACTCATTACTCAGCCTGTCCACACACATGGACTGATGGTAGCCTGTGCCAGCCCTGTCAGGCCCTCACGTTTGTTTGCTGCTTGTCCACCAAGCTGGACAAAGGGGAGCAGGGAGGGAGCAGCAGCAGGAAGCAAGGAGAGGACAAGGGACCAACCAGAGGTGGTGTGACTAGAGAAGGCCTGGCCGGCTCCTCAGCTCAGCCTGAAACAAAAGTGAAGTTCTGCCTCCTTTTGTGGGGTCAGTGCACAGGCACAAAGAATATGCTCAGTGAAGCCTGGGAGGCAGGAGTGACTGGGGGAGAATTCAGGTGCAAGAGAAGCCAGTGTGAGGCTGCAGGGGCCCAGAGTACCATGCTAAGGAACTGGGACTTTATTGTTGACGGATTTTAGAAGAATGCCAAGGTAATGCAGGCATGGAGGCAGTGTGGGTCAGAGTAGAGGACTGGAGATGCAGAGAGGTGCTCAGGACAGACATTTCAGCTCATCGTTATTCAGTTGTCATAGAAATAAAAGCATGGATGCACTAGAGGAGAGTGACAGAGGGGGAGAGGTAGGCTTGTAGATGACTGTGTGGGGAGGGGTGCAAGGAGCACCCTAGCACCTGGGCAGAGCCCAGAATGGGAAGGGGCTGTTCAGTACCAGTCTGTGGCATGCATCTGTGAGGGCTAATGCCTGCAGAATTGGTAGAATTTCCTGTCAATCTAAACAAACTAAGCTGGTTTGGGATGGAGAGAGGTGTGGGATTCTAATGCCTGCCACAGTCATAGGAAGCCTTGAACCCCTACTAGAGAGCCATTACTGGCATCCCTAAATATGTCTTCACCCAGAGTTCTGCTATTCTCCCACAAGCCTTGACCTGTCTGTGCATAGGCAGGCAGCCCAAGAGGCCCTGGGAGGGCTGGGTAGCACTTTGTCCCAAGAAGCTCATCTCTTCCAGCCAGGGCACCTTTCCTAGGGCACTGAGGGCTGAGCGGGTACCAGAGAGACTTCTGTAAAGAACAGTGATCAGAAAATAGTCTGTGAAGTCATACAGGCAAGAAGCCCTTGTGTGAAATTAAGGCTTTATTGCAAGAGGCTAGAAATGGCATTTCCTTTTACATTAAGAACGGAACTTGCTCTGTGATTTTTAAGAAGGACCAGCCAGCATAGAAAAAAAACTGTTAGAATACACTTAGTAAAATGATACTCAATCTTATCAATGATCTATAACCTTTCTTTTAAAACTCAGCTGAAAACCTACCTCCACCAAGAGCCTTCTGGGATTAGGCACAGCCACCCTATGTGGTTTATTCTTGGGTACCCAAGGACCCTACTGTACACTGAGCTCATCCCAAGGAGGCAGGAGGAAGGACCTGAAACAAAAGGCTTCTCCCAGCCTTTCTTTTTTTTTTTTTTTTTTTGGTACTGGGGATTGACTCAGGGGCACTTGACCACTGAGCCACATCCCCAGCCCTATTTTGTGTTTTATGTAGAGACAGGGTCTCAATGAGTTGCTTAGCACCTCACCATTGCTGAGGCTGGCTTTGAACTCGCGATTCTCCTGTCTCAGCCTCCCTAAGTGCTGGGATTACAAGTGTGAGCCACCGCGCCTGGCTCAGCCTTTCTATCTTTAATGAACTTATCATATAATTGGCATAGCTGGGAAAATCTCCTGGAAGAAGTGCCTAGCAGCACAGACAGTGTCTGGAACTGAACCTGCAAAAGGCATGCAAAGAGCACTGAGCACTATGATGCACACAGCAGGTACCTAATAAGACCTACTGAGTTAAGTTAAATTGAAGGCAGCAGAGGTAAACAAACAGCCGGGCACTTGCAGTATCAGGACTGAGTCCCATCCAGCAGCTTTCCATTGACAGGCTTGTATTTCTGCCTGAAACTAGCAGCCTGTAGCCTATTTCCTGAGTCCTTAACCCTTCCAGGCACCACAAAGGGACAAATTAACTGAAGCACAACGAGCATGTTAGCACTGACTAATTCGTATTCTGACACTTTCTCTTCTTGGGAATCACATCATCTGTTGAAAGCAATGAATGCATGAAAGGGATGGGGTTGAGCAGAGGAGAGAGACACAGGACACTGTGGGAGGGGGAGAAGGCTAAGAATATAAGACTAGACATAGCAGGTCTACTCGGGGGTGCCAGAGGAAGCTATTTCTAGTGTCACTAGAGGGTGAGCATAGGAAGAAGGGCCAGCATGGCAAGCTGGGAACACGGGCTCATGCAAAAGGGAGCAGTCCCTTAGGGTAAACGCATTCTCTTCTTTTCTAGCTCTTCAGTGGTTCATGTGCCTGGAGTGAATGATATTCAATCCTCCTCCTCTACGGGCCAGAACATGTCCCAGATCTCCCGGCAGCTAAACCAGAGTCAGGTGGCATGGACAGGGAGTCGTCCACCCTTTCCAGGACAGGTATGTGTGTCTGAAGGAATTATCCCAGGTACCCATAGTGGCAGACCACTCACCACGTGCTTCCTGTGAATCCCGGTCTGAGGATAGGTTGGTGCTCCCAGATGGAGCCAACCACCCTGCAGTGGTTAGCTGCTCAGGAGCACCTGCCCTCTTAAGGGCACTTTGAAAGCTAGGTTCTCAAAAACTGCACTATGTCTGATCCAGCAGCCTTTCTCCTTGCAGTCTTGCCCTGGGGGAATCAGGCAGGAACAGGTCAGGTACTCATCAAGAATAAGCCTCTCAAAAAAAAAAAAAAAAAATGGGCTTCTCATCACTCTGGATCTCTGGTGGGTCCTGCACCAGGAGGACCTATAAACACACAACCGTGTGCTATGCTTGGCTGCCTAGCAGTCACTGCAAGGATGGATGTTGATTGGGCAAGCGAGCTCTTGGTATCCACAATGCTAAGGCCCCCACAAGCAGAAGCCAGAGGACCCCAATCATTATAGCCTGGGAGTTGACATCAACCAGACTTACCTCAAAGATCCCACACAGGGGCTGATCCCAAACACTTGCCCAGCCAGCCAGCAGAGCCAGGGGTGTTTCTGTCACCCAAAGCAGATGCCAGTGGCAATGACAGCCTGGGCAATGGGTGGAGGTCCTGGGGTGATGCTGCCATCTGTTTGCTTTGTCCTGACTGTAGCAAATCCCATCTCAGTCCAGCAAGACCCAGTCATCTCCCTTCGGGATTGGAACAAGCCACACCTACCCGGCAGACCCCTCTTCCTACAGTCCTCTCTCCAGTCCAGCTACCTCCTCACCCAGCGGGAATGCCTACTCCAGTCTTGCCAACAGGACTCCAGGGTTCGGTAGGTGGGGAATGAGGGAAAGAATTCCTAGCAGAGCCAGCAGAAATGCTTTCTGAACATACCTAACTTGAGTGGCTGGGCCCCAAGTTCCCAGAATACTGGGACAAGATCCAGAGGTCTCAAAGTGCCTTTCTTCTCTCTGGCTGTGAAGAGGAGGCCCAGAGTGCTCCTGAGACACCAGATGCTTAGACCTTGACTTTAAGACTTGACTTTATCATTTTCAAGGCACTAGAACTATGTTCCTATGCATACGTGATCTAATGCTATTTTGATATTTTATGACCCTTGGCAAGGACTTTCAGATCCACCAAGCTGTATTTCAAAAGACTAGAGAATATAGGGACATCAATTGTGACAGTAACACTGTTAAGTTCTCCCTTTTTTTTAATATCCCAAGAGGAATCCTGTCTCATATAAGACCATCTTTCTCAGCTTTGTTAACAAAGAGTTTAGGGACCTAATGTCTCAGGAGCCCTGCCTGTTGCTCACTCTTTGTGTATTGGCAAAGCCCCTCTCACCACTGGGGCTCCATTTCACCAGAGGTTCCTGTTAAGAAGCCCAAGCTAGCCGGGTGTGGTGGCACATGCCTATAATCCCAGCACTTTGGGAAGCTGAGACTGGAGAATTGCGAGTTCAAAGCCAGCCTCAGCAACACATGGTGCTAAGCAACTCAGTGAGGCCCTGTCTCTACGTAAAACACAAAATAAGGCTGGGGGTGTGGTTCAGTGGTCGAGTACCCCTGAGTTCAATCCTCGGTACCAAAAAAATAAAAATAAAAGAAGAAGAAGCCCAAGCTGCTACTACTTCATCACAGTGCTTTCATTGAATGACATCTAATAATGAGGTACGCAGGGCTTTTCTCTGCAGAGCACATTATCCTCAGGTGAGCATGATGCTGAGCCCAAACATTCGATTTTCCATTTGCCAAATCACAAGCTTCCATTTAAAGCAGCTTGTCTGACAGCCTTAGGAAAAATACCATGCAGAGCCCCTGGTCATAACGTAGAGTTGCCATCTACATTCCCTTTACCTCCTGCCCCACTCTGCCCACGGTCCTGGGAACTGCATCTCTTGACCCCTGCCTATCGTCCCCCTGGTATCAACTGGCCCTCCAACATCAGTCCCATTTATTTGTAGCATGTTCACATGCTCAACCCTTATGTGTTACTGACTGGCACTAGGTTTAGAAGCACAATGTCCCTTCAGGAAGGAGCAGCCCTCAGTTCAGTACCCATCCTGAGGTCAAGGTCTCTGATAACCAGGAGAATACCCACCTCCCCTGCTGTAACATGTGAAAACATCCTGTACATCTGAGTCTGTGGAGTGATCCCTTTGCTTCCTCCTGAAGGTGAGCCTTTGCATACTCAAAACACTGTAGGTCTCTACACCTTCCTGGAGGCAAGAGCGACCTTCCGCTCTGACTTATTGTGATTAACACCTTTGTGAGCACCAGGCCCTGTATGTCTGGCATGGAGGCCCTAGCAGCAATAGGAGGGTTGGCCAGTGTGTCTCATAATGTCAGGAGAGGCTCCAGAGGAGAGTGAGCATCCATCCCTGGGAAGGCTTTGGAGCATCTCATTGTGGCCATAACAAGATAGATGGAAAGGCCACTTCCCTGCCCCAATGGTTCATGCTTTTATCTCTGTGCATCTGTCCAGTATCCACCAAGCAACCATCAGGCCCAGAAGTGTAAATGGAGATGGGACACAAGAAAGACAAAGTCCTGGGTGGACATCACTGCCCACCTCTGATGCCAAGAACAGCAGCCTCAGTGCTGTCTCACTCTCAAATGGTAATGATTATGACAGCAGCTAATCGTTATTGGATGGTTACTGTATGCCAGACAGTAAAGGCTATGTTAGACATTTTATACATTTGAATTCTTTTAATGCTCACAGTAGCCCTAAGATAAAAATACCTTTGTTATTCCCATTTCACAGAAAAATTCACTAAGGTACAGGGATGAAACTGAGGTACGAGGCTAATACAGCTCAAGGCTATACCAAGGTACATAGCTGATAAGTAGTAGAGTCATGCTGGGGAGCCAGGGTCAAAGACTATGCTCCCACCCACTGCTTAGTACTTCCCGGTCCCTTTTCATCCATCCTTCAGGGGATTTAGAACTAAGCAGGAACTAGGTGCCCTAGGAGATACCTCTTGATCTGTATTCATGAGAAAGGAGCTGGAACCCTTGCAGTGAGGATGAGAGAGGCTAAACAGAGACACGAAGGACTGAGAAGTTTCACATGGTCTGACTATAGTTACATTATGTGTTCACTTGGACAGAAGCAGAGTGTGAGACTCCTGCTGACCATGAGGTCAGCCTCTGCTCCACAGGGCTTCAGGAAGTAGATTGGCAGTGGGGGCACACTAGTGAAGGTCAGAGGAAGAGGGTGTATGATTAGGAACAGAGCCTAATGGTTGTTTATTCACACCCTCAGAGGTTGTTCTGAGGGCGGGGGGGGGGATGTAGGGAGCAGAGCAGATAGAAGGGTGGATAGAGGAAGAACAGAGCAGTCTCCATTAATGGTCAGTTTCATTAGGTATTAAATAAACATGAAACAGCTAAAACAACAAGAGTGTTTACATCTGCAATGGACACCATGCCCTAGCCCTGCATATGCATGTCACTGAATGCATGCACCAGACAGCTGCAGCCTAGGGTCCTCTGGTGGACATCATCAGGTCCCCAAGCATGGCAGCACCCAGGAGACATGACCTTGCTAGTTACCTTCAACCAGATGCCAAAATCCAGAAAGAAAGCATGGTAGACCCTGCCCCTCCTTACAGTGGGTGAGAACAGACGGGTTTGGAATACCTGCTGAGCAGACACACTGAACATCACCTAGCCACAGCCCAGGTGGCTGACATCAAGGGGCAACCACAAAACATGTCACATTTGAACAGTGTTTTAGCAATGCTGGACTCCTCGGGAGAACTTTATAGAATGAGTTAATACACTGAATGAGGAAAGTGCCCTGCCTGGGTTTTGCCTTCCTATAAACCATGTGGCTTTTGTTCCAGGAGCTTTCCAGTCTCAATCCAAAGCATTTTTTCCATATCAGATCTATTGAGTTATGTGGAGCTGTTCTACTGACACACTTGTGTTTCCACACTTAGCTTCACTTTCATTTTGGCTTAGGTCATAGCAAAAACTTTGTCATGTAAAATGTAGCATCCAGAAATAGAAATAGGAAGCCACTCAACCCACTGATATAAGTGCCCACATATCCAGGCACTTGTCTCCTTAACCAGCCTAGTGTGGGGTGTGCAGCAGCCCGGCCCAATCAGGAGACCAGGCCAGTAGTGATTTGAACAGGGAAAGTTTAAACATTTTTTTTAAGTTAATAAAAAGAGGTAAAGAAGGAGCATGAGGAATACAGTAATAGCACAGGTAGGCAGCAGCTTCTACCTTTGAGGCCAAGGGTAAACAGACAAGAAAAGGACAAGAGCTGAGAGCTGGGTAGTGTTGTGGAGACCTGTCATCCCAGCTACTCCATAGGCTAAGGCAGGAGGATCACAACCAGCAACCTGGGAGGATCACAAGTTCAAGGCCAGCTTGGGCGATTTAGCAAGATCCTGCCTCAAAATCAAATTCAAAAAGACTTGAGTATGCAAGAACTCAGAAAAGGAGACCCCACCCCACAAAGCCTGAGGTTTTGCCTAGGAAAAGTATATCTGTCACAGAGACTCACAGCTGGTAAACTTGCCAGAAGCAGCCTGACATCTGGCAGAGAAACTCACTGGGGGGTACAGATGGACCAGGACTGGTCTGCAGAAATTACCTACCAGGTGGCCTGAAGTTTCACCCACAGGTGAAAGGAGACAGGCAGATGAACACAGGAAGCAGCTCTTGGGGTGGTAGAGCCTGAAGAGCTGGTGCCACCTAATCTCTGCACTCTGTTTGCTATTAGACACCTAGGGAGAGGAAAACCCCACCTGAACCCAGAAGAGAAACACTCTGTTTTGTTCATGCTCATCTCACCAGCACTCTCGATTGATGATGCTGAACACTGCGTCAGCCAGTGCAGGAGAAATGTTCACAGGGCACAGTTCTGATGTGACAAAGCAGGGCAAAGAAGGCTGGACTTAAAGCCAAGAACAAGAAATTGGTAACTAGCACATGTACACATGATCAGAAGTCCCAAATTGGTCAGTTTCTGTCTCAGCTGCCACCAGTATCTGCTCATTAATAAGATGTTTCTTGGGAAAATGCAGGGAACCAGGCACACAGATTGCTCAAAAAGAAGTGACTCAAAGCTGCTGCAGTGTGCTCTGAGTGTGCCATACATGTGGCCCACATTACATCATTTTCTTAGCAGCATTCTTTCAAATCAAATGGCTTAGCAAACACAAGCATGTCCTTGTCTTCTGTTCAGCATCCACTTTTCAGTTTAGGTAAGGTTGATGTAGCTAAAGAAATTTACCCATGCATGATCAACAACACATGACACTAACAACCCAAGGATGGGCCTCTTACAAAGCATAAGAAACACATCCTTTAAAAGAGCCAAGTCCATCCAACCTGCCCCACTCAGCCCAGATTTACTTTAGAGAGGGGAATGGAATGCATTTGTCATTACAAAATATCACTTTTTAGCCAGGTGTGGTGGCACACGCCTGTAATCCCAGCACTTTGGGAGGCTGAGACAAGAGAACTGCAAGTTCAAAGCCAGCCTCAGCAACAGTAAGGTGCTAAGCAACCCAGTGAGACTCTGTCTCAAAATAAAACACAGAATAGGTCTGGGGATGTGTCTCAGTGGTCAAGTAACTCTGAATTCAATCCCCGGTATCCCCCAAAAAATCACTGTTCAGTGAGAAATAGGATGCATAATTAGAGAATCGAGCAGGGGAGGGTAAATTCATTGAAGGAGCAGACAGAATTTCAATAATCTAAAATGTTTATAGACACCCGCCTCTGCCTACTCCCTCAATCTTGATCCTGGCCCCAAACTCAGCCCTGTACATTTTTACTTGTGAATTTTGAAAGATTATAGACCTCCCTGTCCCTACTAGTCAGTGTTGAAAAGGTGAGTTTCTAGCCAGAAAACTCAGGAAGTTTTTGGTCCTTGCTCTGAGATGCCTAGAAGGCACTTGTAAGATAAGCTTCCCCTCTGGTGATATTTGTTAACTTTATTCAGCAGGATTTCTCAGCCTCCACACTATTGACATTTGGGGCTAGATAATTATTTGTTAAAGGGGCTGTCTGTTTATTGTAGGGTTTTTTGTTTTTTTTTTGGTACCAAGGATTGAACTCAGGAGTACTTGACCACTGAGCCGCATCCCCAGCCCTATTTTGTGTTTTATGTAGAGACAAAGTCTCACTGAGTTGCTTAGCGCCTCACTGTTGCTGAGGCTGGCATTGAATTTGCGATTTTTCTGTCTCAGCCTCCCAAAGTGCTGGAATTACAGGCATGTCCCACCGCGCCTGGCTTATTGTAGGGTATTTAACAGTGTCCCCAGCCTCTACCTACTAGCATTCTTCTATTTATGATCATAAGAAACATATCTGAACAATGTCAGATGTCCCTGAGAGTTGGAAAATCACCTTTGGTTGAGAACCATTGAGCTAAATCAGACCAGATAGGACCTCTGAACAGGATCTCAAATGAGACTTGAATCATGGCAGAGCAACTTTCCAATCAACTGAATCTCACAGGGAAAAGGAAGTTGTCATCTCTGCCCCTATAACCTAGTAATCCAAAAGTTCTTTAAGATGTGACCTGTGGTCTGCAAGCTCACCTGGCTGTCCCAGGGGTGGCAACAATAATGACCCGTCTAGGCACCAGGCCTGGCAGTGGCCCACACATCCAGCCAGGGCAAAGCAGCCTGGCCTGGCTCAGGAAGCCAACAGACGAGAAGAAACAAAATGGCTAGAACCCAGCTTATGATTTGTAACTACATGTGGCTTTCAAAACAATAATGTAACACAAGGATGTTGGGAGCCAATGGTTTTTTGCCTAGAAAGATGCATGTACATTTTGGGGGCAGGTCATGTGTAGCCCCTACTGGCCATCCACCTGCACTGCAGTGGTTATGCTTAGGCTAAAAACCCACAGTGCTGTCATCCAGGAGGGTCACAGTGGAGTTCATGCTCATCATCTAGCCAGAGAGGTCACTTACCCAATTTAGAAGGAAAAAAGCAACCACTTCCAGTAGCAAAACAACTTTTCAGTATCCCTTAACTGCCCTGTCCCATGGCTGCTGAACTCATCCTTCAAGTCACTGCTTTGAGGTCATCTCCTCCAGGAATACTCAAGGCTGAGTGCTTTCCTGCTTTCGTGCCCTCAGAATATCCCTCAGAAGAGCTCTCAACTATGCTGACTAGTTCCTCATCCGTCATTCTCAATGGACTGTCCAGTGTCTATCACCCCGTCTTGCCACACAGGGTATCATATCCAGTATGTACTAGCCTTTTATTTTAAATACTTTCCTTACCAAATAAGTGCACATGGACTTTTATATCAGAAAGGTCTAGGTTCAAACCCTGGGTCTGGCATTCATATGCTAAATGAATTGGGCCAATTTCTTGACATCTTTGAGCTTCATATTCTTTATCTGAAAATGTGGATAATGGACCCACTTTTAGACCCTGAAATAATGTACATAAAATATGTAGCACCATGCATTGGACACAATCAGTTCTCAAAAAATATCATCAAGTCTCTTCCATTCTTAACTACTTTATGCATTTTTGCAACTATTTTTTTCATTTCAAGGGCAGTTCAGTTTATTGAATCTTTTTATTGCAAACATTTAAGAAGTGCATTTCCCTTTGCAAAAATTTAAGAATTTTTATTCTGAAATCTTTTATCCATGATTAATAGAATCAAGTACCTCCAGATGTGAATAGAGAGCTAATCTTCCTCCAGTCCTCACCCTGCTCCACCCTGCCCTGTCCCTTACTGTCTCTGAGGTAGGACTGATGAGAGAATGGGGATCTGTTTCATTACAAGTCAGCTACACTCAGGAAGCCTCAAATGCGTAGAAATAAATTTTCATGGGATGTTCATGTTCATCTTACTCCCTTCTTCACTCCTTCTCTCCCTCCCTCCCTCCTTCCTTCCTTCCTTTACTTCTCTTCTTCCTTTTCCTTTCTTCCTCCTTTCCTTTATTCTTCCTCTCAGCATTCATTGAAGCCTCCAGTATTCCAAGCAGTTTTATCAGTAAAGCCTGGGATACACATAGATGGGATCCTTGGCCTTAATTACTCCAGTTTGGGGAAAGTTAGTTTGGTATGATGGGCATTATCATCAGAGATGATGAGCACTAGAGGCAAGCAAAGAGAAACAGTGACTGAGGAAGTCAAGTCCAATGGGACCACATGTGATTAGAGCTTTGAGCCTGAGTAGAATCCTCTAGACACATGACAGAGAGCACAGGTACAGTAGCATAGAGAAATAACTGCATATGGCATTGGAGGGTGGGTGTCCAGGTGTTGTCATGTGACTAGGGCAAGAGGTGGGGTTACAGGGACATGAAGTGGAAGATGAGTCTGGAATGATAGAAGCCACATCACAAAGGACCCTGGTGCCAACTCTAGGGATTGTGGGCTTGACCTCACAAACAGTGGTCAACCATCCAGCATTTTGTAAGCAGCAGACTCTGCTTTGGGACAGCACCAGGAGCTGTATGGATCTGGGGAGACTGGATGCAGGCATGGTTTCAGAGTACTGTTGTGGCAGTGCAATGGGAAAAAAAGGAGGTAGGAGTTGAGAGATGGTTTTTGTCAGGGTGGGAACCTGAGAGAACCTCCTGACTGGACATGAGATGTTGAAAGAGAGGAGACAGTGACAGTCCTGGTCTCCTGCTCTGGGCTATGTGAGGAGAGGAGATGATTGCTTTAGGCAGGAGGGGTTGAAATTGTCTTTCATACTACTCAGCCATGTGGCCCAGGCACAGATAGATGGATCCAAAGCTCAGGAGAGAAACCAGTATGGTAAATACCACCAGAAACTTGACTTTATCATTCCCAGATTCTCCCACTCCCACCCCTTGGTGCAGCCAGTTCAGTTAGCAATCCACAAGTCTAGGCACCTCCTTCTCCATCCTGTCTTCGGATCCATCCACTTCTCCACAGCCTGCTCATGTTCCGTAGCTCAAGCAACCATCCTCTCTTGCACAAGGATTAGGTAGCAAACTCCTCCTCACTGTTCTCCTTCTCTCTCTTGTCTGCTCCATTCCTTTTTTAACCTATCTTTTTTTCTGTTGTACTGACACAATGACCTTCCTGAATTTACGAATCTATGTGGGCTGCGCCCAAGCTTTAACACTTTCAGAGGTTCTCTGTTACCCTCAAAATTGGTCACACTGGTGGTCACACCTGACCCTTGGCTCACCCTGCAGCCTTATCTCTTATCACATGCCTGGTTCCATGTTTCTTATCCATCCTGAGCCACCTGTGGAAACCTGGGTGACATCATCCTCTTTCACCCTCAGGCCTTTGAACGGACTGATCCTTGAGTCTGGAATTTTTCACAAGCCCTACTCCTGGTTAGCTAATAATTTCTGAGATCCCCACAAAGGCTTTTCTTCTTGCCATGACTAAGTTAGATACCCTTTGAGGGTTCTTGTCCTTGTTCTGGAAACCCTTTGATAGGAGCTTTCCTCTGCAGAACTGCCTGCTCACTTCTCTCCTAGCCATACTAGAAGTTGCTCAAGATAGAAGTGTTCTTGTTCTCCAGTGTGCACAGTGTCATGTGGAGCCTGTGTCAGGATAGCCACTTGAAAAGTGAAAGGTCAGTTCATGGAATAGAAAAGGTTGCTTCCAGCTTGCCTGCTGATGGGAGGGAAGGAACCCCGTAAGGGATAGTAGAACTAACATCAACAGCAGTCGTGGAAGCCAACAAAATATTTCCAAAATGAGTAACAGAATGTTGAATATTTGAGAAAGATGGAGAAGAATGAGAACTCTGAATACCTATTGGATTGGTTGTGGCAGTGCATAATGGGTGTAGTGAGTGACCAGGCCTGAGGGAGAGAGAAAAGCGAGAAGACGCTGTGTGTGTGTGTGTGTGTGTGTGTGTGTGTGTGTGTGTGGCTTTAGTCACTGGATGGCAATGGGACAGCAAGGTAGACACACAGCTGTCAGGAAGGATTGTAGACATTGAATTATGATGGGCAGTATTCATCAGGAGACCCCATTGGAGCAGCATCCCAGAGCAGACCTGCAGGCAGTTATCTCCCTTAACACCCAAGGACATTCCACAGCCTGCCCTGTGTATCCTGCAGCAGAGGTAGCCACTGTGCTCATCCATCCTCCTCCCACCAAGCAATGGTGGACCAGGTTGTGTCTAGCCTCTGAGGCTCTAGAATGGGACCAGTGCCTGTCAAGTAGGAACCCTACTTGCTTATTTTAATTTGGCACAGTTGTGAATCAGACCTGTTCTCTACCCACAGCCAATTCTAGACTTTTTTTTTTAAGTACTGTGGATTGAACCCAGGAATGCTCTACTACTGAGCTACATCCCCAGCCCTTTTTATTTTATATGTTGAGACAGGATCTTGCTAAGTTTTCCAAGCTGGCCTTGAACTTGCAATTCAACAACAAATTCTTGACTTTTAGAGCTCCTTCCGGTCCTTGAGTTCAGTTTGGAAGTCTTAGGAAAAGACATTTCAGATTGCCAGATGCCTGTTCTTACAGCACAACCCTGTATGCACAGTAGACTCCTTTCCCTCTTATGCTAAAGAAGGGAATGTACCTTCCTGGATTGTATAGAACTCTTTGCCAACCATTCTCATCATGCATGGTTTGAAAACCACCAGTGGTAAGGTATTACAGAGAGCTTACATGTTGTGTTAAAGCCCTTTATGTCTCAGGCAGTAAGTACTGAGATGTGTTGGAAAGAGGGAGACAGAGATTCTTCTCCCTGGATCTCACCTCAGATTAGCCAAGTGTGCAGGCTGGGGGTGGGTAGGTGAGGTTTGTCTGTAGTCGGGATAGCCACTGGGAGGAGCAAGATGGGGCAAGATAGAACTGGGCACAGTGACATACACCTGTAATCCCAGAGATTTAGAAGGCTGAGGCAGGAGGATTACACGTTCAAGACCAGTTCAAGACCAATTTAGTGAGTCCCTGTCTCAAAATGAAAAATAAAAAGGAATAGGGACATGGCTCAGTGGCAAAGCACCCCTGGGTTCAATGCTCAGTACCAAAAAGAAAAAAAATGATGGGCTCAGTCCAGAGCTTAATAAAGCACCACCGTCTCCACAGTGTACAATTTTACTGAATGATTTGACACTAGGAGTGGCAAGGGGGTTCCTAAGATTTTGGATCTGCCTTAAGATAACCTTTTAAAAGGGTACTCTTTCAGGCTGGGGATGTAACTCTGTGGTGGAACACTTGCCTAGCATGTGTGAGACCCTGGGTTCAATCCCCACCCACTACTACTACAAAAAAAAAAAGTAAATGAAAAGCGTATTTTTTCTTAAGAATTATCTTTGGTTGAATCTTTAAAATGTTTTAGAGAAAATTCTGCTTATTTTCTGTTTTCCTGTTGGGTATTTTTAGTGAACTGTAGCAGGAAGCAAAGTGGCTCTCATTTATAAAGTAATTTGCTGATTCCACAGAGGAGCTTTATCTTCCCATCTGAGCAGTACTCAAATTCCTTCCTTCTCAAACAAACTAAGAAATATTAAGATGCTGAGGAACACTTGGCAAAGAGCCACAGGGAATAGGACAGGGTGACTCTGCCCTGCAGCAGGACCAGTGGTACAGCCTGATGACTGTGAAGGTAGCTGTGAGGTGAGCCTCTTCGCTAGCAGGCCAGGTGAGAGAGCAGCCCATGGACAGAGGGGAGTCCAGGAGGCTAGAAGGCTGCATCTGCCTTCACATGCTAGGGAGAGGACTCTCAGCCAATGCTCCTGGTCCCACATGTGGCTGGAATCCAAATGAGCAGCCTCATGTACTGTCCACACGGAGCAAAGGGCTCCAAGGCTTGGAGCACTCAGTCACCTGGCAGGTGCTTTCCACGGAGAACCTCCTCCAGCCAGGTGCCTATACCGTTCTGCAGAGGCCTATGCCTTTCATGCATTCATCTTATTATCTGTCTGAGGAAGAAAGATGGGAAAACGAACATGTTCCCAGGAATGTGGGGCCCTTGGAGCTGCAGTGGTTCTTAAGTCTCATGAAACCAGTGATGACTTTTAAAGAGGTATCCTGTACGTCGGCTCTTTCAGCTGAGAGTGGACAAAGTAGCGGGCAGTTCCAGGGGAGGCCCTCGGAAGTCTGGTCACAGTGGCAGAGCCAGCACCACGGCCAGCAGAGCGGTGAGCAGCACTCCCACCAGCAGCCCGGTCAGACTGAAGTGTTCCAGGTAAATCGAGCGAGCACCGCCTTCTCGTAGGTACCGGCGCCTTCTCTCTGCTTCCTTTCCCCCTCCGTCTCTGCCGCACCACTGCCCACTCGCTAGTCAGCGTGAGTTCTGGCCTGGCCTGGGGTTAGAGGGGTGTCCAGGAGTAGAAAGTCCCATCCTGTCCAACCAGAAATTGTGATGCACTCAGGGAGGGAAAGGGACCCACAGCCTTTGAGCTGAGGCACACAAAAGGGGAGACTACAATTAGAGATTGCTCCCTGCCCAGCTCAGAGCTGCCCAAGAGAGGCGCATAGAGCAGAAGGCTAATGAGGGTTAGCCCTGGTGCTGGGTCCATGTCTCTCCTGCAGGCTTCCCGTACCTTTGGCTGCCCTGCCTGCTCCTCACCAGCCTGCACCCAGGACAGGGGGATGTCCCTTTCCAGGACCTTGTCCCAGGGACAGGCTGGCCCTGGCTCAGCTCTCCTCTTGGTTAGGCTAAGGGTGCTGCCCACTGGCTAGAGGTACTTGAGATCCTTGCAGCTCCCCACTACCAGTTCCCTGGGCTGCACTTTCAGAACCTTTCATGGGAGGTTCTGAGTACATTCGCCCTCCTCCATCCCTAGTGAGATCCATCCCACTAGATCCTTGCAACCAGAACCCAGGAAGCCCCTGTAGGGCCCCAGAGCTCTGTCCTGCCCTGTCCTGTCTGCAAAGCAGGGGTGGGTGCAGGAACCACAGTATAGGAGGCTTCTCAAGAGTCAATGTTCCATTTACCTTCACCCTCATTCCAAGCTTCTTTTCCACCAGTTCAAGCAGCATCCTCACAGACACAGATCTAGAGCCCAGGTATTGCTCAGGTTTCCACAGAGGCAGCATACTATTCAGTGTGAGGAGGAGTGCCTAGTCCAGCCCTTCCCTTGCGTCCCCTTACCTACTATGACTGCCCCTCTTCCTTCTTCTGTGAGGCCCCAACATTTGCCCATCTTACACCTCCTATCAGAAAGCAGAATTTCCTAATGGAGGTCTTCAGGGTCACACTGTTAAAAGAATTCTTGGTCAAATAAGTTTGCAAAACATTGGTTAAACAAAGTTTAACACTGGTTAAACAAAGTTATTCAGTTTCTTTCTTACAGGACTTATCAGAACCTTTATTATACCAGTGAGGACTGTGGATTTCTAGGAGGTAGGCAAAGTATGCCTTGTTTCCCAAACTTATTTGTCCACAGAATTCTTTTCTCACGCAGTATTACATGAGCTGGGAATTTAACAACACAATGGGACATATACCATAAGGAACTGAGATGTTGCTACTCCTCTATTCCAAATGGGTAGTCTGAGGTCCAGAAAACTTGAAGGACTTGTTTAAGCTGAAGTCTGCTACACACAGTGAATACAGGCCACAGATCTGTCCACTCATTCTTATGCTGCATGGCATTCCTGTCGCATTATCTGTACTCTGCTTGGTGCCAGGCTGGGTTGTCACCACCAGTGAGGCTCATGCCCACCCTGTGTCCCTGGCTCCATATTAGGTGTACAAAAGTTGTGTTCTACAGCTGTCTACCTGCTGGCATGGCAGTCCCCTGGGGAGGACAATTTCCTAGGGTCTCAGACATTTGAGGATCCCTTCAGAGCATCCCTTGGAAGGTTGGGGTATATTCCTAGGCCGTCCATTAGAAAGACGGCTATGAGGGTGAGTGGCAGGCTGGGCTCCTGGGACGTACCCAGTCCATGGGCAAAGAACCTGACTGCCCTATGGCTTTCTTCTCTTCTCTTCTGCAGGACATGCTGCCAATGCCAGGAGATCCCACCCAGGGGACTGGCAACTATAATATCGAAGACTTTGCTGACCTGGGCATGTTCCCACCATTTTCTGAGTAACTGCGGGCAGAGTGAGGCTCCCACTGTAGAGTGCTACCCACGCTGTGACATCAATGCCCATGTGAATGGCACCCCCCTAGCCTGGCTTGCTCTAATGCAGGACCCCCCACCAAAAGCCTCCTACCCCACATCCCCTAGGCACAGCATCACTCAGCTCTAATCCACAGCTATGACTTCTCAGCCACTGACCAGGGGCCCTGCTAGACGTTTGGGAACCTGTTGTATTTATTGTATTTTATCTGTGTGTGCTTGGAAGGTGAACCTATTGGGTCCTTAAATTGGGTTGTGAATAGTCTCTTAATAGATAATTTACACACATAAAAAGTTCAGTTAATGCCTAGATCGACCAGCACACCATCACACCTGCTGGGGGTGCTGAATCACCTTACTTCTTGCTTTTCACTACTGCTGGCTGAGTGGGGCTTGAGGGGTTTGGAAGAAGAGGCCAGCAGGATGCAGAGCCTTTGTTCCGTGCACTGGAGCCAAGTGGCACAAGGATGCAGAGGTGGACACCCTTCAGCTCTGCTGCTCTGTCTGTGTGCTCATTGTGCTATGGGATGTATTTACTTTGTGCAGTGAGACATGAACTTTCTGTCCTAATGAATGTGTCGTGCCTCGTGTCTGTCACGTGTGGCCAGGGTGAGTGTATAGAATCCAAAGTCTGTAGTGAGTGTGAGAACTGAAATGAGTGGCCCCGTCCCCAAGCTCAGGTGCACCCTGATGAGAGGATACTCATCCTGGGGCCTGGGAGCTGGGCTGACCGGCAGGACTCAGCATGCTGGCCCTTCAGTAGTGTCACCAGGAGCCAGTGCTGGGAACCTGCTTACTTGAATAGGTCAGTTACTAGTCCACATGCCTATTGTAGATCCAAGCCTCCCCTTTTAGAGGAACCAGCCCTGTCCTTGCAGAGCCTCATAGGAGTGCTTGCCCTTCCCGCTAGGCCTGAACACGTGCTTCTAATTCCATGTAGCTGCCTCCAGCCCTACTCCATTTGGAGAGGGAGCTTTTCCCCACCCAGAGCCTACAGGAAGACACATCTTGAGGTCACAGAGGCATACAGGTATGGATGGCAGGGGCAGGATGCCCAGCCTCCTCAGGTCCCATGCCACATTCTGCTCAGTGACCTGGAGGAGGCTTTGGACCACCTCCTGTGTGGAGAAGTGCACTCTGGACCACTTTCCTCCTGGCCACTGAGCCTCTCTATCCTCTGCTTGGCAGCAGGTACAGCAGTACCTTGGGAGGGACATGATACAGGTCTATGAGGCGGAAGACTCAGGCTCTCGTTCTGGTTCCAACTCTGATCCTGCCACATGTCTGCCAGGGTCCTGAATTCCTCTGGTGGTCTCAAGACAGGAATATGACCTGACTTCTAGAAGCTTCTACCTGGGTGACCCCTGAACCCAGGGTCCCTGGCTTTTACTCAGATTTGAGATGAGTTTAGGACTCCATCCCCCACTTTCACATTCCTCTACTTCTTCCCATATCTTTTACGTGGGCAAGGACTCTCTTAGCCTCCCTCATTTCCTTCTTTTCCTATCCGTCTTTTTTCTCATCCCCATCCATCATCCCACTGATGCCCATGTGAGAGAGAAGCCACACAAAGCTGCAGGTGCTTCCCACCTTGTGGGAAAGTCCTGGGGTCCCTCCCCAGTGTTCCCTTGGGAACCTCTCACAGGCACTGCTTAGTGGTACAAATGCTCAGAAACAACCCTTGTATCCCTTCCCATGGATTCTGGCGTTGGTTCTAGGCTGCCTGAGAGCAGAGTAAACCCAGTGTGCAGGAAGGAGCCAGGGGGAGAATTGCTCTGGTACTTTGAAGATCCTATATTACACTGTAGCCTGTCTGGCATCTGGGGAGATCCATGTGCCCTGTGTTTCTGTTGAACTTCACCTAGAAAGCCAAACATCACTCAGCAGAATGCCCTTGACCAGTAACCAGCCTCGATTTCAAGACTGATGGAGCCTTGACTACAGTTTCTACAGCAGCTGTTAACCCTTTTGTAGATGATGGATACTGGTCCTGAGTGTAGATGTATGAGGAGCTGGCTCCAACCCAGAGGCTTCCCTGCAGCTGGGGAAATGGAAGGTGCTTGACACTCAGGGCACCCTAATAGGAATAACGCAGAACAGGTGTCCCTGTGCTCCCTACCTGCTATTCCCTCTGCCCTAACAACATCAATCTTGCCCTGACAGTGAGCATGGTTATCTCCAAAAAACACACAAATAGTTCTTTGGAGCAAAATCTTTCTCAATGAAGTGAAAAATAGACTTTGTGTGGCTTGCAACTTCAGGAGTTTAGGGGTCTTCTGTTTGTTTTTGCTTTCTGTTTTTTGGAGGGAAGTCAAGGACTTTTCTCAGGTGCCCACCAGAAGTGAACACCTTGGCCATGACTGTTTCTTGGCATGAGGGGACATTGAAGAAATAAATGGATCCTTCTGCCTGGTGACCTTGCATCTACTTTTCTCCCTTGAACAGGAATTTAGGGGGCAGCCAACTCAGTTTTTAGTCCTAAGAGATGACTGAAAGAACAGAGGAGTATCATGATTGAATAGAACCAAACTTCCCTTCTCAGCAGACTTGCTGCTAACCTTTCAGCTCACTTTCCTTAGCTAAGCAAGCAGTAGGTTTTCTATAGAAGGGAGCCATGCAGTGGCTTTCTAAGCTGCTGCAAGGGCACAAAAGCAGCCATAGACTGCATGGGTGACTTTGGAGTAGCCAAGAATGATTCTAGAATATTCTGTCTGTGTGTCACCCCTTCCTAGCTTTGCTTTTAGTGTTGGTTTCAGGGAGTGAGAGAGCCATACAAACAGCCACCTTCTTTACTTTCTAACACGTCTAGTTCAACCTTTCTTTTATTTCAAGAATAGTAAGTGTTGCAAATAGCAGGGATGGAGGGATTATGAAAGTTAATGGAATTTACACCAGAGAGATTAAATGTTCTGTGTCAATGAAGCAACTGTGTATTCCCCAGATTAGTCAGGCCTACAGATATTGTTGCTCCTAGTTAGTCGATTTAACCAAGAGATAAGGAAGACCCCAGGAAAATTAGTTGCTCTTTCCCTGCCTACAGTGCTTCAACCAGCTGATGAGTTCTGTGAGAACAGAGATCATTCACCTGTCTGGGCCACCTGCTCCTTAACAGTCATGACCTGCCCCATAAACAAGAGCAAGCCAGTTACCCGACAGCTCTAGCAGTAACAAGTCAGACTAGAAAAACCCTTTGTATTACCAGAAAGGTATTTGGTCATTAAGTTGCTGTGTCCTAACTTACCAGAGATCTATGCTCCCCCATCACTAGTGAATCCCGTGCACTGAGGAGCCATGAGCCACCTTGCTGTCCACCTCCTCCTCCATTGCCTGGACGCTGGGCAGCTTGAAGAGCCTCACTTGAGGGTGCAGGTACATTTTCACATGGAGGTGTGTACCTGGGTCTTGTGGCCAGAGCTGGTTTTATGGCCAAGCAACCAGCCAAAGTCTGTGGGACACTGACAAATAAAATGAGATTTTCAAGGCTGTGCAGGAATGGGTGGCTCACTTCTAACAATCTGTTTCCTTAAAACAAGATTCCACAAGCAGGCTTCAGTGGACATTAAGCACTTAATCATCTCTCCTTTAACCTTTCTTCTTATGGATGTGAACTGTGCTGTGGATAAATCATTTGTATTTCTTGAATGTTCTCTATGACTAACAGTTATTGAGTTGATTGTGTATATGTATAACTAATGTAATTGCCTTTTAAATTTTCATTACAATAAACATGACTTTGCTCTGAACAACCCATGGCCCAGGCCAGCTTTGCATCGAACTTCTCACAGAACCCACCTCTTGGAGTTCAGGGATATCTTGTAGCACACCTTCCTTGGGGCTGTATTGCCTCATGGTCATTCAACCCTGTGAAACATAACCGTATGTTAAAGAGCCACCCTTTGGGGGGTCTAACTACATAGGATAGAAAGGAAAACTAATAATTCTTGAGCTTCTCTGCCAGGCAAGTCTCTCTAAAAAATTCGTTGCAAATGCTCTTTATTTAATCATTACAGATTTATGGTATGTGGTTACCATTTCTAGTTT
This sequence comes from Xerus rutilus, assembly GCA_028644305.1. Lineage (NCBI taxonomy): Eukaryota > Metazoa > Chordata > Mammalia > Rodentia > Sciuridae > Xerus > Xerus rutilus. The sequence goes on along the minus strand of CM053401.1, from coordinate 134,050,928 downwards.
GTAGAAAACCAAGACTCAAAGAAGTTAGATGACCTATCTAACAACACCCAGAAAGGAAATGGTAGAACCAGGATTTGATCTTAGGTCTCACCCCGAAATCCTGTGTATGTGTATGTGTGTGTGAGTGTTCTTCTTTAAACACTTTTTTTAAGCCTTCACAAAATTAAGTTAATATTTTAATATACTCAAACCCCTAATAAATACTTAAAATTCTAATTTTTCTCTGCGAATTATAACAACATGGCAAACTAAAACACTTGAATACTTTTCTGTCAAAGAGCTAGTATTTTTTTTTTCTCTTTTCTCTTTTTCTTTTTTTTTTTTACAGCTTTATCAGCCTAGTGGTGACACAAAATATTTAAAGTGTACACAGGAGACAATTTTGTGACCTTGAACTGAATAGACTTCTTAGAGGCTACACCAAACAATTTCCTATAAAACTAAGCATCTGCTCATTATATGTCCTATATTTTATGTAGCTAATTGCTAGGAAAATATATTTATAAAATCAGATCAGAGAAGGACTTTCCTTTTTTCCTTCTTTTCCCCCCTCTTTGGTACAAGGGATTGAACATGGAAGTGTTTAACCACTGAGCCACATCCTCAGCCCTTTTATATTTTTCATTTTGAGACAAAGTCTCATTAAGTTGCTTATGATCTCACTAAATTGCTGAGGCTGGCATCTAACTTGCAATCCTCCTGCCTCAGCCTCCTCATTTGCTGAAATTACAGGCATGTGCCACCGCACCCAGCTAGGGAAGAATTTCTTAAACCAGGCATAGAGACAATGAACCATGAAGTAAGATATTGATAAGTTTGAACTCAATTTAAAAAAAAGAAAAAGTTGGACTGGTGGTACATTCCTGTAATCCCAGTCACTGAGAGATTGAGGCAGGAGTATCCCAAGTTCAAGGTCAGCCTCATCAAGTTAGCAAGACCTGTCTCAAAATAAAAAAGGACTGTGAATGTAGCTCAGTAGTAGAGCACCACTGGGCTCAATCCCCAGTTCCACATCCCCCTCCCCAAAAAAAATAGGTCTCAAAAAGTGTAAAAGAAAGTTATTTAACTGGTAGAAAACTTGTAATTTATATACCCAACAGTAGTATACACAATATATGGATTCTTAAAAATCAATTAAAAACACAACAAAATAAATGATCAGTGTTTGAATTGCCAATTCATAGAAACTCAAGAATAGACATTAAATCCATTAGAAGAGACTGAATTTCACTGGTAATTAAGGAAATGCAAAATTAAAATTAGATAGCTGCACACAGCATTGGCAGGCTTAGGGAAACAGGTGCTGTCTTCCCCAGCTGGTGTGGGAAACAGGCAACTGCTCTGCAGCACACAAGGCAACATCCAGGGATGCCAAAGCTATACAAACCCTGTGCAGCGATTCCAACTACAAGTGTCTATTCTAGGAAACTTCCCACATATACACAAGGAGACAGATAAAAGGATTGTCTTTGCTCTGTTGATAATAGTGAGAAACCAGAAAACTATCTTTAGTGGAGAAATGAATGAACTGGTATTTAGTCATCTGAAGGAATCTAATAGAGCATTTAAATGATCTTGTTGCAGCATGCAAAAATTCTAAAACATAGCACTGAGTTTAAAATGCCATGCATATTTTTGTAGCCCAAAGCACTAATGTATTTTGTTCTCTAAGTTCATAGACAAAAAGAAAGGTGAAGCCAGGCGCAGTGGCACACTCCTATAATCCCAGCACTTTGAGAGGCTGAGACAGGAGAGTCGCGAGTTCAAAGCCAGCCTCAGCAACCGCAAGGTGCTAAGCAGCTCAGTGAGACCCTGTCTCTGAATAAAACACAAAATAGGGCTGGGGATGTGGTTCAGTGATCGAGATCCCCTGAGTTCAATCCCCAGTACCAAAACAAAAAAAGAGAAAGGTGAAAAAATCATAGGTGGATACATGCTACTGGAGAATGGTTATCCTTAGAAGGAAGAGATGGACTAGTTTGAATAGCTTAATTGCTTTAAACACATTAAGAAGCAGGGGGATGTACTGGTTGCAAATAAAGGGAATTCAAGAAGTATCTGAAGTGATGAGCATATGAAAACTTGTTATATTTTTCTCAAAGTTGCTATTTAATGGAAATATTCAATAATTAAATATAAATCAGAAAGCGGATACTGAAACTCAGAGATTCTCTAACAATGACATGACATTTCTCACCCCAAGTGGATTGATAAAAACAAAAATGCATGTGAAGGGATTATTTTTGCTTATTTTTTGGTTAAAAATGTAAATTTTTACAACTGATTTGAAGAGTAATGTGGCAATATCTACTAAGTTACATAAAACCACATCTTTGAGTCAACTCTCCCACTCTAGAGACCCTCTCAGTGCAATATATGTAAAAAAAAAATGTTTATTGTCAAATTTTGTAGTGGGAGAAATTAAATTAAAATTTAAAATGGTAAATTAAAATAAAGTCCACTGATTTAAAAGAATAATGAATAATTGTAGAATACCATTATAATCATTTACCTCAATAGAATAATAAACAAAAGCAATAATCAGAAAAGTATAAATATATTAATCTATTTAGATAAAACATGAAAGCACATTATGTAGGTTCATTTGTGAGTTTGTTGGTTGTGTATGTGCATACACAAGTACATATAGAAAATATATAAAATATTCACATTAGACTATGTTGGAGGGGGAAAAACTCACAAGCTGAGAGAGTAAGCGAAAATGAAAATAAGCATAAGCATAATAACATTGCATTTATATAAAATTATTTGGGTTCATTTATATGCATAAAAGATGTATGAAAATATTTTCATGGTAGTCTCCACATCTGAGATGAATTTCCTTCCATCCTTGTAAGTTTTTTTTTAACTTAATTTTTTTTTTAATTTTTTTTTTAGTTGTTGATGGATCTTTATTTTATTCATTTATTATTTATATGTGGTGCTAAGGATCAAACCCAGTGCCTCACGCATGCTAGGCAAGCGCTCTACCACTGAGCTACAGCCCCAGCCCCATCCTTGTATGTTTTAATACAACTGATTTCCAGAAGAATATATATTACCTGTAAAATCACAAAAAGCAAATTGCCTGCCCAGAATAAGAGGAAAATAAATAAATGATTAGTCAGTCTACATTGAAATGCCACAATATCTAGGAATTTAGATGCCTAGGGATACAAAAGAAAAATGTGCTCTTGTGTGATTAAACTGCTCCAAAGCTAGACAAACCTGTGACAGATGGAAAGGTGAGCAAATTGCAGAACAGGGACACAAGGAGAAGTAATTGCCATGACCCAGGCTGATGTTACCTGGGGTCCTCTAATCCTTACAATAAACAGCTAACCAAAGAAATAGATGGAACAATAATAATTATTTACTGATTTGCCAGTAATATAGTCATTTTTATTTCATTTCATTTCATTTATTTTGGTACAGGGGATTGAACCCAGGAGTGCTTAACCACTAAGCCACATCTCCAGCCTTTTATATATATAAATTTTGGGGAGGTGAAAATACCAAGGATTGAACTGAGAGGCACTCAACCACTGAGCCACATTCCCAGCCTTATTTTGTATTTTACTTAGAGACAGGGTCTCATTCAGTTTCTTAGCACCTCACCATTGCTAAGGCTGCCTTTGAACTTGAGATCCTCCTGTCTCAGCCTGCTGAGCTGCTGGGATTACAGGTGTGCGCCACTGTGCCTGGCTCCTTTTTATATTTTTTTAATCTTGAAACAAGTTCTCGCCCAGTTGCTCAGGGCCTCGTTAAGTTGCTGAGGTTAACTTTGAACTTGTAGCCCTCCTGCCTCAGCCTCCTGAGCCTCTGGGATTACAGGCATGCACCACCATGCCAAGTTTAGTCATTATCAAACTGGAGAATATAGAAAAATATAAAGAATAAAAATATCCCAATTCATTCTTAGGAGGGAGGTGAGGAATCATGTAGGGGCTGAGGGAAATGCTTTCCTTGCTCAGAATTCAGAGGGGCAATAAAACAACTGGAATAACCAGCGTTCACTCTCATGGTGCCAATTACACTTCTTTACTCTCGCAGCCTCCTCTCCTGTGAGTGGTGAGTTTCCTCATCCTCCACTGAGAAAAGTAATACTCCCTGTTACCATGC
>CM053401.1:134017619-134046306 GCA_028644305.1 Xerus rutilus | reverse complement strand
CACAGAGAATTTCAAGAAAACCCGGTCAGGAAGGGGAGGGCTTGGGTACAGGAAGAGAAGGCCATAGTCCTTCCTGATGGGTCAGGAAAACTCGCTGATTGACAGGAGGCATGTCCACTAGTGACGTCACATCTGGCTTGCAGCTCCACTGACCAGCTTCCTTATTTGGGCATCTTGGACCCTGACCAAACCTGACAATGATAAGGGAGACTGGTCAAACAATAACCTGTGTTCCAACCCCTTGAGCACAAACTGAAAGGGAAAAAGATCTAAGGCACATTTTTTTTTTTTTAATATGCCAGACTGTCTGATCCCTGTCCTGGGATAAAATTTGTTATATAAATTAAATGTACAGATAACATGCTCGCCCAAAAAGTAACAACTTCATTTGCAAGTGCCTTACAGGTAAAGAACAGAATCTGCTTTGCTGGAGGTCTCCTAAAAGTAAATAAGGCCTTTTAGGCCACAGAGACCCTGAGAAAAGTGATCCATGTTATCTTAACCAAGATTTTATTTTAGGAGGAGATAATTTGCCCCCAAGGAGGAGGGAATAACCCCTTAAGAGAAAGACATTAATGGGAATTATAGAGATTCATTCTTTTCTAAATAGTTGTTTAAAATGTGAATTGAGTCAGCTTTTCTAGATATCCTACTATGCCTATCCAGCCTGTTAAAAATAAATAAATAAAACCTCACCTGATGAGTAACAATTTATGCAAGGCTTGAGAGCTATAAAATATTAAACTGTGATGTCCATTACCTTTAGGATTTTTTTTGTTGTTGTTGTTAGAGAAATAGATAACTTACAAATTTGACCAAGCTTGATTTTCATGAATAACCTGAATGTATGTGGCTAGAGATATATATACATATGAAACTAAATATGTTTGTCTGAGCCTTATCTAAATGTTTTGTAAAAGCTGATTTTTGCTAGTACTGCTAAACTCTGCAAACCTATAATGATCTATAAATTCTGAATTTTACTGTGAAAAGTTAAACCTAATTAATATAAGGACCTCTGTGTAATGGTGATGCTAACTATTAGCTCTTAATAAGTATAGTCATGTTCTTCTAGTATATGAGTTTTTAATATATAAAGCTCGGACAAGTACTTTACCAAGCTAATGTTCTCCAAACTAAAGTTGTCTGAAACAATAATTTTAAATTTAAAGAAATAACAAATATAATTGGAGATTTACTTATGTCATTTAATGTTCTGTAACAGGACCTGTTATCAATAAGATGGATATAAATTTTATGTTACTTTTTACACTAGAGTAGAAATTTGAATGTATTTTTAAAGATAATGAGTGCCTGATCTGTTTAAAGGTGGATAATGTAAAATATGAAAACATTTTACCACTTTCCCACAAAAGGGTTAAAAGCTAAGTTTTTCTTTGATTCATATTTCAGATGTAATGATATATTGTTATTTGTAAAGAGTCCCATCTTACCTGAGATAAGGCTCTGCCCCCTCTCTTACTTCATGTTAAAATAGTTCCAAAATAGGCTTAGACTCCATTTAGCCCATTTAAAGCTATGTTCAAAAGATTGATTTTTGTTGTTGTTGTTGTTGTTGTAGTAAAGATTACTGTGATCTAAAACAGGGGATATAATGTATAACTAGGTAAAGGTTCAAGTATAAGTAATATATAAGTAATTTTTCTTGGTTCATAGCTATTACATAAACTAAATATGTTTTTGCTCTGTTAACTTATATATATATATATTTTGTTGTTGTTGTTGTTGTTGTTGTTGTTGTTGTTCCAGGGATTGAACTCAGGGGTACTCAACCACTGAGCCACATCCCCAGCCCTATTTTGTGTTTTATGTAGAGACAGGGTCTCACTGAGTTGCTTAGTGCCTTGCCATTGCAGAGGCTGGCTTTGAACTCGCAATTCTCCTGTCTCAGCCTCCCTAAGTGCTGGGATTACAAGCACGAGCCATCGCGACCGGCTTCACCTTGTATTTTCCTTGTAAACTTTATAACTGTTGCCTGTTATACAACTCAGTTTAATTTGAAATAAGCCATCACCTACAGGACAGATAAGTATATAACCCTGACTTCCAGTACTAATAATAACCCCAACTAAATGAAAGGGGATAAAATTATAGATATTAAAGTTATAACCTGTTGCTTCCTCTTTAAGGCAGGTGAAACGGGCTTCCTGGGTGTTTAAAACCAAACAAACTTGGAGACCAAAGTCAAGGAGGTAAAAGGGCCAAGGAAAAAGCAGCCAATATATGGCCCTTGCACTCTAAGGTCAGACAGCACCCAGAGAATGAGAGGACCCCTCTAAAGGCTAAAACTCCGGGTGAGTCACCCCAATCTGCCAATCAAGAAGATTGAGAGGACCCTAGAGAACAAAAAGTCAACTGATGGTGCATATTCTGCAAAGAGGAGGGTCACTGGAGAATGAAATGCCTGAAGCTTCCAAGAGAAGCCACATGTATGGTCATCAAGACCCTGATTTGACCCATCCTGGCACATGGCACCAAGTTGGGTCACTTCCCCCCAACTTCACCATTTCAATAGGAAATAACTTGAAGATATCATCACCCACTTTTCCATAGAAATGGAAGGTAGAAATTGACAGTGGGAAATGTAACAGTGGTCCCTTCACCTTCTGAATATAGCCCTCATTGCTTTAAGGTTTACCTTTTCTTCCTCTAGTTAACTAGAGGAAACTTAAAGGAGCCAGGAGGCTTCACACAAGTCCCCAGGAGTGATCTCTGAGAAATCTCAGCTGACTCTTAAAAATAGATAGGAATAAGGTCAGTTTTGACCATCCTGGCCTTAAATACCTGGCAGGAGAGTATAGCCTGAGCACCATCCTACATGGACATTTAAGAGAAAACATGATATTTGTTGTTGTTGTTTATTTGTTTAATGTGACTTAAGATGTACACTTGTAGCCAGCCTCAGCAATGGCGAGGCGCTAAGCAACTCAGTGAGACCTTGTCTCTACATAAAACACAAAATAGGGCTGGGGATGTGGCTCAGTAGTCGAATATCCCTGAGTTCAATTCCCAGTACAAAAAAAAAAAAAAGATGTACACTTGTGTCAGCTCTACCAAAAGTAAGTAAAACTGGAGGCTGTAAAGAAAGGATACTTATGAGAATGCCTAATACTTAACCATCACAAAGCACTCTAGAAACACAAGCTTGTCCTCCATTTCAGAGATTGGCTGAAATACTAATTGTTTTCATATTAATTGTCTACCAAATAGTAATGTCTTTGCTGTCTTGTTTATTGCTGCCCTAGCATAAACCTTGCCCTGTATATACCTTATCCAGTCACTTGCAAACTGCCACCGTGGACCTTTGGACTACTTTGATGCTGAATACCTTTAACTGCCCTTGCCCCACTAAACAGAAAACAAGGACTTTGGGTTGCTTCCCCCCAACTCCACCCTCTTTCAACAGGAAATAACTTGAAGATGTCGTCGCCCACTTTTCCTTAGAAATGGAAGGTAGCAATTGACAGTGGGGAAATGTAACAGTGGTCCCTTCACCTTCTGAATATAGCCCTCATTGCTTTAAGGTTTATCTTTTCTTCCTCTAGTTAACTGCCCCTTGAACACACCCACTACAGGAAGGAGATACCTGCTGAGGATCTAGGAAGTGAATATCTGCCAAATTAACAAGTGAATCTTAGCTTGCGATCAGTGCACCCTGGGACCCCCTACCAGAGCACCTGGAATGTAACCCTTTAAACCTCCCCTGTCCCGGCTGATTGCCAGACTCACAGCCTTTGGGACAGGAGTCCCGTGTTTCTCCTTTGCTAGCAAAGCGATAAACCCTCTTTTTTCCTTTTTCTCAAAAAGTGTATCCTCATTATTAAATTGGCATTGATTGGCATTGGGGACAGGGACCGAGCTTTCGGTTACAGTTCTAGCACCCAATAAACATAGGGAAAAAATAAATATCTACCTACCTGCTCCACTCTCTGAAGCTGGGAAGGGCAAAGACTCTGAGAGGGCTGACATGACACTTGGGGTAGCTAAGATTCACAAACAACTCAAACACAAGGACCAAAACGACAACAAACAGCATGGGAAATGGCTAGAAGAGACTGCAGCTACTCATTAAAAACATTGTAATTTCTTATTTTTAAGATTATGCAGATAAATTTTGAACATTTCCCAATAAAAATATGGGCAGAAGGAACGAACAGGATATTGAATTTTAATAAGAAATATAAATGGTCAAAATCATGGGGAAAAAAGTTTAAATGAAAGCAGAATGAAACAACTAGTTACGTTTTTTTAAACCTATGAACAGCATAGAAATTAACCAGGAAATAATTGAAATAAGCAGCAACTCAAACAATACAAATGGACAGATGCTTAAATAAATTATGATGAGTTAAAGGGCTGCATAATAGGATTATTTTGGGCAAAATAAAATTATTTACATAATAAATAAATACTTACATATAAATACTACACATTCAACCTGTGTTGGTGATAGTTAACTTTATAGAGCAGGATTACGGGTTTTCTTTGTGTTCTTCTGCTTGTCTGTATTTACATATTATAATGAATATTTAATGCTTTTGTAATGAGAACTCCTCCCCCATCAGCACCAAAAAGATTTAGGACTTTTTTATGTGTGAAAGTTTCCCAAACTTGATTACACATTCAAATCCCTTGGGAATCATTTAAACTTTGCAAAACCAAACCTCATCCCAGATAATTCAATCACAGTTTCTGGGATGGGACACAGGCATTTTCAAAATTTTGAAGTTTCCCGATGGTTTTAATGGGCAGCCACATTTGGGAACCACTGCTACACATTCTTGCTACTCACTGTGGCTCATGAACTTGTAGCATCAACATTGCCCAGGATCTTGCCTTGTAGGAAATCCTGACACACCCCAGGCCCCCTGAGTGAGAATCCGTCTTTCAGCAGGTTCCCCAGGTGTTTCCAGCATGTGATAACATTTGAGACGCTCTGATATAAAACAGCATTCTGCTTTTAGGGAAAGAAAATATGATTCAGTGCCTTTTCATTATGGGAGTTCATTGAGAAGTACAGTAACCAGGACTTTATGTTGGTGGCCTTTATGTTTTATTAAATTAATATCATATAATAATAATGTTGCTTTCTTGATTTATTATGACTGCATTTCCCAAAGATGATTCTATATTTCCTTACAATTGCATAGAATTGACTCCAAAAGACTCTAGAGAAACCACCCTACTCTTTCCAATCATTTTTCTAAGCCTTACATCTTTGTTTAATAGACTTTTACCAGGATTTTATACTATATGCAGTGTTGGGAGGTGAGGCGGGGAATTTAAAAAAAAAACAACAACAACAAAAAACCTGACTAACAGAAGGCTTACATTGGCAGGGAAAGTTTGTTTGTCCCCCAAACAGCTTGAGAACAAAAAAAAAAAAACGTGAGAATGTGAGGCACACCCTTGAGAGTGCTTAGATAAGAGCCTGGTGATTCAAATGGGCAAGGTTACTTCCTGCTACTGGGAAGGATTAGGGAAGTTGTCTTTAGGAGGTGGCCTTTATGCTAAAGCATTTGGGCATTCTGGGTGGAGGGAAGCTGTTCTACTGGAGAAAACATGCTCTCCGGGGTGGCTTCAATCATTAAATGAGCGCTACTTAGTCACGACACCCAGCTGTGAAGGAAAAAAGTCCAGCTCAACCCCATTAAGGCAGAGGAAAGATTCAGCTCAAATAAATAATCAGCAGGTGGAACAACCAAACTGTGAAGAAGCCTCTGGAACATTAGGAATCTCAAATGCAAAAGAAGAGTCTTCCTGTTGTTCCTTATGTATATTATGTCTTTGGTTTCCTCAGCATGAGAGAAATACCACTGAAAACAACTCCTGTCTTTTATTTATATCTTCTGCTTTCCAATACTAGATAGTGAAACCCCAGAGGACAGACAGATGTGAGTCTTGGGAACTTGAGGGTAAGGGCATAGTTCTATAAAATTGGCTCAATGTGCTGACCCCCACATGCTTTGCTTTCTTTTCCAAGAAACAACTTACCTGTAGCCCTGACTGTCCACAGGATATGTTACATTCCTCAGCAAACTACTTTTATCTACAGGAGAAATGCAGGTCTGAAATGCTGAAATGCCAATGATAAGAACACAAGTTACCCTGAAGCAGGAGTAGCGAGGGGGAATTTTATGACCTTTACACAGACCAGATCCCAGAATTCAGGGAGATAAGAATAATTCCCACAAGCCATAAAATTTTGTAAGAACAGGTTCCAAATAGAACCAGTTAGCATAAGCCAAAGTGACCTAGAGTTGTCATGGCAGTGAGGACTTGAAAGTCTTATGTCATCCTGCTGTCAGTTAAAAGTCAAGAGGTGGATCTGGGCAGCTCTCTGGAAACTTCCCTGGGCCCCCTAATAAAGCCAGAGGGCAGGAGAGGTGCACTGTCACTCTCCTCTCTGAGAGGACCCACTCTCCCTTGAGAGGGTTCCCTTTTCCCCCTTTCCCATTCCTTCTAATAAATTCATGCCTGTTACTCTGAGCAATATATCTGAAATCTTCCTGAATTGATTGCAAGAATCGAGACTTAAGCTAGGTGTGGTGGTGCATACCTGTAACCCCAGCCACTCAGGAGGCTGAGGTGGAAGGATTGCAAGTTCAAAGCTCAGCAACTAAACAAGCCCTGAGCAATTTAGAGAGATGCTGTCTCAAAAAAGGGCAGAGGGTGGGGGGATGTGCTAGGGGTATGGCTCAGTGGTTAAGCACACCTGGGTTCAATCCAAAAAAAAAAAAGATAGAGAATTAGAGTTTGAAGGAGGACTTCAGCCCTGCCTCAGTTTCCTGGAAGGCCTCAGCACTGTAATATTATTTGCTTCAAAATAATATGGGAGGAGCCGGACGTGGTGGCTCACACTTGTAACCCCAGCACTTAGGGAGGCTGAGACAGGAGAATTGCGAGTTCAAAGCCAGCCTCAGCAATGGCGAGGCCCTAAGCAACTCAGTGAGACCCTGTCTCTACATAAAACTTAAAAATAGGGCTGAGGATGTGGCTCAGTGGTTGAATGCCCCTGAGTTCAATCCCTGGTACCAAAAATAATAATAATAATAATATGAGAGGGAAAAAAGAAGATGTTGGGTAGATGAACCTATGAATTGATAATTGTTGGAGCTTGATATTAAATGCATGGGGGTTCATTATGTTGTTCCATATATTTTTGTATATGTTGGAAATTTTCATTGAATTAAGAAAACTCCCTGGAAGGAATCATGCTAGTCTGTCTTGAGGCAGGCACTTGCCTCTGTATCAAGCACCAGTGGCCAGGTATGTGGGGCAGGAGAATTTGGCACTCTAGTAAGAACCTCAGGATTGAGATAATGGGATAGGAAATAAAGTGCTCTTTCCAGATAAGGGGAAAAGAAAGGAAGAATCCTGGATAGAGATGATCCACCCATGGTGATTCCTGACTTTTAATTACTGGCCTTCATGTCTCTCCTGGGTCCATGTTTCTGGTAACCATCAGACTATACCAACTATATATTCCATGCATATCTCTAAGTCAACATGATCAAAGTCGAATTCTTGATCATGGAGGATCATGGAGGAGGTTCCTGTACTGTTTTCATCACTCAGTCACTCCAAGCAGATACTTCTGAGTCATATTCCACTGATCTGCCTTCTCACAATCCCCATATCTCGGTTTTGTCAATTCTAGCTCTGAAATAATTATCGACTCCATCCCCTCCTCCTTATTCCCAGCTCCACTTTACCAAGTCAGATGTCTCATTGGCTCCAAAGTCCACACTACCTCATACAATAGCTGACAACTTTCTATGACACCAGTGTTATCTTCTCATTCCTGTGCCTCCAGTCTTCAATGGTTCCTCATGGTTCCATAACAAACACAAGTGTGACAACCTTAAGTTCTTACAAAGCTTCTTGCCATTTACTTTGCATATTTCTTCTATGTGAATACATTGGCCTAATGCTATAAAACTGGGCTTAAAACACACCTCCTTTACAGAATACCTTTCTTTTCTTCTTCTTTTTTTGTTTTTTTTTAGGGATATAGAATACCTTTCTGATTTCTCCTGAAGTGGTCGCTCCCTTTTTTTGTGCTCAGACATCCTTTTAGTATGGCATTTCTGCTATCATACAGTAATTATCTCTTTTTTTTTTTTGCATTGATTTCCTATTTCCCAGCAGAAACCTAATGTTCATCATAATGAATATATTTCCTGCAGACAAAGCAATGAGAAAATATTTTTAAAGTACAAATCTGAAAGTCTCTTCTGATTTCTGGGGATCCCCAAATTCTGATTATCACCTATTGAAGATTACACTTTGATCCTGTGACAGGGAACTCTCTCTTGAGACAGTCCATTCTCTCGGCAGTTCTTTTTTTTTTTTTTTTTCCTGTACCAGGGATTGAACTCAGGGGTGCTCAACCACTGATCCACACCCCCCGCCCTATTTTGTGTTTTATTTAGAGAGAGGGTCTCACTGAGTTGCTTAGTGCCTCGCTGTTGCTGAGGCTGGCTTTGAATTCGCGATTCTCCTGTCTCAGCCTCTAAAGTGCTGGGATTTCAGGCGTGCACCATCATGCCCAGCTTCTCTGCAGTTCTTGCCAGTTGGTCCAATTTCTATTCCTAGGAAGCTCCTGAGGGACCACCCAGACTTCTGAAACCTATGCTCTAGTTCTTCAGACTACACACACACACCAAACATTCTTTCAAGAACTCCTCATAGGGTGTGGCTTTGGGTCTCAGGCCTCTATACATGCTCCAGCTTGTCTCAGCTTTTTTGGCTCTGTGGCTAAGGAGCTGCATACAGTAGCAGGTGTGGTCTTGTTGGGAACAGAACATCTTCTAGGTATGAGGAAGAAGACACAGGAGCAGGATTGAGGGCAGAGCTGGCAAGACATAACCTGGTACAGTTTTTATAGCACAGCTCAGCCCATGCCGAAGAACAAAGGAGACTGGAGTTTGTAGTTATCTGTGACTGAGGACTGGCAAGGAAAAGTAGTGAAGGATCACAGAGAAGGGAGCCTGTCTTGAATCCACGCATTCAATACCATCTTCTTCACAACATCATCTTCAGAATAATCTCCCCTTCTTTGAAGACTTTGACATTAAAGTGGATTTGTTTGGACTTTCTACGGTCTCAGAACTTACTGATTTTTAAATCATAATCTTTCTTTATCTGAGAGGAAGATATTTTTTACATTATTTTCATAATAATATGCAGCTTAAAATTTGATGAATTATTGATTCATTTATGAAGATTACACAAAGGAATAAGATTAACCTTATTTCATTCAACTTTCAAAAAATAAAATGGAAGAGAGATTGGAGTAGAGGAACCAACCAGATTGAGGAGGAAAGGAAGGGATGAAAAAAAAGGGAAAAAGAAATTTACCAGATTATGCTATGTATGTATATGAATACACCACAGTGAATTCTACCTTATGTCTATCTATAAAGCACCAATTAAAAAACGATAAATAAACAGAAGGAAGACCAGTAGAGTTGAGGAAGGGAGCAGAACAAGAAAGAAGAGGATTGTAATGGAGCCAAATTATATTCCAGGCATGTATAAATCTGTCAAAATGAACCCCACTATTATGTATAACTATGAGACACTAATAAAAACATTTTTAAAATTAGTAATAAAATGGAATTTCTAAGTCCCTGTGATTGGCATTCTTCAATCAAACTCCAAGGCAGGTGCCATGAAGCGAACAAATCTCATAGACCTCTGCTATTTTACCTAGAGGAGTACGTATGAGATGGGAGTAGGAATCAGGGAGATGTGCGGAGCACTTCTTCCTAGAGTTCTCATGTCAAAGACCAGAAGGGATTTTGACTGTATTTGTAAAAGGAGGAAGACCAGCACCTAGACAGGCCCGTGAAACCAGTCAGTACGGAAGAGTCACTAGTGATTCACGTGAGCAAGCTGCTTGGTAAATGATGAACACAACTTCTGCTGCCTACATAATCACATTTTGCTCATAATAATGTGGGTTTGAGATCATGATATGGTGTAATACATATAATTTTGAAGGATAGGGTAAGTTGGTGTGATGGCAACTCAAGATGGAAACATGGGGATTAAAATACATTTTTAAAACCAACCATTTAGAAGGGAAACTTGGACAGAGCTACAGATCCACAGACCATGACCATATTTTGAGGCTCAGGTGCTGCATTGGGCCCTAGGGATATGATGGTAATTGAGACAATATTATTCCTTAAAGTCTAATGGGTACAGGGAGTAGAGAGCAAAAGTTTAAGGAATTGAGAGAAAATTCTTATGAGGTGGGAAGTGACTAAAAATTAAGTTAGTAAAGAAAGGACTTCAAGGCCATCTGAAAAAAATTACACTTTGAGTTTAGACTTTATCAAGAGGATACCATGGAAGGACTTTAAGCAGGATCCTTTAAGAAGAGTTTTTTTGTTTTTGTTTTTTTGGTACTGGGGATTCAATCAGGGGCACTCGACCACTGAGTCACATCCTCAGCCCGATTTTGTGTTTTATTTAGAGAAAGGGTCTCACTGAATTGCTTAGCACCTTGCTGAGACTGGCTTTGAACTCATGATTCTCCTGTCTCAGCCTCCCAAAGTGCTGGGATTACAGGCATGTACCACCGCGCCTAAGAAGGATTTTGAGTTTGACATTTTGAATATGATTAAATATTAATGAGAAACAACAGCTGAAGCAGAAAGTAGAAGCTAAAACAGCAATCTATAGAAGAAAGGATTATAACTTGGGTGACAGGGAAGCGTTCAATGACAATTTAGACCTGGCACTGGAAAGACCCAAATCATTTGGAAATAGAGGGTTAAGAAGAAAGAAAGAATCAAAGATAATGACAAGATTTCTGGTCATTGAGGCGAACTCTGAGGCCAGTCTGGGCAACTTAGTGAAACCCTGTCTCAAAATAAAAAATTCTGGGCTGGGGATGTGACTGGGGTGGAGGTATCTAAACAGGTAGGATAGGATTGAGCTTATTTGTGGGCATGTCCAGGAGAAAGGCCCAGGATCCTTCAAGTGAAGAGGTCAGGAGGCAGGTGGAGCAGCAGTTTAGAGATGTAGGGAGAGAGATGGCTGGTGGTCAAGATTTAGATGTTGTGATTGTACAGGGGAAGACCTCAGCATGAAATTCCACATCTGCACATAAAGCTGTGAAACAGAGTGTGAAAGCAAACTGCAGAGTATGCACATATTTTTGTATCAATCCCTTTCATACTCATTTCACAACAACCTTTTTAAAATAAATAAATCTTGCTGGGTGTGGTAGCACATTTCTGTAATTGCAGTGACTCAGGAGGCTGAGGCAGGGGGATCACAAATTTGAGACCAGCCTGAGCAATTTAGTGAGACCTTGTCTCAAAAAAAAAAAAAGGGTTGGGGATGTAACTCAGTGGTAGAGTACCCCCAGGTTCAATCTCCACTATGTATGTATAAATAAATAGAGAGAGAGAGAGAGAGAGAAAAAGAGAGAGAGAGAGAGATTCTATTAGAGTTCAGTAATCTGGAGATTTTATTCTGAAAAACTGAAAATATACTTGTCTACTTTAGGGACATGGCAAATATGATCAAATGGGAGACTAGGTGTATCTACTAATATTTCAATGAAAGATAGTGTCATTGTTTTAAGCATTGGAGTCTCAGTGATTGATTTAGAAATTGTTGACCTTAAAATTGTACATCTCTCATTCCTGATTTTTCACATTTCTTTCTCTTCTATTTAGGTCAGAGGAGAACTTTGCCAGGCACTTCATACTTGGATGGATTGCCAAGAGCCGGAGTATGACAAAAAGTCCAGTCTGTCTTAGAACTGCCTATTGGTGAAAAAGTACACACACCCTTGGACAGACAGGCAGGCAGGCAGCCAGGCAGATGGTACCCAAGGAAAGAAATTCTTTTTTAATTATCAAAACTCTGAAGAAGGCCTATCATCATTTGCTAGGTTTAAGCTGCACCTCAGAAGTTAGTGGGATAGGGGCTGGGGTTGTGGCTCAGTGGTAGGGCTCCTGCCTTGCATGCGTGAGGCACTGGGTTCGATCCTCAGCATCACATACAAAATACATAAATAAATAAAATAAAGGTTTTAAAAAAAATCTTTAAAAAAAAAAAGAAGTTAGTGGGATACAAATTATTTGACCTATCTCTGCATCAAAGGTTCTTGCCATGCTTTAGGGCATAGCAGACACAATCATTCCATAATCACAGGATAGCTCTGGGGACTGGCTTCAATTAACCAAGCTGCTTCTCAGTTATCATTATATTATCCATATTTATAGCATTTGACATTTTCACAGTGCTCTCTAATCATATTGTATGTGGGTTGATAATCTAAATCTCTAAACATACTTGGGATGCCAGATGTTCCTGTTCTCTGGACCTTCCAGATGGAGCAAGAAGATATGGATCAGTTGTACAATGACAGCACTGAGAGTTCCTTGGAACCTGGGCAAGTCCTTGGTGACTGAGCATCCACCATAAAACAGGGATCTGCATGGAGAGGTCAGATATGTCAATGAGCCACTGTCACACTGGATTCAAGGCAAAATGACATCATTATTTTGAGTCTAGGGCTCTGAGGGCTGGACTTGCCTGGCTACTTAAATAGCACCTCTGCAGACTAGTCTTGGCAACCACTGGCTATCAAGGCAAGAGCCATAGTTGGCTTCTGTTACCTGTTAAGCTGAGCCAACTTTGGCTTCCTTGTTCATTCTCCCCTGAGCACAAAGTTTTCCAGTCTCTCCTGCTCTCTTGACTGGATAGTGGAGATCAGGATGGGGGAAGGAAGCCTTGTCTGAATCTAAAATACTGAATATAGGACCCACCACCTTATGCCTGCTGATTTACCCCCAAGCCTTGAGCATGGACTCTGTAAAGATTCTGACAATATCTGCTTATGAATGAATAATACCATTTTGCTTTACAGCAGTCCTAAGGAAAAACTGACACAAATCATAACAGTCATCTCTTTCAGTCACATCCAACTTGATGTGCAGATACACGATGTTTTTTTGTCTAGTAAACCCCGAGTCTGTGGCAGAATCCATATGGAAATGATATTTCTCTGTCGTTCCATATCTGTGTCACAGAGGTTGTTGACCCTTTCCAACTCTCCAAGGATTCTTTCATTATAAACCACAAAACTCATCCCCAAGTTTGTAGATCTGGAAATTATTTGCACATAGGGCTGAATTTGTTAAAAATGATTTTTGCATTAAATATGAAACCAGATAAATGCTAAAGTGTGTGGTGTTTTGTGGGTTTTTTTCCTTCTGACTTAACAATGAATATTGTGCTTCGGTCTGACTTTCTTAATTAGATGAGTAATTTAAGGGAGAATAAATAGCCCTGGGATTCCCTCCCAGAGATCAGTGTTTGATCAAGCACGACTGGCTGGTTTGTCAAAGGTCATTACTCAGCAAAGCTCTTTTTTAACAAGTAGCTTTCTGGTAATCCAGCTGGCTCCTCGCTGCTTTTGGACATATGGTCACTCATTGTCACTTACACCACAGGGACATTTGATGCCTAAGCTTTCTTTGCTAACCTACCCAATCCTCTCTTCTTCCACTGTTCTCTGTAGATAACCACCACAACTGTCTGACCTGGGGAGAAACTACTTCAGCTTCTCTACTGTGACCTCACTCTCTGCTGTAGTGTGGATGTTGAATGTACTCCAAAGGTCATGTGTTAAAGGCTTAGTCCCCAAGGTAGCGCTTCTGGGAGGTGGCAGGACCTTTAAGGGGTGATGCCTAGTGAAGGATCTTTAGGTAACTAGGACTGTGCTCTTGAAGAGGACAGTGGGATCTTGGACTCTTCCGCTTCCTCTCTTTTGTTCCTTGGCAGTGGGGTGAGCAATTTTGCTCTGCCATTCATTCCTGCTTTGAGGTACTACCTTGACACAGACCCAAAAGCAATGGAGTCAATTGATCATGAACTAGAAATTCCAAAACTGTGATCCAAAACAGATCTTTTTTTCTTTATAAGTTGAGTGCCTCGGGTATTTGTTATAGTAACGGAAGCTGACGTATTATGTCTTCATCTTTCTTCTCTGGTTTTTACCTAATGTTCTAGGTGAACTTTTGTCTTTGGCCAAGCTGTTCCTCTGCTTACACCCTTGAATTTTTACTGCCCTCTTTTTCTTCTAGCTCTAGGAGGCATCCCTTTCTGAATCTTCAACCTCTTCTCCCTGTATCCTTCCCTCTGCATGCAGAGATACCCAATCTCCTTTACCATAGGAAAAAAACTCTCTTCCCTCAAAACAAAGTGGAATCATACTTCTCTCCTATTCTTCACTGTCAAACTTCTATAAACTATGTTATATATCTCAGTAGCGGGTTGAATAGTGTCCCACCAAAACTGATGTCCACTTGGAACTTCATCTTTTTTTTTTTGGTACTGGGGATTGAACTCAGGGGTACTCAACCACTGAGCCACATCCCCAGCCCTATTTTGTGTTTTATGTAGAGTCAGGGTCTCACTGAGTTGCTTAGCACCTTGCCGTTGCTGAGGCTGGCTTTGAACTCACAATTCTCCTGTCTCAGCCTCCCAAAGTGCTGGGATTACAAGTGTGAGCCACTGCGCCCAGTTCACTTGGAACTTCAGAAGATGATATTATTTGGAAATAGTCTTTTCAGATTTAATGAGTTAAGAATACCTAGATAAAAGCATCATGAATTTATAGTGTGCCATAAATCCAGTGACTGGTGTGTATGGACTCAGATTGACATGACTGCTGTCATCTTGAATCATAACTGCCATGATTGCCCCAAGTGAACCTGGTCGGTTTATCCCGCATAGTTTCTAAGGAAACTATAAATAGACCACTTGAACAGTATATGAAGCTTTACAACCAGTCCTTGGCACTAAGAATGTTCCTGACTTAGCTTATGATAAAGTGGCTATAGTCAGGTGCGTAGTGGCACATACCTATGAGTCCAATGACTCAGAAAGCTGATGTAGGATGATTGTGAGTTCAGGACCAGGCTTGGCAACTTAGCAAAATCTTTTCTCAAAATAATAACTAGAAAGGGCTAGGGGTATAACTCAGTGGTAGAATGCCCTGGGTTCAATCTCCACTACCAAAAAAAAAAAAAAGCAGGTACATACCAGGTTGGGTGAAGTCACTTTTGTCCTAACCAGTATATATGCCCCTCTTTTTCACCCAAATTTCAAGGATCCATTTGGTCCTGCTGCCACCTGGGACATAAGTCCCCCAACAAATCAAACTCTGTGCAGTCCTGGATCTGTCTGTCCCCTTCTTCAGTCTTATGGCACATTGGGATTGGTTCTAATATGCTAAGGCCAGGTTGTTCTGGAACACTGTGTCTATCTAAAAGAAAGGAGAGGACTAGTTGGGTACACAGAGAGTCACAGAGAAGAAGTCTACATAAAGACAGAAGCAGAAGCCGGGTGCGGTGGCACAAGCCTGTAATCTCAGCACTTAGGGAGGCTGAGACAGGAGAATCAGAAGTTCAAAGCCAGCCTCAGCAAGGGCCAGGCGCTAAGCAACTCAGTGAGACCCTGTCTCTACGTAGGGCTGGGGATGTGGCTCAGTGGTCGAGTGCCCCTGAGTTCAATCTCCAGTATCCGCCCCCCCAAAAAAAAGACAGAAGCAGAGATTGGAATATTGCTACAATAAGCTAAGGAATGTCTGGGGCCCCCCAGAAGCTGGCCAAGACAAGAAAAGATTCTTCCTTAGAGACTTCTAGGAAGCATGACCTTGACTTCAGGATCCTAGATCCCAGAAGTGTGAGATACTATGTTTCTGATATTTGTCACCCAGTTTGGTAATTTGTTAATGTAGACCTAGCAAACTAATGCAATCCACTTTTTTTTTTTTGGTACCGGATATTGGACTCAGGGTTACTTGATCACTGAACCACATCTCCAGCCTTATTTTTGTGTTTTATGTACAGGCAGGGTCTCACTGAGTTGTTTAGCACCTCATCATTGCTGAGGCTGGCTTTGAACTGTCTCAGCCTCCCAAAGTGCTGGGATTACAGGCGTGTGCCACCGCACCTGGCAATCTACTTTGTCTTCTTTGCCAGATGCTGTAATCAAAATTTTATTGAGCAACTAATATATTCATAGTTCTTCATACATACACCTGATCTGATTTTTATTCTCTTAGAAGTAGGCCTCATTATCATCCAAACGTATGCAGGTGTAGTTAACTAACATTAAGAGTGCTTACTTTGGGGCTGGGATTGTGGCTCAGCGATAGAGCACTTCCCTCACATGCGTGAGGCCCTGGGTTCGATCCTCAGCACCACATACAAAGCAATAAAATAAAGACATTGTGTCCATCTACAACTAAAAAAAAATTTTTTTTAAAAAATAAAGAGTGCTTACTTGGGGCTGGGACTGTGGCTCAGTGGTAGAGCACTTGCTTAGCATGTGCGAGGCCCTGGGTTCAACTGTCAGCACTACATATAAATAAATGAATAAAATAAAGGTCCATCAACATCTAAAACAATATTTAAAAAGAAAAAAAGAGTGCTTACTGAAGATCACATAGCTAGTAAATGGTAGAGTTGGGATTCAGGCCCAGGTCTTTTGGATTCCATAGTCTAAAGTCTCAGTCATGATAAGTGATCACTGAATAATTTTCAGTTCCTCACAATTTGGCTCCCATTCAATTGAACATGTTCTTTTGAAGACGGCAATGGTTCCTTGGTAAGTACATGGATTACCTTATGTTCTACCCTACATCTGATCCAACTGGCATGGGGAAGCACTCCTTTCCTCACCCTCACCCTTCACTGATGTCTTTGCTGGCTTTTCTTCCTTTATCCATAACTAGGCATTTCCCAGCAGCAGCTGCTTCGCTTTCTTTGGCCTCTACACTCAAGACCCCAGAGACTCCCTTGGTTTTATTATCACTTCTACTTTGATAGCTTCCCCAAACACTTCACAAGTGTTGCCTTCTTTGGGGGGCTTCAGACTAGTATTGTCACCTTCCTATCTCCTCCCACATGTCCTTCAGTGACTCACTCATTGTCTTCCTTTCAAATGTGCTTCTCTCTCTAGGTTTCCTGATTATGGGACTGTCTCTTCCCATAACCAAATGTCATCAAGGCTCATGGTCCTGTTTAGCCCTCCTCTCCTGCTCCACCAGGTAAGTGATGCATTGTTCTTTTTTTTCTTTCTTAACCTCTCGTGAAACTCTCCTCTTTTTTTTTTTTTTTTGGTACTGGAGATTGAACTCAGGGGTACTCGACCACTGAGCCACATCCCCAGCCCTATTTTGTGTTTTATGTAGAGACAGGGTCTCACTGAGTTGCTTAGCACCTCGCGGTTGCTGAGGCTGGCTTTAGACTCGCAGTTCTCCTGTCCCAGCCTCCCAAAGTGCTGGGATTACAGGCGGCGCCACCACACCTGGTTTCTCCTCTTCTTACCATCCTATTTTCAACCACCAACTCAGACTCCATCTTTCTTTGGTTTGTCACACTGTCTTCCTACCTGTCATTATCCCCATCTCCAAGCCATCATGCATACTATGGCTCCTACTTTATTTCCAGGACACATTACTTCCCTGATTGAATATCCAAGATGTTTCCGCATTGCCTGGAGGCATTGACCCTGGCATTTCCTAATTCATCCATAATTGAGTCTCAAAGTGCAAAACCCAGTTTTACATTACACCTCTTAGCCCCATCTTAAGCAGTTTCTCAGTCTTTGGCCATTATTGCTCTTCCCTTTATCCTTTTTAGACATTTTTCCCTTAATCACCCCTCCCTATGAAATTGTAACAGTGCAGGTGTACTGCATATGTGTTTATGTTCTGTGGCACTTCAGAAAGCCACAAACTCCGTAATACCTAAGGTTATTTTGTTCCCAAGGGTCAGTTTCCACTTTCTGGGAGGACATATCACCCCCCACACACACACTCTCATTGAGATGCACGCCCGATTATCAACCTGAGATGTGACCAAGATTCCAATTTCTGCTCTGAGATCCATGAGCTGTGTGACTATGGGGGAATATATTCAACCTCTTTGATCTTCAAAGTTCCCAGTTCAAAAACCTGAGAACTTTGTTGAGACCACATCACACTCCTACTTCTCCTTCTGCCCAGGCCTGTTTCCCTCTCTTCCCTGTCACAAATCCTAGTGACAAGAGCATTCCTGAGAAACCTCCCACATGTTGAGCTCTATCTCAGAGTGTTTCCTGGGAAGTGTTTCTCTGTGTACTCCTGGCAGGCTCCAGGAATATGAACCCTCTCCCTTCCTATTCTGATCTATCTCCTGGGCTGCTGCTTACACTGCAAATTGCTACACATTTTAGATACTTTCCTCTGTTCCCAAGTATCCTCCTTGAAGCTTTTGCTGACAGCCTGCTTTTCCATGGGTGAAGGGCAACTGCTTCCTCAATGCTCCAAAGCATTTTCTATTTACCTCTTTTGGCACTTACCTTGCCATACTGGCACAGAACAGGCAGGGATGGTTGCTGAACGACTAGCCAGTTCTGCCTGTCTAGCAGGACATCTTCTGTTGTCAGAAGCTGGGTCCACCCTCTGGTGCCTATCTCAGGTCAGGGAAGATGTGTCATTTCCAGATTCCATCTCTGCCCCCACTTTGTTTATTATGTTTCAATAAAATCATTTATCTGAGTAGCACAACATTTTACTTTTGTTAGAGGCCATGCCACAGAAGGCATTGAATGCTGGGAGTTTGGCCTTAGTTGGTAGCCAAGCCAAATGTTTCCAATGCTTTGGAAAAATGGAGCAGGATAGCTGGGCATTATCCAAGGCTATTCAAGAGACTGAGGCAGGAGCATCATAAGTTTGAGGCTAGCCTGGGCAACTTCATGAAAACTTGTTTCAAAATAAAAATTAAAAAGGGCTGGGGATGTAGCTTAGTAGTGCAACCCTGGGTTCAACCCTCAATACAATAATAATAATAATAATAATAATAATAATAATAATAATAGAATAGAATAGATAGCACTCGACTTAGCTTTTACTCTTTGTAATGGTGTCCTTCCAGGGAACAGTCTACAAAGAATCACGGCGATGATTCCTAAACTGGCCTGCACAATGGACAGTTTCAACCACTAATGCCTATTTCCCCTAACCAGAGACTAGGTTTTGGATATTTTAAAAGATGCTTAGTAGTTTTAATGTGGAGACAATTTTGGGAACTCCTGGGTTATAGGATTCTTGGATATCGAGACAGTAGAGACAGCCAGTGTACATTATCCTCCAAAATTTGGCAGTGAACTGATAAGGGTACAAAGAAATTTAAGTAGAAATAATTCAGGAAGGTGAGGGTTGCCTTAGAGCCTTGTTAGTTGAAGGGAAGCTTTCAGAGGCAGTGGAGATTGAAGCTGACATAGTGGAAGTTTCTACAATCTTCCCTGGAGTGATGGGTTAGTAGCACTAGTGGAGGGTTTTATCTTGGGAGGGAAAAAGGAAGAGAGAAGACATTTTGACATAGACCAGAATCACATTATGCCTGTCATGGACTTTGGGCATTTTTGCCTTGAGGACCCTTCTGCCATTAAAAATATATATATATGGCCGGGCGTGGTGGCTCAAGCCTGTAAAGCATTTAGGGAGGCTGAGACAGAAGAATCGCGAGTTCAAAGCCAGCCTCAGCAACGGCGAGATGCTAAGCAACTCAGTGAGACCCTGTCTCTACATAAAACACAAAATAGGGCTGGGGATGTGGCTCAGTGGTCGAGTGCCCTTGAGTTCAATCCCCAGTACCAAAAAAATATATATGTATATGTATATATATATATGAAAAACTACATTTTATAACTGTATTGATATGAAGGCAAGTATTACATTTTTAAATATTTTCTTTGATTGGAAATTTCTCTTTTGTTATTTTAAATGAATGCTATTTTATTTAAAAATAAAAGACATGTAAGAACTATAGAAAAAGCAAATATGTTCTGCAAAGAGCTGACATCACTTAATTCTCTAGAAGTTTTCCATTGCAAAAAGATGTACTTTATGCTTTTTAATGCCTCTACATCTCTATATTGATATTAAAATTTTGTTTTGCTTTTATTGGTGCATTATAGTTATACATAATAGTTACATTTATTTGGACATAATCATACATACCTGAAATTTACTTTATGGAAAGTTCTAATTTAAAAAGATACCAAAATATTTTTGTGGGTCTCTAAAAGTATTGTGGGCCCTAGTCACTCTGCCAGCCACTGCCTAGATAAGTCAGCCCATGCCACAGAAAGAAGTTGAGAGGAGACCCATGGTGTAATCTCAATTTTTTTTTTTTTTTTTTTTTTTTGGTACTGGGGATTGAACTCAGGGGCACTTGACCACTGAACCACATCCCCAGCCCTATTTTTTGTTTTATGTAGAGACAGGGTCTCACTGAGTTGCTTAGCACCTCGCCCTTGCTGAGGCTGGCTTTGAACTCACAATTCTCCTGTCTTAGCCTCCCAAAGTGCTGGGATTACAGGCATGTGCCACCATGCCTGGCTGTAATCTCAATTTTAATAAAGCCTGACATGCCATCACCTACAGAGAAGGAGCAAAGCAGAGCTGGATGAGAAAATGGGGTCTGGATGGAAGAGCTGTTGGCAAAGGAGAAAGGATGCCAATGAGAAGGTTGCCAAGCAACAGCGGACAGAGGGAAGTAGGGAGGTGGCCAAGTTGGACCTCATGCTGGAACTGATCCATCCTGTTTGTAACATTATCCAGCAGTTCTTGGTACTCCTGGAAGAATGGAGCGAGCAGATGCCTTTTCACCTCCACAAGGCCCTGGGGGCATCTCTCCCGAATCAGATAGGATTATTTCTTTTCTAAATATCCCAATGTCTCTCTCTTGCCTATTAAATAAACTAAAAACCCTTTAGCATGGCACCAAGGGCATTAACAATAAAGTTTATTTTTATTTTCCGACATTCTGAAAGCAATAATATTCATTAGAGAAAACATGGAAACTACAAGGGAATAAAAATTTAAAAATAAACATTATCCATGGTCTTCTAACCAAAGACAACTGCTGCTAATAGTTGGAGATTGTTCCAATCTTTTTTTTCCTACTGTACATCTTTTGTTTATTGTATATTACACTGAGAGCTTGCTATATACTTTATATTAAGGAACAAGTATAATTTTAGGTGGCAGCAACAGAAACTGTGCAGAATAAAGAATGTAATGATTCCCTTTTGCTCTGCTTTTGTCAGGCTCCCTGGGGAGCGTGAAGTTTGAGGCTGAGTTCCCTTTTTAGGTGGACCAATGAAGTGGATCACATCAGAGGCAGGAAAAGAGCAATATAAGGCTTTTTCAATTTAGCTCTGGCCTCTGATTTTAATTTCACCTCCCACCATGTCTGGCCTTACCTCACCTTGTGCAAGACACATCACCTACTGGTTCCCCAAGCATTTAAGTTCCTCTGAGTTCTCTGCACTGTTCTTTTTGCTTAGAATGGTCCCTTCTTCCCTCAAAGTTCAGCTCTAAGAGAATCTCCACCACCAACAGAAGAATGAATCATTGTGTATTCTCAGAGCACTTCCAGGATTTCTCCTATCACTGCTACCCGGCAAGTGATATAAGAATGACAAGAGTTATTTTTTGCATGGCTTTCTCCTGGAGGGAAGAGCATGGCTTATTCAGTTTTGTGACTCTTTTGTAAACCTTCTGAGTTTCCTGGAAAATATCATAATTCTGTCTATATGTTTAGTACAGGGGACTGAACCCAGGGGTACTTTACCACTAAGCTACATCCCCAGCCCTTTTTTATTTTTATTTTTAAAATTTTGAGATATGGGCCAGGTGCAGTGGCGCATGCCTGTAATCCCAGCGGCTTGGGAGGCTGAGATAGGAGAATTTTGAGTTCAAAGCCAGCTTCAGCAAAAAGTAAGGCACTAAGCAACTCCATGAGACCCTGTCTCTAAATAAAATACAAAATAGGGCTGAGTATGTGGTTCAATGGTCGAGTGCCCCTGAGTTCAATCCCTGGTATCACCTCCCTTCCAAAAATTTGAGACACAGTCTTGCTAAGTTGCATAGGGCCTCACTAAGTTACTGAGGCTGGCCTTGAACTATTGATTCTCTTGTCTCAGCTTCTAGTCACTGGGATTACAGGCATGTGCAGCCCCACTTGGTTTATACTTAATTTTATTCATTATACCTACCTTGTTCCAGAAATTATTTTTAAAAGCTTACCAGGATACCTAAAGTATAAACCCAAAACTTATACATAGGGTTTATTTATTTATTTCTATTTATTTACTTTTTTTTGTACTGGGATTGAACTCAGGGGCATTCAACCACTGAGCCACATCCCCAGCCCTATTCTGTGTTTTATTTAGAGACAAGGTCTCACTGAGTTGCTTAGTGCCTCACCATTGCTGAGGCTGGCTTTGAACTTGCGATCCTCCTGTCTCAGCCTCCCAGGCCACTACACCTGCCTTATTTACTTTTTTTTTTTTCAGTACCAGGGATTGAATCTAGGGGCTTCCTATTACCAAGCTACAGCTCTAGTTCTTTTTATTTTTTATTTTGAGACAGAGTGTTGCTAAGTCGCTGAGGATTTTGCCAAATTGCTGAGTCTGGCCTTGAATTTGCAATCCTCCTGCCTCCACCTCCAAAGTTGCTGGGATTTATGGGTGTGCGTCACTTAACCCAGCATAAGTAAGGGTTTTAAAAGGAAGGAAAAAGAACAGAGAGGCAGCAAAATAAAAATAGAAGACAAGTTATAATTGTAAATGATCACTGCCACACCAGCTTTTAGAGAGGTAGCATTTAGCTGTAAGCTTTTTATCAGGCAGAGTGAAGGGGTTAGCTTCTGAACCATGCAATCCACAATGTAGACAGCTGGACATGGGTGGGTGAGAGAGGAACAATTAATTACTCAATTTTTCTTGGTATAAAAATTAAAAGGAAAGCTGGGCAAGTGGTCCACCTCTGTAATTCCAGCTACTCAGGAGGCTCTCTAAGACAGGAGGATCACAAATCTGAGGCCAGTCTCAGCAGTTTAGAAAACGCTATCTCAAAATTAAACAACAAACAGGGCTAGGGATATAGTTCAGTGGTAGAGCAACCCTAGGTTCAATCCCTCTTTTAAAAAAAAAAAAAGATGTCATGAAAATTTCTCCCAAAGGGTTCTAATAAAGAGGACTTTAGGTTCATGATGAAAGCCAGTTTTCTAATGTTACATAAGAAACTGCTTCAAAGCTTGGTGACAAAGATAATTTATTACTTCTCATGGTTCTGTGGGCTGATGGGGTTACCTAGGCGCTTCCCACTGGGAGTCCCCCATAAGGCTGTGGTCAGATGATGGCTTCTGAAGGCTTCTTCACTCCAATGTCAAATACCTAGGCTGGAACCACATGATCTGGAGATTGGTAGGTGTCTCCCTCATGCAGACCCTGCATTCTCATGGCCTGAGCTTCCTTACAGCATGCGAGTGGACTTTCCCCATAGGTACATAATATCTAGAGAGTCAGAAGGAAACCTTGAGATTTCTTAGGACCTAAGCTTGGAAGTCTCACAGATTCACTGTCTATTATGCATCATGTTTTGCTATCAAAGCAGCCACAGGCAAATCCAGTTTCAAGGGGGCAGAGGAACAGAGTAAATCGCTCAGTATACAAATGGCTTGCACATAGAGGGAAGGAGTTAGTAGAGGCCTTTGTGGAGACCACCTGCCACAATACTACCCACAACTTTGGAAGATATGCAATACTTATAGGCTGTTCCTCATACGGTTTTTTCCCAGTACAGTCTGAGACTCTGCATCATTCATAAATTCATGCTTCTGTTCCCCAAATATTTATTGAGTATATAGTGAAAGTTAGTATAGAGTAGTTGTTAATAGCAAGGATGAATCTAGGCTTTTCCACTTATTCACTCATGCAACCTTAGCAATGCCTTATCTTCACTATGACAGTTTCTTCACCTATAAATGGAAGAAAATAACAGTATTTACATTATAAAGATTGTTGTGAGCCAGGCGCGGTGGCGCAAGCCTGTAATCCCAGCACTTAGGGAGGCTGAGTCAATATATATAAAGTCATATGTTAAAACATGAGCACAGCAATTACTCAAGTGTTGGTGTTCATAATTATCATTAGCATCATTACTACTACATATCAAGCACTATGCTTTGCAGAGCACAATGGAATTTTCTACAAAAGAAGCAAAAATGCTGCACTGTGTCTGCTGCAGACCTTAGAACTACAGAAAGAGAATGGTAGCCAACACGTAGCAAGCTATTTTCACGTGTCATGTGTTAAATACCATGCATATATTATCTCCTCTAATCTTTTTTTTTTTTTTTTGGTACTGGAGATTGAACTCAGAGGCATTCCACCACTGAGCCACATCCCCAGCCCTATTTTGTGTTTTATGTAGAGACAGGGTCTCACTGAGTTGCTTAGCACCTCCCCGTTGCTGAGGCTGGCTTTGAACTCGCAATTCTCCTGTCTCAGCCTCCCAAAGTGCTGAGATTACAGGCTTGCGCCACCATGCCCAGCTATCTCCTCTAATCTTAACAAAGCCCTAAGAAAACAAGACACACATAGGTTGACCATGTGCCTAAGTTTATCCACCTGTCACTGGCAGAATGGGATTTGAACCCAGGTTCTCAGTCACTGCTTGGCCTATCCAAGGGGTAGGAGGGATTCTTTATGAAACTTAGAGAACAGAATTTAGTCACACGCTGCTGAAATGTTTGCAACCATAATCCTTTGGGCTCTTGACAGTTCACAGGTATTTTCTCCCCAAAGGTGTTGTTACCCCCTTTTACAGGTGGGGAAACTATAGGTTAGAGAAGTTTTTGTTTTATTTTACTCAAGGTGACAAAATTGGGATTCAAATCCAGATTTAACCCCTTTCTAAATCCTAGGCTACTCCACTGACCAAAGTTTAGTAATGGAAAAGGAGTTTTAAAAGATAATGAGATCTGGGGCTGGGGTTGTGGCGCAGTGGTAGCGTGCTCACCTAGCATGCGTGAGGCACTGGGTTCGATCCTCAGCACCATGTAAAAATAAAATAAAGATATTCTGTCTGCCTACAACTAAAAAATAAATATTAAAAAAAAGATAATAAGATCTGGATATCTCATCTTTTTACTGATCTGTATGGCACAGAGCAGAAGCCTGTAGGAGCATCTCCATACCTCCCAACCCCTCTTTTCCATCCTTCCCCATTCTATGCTAATAGACTGTGCTCTTGCCAAAGAGCATCCCTTTGTTTGTGACCTTTGGTTCTGATTGGTCCAAGAGTGTATTTAAGCTTCTGTAGTTTCTGGAATAAGCGGTGTTTTCTGCATCATGCTCCGGTGGGTGTTTCTGCATCTCACTGGGGCAGAGCAGATTCTTTACCTACACCTGGAAGCAGATTCTTTACCTACACCTGGAAGCAGATTCTTTACCTACTACCGGGGCCTGGGAAATTTGGCTCTGCGGACTGCCACCATCCAGAAAGACTCCATATAGTCTTCCTCCCTGAAGACCCCTTCCTCATCTTTTTTGGACCCCAACTCGTTGAGCAGGACCCATGTGGCACCCCCCCCCACTCCCCTTAAAGCGATAGAAGCTCAATAATATTTTGTTATATATGTGATCTAAGCAGGGAAGATTGGCAAAGTGAACACAGCCATGGATGGCGAGTGGAGGAAGGATGCCTATTAAGGTGTCAATGAGAACATTCCTGACATGGTTCCCCACGAAACCAAGGTTGAGAAGAAGCATTCTGTATTATCAGATCAAGGAAGGACTGGGTGATGAACTCTGGAAGGGGGTCAGTAGGAGGGAGGAGAGTAGAAGAACAGGATGCTGTTTTTAGGGAAGAGTCTGACACCTCTGAGGAATGATAGTGCCACATGATCACAAAGTGCAGGGCAGGGGCTGACAACGTTTATGGGTAGTCCAATAGAGAAGAAGTAGAAAGGACAGGAGAGACATGGCAATGACAAATTGTGAGGTCAGGCTTCATGGGGACAACCTGGCTGTGAGGACTACTGTCACCATTATGGAAGGAAGGCAGAAAAGGGAGGAGAGAAGAGAGTAAGCCTGCTATGAAAATCATCATGGAAGACAAAAGCACACCCTGGGCTCTGCAGCTGCATCAGTCATGTTGTTCAGAGAAACAGAACCAACAGAACACGCATAGGGAAGTACATAAGAGAGACTGACAGGAGCTGGCTCACAGTTATGACAGCTGGACACCTCATCATGTGCTGTCTGCAGGCAAGTTATGCAGTTTAGCTCAAAGGCCTGTGAACTAGTAGAGCCAATGGTGACGCCCAGTCTGAAACCAAAGTCTGGCAACGAGGAAGGGCAGGTAGGAAGGATGGAGGAGTTTTTAGTGGGACAGAATTCACCCTTCTTCCATCTTTTTGTTCTTCTCAGGCCCTCAACAGATCTGATGATCCTGCCCACATCTTTACTCAATCTACTGATTCAAATGCTAATTATTTGCACTTGACATCCTTACAGACACACACAACTATCTAAGCATCCCTTAGCTGGGTCAAGTTAACACATAATATTAAGCATCACAGTAGGTACTAACATTGATACCATATCACATGGATTTCACAAGGAAAAGGTGTATGAGGGTGGGGAGTGGGGAGTGGAAGGTCACTGAGGATAGGCCGTGGGTCATCTTGCTCATTTTTGTATTTTATATAGAAATCATTTCTGGAGCTGGGGATATGGCTCAGTTGGTAGAGTGCTTGCCTTGCATGCACAAGGCCCTGGGTTCAATCTCCAGCACCACACACACACAAAAGAAATAATTTCTGGCTCCTAGTAGTTCTTGGGAGAGCTTTGCTCAATTCAATTGTAATAACATTATTTTGTTCTTATGTTAATAGAAAAGTATCTTTGGGATGTTAATTTCTTAAGTGTCTTAAAATAACTAGAACATCTTTATTATTCTAAAGTACCTTCTTTTCTTCTTTTGGAATGACATTTATTATTCTCTTTAAAATATAAAACTAATGTGTGCTGAAAACTTACAGAATATCTGCATATACGAGAAACAGCCAACCAAGCAAACCATAATAAATCTCTCACAACCTGGTAACATTTTTTTTCCAGACTTTCAAAGTATATTTACCTTTTGCAGATAGTTTGTACACTATTTTCACTCGATATGGTCTGGATATTTTCTTATATAAATAGAGTTCTTCAATTTCCATTTTAGTGGCACACATTATTCTATTGTCTGAATGTACTATTATTACTTCTATATTCTTTGATGAACTCATTTTTCTTTGCTATTATAAATTATACTGTCATAAACATCCTAGCATTTAAAATCTATGTGAAAAACGGGTAATTTCCTTTTACTAAATCCCAGTCTGAATTACTAGAATAAAGTTTGGTATATTTTTAAGCCTCTTCATATATATTGTCAAGTTCCCTTCTAGAAAGTGAAACCAATTAACACTTCTGCCAGAAAATTGTACATGAGAAAGCCTACACTCCCACAGTGTCCAACAGAGTGCTCTTTTGTCTTTTTCTTAAATATCTGAGTTAATCCATGGGTAAAAATACATTTTTAGTTTGCTTTGTTTTTTAAATTAATGACTCTAAACTTCTTTTCATATGCTTATTAGTCATTGGAACTATATATATTTTTTCTTTTTGTGGTACTGGGGACTGAACCCAAGAACACTCCATCACTGAGCTACATACCCAGTTCTTTCAATTTTTTCTTTTGGGGCAGGGTCTCGCAAAACAGCAGAGGCTGACTTCAAACTTGCAATCCTCCTACCTTGGCCTCCTGAGTTGGTGGGATCACAGGCGTGTGCCACCATGCCTGAAAAGCCCCTATTCATAAAATGCTTGTCTGTATATTCATTCTATGGTTTCACATAGGACTTTTAAAAAATAAGATTGTAGCAAATATTTTTGTCCAGTTTCTTTGTCAAAATCCTGAAGATTAAAAAAGTGTGATTTTCCCCCCAACATATATAAAAGTAGAGGGAACAGTATATCAGATCCAAACTCACTCATCAAGCCATAACCTGGATTCAGTAATTATCAGCTGATGGCTAATCAGTCTTGCTTCATGCCTGCCTTTCTTTCTCACCCTCTCCCTATATGATTTTTTTTTTTGGCAGTAAATCTTCAACATCTTTTAATTTTTTATTTATTTTATTTAATTTATTTATTCTACTTAGGTATACATGAGAGGAGAATGCATTTTGATTCATTTTACACAGATGGAGCACAACTTTTCATTACTCTGGTTGTAAATGATGTAGAATCACATCATATATACAGTCATACATGAAGCTAGGGCTAAAATGTCCATCTTATTCCACCATCTTTACTGTCCCCATGCGCCCTCCCCCTTCCTTTCCCTTTGACCAAAGTTCCTCCATTCTTTCCATGTCCTCTCCTCCATTATGGATCAGCATCCACTTATCAGAGAGAACATTTGGCATTTGGTTTTTAGGGATTGGCTTACTTCGCTTAGCATGATATTCTCCATTTACCTGTAAATGCCATAATTTTATTCTCTTTTATTGCTTAGTAATATTCCATTGTGTATATATACCACAGTTTCTTTATCCATTCATCTATTGAAGGGCATCTAGGTTGGTTCCACAGTTTAGCTATTGTGAATTGAGCTGCTATAAACATTGAAGTGGCTGCATCACTGTTGTACGACTTAAAAATCTTCAGCCGGGCACGGTGGCGCATGCCTGTAATCCCAGTACTTAGGGAGGCTGAGACAGGAGAATTGTGAGTT